>JARGYO010005626.1:218119066-218211307 GCA_029206835.1 Rana muscosa | reverse complement strand
TCAACAGATTAACGTGATAGATCTGTTCGGGCTTTCGCCTTCCTGGTTGTCTGACCTTGTAATTCACTTCGCTCACTTTTTCCATTATCTCGTAGGGGGCCTTGCCATTTGGCAAGGAATTTACTTTCAACCGTAGGGACAAGTACCAATATCCTATCCCCCGGGAAAAGGTACGGGTCTTGGCTCCACGGTAGTGATGAGCCGAACACCCCCGGGTTCGGTTCGCACCAGAACCCGCGAACGGACCGAAAGTTCGAACGAACATTAGAACCCTATTAAATACAATGGATGCGAACGTTCGAATTCTAAAGTGCTAATTATAACAACTATTATGCATGTTATTGTCCTAAAAAGGGTTTGGGAACCCGGGTTCTGCACCAGGGGACATGTATCAATGCAAAAAGAAGTTTTAAAAACGGTCGTTTTTCAGGAGCAGTCATTTTAATGATGCATAAAGTGAAAAAAAAAAGTCAAATATTCCTTTAAATATCGTACCTGGGGGGTGTCTAAAGTATGCCTGTGAAGTGCCACGTGTTTCCCGTGTTTAGAACTGTCCCTGCACAAAATGACACTTCTAAAGGAAAAAAAAGCCATTTAAAACTGCTTGCGGCTTTAATGTAATGTCTGGTCCCGGTAATATGGATGAAATTCTTTAAGAAAAATGGCATAGCTACCCCATGACCCCCCCCACCCCAGCCCATTACCAGCCCCTTTGGGTCTTGTATGGATATTAAGGGGAACCCCGCACATAAAATAAAAAAGGCCCTATATACTCTGAACAGCCCTATACAGGCGGTGCATACAAGACAGGGACTGTAGGTTTGTTCTTATGTAGAGTCTGTTTGTAATTTTGAACAGGTACATTGTTGAAGTGTAGCTCCAGACCAAAAATCTATTTTTAAACTTTTTGGAAAACATAGGTAAGGGTTATCACCCCTGTAACATTTGTTTTGCTGTCTGTGCCCCTGTTCAGAACATTTCACCTCACTTTCCGTCCCAATGACAACTCTTTTTGAAATGTGGTCTTTTTCTTGAAACAAGGATTGCTGATAAAGCATCAGTACAGAGGAGACACCTTTCTCCCATATTTATTCTTACAGGAGAGAATTTTCCTTCCTAGTGGTAGATTTCCTCTCACTTCCTGTTGTCTTCTTGCGTTTGCAAGTAGGAGTCGTTTGTAAGTTGGATGTTTGAAAGTAGGGACCTGCCGTATATACTCTGCAGAAATAGGCCCCTTAGTTGTTGGTGTTGGCACAACACTGTAAGCACTCACAGTTACTCTTGGTTGGTGCTGGAACGCCCTGCTGTCAACTATTATATCAGGAATTTTAATTACATATAATTGTTGAACAGTGGTAGTAAAAATTGGGCCTTTGATGGTGGTGCTGGTGCCACAACACTGTAAGCCCTGACAGTTACTCTTGGTGGGTGCAGCAATGGGCCCTGCTGTGAATTATTAGATCAAGAATTGTAATTACATGCCCCTGTTGAACAGGGGCTGAAAAATTGGGCCTTAGGCACTGGTGGCACAACACTGCAACCCCTCACAGATACTGTACTTGGAGCACAGCAATGAGCCCTGTTGCAAAGTATTGCTTCAAAAATTGTAATGACACGCCCCTGTTAAACAGGGGCTGAAAAATTGGGCCTTAGGCACTGGTGGCACAACACTGCAACTCCTCACAGATACTGTACTTGGAGCACAGCAATGAGCTCTGTTGCAAAGTATTGCTTCAAAAATTGTAATGACACGCCCCTGTTAAACAGGGGCTGAAAAATTGGGCCTTAGGCACTGGTGGCACAACACTGCAACTCCTCACAGATACTGTACTTGGAGCACAGCAATGAGCCCTGTTGCAAAGTATTGCTTCAAAAATTGTAATTACACGCCCCTGTTAAACAGGGGCTGAAAAATTGGGCGTTAGGCACTGGTGGCGGCACCCATAAACAAAAATGATCTTACAAGCTATCATCATCAATCGTATCATTGAGGACTCGGAGGAGGAGGATAGCCAGTCAACATAACAGCACAGGCACTCAGCATCAGCATCAGTCTTGAAGGGATGTGACATGTTAAAATCAATTAGTCTGTTATATCAGCATCAGGTGTGTGGTAGCTGGTGGTGATCCAAGACTGGTTCATCTTGATGAAAGTCAGTCGATCAACCGAGTCGGTGGACAGGCGCACCCTGTGATCCGTGACAAATCCTCCAGCAGCACTGAATGTGCGTTCCGAAAGAACGCTGGATGCAGGACAGGCCAGTAGCTCAATTGCATACTGTGCAAGCTCTGGCCAGTGATCCATCCTCAAGACCCAGTAAGCCAGAGGATTTTCGGTGGGGAAGGTGTCCAAGTCTGACCTTGCCCCTAGATATTCCTGCACCATGTTTATCAGACGCTGGCGATGGTTGCTGGAACCGATCATACTTTGGGGCTGCGGACTAAAGAATTGTCTGAACGCATCGGTCAGACGGCCACCTTCCCCACCGCTCCTTCTTTGACTGGCCGAAGCCTCAGCAACTCGTTGTCCAGGACCAGGAGTTTGTAACCTCCCAGTCTCTGGGAACGCGTTGCACAGACCTTTCTGCAAGGCCTCCCGGAGTTGTCTCATCCTCTGCTCCCTCTGCGACGGTAACATAAGGTCCGCAACCTTACCCTTGTACCGTGGATCAAGGAGAGTGGCCAGCCAGTAATGGTCCCTCTCCTTGATCCGAAGAATACGAGGATCCTTCCGCAGACTTTGCAGGATCAGGGAGGCCATGCAGCGTAGGTTTGCTGAGGCATTCGCTCCGGAGTCCTCTGGGTCACTAAGGACGACATGATCCGCAGCCACCTCCTCCCAGCCACGTACAAGTCCACTGGTTTCTTGGGACTGTAAATCATCCCTAAAAGACTGCTGCTGATGATGCTGAGTGCCAGCCTCCACCTCCATGCTGACACAATCCTCCTCCTCCTCCTCCTCCTCCTCCTCCTCCTCTTCCTGTGCGATGGGTGGGACAGAAGGAACACTGTCTGGGTAAAGGGGGCCTTGAGAGGCAAGGAAGTCCTCCTCTTCCTGCCTCTGTTCTGCCTCAAGTGCCCTGTCCATTATTCCACGCAGCGTGTGCTCCAACAGGTGGACAAGAGGTACAGTGTCACTGATGCATGCACTGTCACTGCTCACCATCCTCGTGGCCTCCTCAAATGGTGCCAGGACAGTGCATGCATCCCTGATCATGCCCCACTGGCGTGGAGAAAAAAAACCAAGCTCCCCTGACCCTGTCCTGGTGCCGTAGTCGCACAGGTACTCATTGATGGCCCTCTGCTGCGTGTGCAGCCGCTGCAGCATGGCCAACGTTGAGTTCCACCTGGTGGGCATGTCACATATAAGGCGGTTCTTGGGCAGGTTCAACTCCTTTTGCAGCTCAGCCAGGCGAGCACTGGCATTATAAGATCTGCGGAAATGCACACAGACTTTCCTGGCCTGCCCCAGGACATCCTGTAAGCCCGGGTACCTGCCCAAGAAGCGCTGCACCACCAGGTTAAGGACGTGAGCCACACAGGGCACATGGGTCAGTTGTCCCTGTCGGAGGGCGGAGAGGAGGTTGGTGCCATTGTCGCAAACCACCATTCCTGGCTTAAGCTGGCGTGGCGTCAACCACCTCTCGGCCTGGCCCTGCAGAGCAGACAGGACCTCTGCCCCAGTGTGGCTTCTGTCCCCCAAACACACCAGCGCAAGCACGGCATGGCATCTTTTTGCCTGCGTACTTGCGTAGCCCCGTGAACGGCTACGGAGCACCGCTGGTTCATAGGACAAACCACAGGAAGAGGCCATGGAGGAAGAAGAAGAGGAGGGGGTGGAGGAGAGAGGTGTGTCACAACCAGTAGTAGCATTTTGGAGGCGTGGCGGTGGGACAACCTCCAACACTACTGCACCTTGTCCTGAATCCTTCCCAGCTGCCAAAAGAGTGACCCAATGGGCCGTGAAAGAAAGGTAACGTCCCTGTCCATGCCTGCTGGACCATGAGTCAGCGGTAATATGCACCTTACCGCTGACCGCCCTGTCCAGCGAGGCCAAGACATTGCCTTCCACATGCCGGTAGAGAGCCGGAATAGCCTTCCGTGAGAAAAAGTGGCGTTTGGGAACCTGCCACTGAGGAACCGCACATTGCACAAACTCACGGAAGGGGGCCGAGTCTACCAACTGAAAAGGCAGCAGTTGAAGCGCTAGCAATTTAGCCAAGCTAGCATTCAACCGCTGGGCATGTGGATGGCTGGGAGTGAACTTCTTTCGACGGTCCAGCAGCTGGGGCAGGGAAATTTGCCTGCTAGAATCGGACGTCGGTGTACTGCTAGCAGAGTGGCCGCAAGTACTTGGCTGTGACACACCTAATTCTACACCTTCATTCCTCTCAGTGCATGTTTCAGAGAGGACTGAAGTTATAGTGGGGTTGGAGATCCCAGCTGATGCGGTGCAAGGAGAGGTCCGCTTTGTTCTTTGGTGTGGGTCTTTGAGGTAGGCTTGCCAACGAGCTGCATGGCAGGTCAACATATGTCTGGTCAGGCATGTGGTACCCAAGCGGCTGATGTTTTGGCCACGCGATATACGCTTGAGACATATGTTGCAAACAGCAGCTGTGCGATCTGATGCACTAGCCTCAAAAAAGGCCCACACCAAAGAACTTTTTGAATGACGGGCAGAGGCAGCGCCCTGCACAGGCGAAGCTCTGCGGTGTGATTCCGTCGGTGTACTGCCCTTACGCTGGCCACCAAAGGGCATCCTGCCTCGTTGGAGATGTGCCTCCTCCTCATCCTCCTCCTCCTCCTCTCTCCTATTAGGCACCCACGTGGAGTCAGTGACCTCATCATCCCCTCCCTCCTCATCACTGGAGCCAATCTGGCAGTATGCTGCAGCTGCTGGAACATGACTGCCAGATTGGTGTCCTTCTTGAGCATCCCCTCTGTCTGCTCTCACGCTACTGCCTTCCTCTAGCTGGGTTTCATCATCAGACCCTTCGAAACGCTGGGCATCCTCCTGGAGCATGTACCCAACACTGTGCTGAAACAGTTCGGGGGACTCCTCAGGAGGAGGACATGGTGGGTCTAGGGAAGGAGTGACTGATGATTTGTCTGACATTGATACCAGGGAAGACGACGCTTTGGCAGCTGCTTTTCCAGTACCCTGAGCCTGGGTGAGAGAGGATGAGGAGGAGGAGGAGGGCTTGGTCATCCACTCTACCAAGTCTTCGGCATGATGTGGCTCAACATGTCCAGCTGCCGAAAAGAAGGACAAGCGTGTCCCATGGCCATGTGCTGATGACAATGCACCGCGTCCACGACCAGCACTGTTGCCCCCAGACACAGAGCCTGCTTGCCCTCTTTTATTGCCTCCTGACTGTCTGCCTCTCCTTGTTTGCCTTCCAGACATTCTAATAGATGGCCTGCAGGGAGATGGGAAAAAAGCAATAAGGGCTACCTTCAGGTGTCCTTCTCTGTCCCTTGAAACAAGGACTTTCACAGTGAAAGAAACTGACACTCTCCCTACCTACAGTTTTCTGTCCCTAGAAAAAATATTTTTTTTAAGCACAATATAGCACAAGGAGAATTCACTCACTGTCCTTCCAGGTCCCTGGAAACAAGGACTTGCAGAGTGAAAGAAAAAAAACACTCTCCCTACCTACAGTTTTCTGTCCCTAGAAAAAATGTTTTTTTTAATCACAATATAGCACAAGGACAATTCACTCACTGTCCTTACAGGTCCCTGGAAACAAGGACTTGCAGAGTGAAATAAACTGACACTCTCCCTACCTACAGTTTTCTGTCCCTAGAATAAATGTTTTTTTTAAGCACAATATAGCACAAGGAGAATTCACTCACTGTCCTTCCAGGTCCCTGGAAACAAGGACTTGCAGAGTGAAAGAAAAAAAACACTCTCCCTACCTACAGTTTTCTGTCCCTAGAAAAAATGTTTTTTTTAATCACAATATAGCACAAGGACAATTCACTCACTGTCCTTCCAGGTCCCTGGAAACAAGGACTTGCAGAGTGAAATAAACTGACACTCTCCCTACCTACAGTTTTCTGTCCCTAGAATAAATGTTTTTTTTAAGCACAATATAGCACAAGGACAATTCACTCACTGTCCTTACAGGTCCCTGGAAACAAGGACTTGCAGAGTGAAAGAAAAAAAACACTCTCCCTACCTACAGTTTTCTGTCCCTAGAAAAAATGTTTTTTTTAATCACAATATAGCACAAGGACAATTCACTCACTGTCCTTACAGGTCCCTGGAAACAAGGACTTGCAGAGTGAAAGAAAAAAAACACTCTCCCTACCTACAGTTTTCTGTCCCTAGAAAAAATGTTTTTTTTAATCACAATATAGCACAAGGACAATTCACTCACTGTCCTTCCAGGTCCCTGGAAACAAGGACTTGCAGAGTGAAAGAAACTGACACTGTCCCTACCTACAGTTTTCTGTCCCTAGAATAAATGTTTTTTTTAAGCACACTATAGCACAAGGACAATTCACTCACTGTCCTTACAGGTCCCTGGAAACAAGGACTTGCAGAGTGAAAGAAAAAAAACACTCTCCCTACCTACAGTTTTCTGTCCCTAGAAAAAATGTTTTTTTTAATCACAATATAGCACAAGGACAATTCACTCACTGTCCTTCCAGGTCCCTGGAAACAAGGACTTGCAGAGTGAAAGAAAAAAAACACTCTCCCTACCTACAGTTTTCTGTCCCTAGAAAAAATGTTTTTTTTAATCACAATATAGCACAAGGACAATTCACTCACTGTCCTTACAGGTCCCTGGAAACAAGGACTTGCAGAGTGAAATAAACTGACACTCTCCCTACCTACAGTTTTCTGTCCCTAGAATAAATGTTTTTTTTAAGCACAATATAGCACAAGGACAATTCACTCACTGTCCTTACAGGTCCCTGGAAACAAGGACTTGCAGAGTGAAATAAACTGACACTCTCCCTACCTACAGTTTTCTGTCCCTAGAATAAATGTTTTTTTTTAAGCACAATATAGCACAAGGACAATTCACTCACTGTCCTTCCAGGTCCCTGGAAACAAGGACTTGCAGAGTGAAAGAAAAAAAACACTCTCCCTACCTACAGTTTTCTGTCCCTAGAAAAAATGTTTTTTTTAATCACAATATAGCACAAGGACAATTCACTCACTGTCCTTCCAGGTCCCTGGAAACAAGGACTTGCAGAGTGAAATAAACTGACACTCTCCCTACCTACAGTTTTCTGTCCCTAGAATAAATGTTTTTTTTAAGCACAATATAGCACAAGGACAATTCACTCACTGTCCTTACAGGTCCCTGGAAACAAGGACTTGCAGAGTGAAAGAAAAAAAACACTCTCCCTACCTACAGTTTTCTGTCCCTAGAAAAAATGTTTTTTTTAATCACAATATAGCACAAGGACAATTCACTCACTGTCCTTCCAGGTCCTGGAAACAAGGACTTGCAGAGTGAAATAAACTGACACTCTCCCTACCTACAGTTTTCTGTCCCTAGAATAAATGTTTTTTTTAAGCACAATATAGCACAAGGACAATTCACTCACTGTCCTTACAGGTCCCTGGAAACAAGGACTTGCAGAGTGAAAGAAAAAAAACACTCTCCCTACCTACAGTTTTCTGTCCCTAGAAAAAATGTTTTTTTTAATCACAATATAGCACAAGGACAATTCACTCACTGTCCTTCCAGGTCCCTGGAAACAAGGACTTGCAGAGTGAAATAAACTGACACTCTCCCTACCTACAGTTTTCTGTCCCTAGAATAAATGTTTTTTTTAAGCACAATATAGCACAAGGACAATTCACTCACTGTCCTTAGAGGTCCCTGGAAACAAGGACTTGCAGAGTGAAAGAAAATAAACACTCTCCCTACCTACAGTTTTCTGTCCCTAGAAAAAATGTTTTTTTTTAAGCACAATATAGCACAAGGACAATTCACTCACTGTCCTTCCAGGTCCCTGGAAACAAGGACTTGCAGAGTGAAAGAAAAAAAACACTCTCCCTACCTACAGTTTTCTGTCCCTAGAAAAAATGTTTTTTTTAATCACAATATAGCACAAGGACAATTCACTCACTGTCCTTACAGGTCCCTGGAAACAAGGACTTGCAGAGTGAAATAAACTGACACTCTCCCTACCTACAGTTTTCTGTCCCTAGAATAAATGTTTTTTTAAGCACAATATAGCACAAGGACAATTCACTCACTGTCCTTCCAGGTCCCTGGAAACAAGGACTTGCAGAGTGAAAGAAACTGACACTGTCCCTACCTACAGTTTTCTGTCCCTAGAATAAATGTTTTTTTTAAGCACACTATAGCACAAGCACAAAACACACTGACACTCTCCCTACCTATCCTTCTCTTTCCCTAAACTAAAGGAATCCAGGTTAAGCAAGAAAGAAATAACAGTCACTGTCCCTGCCTATGCTGCTCTATCCCTGCTCCGGAACACACTACACTAGGCCGCCGTGCTGGCGGCCTTTTATAGTGTGGGGCGTGTACTAAACACCCTCAGCAATAATTGGCCACAGGCATCCTGCCTGTGGCCAATCATTGCTCTCCTCGCTGCCGGCGCTGTGATTGGCCAAGCATGCGGGGTCACAGTGCATGCTTGGCCAATCACAGCGCCTGGATGACACTGCGATGGCGTAGTGCATTGTGGGCCGTTCGCGTCACTCGAATTTGGCGCGAACGGCCCAAATCGTTCGATCTTCGTCGAACGATCGAACAGCCGATGTTCGAGTCGAACGTATGTTCGACTCGAACACGAAGCTCATCCCTACTCCACGGTTGTACACTCTCTGCTGTGCCAACTGCGCTTGGGCCAAATGTTCCTTCACGATGGGCATTACCTGTGCAATTCGATCTTGCATCAGGGCGACATGCTCAATCACACTCCTGTGGGGAGAACTCTCACTTTCCCAAGTTTCCTTGGCAATATCCAACAGCCCTCTTGGGTGTCTCCCATACAGTAACTCAAAGGGGGAGAATCCCGTAGAGGATTGGGGCACCTCCCTAATAGCAAACATCAAATAAGGAAGTAAACAGTCCCAATCCTTTCCATCTCTATCCACCACTTTCTTCAACATTTGTTTTAGGGTTTTGTTGAATCTTTCAACCAGCCCATCGGTTTGGGGGTGATACACAGACGTACGCAATTGCGTCACTTTGAACAATTTACACAGCTCTTTCATAACCCGGGACATAAAGGGTGTACCTTGGTCCGTAAGCAGTTCTTTACAAATACCCACCCGGCTAAAAACAAGAGATAGCTCTTTGGCTATGGTTTTGGCCGAGGTATTTCGGAGAGGGATCGCTTCTGGATAACGGGTGGCATAGTCCATTATAACTAATATGTACTGGTGCCCCCTAGCGGACTTGATTATAGGACCTACCAAATCCATGGCGATCCTCTCAAACGGGACCTCAATGATGGGTAGAGGGACCAGCGGGCTACGGAAATGTGGCATCGGGGCCGACCTCTGACACACAGGGCAGGAGGAACAATAATTTTCTATGTCCTTCATCACCCCAGGCCAATAGAATCTCTGTAATACCCTCTCTCGGGTTTTCTCTGTCCCCAGATGACCTCCAAGAATGTGCCCATGGGCCAACTCCAACACCAACTTCCTGTAAGGTTTGGGCACCACAAGCTGCTCAACGGTTTCTTCTGCCCTTTTTGCCACCCGATACAGTAGGTCCTTCTCTACGCTGAAGTATGGGTAAGTGCAGGTATTATCTGGGTTCACTAACTCGCCATCTATTTTCACTACGTTTTCCCGTGCCTTTATTAGGGCGGGGTCTTTCAACTGTTCTGTGGCAAAGTTTTCCCTGTGAACCTCAAGATCAGAAAACTCCACAGACGGTAGGATTTCGTCTGAGGAGGTGGGCTCCTCTCCAGTTTCTTGAGTCTCCCCTGCCAATACTGATAAGGGAAATTCCGGAGAGTCCTCACCACTCTCAGGGGAGTTCTGGCTATCACATTCCTGGTACATAGGGGCACCAGTGAGGGGCTCAGGATCATCCCACAGTTCCCAGAACTTCGGAAAATCCCTTCCCACAATGGCGTCATGCGGTAACTGAGATACTAAGCCCACTGGATGAGAGAGGGTACCTTTGGGGGTCTCGAAACACACTGTAGTTACTGGATACTCTCGGGTGTCCCCATGCACACAAATAACAGCTACCTTGCTATTCCCAGAGACCTCTGTTTTAACTAACTCAGCCTTTATCAGGGTCACAAGGCTACCTGAATCCAGCAATACCACAACATTTCTACCATTAACACACATTTTGCATAAATGTTTCTCAGTTCCTCGAATGGCAGTGCATGCGACTGTCGCACACAGCGACTGACGTCTGCCCGTCAGAAAGTCACACTGCATGGGTTCCTCCACAACCGGGCAATTGGCTGCAATATGTCCCGCTTGCCGGCAGCGGTAGCAAACGATCCTTCTTGCCGCCTCTTGAGCCGCTGATTTCCCAGGCTGTTCTCGCCAAACTTGGGGTAGAGCTCCCACCCTCTCACTCTCTCCACCCTCACCCCTTGGAATCCTCTTATCCGCCCCTGGGGATGGTCTGGTCTTAGGGTGGAAAGTCCGAGTGTCTCTGGAAGAGGCCGTCAGGTTCTCTGTAGCCAAGTATTTCTCCACACGATCCACAAGACCATCGGCCGTCTCTGGGTCTCCATGGCTTACCCACTTTTGGATGGCCGTAGGAAGAGCTCTCAAAAACCGATCCATTACAACACGTTCCACAATCTTTGGTGCGGACAAAGTCTCTGGCTGTAGCCACTTTCTGCTCAGGTGAATGAGATCATACATTTGAGACCTGGGGGGTTTTCCAAGCTGGAAAGTCCAGTTATGCACACGCTGAGCCCGGACAGCCTGGGTGACACCCAGCCTTGCCAATATTTCAGCTTTTAGCATCACATAGTCTTTTGCTTGGTTAGGCTCTAGGTCATAGTAAGCTTTCTGCGATTCACCAGTTAACAGAGGAGCCACCAGTCCAGCCCACTGCTCCTCAGGCCACTTTTCTCTTTCAGCGGTCCTTTCAAATGTGGTCAAAAATACCTCTGGATCATCCTCTCCAGTCATTTTTGTCAATAAACGACTCACCCCAAAGGACGCGGTATTAGTGGGACGGCTTTCCTCACTGGTCTGCGGACGTTGCTGCATTACTGCTTCCATCTGTTGTTGTAGTCTCTGCTCTTGCTTCTGCAACAGGTCTATGAAGCGGGCCTCAGATTGCTGCTGGGCTCGTTGCTGAGCCTCCAGACTCTGTTGCAAAGTTGCGTTTGTCTGCTGCTGGGCTGCAAGGCTCCTTTGCAAACCTGCATTTGTCTGCTGTTGATTGGCATTTGCTAGAGCCAGCTGCTTCAGTATCTCCTCCATGCTGGCTTAAAAAAAACTGCCCGCATTCTCCACCAACTGTGAGGGGGTTAGCTCGGCAGCGGGTGTGTGTGACCCCCGGGATGGGCTCCCCACACAAAACAGGCCCAGCAAACGGAGGTTGTGGTTTTCAAAATCAAAAAAGGTGCGGTTTATTTTCTATTTACAGTGACAAAACACAGCAAAGCAAAAGAAACATAACCAAAATAAATCCTGGTCAAGTTGACCTCTGACTAAACATACAGGTTTCCTAACTAACAACTGGGATCAGCCTAGTGCTGTCCTAGTCCCTAAGTCCCTGGTTTAGTAAAAGTCCAAACCAATAGCCACACAGGCTTTGCCTCACCGCACAGGGGTTCACTCTCCCTAGACAGTCCACACAGGTCTGGTTCCAGGCATGAGCTAACATCTAATGAAGCTGGGAGTTCTTATAGAGGCCTAAATGAGCTGACAAGCTTCAGCTGGCCTCATCAACTCCCTGTCTGTACGACGCCCAGCCCTCTCCCTAGAGGTATGAGTCATCCATGAGCCCACTAGCCTTATACAACTCTCCACCTAGTTGTATAAGTCGGCGTAAAGCCTGAATCTGGGCGAAATATATCTACCCCCCTGGATGCAACCAGGTGACTTTACCTTCCTGCTGTCACACCGGGTATTGCAGAGTATTGCAGAGTGTTGCAGAGTATGGCAGGGATGGCTGAGCATGGATTGATCTCTCCCCCTCTCCTACTGTACTGATCGGTTTGTTTACAAGTGATCGCTCCGTCATTTGACGGAGCGATCACGTGGTAGACGGCCGCTATCAGCAGCCATTTACCGTGATCTGTGATGCGCCGGGTCCTCTGGACCCGGCGGTCACAGACACTCCCGTGTGCGCCCCCCAGGGGAACGCGATTCCGGGAGGATGTCAATGTACGGCCTCCCAGAGTTATCGAGCCGCCCTGTAGCCGTCATTCGGCTATAGGGCAGTCGGCAAGTGGTTAATGAGCCTTCCCCTCCTCCATCTCCATAAATGAGCCTTCCCCTCCCCCATCTCCATAAATTAACCTTTCCTCCCCACCTCCATCAATGAGCCTTCCCTCCCCCACCTCCATCAATGAGCCTTCCCTCCCCACCTCCATCAATGAGCCTTCCATCACCGCCTTCATCAATGAGCCTTCCCTACCTCCACCAATGTGCCTTCCCTCCCCACCTCCATCAATGAGCCTTCCCTCCCCCACCTCCATCAATGAGCCTTCCCCACCTCCACCAATGAGCCTTCCCTCCCCACCTCCATCAATAAGCCTACCCTTCCCACCTCCACCAATGAGCCTTCCCTCCCCGCCTCCATCAATGAGCCTTCCCTCCCCGCCTCCATCAATGAGCCTTCCCTCCCCGCCTCCATCAATGAGCCTTCCCTCACCACCTCCATCAATGAGCCTTCCCTCCTCACCTCCATCAATGAGCCTTCCCTCCCCACCTCCATCAATGAGCCTTCCCTCCCCACCTCCATCAATGAGATTTCCCTCCCCACCTCCATCAATGAGCCTTCTCTTCCCACCTCCATCAATGAGCATTCCCTCCCCGCCTCCATCAATGAGCCTTCCCTCCCTGTCTCCATCAATGAGCCTTCCCTCCCCGCCTCCATCAATGAGCCGTTCCCTCACCATCTCCACCAATGAGCCTTCCCTCCCCACCTCCATCAATGAGCCTTCCCTCCCCCACCTCCATCAATGAGCCTTCCCTCCCCCACCTCCATCAATGAGCCTTCCCCACCTCCACCAATGAGCCTTCCCTCCCCACCTCCATCAATAAGCCTACCCTTCCCACCTCCACCAATGAGCCTTCCCTCCCTGCCTCCATCAATGAGCCTTCCCTCCCCGCCTCCATCAATGAGCCTTCCCTCCCCGCCTCCATCAATGAGCCTTCCCTCCTCACCTCCATCAATGAGCCTTCCCTCCCCACCTCCATCAATGAGCCTTCCCTCCCCACCTCCATCAATGAGCCTTCCCTCCCCACCTCCATCAATGAGATTTCCCTCCCCACCTCCATCAATGAGCCTTCTCTTCACACCTCCATCAATGAGCATTCCCTCCCCACCTCCATCAATAAACCTTCCCTCCCCGCCTCCATCAATGAGCCGTTCCCTCACCATCTCCACCAATGAGCCTTCCCTCCCACCTCCATCAATGAGCCTTCCCTCCCCCACCTCCATCAATGAGCCTTCCCTCCCTGCCTCCATCAATGAGCGTTCCCACCCCACCTCCATCAATGAGCCTTCCCTCCCCATCTCCATCAATGAGCCTTCCCCTCCCCATCTCCACCAATGAGCTTTCCCTCCCCACCTCCATCAATGAGCCTTCCCTCCCCCACCTCCTTCAATGAGCCTTCCCTCTCCACCTCCATCAATGAGCCTTCCCTCCCCACCTCCACCAATGAGCCTTCCCTCCCCACCTCCATCAATGAGCCTTCCCTCTCCACCTCCATCAATGAGCCTTCCCTCCCCCACCTCCATCAATGAGCCTTGCCTCACCATCTCCACCAATGAGCCTTCCCTCCATCAATGAGCCTTCCCTCCCCGTCTCCATCAGTGAGCCTTCCCTCCCCAACACCATCAATGAGCCTTTCCCTCACCATCTCCACCAATGAGCCTTCCCTCCCCACCTCCAGCAATGAGCCTTCCCTCCCCACCTCCATCAATGAGCCTTCCCTCCTCACCTCCATCAATGAGCCTTCCCTCCCCACCTCCATCAATGAGCCTTCCCTCCCCACCTCCATAAATGAGCGCCCCCCCACACCTCCATCAATGAGCCTTCCCTCCCCACTTCTATCAATGAGCCCCACCTCCATCAATAAGCCTTCCCTCCCCGCCTCCATCAATGAGCCTTCCCTCCCCATCTCCATCAATGAGCCCTCCCTCCCCGTCTCCATCAACGAGACTTCCCACCCCACCTCCATCAATGAGCCTTTCCCTTACCATCTCCATCAATGAGCCTTCCCTCCCCACCTCCATCAATGAGCCTTCCGTCCCCCACCTCCATCAATGAGCCTTCCCTCCCCACCTCCATCAATGAGCCTTCCCTCCCCGCCTCCATCAATAAGCCTTCCCTCCCCGCCTCCATCAATGAGCCTTCCCTCCCCGCCTTCATCAATGAGCCTTCCCTCCCCTACCTCCATCAATGAGCCTTCCCTCCCCACCTCCATCAATCAGCCTTCCTCTCCCCACCTCCATCAATCAGCCTTCCCCTCCCCACCTCCATCAATGAGCCTTCCCTTCTCACCTCCATAAATGAGCCCCCCCCACCTCCATCAATGAGCCTTCCCTCCCCACCTCCATCAATGAGCCTTCCCTCCCCACCTCCATCAATGAGCCTTCCCTCCCCGCTTCTATCAATGTGCCTTCCCTCCCCACTTCTATCAATGAGCCCCACCTCCATCAATGAGCCTTCCCTCCCACCCTCCATCAATGAGCCTTCCCTCCCCCACCTCCATCAATGAGCCTTTCCCCCCTCCTTCATCAATGAGCCTTCCCTCCCCACCTCCATCAGTGAGCCTTCCCCTCCCCATCTCCACCAATGAGCCTTCCCTCCCTGCCTCTATCAATGAGCCTTCCCTCCCCACCTCCATCAATGAGCCTTCCCTCCCCGCCTCCATCAATGAGCCTTACCTTCCCTCCCCACCTCCACCATTGAGCCTTTCCCTCCCCACCTCCATCAATGAGCCTTCCCTCCCCACCTTCACCAATGAGCCTTCCCTTCTCACCTCCATCAATGAGCCTTTCCTCCCCATCTCCACCAATGAACCTTCCCTCCCAGCCTCTACCAATGAGCCTTCTCTCCCCACCTCCACCAATGAGCCTTTCCCTCCCCACCTCCATCAATGAGCCTTCCCTCCCCACCTTCACCAATGAGCGTTCCCTTCTCACCTCCATCAATGAGCCTTCCCTCCCCATCTCCACCAATGAACCTTCCCTCCCAGCCTCCATCAATGAGCCTTCCCTCCTCACCTCCACCAACGAGCCTTCCCTCCTCACCTCCATCAATGAGACTTTCCTCTCCGCCTCCACCAACGAGCCTTCTCTCCCCACCTCCACCAATGAGCCTTCTCTCCCCACCTCCATCAATGAGCCTTCCCTCCTCACCTCCATCAATGAGCCTTCCCTCCCCACCTCCACCAATGAGCCTTCCCTCCCCACCTCCATAAATGAGCGCCCCCCACACTTCTATCAATGAGCCCCACCTCCATCAATGAGCCTTCCCTCCCACCCTCCATCAATGAGCCTTCCCTCCCCCAACTCTATCAAGGGAGGGAAGGCTCATTGATGGAGGCGGGGAGGGAAGGCTCATTGATGGAGGCAGGGAGGGAAGGCTCATTGGTGGAGGTGGGAAGGGTAGGCTTATTGATGGAGGTGGGGAGGGAAGGCTCATTGGTGGAGGTGGGGAAGGCTCATTGATGGAGGTGGGGGAGGGAAGGCTCATTGATGGAGGTGGGGGAGGGAAGGCTCATTGATGGAGGTGGGGAGGGAAGGCTCATTGGTGGAGATGGTGAGGGAACGGCTCATTGATGGAGGCGGGGAGGGAAGGCTCATTGATGGAGACAGGGAGGGAAGGCTCATTGATGGAGGCGGGGAGGGAATGCTCATTGATGGAGGTGGGAAGAGAAGGCTCATTGATGGAGGTGGGGAGGGAAATCTCATTGATGGAGGTGGGGAGGGAAGGCTCATTGATGGAGGTGGGGAGGGAAGGCTCATTGATGGAGGTGAGGAGGGAAGGCTCATTGATGGAGGTGGTGAGGGAAGGCTCATTGATGGAGGCGGGGAGGGAAGGCTCATTGATGGAGGCGGGGAGGGAAGGCTCATTGATGGAGGCGGGGAGGGAAGGCTCATTGGTGGAGGTGGGAAGGGTAGGCTTATTGATGGAGGTGGGGAGGGAAGGCTCATTGGTGGAGGTGGGGAAGGCTCATTGATGGAGGTGGGGGAGGGAAGGCTCATTGATGGAGGTGGGGAGGGAAGGCACATTGGTGGAGGTAGGGAAGGCTCATTGATGAAGGCGGTGATGGAAGGCTCATTGATGGAGGTGGGGAGGGAAGGCTCATTGATGGAGGTGGGGGAGGGAAGGCTCATTGATGGAGGTGGGGAGGAAAGGTTAATTTATGGAGATGGGGGAGGGGAAGGCTCATTTATGGAGATGGGGGAGGGGAAGGCTCATTAACCACTTGCCGACTGCCCTATAGCCGAATGACGGCTACAGGGCGGCTCGATAACTCTGGGAGGCCGTACATTGACATCCTCCCGGAATCGCGTTCCCCTGGGGGGCGCACACGGGAGTGTCTGTGACCGCCGGGTCCAGAGGACCCGGCGCATCACAGATCACGGTAAATGGCTGCTGATAGCGGCCGTCTACCACGTGATCGCTCCGTCAAATGACGGAGCGATCACTTGTAAACAAACCGATCAGTACAGTAGGAGAGGGGGAGAGATCAATCCATGCTCAGCCATCCCTGCCATACAACACTCTGCAATACTCTGCAATACCCGGCAATACTCTGCAATACCCAGCAATACTCTGCAATACCCGGCCATACTCTGCAATACCCGGCCATACTCTGCAATACTCTGCAATACTCTGCAATACCCGGCCATACTCTGCAATACTCTGCAATACCCGGCCATACTCTGCAATACTCTGCAATACCCGGCCATACTCTGCAATACTCTGCAATACCCGGCCATACTCTGCAATACCCAGCAATACTCGACCATACTCGGTGATACCCAGCCATTCTCTTTGGTTGGAGGGGGATAAGTCCAGCTTCTCTTTGGTTGGGGGGGGGGAGGGGGTAGGGTGACCACATGTCCCGCATTTTGCAGGTCTGTCCCGGGCACCTTCATTCCATGACAATACAGTGTCCCGGAATGAAACTGACACAGCCACCCCCCCTCGGGGCAATCTGATGCCACCAAAAAAGGCCGCCACATCACCGCGTTACTCACTGATGGTACTTGTCCTTGCCGGTAATGTCTGGAGTGGCACAATCCCCGCCCCCTGCTTGTGATTGGAGAAATCATAAATCCTTCCTCTTGTGTCTAAATCACTGAGCCAGCTTTGGAACAAGGTAAAACTCGCCTCGGCCGGCCAGGACAAGTACCGTCAGTGAGTAAAATGGCGATGTGGCGGCCTTTTTTGGGGGCGTGATCAGTGCTTCTGGGTAAAGCGCGCACCTGCGGCCCCCGGCTGTGCTGTGATTCGTTACAGCACAAGCTGATTTTTGGGAAGGGGAGGGGGAGCGTCCCTGAATGGCAGTTTGGAAATGTGGTCACCCAAGGGTAAGGTGACCAGATTTTTTAAATGAAATCCGGGAACATATTTTTTTTTACAAGTAATGGCGGCAATCTGCGACTCTCTGCCCGTCGCCGCCGCCGCCCGCCTCACAGCCTGTTAAAGGGGTTGTAAATCCTCTGTGTTTTTTCACCTTAATGCATCCTATGCATTAAGGTGAAAAAACACCTTGCAGTGACTGGCCCCCCCAGCCCCCCCCCCCCCATTTTACTTACCTGAGCCCCGAATTTTCCTCTCTCCACTGGGTCCCGGCTCTTGATTGGCTAGATTGATAGCAGCGCAGCCATTGGCTCCCACTGCTGTCAATCAAAACCTATGATGCGGGCGCCGGGGGGCGGGGCCGAGTCATACATTCAGCGGCTATGGACGCCGAATGAATGACTCGAGAGCGCGCCCGCAAGGTAACCCCCTCGGGAGAGCGTTTCTCCTAAGGAGGGTGTTATCTGATGTGGAGAGGAGCCGCGAGAGCCGCCGAGGGACCCCAGAAGTCAGTGTTCGGGGCCACTCTGTGCAAAACGAGCTGCACAGTGGAGGTAAGTATGATATGTTTGTTATTTTTTTTTAAAAACGACCCTTTACAATCACTTTAAGTCTCACTCTCCGGGCCCCGGGTACTACTGGGTGGGGGGCGGAGGAAGATCACTCCACCAGGGAAGGCGAGGAGATGAGCAGGCGGCTGGCCGGGACTTGAGCCAAGGCAGAAGAACATGCGAGCGGAACTGAAGAAATATTCCCTCCGCTCCGACCAGCACATGATCATCAGAGAGGGGCACAGATAATGGGAAAAAACAACCCCCTAAACTAGAAGGTGCGGCGGGGGGGCGGGGGGGTGTAATTCAGATTTTTTTTTATTTAAATTCTGCCCTGACTGTCTGTGAAATTGCCCCACCCCCTGTTCAAATCCAATCCGGTGACAAGACATGGGACAGACTTGGCCCGGGGACAGTGTCCTCAATCTGGGGACAAAACTGGGGGACAGACTTGGTCCGGGGACAGTGTCCTCAATCCGGGGACAAGACATGGGGACAGACTTGGTCCGGGGACAGTGTCCTCAATACGGGGACAAGACATGGGACAGACTTGGCACGGGGACAGTGTCCTCAATCTGGGGACAAAACTGGGGGACAGACTTGGTCCGGAGACAGTGTCCTCAATCCGGGGACAAAACCGGGGACAGACTTGGTCCGGGGACAGTGTCTCCAATACAGGGACAAAACTCGGGGACAGACTTGGTCCGGGGACAGTGTCCTCAATACGGGGACAAAACTCGGGGACAGACTTGGTCCGGGGACAGTGTCCTCAATCCGGGGACAAGACATGGGGACAGACTTGGTCCGGGGACAGTGTCCTCAATACGGGGACAAGACATGGGACAGACTTGGTCCGGGGACAGTGTCCCCAATACAGGGACAAAACTCGGGACAGACTTGGTCCGGGGACAGTGTTCTCAATCCGGGGACAAGACATGGGGACAGACTTGGTCTGGGGACAGTGTCCTCAATACGGGGACAAGACATGGGACAGACTTGGTCCAGGGACAGTGTCCTCAATCCGGGGACAAAACCGGGGACAGACTTGGTCCGGAGACAGTGTCCTCAATACGGGGACAAGACATGGGACAGACTTGGCACGGGGACAGTGTCCTCAATCTGGGGACAAAACTCGGGACAGACTTGGTCCGGGGACAGTGTCCTCAATACGGGGACAAAACTCTGGGACAGACTTGGTCCGGGGACAGTGTCCTCAATACGGGGACAAAACTCGGGGACAGACTTGGTCCGGGGACAGTGTCCTCAATACGGGGACAAAACTCGGGGACAGACTTAGTCCGGGGACAGTGTCCTCAATACGGGGACAAAACCCGGGGACAGACTTGGTCCGGGGACAGTGTCCTCAATACGGGGACAAAACTCGGGACAGACTTGGTCCGGGGACAGTGTCCTCAATACGGGGACAAAACTCTGGGACAGACTTGGTCCGGGGACAGTGTCCTCAATACGGGGACAAAACTCGGGGACAGACTTGGTCCGGGGACAGTGTCCTCAATACGGGGACAAAACTCGGGGACAGACTTGGTCCGGGGACAGTGTCCTCAATCCGGGGACAAAACTGGGGACAGACTTGGTCCGGGGACAGTGTCCTCAATCCGGGGACAAAACCGGGGACAGACTTGGTCCGGGGACAGTGTCCTCAATACGGGGACAAAACCCGGGGACAGACTTGGTCCGGGGACAGTGTCCTCAATACGGGGACAAAACTCGGGGACAGACTTGGTCCGGGGACAGTGTCCTCAATACGGGGACAAAACTCGGGGACAGACTTGGTCCGGGGACAGTGTCCTCAATCCGGGGACAAAACTGGGGACAGACTTGGTCCGGGGACAGTGTCCTCAATCCGGGGACAAAACCGGGGACAGACTTGGTCCGGGGACAGTGTCCTCAATACGGGGACAAAACCCGGGGACAGACTTGGTCCGGGGACAGTGTCCTCAATACGGGGACAAAACTCGGGGACAGACTTGGTCCGGGGACAGTGTCCTCAATACGGGGACAAAACTCGGGGACAGACTTGGTCCGGGGACAGTGTCCTCAATACGGGGACAAAACTCGGGGACAGACTTGGTCCGGGGACAGTGTCCTCAATACGGGGACAAAACCCGGGGACAGACTTGGTCTGGGGACAGTGTCCTCAATACGGGGACAAAACCCGGGGACAGACTTGGTCCGGGGACAGTGTCCTCAATCCGGGGACAAAACCGGGGACAGACTTGGTCCGGGGACAGTGTCCTCAATCCGGGGACAGTGTCTGGTGACATTAGCCTAGGGGGAGGGTGTGAACTCCTGTCAGGTTTTCATTGCTCACTTCCTGTCCCAGTGACAACCTTCTATCAGACAGGAAGTAGGGGGGGCACAAACACCTGGCAGGATTTATATATATATATAAATATGTTTTATTTCCATGTTCCTGTGTGATGAAGTGTTGTCACCGGGGACAGGAAGTGAGGGGAATCCTGGGTAAGGTAGTCACAGATAGCAGGACTCAGTCTCGGGTCTGGTCGGTGAGATTTCTATACTGAGGCCCGCAGAGAAGCACATGGCCGCTCTGAGAGTGAACTGTACTAATAAAGTTTTTCTTACATACACTCGGCTTCCCACTGCTGGGCGTGGCCACAGAGCCATGTTTACCTCGGGCCTTGTATTCCCCTCTTCAGCAAATCACATAGGTGGGCGGGGCGTGCTTTCGGTGGGCGGGAACTTTCGGGAGCTGGACGGACAATAAGCGGGAGGGCGCGAGGGGCGTGGCTATAAAAAAATTGATGGACGGGGGGCGTGGCGAGCAACAAACGAGCCAAGAGTGATGGGCGCGTCCAGACTTTGATTTACAGCTTTGTGCGCAGGCTCTTTTCGTAGATGTATTATTTCTCTGTTGTGATTGGTTAATGGGGCGGTAGGGGCGTTCCTATCATTCTATTGGTGGCTGAGGCGCAGGCTCATTAAGCGGGAAGGGGCGTGCCCCTTTTTCCTAGAGTGGGCAGGACCCAGAGTGATTGACAGCTGAGGTATACATTATGTTAAATGAGAGGGGGGCGTGTCTCGGTCGTGATTGACATCCTTCGCGCAGGCTCAGTGCTTGTCGTTGGGCGTGTCTCCCGATGATTGGCACTTGGAGGGGCGTGTCTTTGTAGGCCGCAGTCGCTGCATTCCCCGGCGGGCGCCATGAAACAAAGGCAGGTCGGCCTGGCGGTACCGGGCGGCTGTAACGGCAGCAGTAGCGGCGGAGAGGGCGGCAGGCTGGCGGGGCCCAGGCAGAGGAGGCGGCGGCGCCGGGGTGGAGCGGCGACCGGGGGAGCAGAGGACGGGAGTCCGGCGACAAGGCAATACCAGAGGCGGGAGGAGAACCGGAGAGAGCCAGAGGAGGAGGATGAGGAGGACGGCGAGGAGGATGAGGAGGACGGAGAGGAGGAGGATGGAGAGGACGGAGAGCCCGAGGAAGGAGGAGGGGGAGGGGAGGCCTCCATCACACAGGCCCGGAGGAAGGACGGAGGACCGAACACCAAATACTGGGAGAGTCCCGACACCACCGGGAGCATGGAGCCCGTCCGGGCCTGGGTCACCTCCCGGGGGTACAAGAAGGTGAGAGGACCGGGGGGGGGTATGGGGGTCACCTCCCGGGGGTACAAGAAGGTGAGAGGACCGGAGAGTATTGGGGGGGTCACCTCCCGGGGGTACAAGAAGGTGAGAGGACCGGGGGGGAGTATGGGGGTCACCTCCCGGTGGTACAAGAAGGTGAGAGGACCGGAGAGTATGGGGGGGGGGGTCACCTCCCGGGGGTACAAGAAGGTGAGAGGACCGGAGAGTATGGGGGGGGGGGTCACCTCCCGGGGGTACAAGAAGGTGAGAGGACCGGAGAGTATGGGGGGGGGGGGTCACCTCCCGGGGGTACAAGGAGGTGAGAGGACCGGAGAGTATTGGGGGGGGGGTCACCTCCCGGGGGTACAAGGAGGTGAGAGGACCGGAGAGTATTGGGGGGTCACCTCCCGGGGGTACAAGAAGGTGAGAGGACCGGAGAGTATGGGGGGGGGGGTCACCTCCCGGGGGTACAAGAAGGTGAGAGGACCGGAGAGTATTGGGGGGGTCACCTCCCGGTGGTACAAGAAGGTGAGAGGACCGGAGAGTATGGGGGGGGGTCACCTCCCGGGGGTACAAGAAGGTGAGAGGACCGGAGAGTATTGGGGGGTCACCTCCCGGGGGTACAAGAAGGTGAGAGGACCGGA
The DNA here is from genome assembly GCA_029206835.1 of Rana muscosa. Classification (NCBI taxonomy): domain Eukaryota; kingdom Metazoa; phylum Chordata; class Amphibia; order Anura; family Ranidae; genus Rana; species Rana muscosa. The sequence goes on along the minus strand of JARGYO010005626.1, from coordinate 218,188,809 downwards.
GAGTATTGGGGGGTCACCTCCCGGGGGTACAAGAAGGTGAGAGGACCGGAGAGTATGGGGGGGGGGTCACCTCCCGGGGGTACAAGAAGGTGAGAGGACCGGAGAGTATTGGGGGGGTCACCTCCCGGTGGTACAAGAAGGTGAGAGGACCGGAGAGTATGGGGGGGGGGGTCACCTCCCGGGGGTACAAGAAGGTGAGAGGACCGGAGAGTATTGGGGGGTCACCTCCCGGGGGTACAAGAAGGTGAGAGGACCGGAGAGTATTGGGGGGGTCACCTCCCGGGGGTACAAGAAGGTGAGAGGACCGGAGAGTATGGGGGGGGTCACCTCCCGGGGGTACAAGAAGGTGAGAGGACCGGAGAGTATTGGGGGGGGTCACCTCCCGGGGGTACAAGAAGGTGAGAGGACCGGAGAGTATGGGGGGGGGGTCACCTCCCGGGGGTACAAGAAGGTGAGAGGACCGGAGAGTATGGGGGGGGGTCACCTCCCGGGGGTACAAGAAGGTGAGAGGACCGGAGAGTATTGGGGGGGTCACCTCCCGGGGGTACAAGAAGGTGAGAGGACCGGAGAGTATGGGGGGGGGGTCACCTCCCGGGGGTACAAGAAGGTGAGAGGACCGGAGAGTATTGGGGGGGGTCACCTCCCGGGGGTACAAGGAGGTGAGAGGACCGGAGAGTATGGGGGGGGGGTCACCTCCCGGGGGTACAAGAAGGTGAGAGGACCGGAGAGTATTGGGGGGGGTCACCTCCCGGTGGTACAAGAAGGTGAGAGGACCGGAGAGTATGGGGGGGGGTCACCTCCCGGGGGTACAAGAAGGTGAGAGGACCGGAGAGTATTGGGGGGTCACCTCCCGGGGGTACAAGAAGGTGAGAGGACCGGAGAGTATGGGGGGGGTCACCTCCCGGGGGTACAAGAAGGTGAGAGGACCGGAGAGTATGGGGGGGGTCACCTCCCGGGGGTACAAGAAGGTGAGAGGACCGGAGAGTATGGGGGGGGTCACCTCCCGGGGGTACAAGAAGGTGAGAGGACCGGAGAGTATGGGGGGGGGTCACCTCCCGGGGGTACAAGAAGGTGAGAGGACCGGAGAGTATGGGGGGGGGGTCACCTCCCGGGGGTACAAGAAGGTGAGAGGACCGGAGAGTATGGGGGGGGGGTCACCTCCCGGGGGTACAAGAAGGTGAGAGGACCGGAGAGTATTGGGGGGTCACCTCCCGGGGGTACAAGAAGGTGAGAGGACCGGAGAGTATGGGGGGGGGTCACCTCCCGGGGGTACAAGAAGGTGAGAGGACCGGAGAGTATTGGGGGGGGGTCACCCCCCGGGGGTACAAGGAGGTGAGAGGACCGGAGAGTATTGGGGGGTCACCTCCCGGGGGTACAAGAAGGTGAGGGGACCGGAGAGTATGGGGGGGTCACCTCCCGGGGGTACAAGAAGGTGAGAGGACCGGAGAGTATTGGGGGGTCACCTCCCGGGGGTACAAGAAGGTGAGAGGACCGGAGAGTATGGGGGGGTCACCTCCCGGGGGTACAAGAAGGTGAGAGGACCGGAGAGTATTGGGGGGTCACCTCCCGGGGGTACAAGAAGGTGAGGACCGGAGAGTATTGGGGGGTCACCTCCCGGGGGTACAAGAAGGTGAGAGGACCGGAGAGTATTGGGGGGGTCACCTCCCGGGGGTACAAGAAGGTGAGAGGACCGGAGAGTATGGGGGGGGTCACCTCCCGGGGGTACAAGAAGGTGAGAGGACCGGAGAGTATTGGGGGGTCACCTCCCGGGGGTACAAGAAGGTGAGAGGACCGGAGAGTATGGGGGGGGTCACCTCCCGGGGGTACAAGAAGGTGAGAGGACCGGAGAGTATTGGGGGGGTCACCTCCCGGGGGTACAAGAAGGTGAGAGGACCGGAGAGTATGGGGGGGTCACCTCCCGGGGGTACAAGAAGGTGAGAGGACCGGAGAGTATGGGGGGGGGGTCACCTCCCGGGGGTACAAGAAGGTGAGAGGACCGGAGAGTATGGGGGGGGGGTCACCTCCCGGGGGTACAAGAAGGTGAGAGGACCGGAGAGTATTGGGGGGTCACCTCCCGGGGGTACAAGAAGGTGAGAGGACCGGAGAGTATTGGGGGGTCACCTCCCGGGGGTACAAGAAGGTGAGAGGACCGGAGAGTATTGGGGGGTCACCTCCCGGGGGTACAAGAAGGTGAGAGGACCGGAGAGTATTGGGGGGGTCACCTCCCGGGGGTACAAGAAGGTGAGAGGACCGGAGAGTATTGGGGGGGTCACCTCCTGGGGGTACAAGGTGAGAGGACCGGAGAGTATTGGGGGGGTCACCTCCCGGGGGTACAAGAAGGTGAGAGGACCGGAGAGTATTGGGGGGGGGGGGGTCACCTCCCGGGGGTACAAGAAGGTGAGAGGACCGGAGAGTATTGGGGGGGGTCACCTCCCGGGGGTACAAGAAGGTGAGAGGACCGGAGAGTATTGGGGGGGGGTCACCTCCCGGGGGTACAAGAAGGTGAGAGGACCGGAGAGTATTGGGGGGGGGGGGTCACCTCCCGGGGGTACAAGAAGGTGAGGACCGGAGAGTATTGGGGGGGTCACCTCCCGGGGGTACAAGAAGGTGAGAGGACCGGAGAGTATTGGGGGGTCACCTCCCGGGGGTACAAGAAGGTGAGAGGACCGGGGAGTATATGGGCAACTATTGGGGTCACCACCCCGGGGGTACAAGGTGAGAGGACCGGGGAGTATATGGGGGGGCAACTATTGGGGGGACCGGAGAGTATGGGGGGGTCACCTCCCGGGGGTACAAGAAGGTGAGAGGACCGGAGAGTATTGGGGGTGTCACCTCCCGGGGGTACAAGAAGGTGAGAGGACCGGAGAGTATGGGGGGGGGGGTCACCTCCCGGGGGTACAAGAAGGTGAGAGTACCGGAGAGTATGGGGGGGGGTCACCTCCCGGGGGTACAAGAAGGTGAGAGGACCGGAGAGTATTGGGGGGTCACCTCCCGGGGGTAAAAGAAGGTGAGAGGACCGGAGAGTATGGGGGGGTCACCTCCCGGGGGTACAAGAAGGTGAGAGGACCGGAGAGTATGGGGGGGGTCACCTCCCGGGGGTACAAGAAGGTGAGAGTACCGGAGAGTATGGGGGGGGGTCACCTCCCGGGGGTACAAGAAGGTGAGAGGACCGGAGAGTATTGGGGGGTCACCTCCCGGGGGTACAAGAAGGTGAGAGGACCGGAGAGTATTGGGGGGGTCACCTCCCGGGGGTACAAGAAGGTGAGAGGACCGGAGAGTATGGGGGGGGTCACCTCCCGGGGGTACAAGAAGGTGAGAGGACCGGAGAGTATTGGGGGGGTCACCTCCCGGGGGTACAAGAAGGTGAGAGGACCGGAGAGTATTGGGGGGGTCACCTCCCGGGAGTACAAGAAGGTGAGAGGACCGGGGAGTATATGGGCAACTATTGGGGTCACCACCCCGGGGTTACAATGTGAGAGGACCGGGGAGTATATGGGGGGGCAACTATTGGGGCCACCACCCCGTGGGTCCAAGGTGGGGGTGACTACAAGAAGATATGGGGGGCAACTATTCTGGGGGTTCGAGAAGGTGAGGGGCGGGCAACTATTGGGGTCACCTTCTGGGGGTACAAGGTGAGGACCGGGGAGTATGGGGGGTGGGCAACTATTGGGGTCACCTCCCGGGGGTGCAAGGTGGGGGGTGAGTATTCCGGGTCTACAAGGGGGGTAACTATTTTGGGGTGAGTCTATTCTGGGGGTACAAGATATGAAATTATCTCCCGGGGGGTTCAAGTAGGTGAGGGGGGGGAGTCTATTCTGGGGGTTAGAGGGGTCACCTCCTGGTGGTACAAGGAGGGGGTGACTATTCCAGGTCTACAAGAAGATGGGAGGGGGGCGCGACCATTCCAGGGGACAAGAGGGTGCACCTCCCGGGGGTTTGAGAGTTGGAGACTATTCTGAGGGTACAAGAGGGGTCACCTCCCGGGGGTACAAGATAGGTGGAGACTATTTGAGGTTTACAAGAAGATTGGGGAGACTATTTTGGGGGTGCAAGAAGAGGGACCACCTCCCGGGGGTTGAGATTATTCCGGGGATACCCGAAGGTGGGGGGGCTATTCTGGGGAAACTAAATGAGGGGGTCACCTTCCAGGGGTACAAAGTGTGGGGGGGGGGTGGAGAGATTATTTCAGTGGGTACCTGGAGGGCGGGCACTATTCCGGGTCTACAAGATTTGGAGGGGGCAATATTCCGGTGGCGCAAGATGGTGTCACCTCCCTGTGGGTTCAAGAAGGTGCGTGGGGGGGGGGGGGACTATTCCGGGGTTATAAGAAGTTGAGGGGGTCATCTCCTGGGGCTACAAGGTGGGGGGGTTGAGATTATTCTGGTGTGGGTACCAGAAGGTGAGGGGGGGGAGACTATTCTGGGGGTACAAGAAGGTGAGGGGTCACCTCCTGGGCGTTCAAGAAGGTGGGGGGACTATTCCATGTTTACAAGAAGATGGGAGGGCGACTATTCTGGGGGTATAATAGGGGTCACCTCCCGGTTGTACAAGGTAAGGGGGGGGGGGGGGTTGAGAGATTATTCTGGAGGGGTACCAGGAGGGAGGGACACTTCTGGGGGTGGGGACTATTCCGGGTCTACAAGATGTGGGGGGGGGGGCACTATACCTGTGGCGCTAGATGAGGTGTCGCCTCACTGGGGGTTTTAAAAGGTGAGTGGGGGGGGAGACTATTCCAGGGGTACAAGGAGATGAGGGGTCATCTCCTGGGGGTACCCGAAGGTGGAGGGGTGGGGACTATTTCAGGTCTACAAGAAGATGGGGGGGGTTGACATTATTCCAGGGGCTACCACAAGGTGAGGGGGAGACTGTTCTGGGGGTACAAGATGAGGGGGTCCCCTCCTAGGGATACAAGTTAGGGCGGACAATATTCCGGGTCTACAAGAAGATTTGGGGTGGGGGGGGCTATTCCGGTGGTAAAGGGTGAGGGGTCACCTCCTGGGGGTACAAGAAGATGAGGGTGTACAAGATGAGGGGTCACAACATGGGGGGTACCTGAAGGTGTGGTGGGGGGGACTATTCCAGGTCTACAAGAAGATGGGAGAGTAACTATTCTGGGGGTACAAGAGGGGTCACCTCCCAGGGGTACAATGTGGGGCTCGTGGAGAGATTATTCCGGGGGCTACCAGAAGGTCAGGGGGGGACTATTTTGGGGGTACAAGATGAGTGACCTCACAGGGGAACTATTCCTTGTTTACAAGATTTGGGGGGGGGGGGACTATTCTGGTGGCGCAAGATGAGGGGTACAAAAAGGTGGGGCGGGCACTATCTCGGGGCGCAAGAAGAGGGGGGTCACCTTCCAGAGGTACAAGAAGGTGAGGGGGGTGACGATTGAGTATACAAGTAGTATAAGGAGGGACAGAGTAGTATCCTGGGAGTATTGGGGGGGGGGGGGGGGGTATATCTATTGCATGTAATACTTTGTTTTGAACAAATTCGCCAATCACTTCAAAAATTAAGATTTGATACATTTCATGAAGATCTCCAACATGCCGAAACCTCCCCCACCCAACACCCCATGTCCACAGGTACAATCATTACTTCCCTCGTTCAACCCGGCGGGTATTCATGAGGTTGCTAAACTTTTATCCAACCACCGGCCCCACTTGGACCCCCCGCGCCCTACACCCTACGCTCGCCCTCTGACACCATTCTATACTCTCCAACCTCTCCCTCTTGTGGCGTCTTCCCCAAAACATGCGCTAGTCACCCCCATACTTAACAGCCCTCACTGGACCCCACCAATCTTGGCAACCTACCCCCCCCATCTCCTTCCTCCCCTTCTCCTCCAAACTTCTTGACAGACTGGTCTACAACCGACCTGAGCGACCAACAAACTTCTTCAGTCCAGACTTCGCCCTCAACACTCCACAGAAACTTCTCTCCTTAGACTGTCAATTCACCTCCTAACAGCTAAAACCAGCGGACGCCATTCTGTACTTCTTCTCCTGGATCGCTCCGCTGCCTTTGACACTGGCGATCATCCTCCCCCCCCCCCCCATCCTCCTCAATGAAAACTCAACTCCCTTGGTCTCCGTGACCGTACTCCTCACTGGTTCTCATCCAACCTATCCCACCGCTCCTTCCTACAGTGTCACAACTCTACTCCCTCCCCTCCTCTTCCTTTCTCCGTCGGGGTCCCCCCGAGGTTCTATTCTTGGACTCCCTTTTCTCAATCTACACCTCCTCCCTGGGTCAGCTGATTGTAGAGCTGCACGATTCTGGGGAAGAATGAAGATCACGATTCTTTTGCTTAGAATGAAGATCACGATTCTCAAAAGGCTATTAAAGGAGTGGGGGTGGGGGATGTGGGAAGTGGACTTAAAATACCGACAACCACTGTCCCTTTTATTATGAATATTACCAGTCTGAGTCAGCCACCCCAGACTCTGGTAAAATTCATAATAAGGGACAGTGGTTGCCGGTATTTTAACTACTTAAGGACCGCCTCGCGCCGATATAGGTTGGCAGAATGGCGCGGCTGGGCATATCAATGTACAGGTACGTTGCCCTTTAAGAGCCCAGCCGTGGGTCGCCTGTGCGCCAGCGACCCGGTCCTGAGCTCAGTGCCCGCGCGCCAGCGACCCGGTCCTGAGCTCAGTGCCCGCGCGCCAGCGACCCGGTCCTGAGCTCAGCGCCCGCACGCCCCGATCGCCGCCGGTGTCCCGCGATTGGGTCACAGAGCTGAAGAACGGGGAGAGTTGAGTGTAAACCTTTCCCTGTTCTTCTCCGTGGCATGTCAGTGATCGTCTGTTCCCTGTCATCGGAACAGACGATCAGTGACGTGTAGCCACGCCCCCCCTACAGTAAGAATCACTTCCTAGGGAACACTTGACCACCCCTACAGCGCCACCTACAGGTTAAACACTTCACTGCCAGTGTAATTTTTACAGTAATCCGTGCATTTTTATAGCACTGATCGCTGTAAAAATGACAATGGTCCCAAAATAGTGTCAAAAGTGTCCGATGTGTCCGCCATAATGTCGCAGTTATGATAAAAATCGCAGATTGCCGCCATAACTAGTAAAAAAAAAAAAGTTTTATTAAAAATGGCATAATTATCCCCTATTTTGTAGACGCTATAACTTTTCCGCAAACCAATCAATAAACGCTTATTGCGATTTTTTTTTTTTTTTTTTTTTTTTTTTTTTTTTTTTTTTACCAAAAATATGTAGAAGAATACGTATCGGCCTAAACTGTGAAAAAAATTTTTTTTGAAATATTTTTGTGGGATATTTATTATAGCAAAAAGTAAAATATGTCGTGTTTTTTTCAAAATTGACGTTTTTTTTCGTTTTATGGCGCGAAAAGTAAAAACCGCAGAGGTGATCAAATACCACCAAAAGAAAGCTCTATTTGTGGGAAAAAAGACGCCAATTTTGTTTGGGGACCACGTCGCACGACCGCCCAATTGTCAGTTAAAGCGGGGCTTAAGTATAGTCCTTCTTCCTTATTTTTTTTTACCTACTGTAGGTAAAAAAAAAAAAAATAAAATCTTCTAAACCTTTACGGTTTAGGAGATATTCCCCTCGCAATGAGCCGCTGCGGCGCATGCGCACAGGGGATTCTCGGCTGAAGGCCCGGCAGAAGCCGGACCTTGCAGGATAGGAGTGACTGACGACATCGCGGCTCCAGCCACTCACAGCGCTGGAGCCACAATACCTGGCAGACACGCCGAGGCAACATGTCTGCTCCCTCGGCGTGGTCCAGGTGAGTTACCGACGCCTCGTTCTAAGGTAAGTATTTCATAATGAGCTAGTGTGCGGTGCATACTAGCTCATTATGACTTTTTTTGCCTTGCAGGGGTAAAAAAAAGTATTGTGTTAGCGGGTATACAACCGCTTTAAGTCCACTCCTCGGCACACATGCCCCCCTTTAATAGCCTGACTGTCATTTGCAAGGCCTGGGATAGCCGACTCGCTGTGGTCACTGGTGTTCATAATACAAGGTGCAAGGAAGGACTCGCTCTATCTTGGAGTCATCGGATCATGCTGCTGTTGTGCGCAGTCACCGCTGTGCTGTGTATTTTCGTGTTTCCCGCCAGCCGAGAAGCGTGGTGGTACCGCCCATGCATCGACATCCAGCGGCGCATCACGCGCTCTGATGGCTGACATCAGTTCCGTTTGCTGACGTCAGTTCCTATATCCGCCATTTGCGTTCCACGCTGGTTCCGTGGATCCGGCGGGGAGATCAAAAAATCGCCGCAAATCCAGCAATCGCAATCCGAGGTTCCACTGTACGCCCCTTACTAACCAATGTCACCACAAAGCTTCTAATCCACTCCCTGGTCAACTCCCTCCTCATTGGCCTACCTCTAAATAGGCTCCTCCCCCCTCTTCAGTCCATCATGAACGCTGCTACCAGGCTCATCCACCTCACAAACCGCTCAGCGTCTGCTATACCCCTCTGCCAATCCCTCCCATTTGGCTGCCACTCGGCCAACAAATTAAATTCAAGATACGAACTATAACTTACAAAGCCATCCACAACCTGGACCCCCAGCTACATCACTAACCCAGAGTGAGTGAGTGACTTGTATAGCGCTACAAAGGAGAACTAAACCTGGTCTCAAAATACCAACCTAATCGTTCTCTCCCTTGTCTCTCCCTTGTCTCTCCCTTGTCTGTCCCTTGTCTGTCCCTTGTCTGTCCCTTGTCTGTCCCTTGTCTGTCCCTTGTCTGTCCCTTGTCTGTCCCTTGTCTGTCCCTTGTCTGTCCCTTGTCTGTCCCTTGTCTGTCCCTTGTCTCTCCCTTGTCTCTCCCTTGTCTCTCCCTTGTCTGTCCCTTGTCTGTCCCTTGTCTGTCCCTTGTCTGTCCCTTGTCTGTCCCTGCTCGCCTTCAGGACTAGAAAATACAGAGAGAACGTACTTACATTGCCACATCTGGCACACATTAGGCATGTAATTTTTTTTGGGGGGGGGGGGGGAGTGGGGGCTTCAGTAGGAATGGGACTTCCTGTCCCACTTCCTCCTTCCGCCCTGGGCTCGCCTAGGCGATACGTCATATCGCCTTGTGGCGGCCCCTCCCTGTAGGCGATCACCTGGGACGTGACAGGTCCGAGGCGATCGCCTGTCCATTCAGAGAGCGCTGCGCCGTTCGCGCATGCGCAGTGAGTGCCCAGCCGTGAAGCTGAAAGCTGTCACGGCCGGGTGCCCACACAATGAATGGAAGCGCCGGCGGAGAAGGGGGGGGGGGGGAGCGGAGCGGAGCTCCAGGTGGCGCGGCGCTGGACAGTGGAACAGGTAAGTGTATGTTTATTGAAAGCCAGCAGCTACACTTTTTGTAGCTGCTGACTTTTAATAAACATAAAAAAAGGGTGGAACTCCCCTTTAAAGGCACAATAAACAATAAGGAATAATGAAAAACAGTAACATTTGTTGGAACAAAATTACATATATGGTATACAAAAGGAGCCTAGAAAAACTAATAAAATATATATATATATATATATATATATATATATATATATATATATATTATGATGCATGCTATATAGTGAGCCCTTATGCATCAATGTGTTTCGCTGTTGAGCTTCGTCAGGATACATTCGGGGTTCATGGATTGCAAAGAAATGAAGAAACGGGTCTCGCTATCTTGCAGAGGGGTCAGCCTTGTCTAATAAATAATAGAGGGTGAGGGTAGTATCCAGCACACCTGAGGGAGGCTGGCTCCAAAAGTCTCTTTAAAAAGGGGTTATAGAGGGCCAAGTGGCTCAAATACTCAAAAGATCCTCACAACGTGGTATTACACCAAGGATGATACATGATGGTGGCAGAACAGGGGGTAATCATAAATTGATGGCCGAGATATGAATGGATATAATTTTTCAATCCAGGATATCTTACGATTACATAGTCCTCCAGTACATGGACTTCATTGTAGATGAACTGTCAGTGCGTTCAAAGCCATGCAGTCCTCCAATACATTGCCAAACTGGATAGCCGTAACAAAACCCCCTGGTGGAGAGAGAAAAGCTCTTCTCTCTTACGAACCTTAACAGCGAAACGCGTTGATGCATAAGTGCTCAACTATATAGCATGTATTATAATGTTTTTTAATTCGTTTTTTCTGTGCTCCTTTTGTATACCATATGTGTCATTTTGTTTCAATAAATGTTACTGTTTTTCATTATTCCTTATTGTTTATTGTGCCTTTTTAGGCCCCTTTCACACGGTCGGGACCGTTCAGGTCCACCTGTCAGTTTTGTCGGCGGACCTGAACGGCCGCTCCGTTCATCTCTATGGGGCGTCGGATGTCAGCGGAGACCATGTCCGCTGACATCCGACCCGATCCGCTAAAATCCGACGGACGGCGATACGTCGTCTAACCCCCCCCCCCATCCGTCTATGGCGGGTCAGATCGGTGAGATCTGATGAAAACGGACATGCTGTCAGATCTCTCCATAGAAAAGCAGCGGCGCTCGACAAGCCCCTCCCTGCTCAGTGAGCAGAGGGGGACCTGTCCTCTGCTGGCTCAGCGGAGATCAACGGGCGGAGCTGGCGGACTCCGTAGCGACCGAGTCCACCTCGTGTGGAAGGGGCCTTAAAGTCCCACCCTGGGTTCCCCTTTTGGGGCCTTTTTTCTGTGCTTTCAGGACTTCTCCAGAGCCCCTTCCATCCTCTGGAACTCCCTACCCCAATCTGTCCAACTTTCTCCTACTTTATCCACTTTCAGACAATCCCTGAAAACATTTCTCTTCAGAGAAGTCTATCCGGCCCCCACCTAACACCTGTACTTATGTTCTCCATCAGCACATCCCCCACAGTTATTACCTCTTGTATCTCTTGACCTTCCATCTTAGATTGTAAGCTCTAAGGAGCCGGGCCCTCTGATTCCTCCTGTATTGTGTTCGTACTGTCTACTCTCTACATTGTAAAAGGTTGGCGATATATACATCTTGAATAATAATATAACATCATTTTACGTGCAGCAATCCTCTGGACTTTTTAGATTCTATATCTAGCGGGGAGTTTGGAGCTTGTGTGGGTGACCTCAAGGGGGATACAAGAAGTTGAGGTCACACAGAGTGTGGGGGGATGGGGTGACTACACCGGAGTACAGGAAGTAGAGCTGCACGATTAATGGTCAAGAATCGTTATCGCTATTATTATTATTTTTTTTTTTTTCCCGTTGCGATCTTGAGAGTATTTCCCGATCTTTCTATGCGGAGAATTCTCTCTGCTCTGCTGAAAGCGTCGGCTCAAAAGAAAGGAAACAAAAATCCTGGCGGTCTGCCAAGTATCACAACATTCTTTATCAGTGGAATGTTAAGTCTAAACATTGTAACAATTTTTATTATTATTTTTGTTGTAGCGACCCTAGAGCAGGGTTCGACGAAATCCGGGCGCCAGGTCGCAATTGCAACTAGAAATAAAAACATGGCGCCTGGGGAAGGAAGCATAGGCCCGCAGAAGGCCGCAAAGCCGCGGCCTCAATGGCCGGCGCTGCCCGACGTGATTGCGCGGCGGGGGCACACGGGAGACACAGGATACCCCATCCTGTGTCTCCGTGTGCCCCATCTCCCCCGTCGCGCCGGCCGGTAATTGAGGCCGTGGCTTTGCGGCCTTCTGCAGGCCTATGCTTCCTTCTGTGATCTGGCGCCATCTTGTGGTGGCCGTTGGCATGACAAGACTAATGGAGCTTCCCCTGTATTTTCACTGCCATCTCCTTCCCTCTAATTAGAACCCCAAACATTATATATATATATATATATATATATATATATATATATATATATATTACACACCCTAGAGAATAAAATGGCGGTCGTTGCAATACTTTCTGTCACACCGTATTTGCACAGCGGTCTTACAAGCGCACTTTTTGGGAAAAAATGCACTTTTTTTTTTTTAATTAAAAAATATTGAATCGTAAATTTTGCCCAATATTATTATTATTTTTTTTATATTGCGAAAGATAATGTGACGCCAAGTAAATTGATACCCAACATGTCACGCTTCAAAATTGCGTCCGCTCGTGGAATGGCGACAAACTTTACCCCTTTAAAATCTTCATAGGCCACATTTAAAATATTCTACAGGTTGCATGTTTTGAGTTAGAGGAGGTCTAGGGCTAGAATTATTGCTCTCGCTCTACCGATCGCGGCGATACCTCACGTGTGTTTTGAACACCGCTTTCATATGCCGGCGCTGCTCACGTATGCGTTCGCTTCTGCGCGCGAGCTCGGCAGGACGGGGCGCGTATCTGGCTCGTAACTTTTTTAGCTGGCTCCTAGATTCCAAGCAAATTTGTCAAACCCTGTCCTAGAGAATAAAATGGTGGTTGTTGCAATGTTTTATGTCGCACTGTATTTGCGCAGCGGTCTTTCAAATGCAATTTTTTTGGGAAAAAATTACTTTACTGTTTTTTTTATTTTTTATTTTTTTTTTCATTAAAGTTAGTCCAAATTTGTTTGTGAAAGATATTTTACACCACGAGAATCGTGATCTTTATTCTAAGCAAAAAAAAAATTGTGATTATTATTTTGGCCAGAATCGTGCAGCTCTAACAGGAAGGTAAGGAGGGGCATGGAGACTTTCCCCAGGGGGTATAGGAAAGGGGGGGGGGTCGGAACTATACCAGGGAGCAAAAGTAACTGGGGTGGGGAGAGGTATACCGGGGGTGGGGGGGGGGGGGAGACACCCATGTTGCACTGTTAACCCCCTCCTGCCCAGGCAAATTTTCAGTTTTGGGGCTGTCACCCTTTGACAATTGTGCGGTCATGCTACACTGTACCCATGACTTTTTTTTTTTATCATTTTTTGTTTTCACACAGATTTCTTTTGCTAATTTAATCACCACCAAGGATTTTTTAGTTTTTTTGCTAAATTAATGAAAAAAGACCAAACATTTTGGGAAAAGAAGCAATATTTTTTTTTCTGTTATTAAATTTTGCAAATAAATCTTCATAGATTTAGGCCAAATTGTATTCTTCTTAATTTCTATGATAAAATAACCCAAATCAGTGTTTATTTAGTCTGTAGAAAAGTTAGTCCACAAACTACGATACAAAGGGGGGGGGGGGGGGGGGGGCTGGATATGATTGGCTCCCCTGAGGATTGTGTAAATTTGCCCGCTTACATAGAAATGAAGGGTCTATAGTTTTTATCATAGGTGTATTTTATATAATAGAGACAGAATATCAACCAAAAATCCAGGAAAAAAAAAACCATACTGGCAGCGGGCCGGTACAGTGGTCAGTCATTGGCGATGTCCAGCGGACACATCCGGTGACAGATCGCCCTGGAGGACGTCCACCCCAAAAATGACCCGCCTGTCATTTTTTTTTTTTTTTGTTGCTTTGGCCAGGCAGGAAGTGGTTAAATATTAATATAATGTGAAGCAATGCCAGGTGGAGTTTTACTTTTTAACTGCTTTATGCAGGGTTCGACAAACCCCGGGCGCCAGGTCGCCATTGCGACTAGCATTAGCGATCTGGCGTGGCACAGCTGGGGTATCCTGCGTCTCCGTGCCCCGCGCGATCGCGCCGGCCGGTAATTGAGGCCGCGGCTTTCTGCAGGCCCATGCTTCCTTCTGTGATCTGGCGCCATCTTGTGGTGGCCGTTGGTATGACAAGACAATCAGCAATGCTAATGGAGCTTCCCCCTGTCTGTTTTCACTGCCATCTCCTTCCCTCTAATTGGAACCCCCCCAAACATTATATATAGTTTTTTTTATTCTAACACCCTAGAGAATAAAATGGCGGTCATTGCAATACTTTCTGTCACACTGTATTTGCGCAGCGGTCTTACAAGTGCTCTTTTTTTGGGAAAAAATACACGTCTTATTTTTTATAAAAAAAAAAAGGTAAAGTTAGCTCAATTTTTTTAATTTTTTTTATTTTATTTTTTATATTGTGAAAGATAATGTTACTCCAAGTGAATTGATACCAAACATGTCAGGCTTCAAAATTGCGTCCACTCGTGGAATGGCGACAAACTTTTACCCTTTAAAATCTCCATAGGCAACGTTTAAAAAATTCTACAGGTTGCATGTTTTTGAGTTAGAGGAGGTCTAGGGCTAGAATCTTTGCTAACGATCGCGGCGATACCTCACATGTGTGGTTTGAACACCGCTTTCATATGCGGGCGCTACTCACGTATGCGTTCGCTCGGCAGAACGGGGCGCGTTCCTGGCTCCTAACTTTTTTTTTTTTTTTAGCAAATTTGTCAAGCCCTGGCTTTATCTTCCAATCCAAGGGGTGGGGTACCATGTGATCACTGTGCCTACAATCGCATAACGATATTCCGAATACAATGATGAAGCGCAAACAAAATAACAAAGTATAAAAATTTAGGGATGTATCGATACCTGTGCGAGTACCAAGACTTTTTTTCTCAAGTGCTCGCCGATAACGATTACCATCACCTATTTTGCCCTTGGATTCACTTATTTTTTTCACACCAGTGCAGCAGCGCAATTTCAAAGCCACAGATAACTGCCATTTTTGACACCCCCCCCCACCCCTCAATTTCATTGCAAAGTTTTAACAAGTCTGCAAATCGCGATGAAATTGCTAAATTAGCGCAGGAACCTTTTTTAACCACTTCAGTACCGAGCATTTTCACCCCCTTCCTGCCCAGGCCAATTTTCAGTTTTCAGCGCTGTCACACTTTGACAATTCATCAGTGTTCATTTTGTCGACTCAAACGACTAAATGAATACTATTTTAGTCGACTAAATGAATACCAATTTTTAGTCGACTAAAAAAAATTGAGATGACTAAAATGGCATTTTAGTTTTAGCCCCAAGACTTGAGACTAAAACGAAATTGAAATTTGCTGCCAAAATTAACTCTGGCGGTCCTGCAACACTGTAGAGCTTTCTTTTGGTGGTATTTATTTCTTGCGCTATAAACAAGAGTGACAAGTTTTGAAAAAAAAACACAATACTTTTTGCTATAGTGCTGTTACACTTTGACAATTCTTCAGTGTTAATTTTGTCGACTCAGACTAAATGAATACTATTTTAGTCGACTATTTTTTTTTTTTACTAGTAATGGCGGCGATTATTTTTTTTCCTTCTTTCTTTCAGACACTTTTGACACTATTTTGGGATCATTCACCTTTATACAGCGATCAGTGCTATAAAAATGCACTGGTTACTGTATGGCGGGGAAGGGGTTAACACTAGGGGGGGTGATGAAGGGGTTAAATGTGTATCCTCCTAGGGAGTGATTCTAACTGTAGGGGGAGGGGACTCACAAGGGGAGGAGACAGATCGGTGTTCCTCTGTACTGGGAACACACCATCGGTCTCCTCTCGCCTGACAGGACATGGATCTGTATGTTGACACACAGATCCACAGTCCTGCTCCTGTTATCGGGCAATCGATGGGTGGTCTCCGGACATCGCGGCCTGCCGGGCACACGAATCGGCTCCCAAGTGACGCTGCGCGTGCCCCCCCCCCTAGAGGGCCGGGAGCCGATGAAGTCCTCGGCTCCCGGCCCTCTGGGGGGGGGGGGGGGGCGAGCTGCGTCGCATGGCTGGGTAGGGAAGTGGTTAGAGTCGCTACGATTTGAAAAGTTCCATTGGTGCCAATGGGGTGCAACTTGTCATGTGTGGTGTTTGGTATTTTTTTTTTGAACTGTCAAATTGTACCGATGTGGACCAGGTGGCTTTTTACAATCTGCGGACCTGAAGGTATCGCTTTTAGTAGGGAAGCCTTTGCATGAGTGCAAATGCATAGTTTCCGTAAAGATCAGTAGTTGGAGATTTTGACGGATTTGGTGTTTTGACACAATACCGGCAAACGTATACACTCCGCTACATGATATAATCAGTGGACGTTTAGTCCGCCCCATAACTAACCAACAACATGGCGGAGACAGCTTTTTCCTTCTTAGCTGCTGTTCTGTCAAAACGGCTATCTTTCTTGTACCGGAGTGTATACATTTGCCGGTGTTGTGTCAAAATTGCAACTCGTCAATGTCCAATTACTGATGCTTTACAGTAACCGGAAGTGTCGTGATTGGAGATCTCGACGAATTGACTATTTTGACAGAACACCGGTATCAGTGCAACGCTAACAAAAATAAGTCCAAACTTTCGATGATAGTCCATCACCATTGTGTTGCATATGTGAAGATTTTATATAAATTTCCTGCCGTGTCTCCCGCCACCTGGTGCGATATATCTGCCCACCAATCCCCAATATCATTTTGAGGTCATAAACGCCTAAATACTCACCAAGGGGGTGTCTTCTCCCAGTTTTCTTCTGTATTGTCCTTTTTCAAGCAGCTCCTGTTCCCAGGTAAGGATACCGCATGGCTCCTCTCCTACGCGTTGCGTCCAATAGCAGGGCTTCCTCAGTAGATAACTTACTGAGGAAGCCCTGCTATTGGGTGAAAAGTGTAAGACCGGAGCCATGCTGTATCCTTACCTATTAGTCTGGATCTGCTGAAGGAGCAGAATGGAAAACTTATTTGGAAACCCCCCCCACAGAACCCCCAAATGCACCATTCATCTGGAAATCGTGCGACTTTGGTGACGTGCTAGTGTGAATGGAGCCTTAATCGCATCCAGCGTGCATGAGGCTTGAGAGTGAAGTCAGAGCTCCGGACTCCAGTCTGAGGTAGAAGGTGCCTAAGCTGCTGATCGATGTGACAGCCAGGCAGCTGGCATTTTCAGAAGAAAAGTTGGCACCCCACCTCTCCTTGCAGCGTGGGCTCTGTGTAATCTGTTGGGTGGGCTCTGTGTAATCTGTTGGGTGATCTCCTTGCGGTGTGGGCTCTGTGTAATCTGTTGGGTGGTCTCCTTGCAGCGTGGGCTCTGTGTAATCTGGGTGGGTGGGCTCTGTGTAATCTGTTGGGGTTAGGCTCTGTGTAATCTGGGTGGGCTCCTTGCAGCGTGGGCTCTGTGTAATCTGGGTGGGTGGGCTCTGTGTAATCTGTTGGGGTTAGGCTCTGTGTAATCTGGGTGGGTGGGCTCTGTGTAATCTGGGTGGGTGGGCTCCTTGCAGCGTGGGCTCTGTGTAATCTGTTGGGGTTAGGCTCTGTGTAATCTGATGTCTTGTCTCCTTGCAGTATGTTCAGGCAGATTCTCCCACCAACAAGACTCTGGCTGCTCTGGTCTCTCAGCTGCTGCAGTTCCAGGAAGATGCTTTCGGACGGCACGTCACCAACCCGGCCTTTACCAAGCTGCCTGTAAGTATCTCGAGGTGCCGTTGTATTTTTTTTTGGGGGGGTTTTTCTGCATTTTCTGAAAACAAAAAGGAACCCACGAGTCAAATCCTGTGCATTGTGATGAGCCCAGAGATAAATGCTCCTCTGTTACAATGTAGTGAGACAGAATCATACAATGTAGCCACAGGATAACATAAAGTGTAACAAAGTGTAGCAAGATCTCCGACCTCCTTCAATCTAATGAGAACCTCCAGGGCCAGAGATGACTGACACCCTTCTCTATGTAGTGGGTTGTGAGGCATAGAGGGTGCAAGGTAGGTAACGTTATTGGGCGCCAGACACTTCTCGAATGCAAAAGAGATTTATTTCTCTTACAAACTTTTATGGGGGAAAGGGGGTTAGGGCCAGGACACCCTTGAGTAGTTGCAAGTTCAATTCATAGACTCGAACTTCAATAGGAGGACAGTCATGCAGGGAAAATCCCCAGCAAGGCGCCACATCTGCACGTGCAGGAATGCTGTCTCCTATGGCAACAGTCTTTAACAGTTCCTAACACAAACGTAACAGTTCTTTCAGCTCCACTACAACTTCTCCTTCTAGTTCTTTAGCCCACTGAGCTCCCGGTCTCTGACTAGACCCCTCGATTCACTGCCACTGGAGCTCCTCCTATCTTCCTCAAGCGTCACCCCCGCCCCCTCTCTGCTGGGTCCCTGGCTTGGCACTCCAGATGCCGCCTCAAGCTTCACCCCAGCTTGCCGGCACGGTCCCTGGCCTGACACGCAAGGCTGCTCTGCAAGCGTCACCTCGGCTGGTTGGGTCCCTGACTTGATCACCGCCTGAAGTTTCCTGATTCTCCACGGTCCCTGTTCAGTGAGAATGCTGCTCCGTTACATCAGTTACTCACTGTGGTCCCCGGTAATAAGGTGGTTGGTCCCTTAGTGGCGACAGTTTCCCCTTTTTACCTCCGACCACGACAGATTATCCGGCGACAGATTCGTCACTTTTGGTTGGACTGCCACCAGCAATCCCAACCCTGTGCTGCTCTCTTACTTCTGGATAGTCCCTCAGACAGCCTAGCAGTCAAATGTGCCCGGGATAGGTCCATCTCCGGCCTAGCAGCCCGGGGCAATACAACACATGTCCACCCAGACAGCCGCCCAGGTGGCACAGAACTCCGATCACCTGACTCCACCCAAATATATAGGCTCTCCCAGCAGGCCAAGGGATTCTGGGATACCCCATATACCCATAACCTGACCTTGGGTTGCCCTTCTCATATCGAATACCACCAAGTACCCGGCCACCTAATGGAAGAAGAGAAAGGTGCAACAAGGCCGAACTTATCATGTAATATAAATAAGGGGTGACAGGTCCTCTTTATGGGAAGATTTGGGGTCTAGAAGTCCTCACATCTCTCCTACGCTGGAAAGCCTAAGATCGAAAAAAATATCCGACTTTCCAGCAAAAAAAAAGGCGGTGTTTACATCTGCTGGCGCCGGAAGGGATGTTGTTTTTGGCCTCCCAGGGTCAGAGATGGTCCTCGGCCAACTCTATTGGATCTCTGGCTTTCTGATCGCACTGGAGAAGCATGGGTGGGGGTGGGGGGTGGTGTGGTGTAATGTCCCCTCCCTTTGCCCGTAAAAGCAATCCAGCGGCTAAACAGCCAATAGGATAGCTTTTACATTAGAGGGCATTGCCGGTTAAAATATATCTGGATGATGCCTTCAGCTGTACCCATCATCCAGATATCACCACTCAAAGTCAAGGACGTCATAAGACATCCACCTAGGGGGGAGTGGTTAAGGCACTAGCCTCTTTGGTCTGGAGTATGCAAAAGGGTCCCCTCTCCAGAATCTTCTACTGGGTGTCAGTCTTCGGACATATTCATTGGCCAGTACGGGATGACGTCGTCATCCCGGCACACAGAGCCTGCCCCGGTGATATAGGCCGAGCTGTGCATGCCGCAGAACACTGAGCAGCCAGGTGTATTTTTTTTTTTTTTTTTTTGCAGAAGATCATTGCAGGTAAATATCCTGCCGGATTGCAATCTTTTGAGTGTCGCTTTTTGCTTTAACTGTTTGCTTTTTTTTATTTTATATATCATTTATTTTTTTTCCCTCCAACAGATGAAGTGCTTCTTGGATTTTAAGCCTGGTGGTCCCCTGTGCCACATCCTGGGGGCGGCGTACAAGCACAGGAGTGACCAAGGATGGTAGGAGACGATTGTATTGCTTTGTGTGAATTCTCTGCACTTTTCTGCTCAGGATTGAATGTCAGTGATCTTCTTCTCCCCACACAGGAGGAGGTTTGATTTGCAGAATCCGTCTCGGATGGACCGCAATGTGGAGATGTTTATGGCTATTGAGAAGACGCTGGTGCAGGTGAGTCGGAAATCCTCAGCTACTTGACCGAGTACAAGTACCGATACTTTTTTTCAAGTACTCGCAGATACCGATTACCGATACTTTTTTTTAATGTCAGGTGACAGTTTTCAAGCACAATACAGATTAGGTGGCACTGATATGCAGCACTGATAGGTGGCACAGATTAAGCAGCACTGATGGGCACGGATATGCAGCACTGATGAGTACTGACAGGTGGCACTGATGGCTGGCACTGACAGGGGGCTGGCACTGATGGATGGCACTGGCACTAATAGATGGCAGGTGGCTGGCACTGATAGCATTGACAGGTGGTAGTGATAGATGGTACTGACAGGTGGCTGGCACTAATAGGTGACACTGAGTAAGCAGCACTAATGAGAACTGACAGATAGCGGGCACTGACAGGTAGTGGGCACTTATAGGCACGAGAGGATTTATTTTTCTATGCTGCCTCTGCGACGCCCATCTTAGTACACCCTGCACTCGGCCTCAATAAAGCAGCAGCGGACATCTTGTTACACCCAGCTCGAACTACATGGGCTGGGTGTAACAAGATGTCCGCTGCTGCTTTGAGGCCGAATGCAGGGTGTACCAAGATGGGCGTCGCATTTTTCAAGCACTGACAGTGTAACACGGAGCGTCACTTCCTTTAATGTGACGGCTCCGGTCGACGATGGATCATGATGCGGCTGCAAGCTTACCCGCCTGAGGACTCTCCGCTCCACTCTGCTCTCCGCTCTGCCCCTCCCGCCCTCCGCTTGCCGACTCCGCCCGCTGACTTCTCCTCTCCACTCTGCTCTCCGCTTGCCGACTCCGCCCGCTGACTTCTCCTCTCCACTCTGCTCTCCGCTCTCCGCTTGCCGACTCCGCCCGCTGACTTCTCCTCTCCACTCTGCTCTCCGCTCCGCCCTCCGCTTGCCGACTCCGCCCGCTGACTTCTCCCATCCCAGGTATCGGCAAAGGCTTCGGGAGCATTTGCGCGAGTACAAGTACTCACGCAAATGCTCGGTATCGGTCCCGATACCGATACTAGTATCGGTATCGGGACAACCCTAGATACAAGGGCTATATATACATACCGTATATACTCGAGTATAAGCCGAGGCACCTAATTTTACCAAAAAAACTGGGAAACGTTTTGACTCGAGTATACGCCTAGGGTGTCCATTAGGGCTGAAACAACTAATCGATTAATTAATCGATTATGAAATTAATCGATTACTATTTTCATAATCGATTAATTGGCCAGTAACATAATGGGGTTAAAAAAAACTAAAATGAGCCCTTTACAGTACAAAAAGAGCAAATCGCTACTGTAAATATTACTTTCATTGTCCCACAGTAAAAAATGAACCCCTTCTTTGCTCTTATTGTGCTAATTTTAGTTTTTTTTTTTTTTTTTTAACACCATTATGTTACGAAACGTCTCAGGCCCGGGTCACACCTCTGTTTTTTGGTGCTTTTTGCAGAAACACACTACAGTTCATTTACATGGTTTCCTATGGGACACGTTCACATCCATGATTTTTTCAGCTGCTGCGTATTTGGAAAGGGCAAAGACTTTTTTAACGCAAAACGGTGCTATTTTGTTTTTTTGGTTCAATATACTTCAATAGAGAAGCTGCAGAAAAGTGTTTTTGCGGCATTTTGTGTTTTTTTTAGTCTGCCCAACAACAAATTGGCCAAAAAAATAAATGTAAAAATGCAGCAAAATTACTTTATTTTTACGGTTATTAACCGATTAATCGAAACAATAATCGGCCAACTAATCGATTATGAAAATAATCGTTAGTTGCAGCCCTAGTGTCCATCTGCATGCCTCACTGTGCCCATGCCTCACTGTGCCCATGCCTAGAATGACTTTTAACATGGGAGTTTATGGGAGGGGTGCCAGGGTTTGAAAAATCGGTGCTCCCGGCCGTAGGTCCCCCAGACAACAAACTTTGCACACTTGTAGAGGAGAAATGGGGCTACATGTGTGCCAAGTTTCTGGTCAAGGGGACCGGCCAGTACCGGGTCCCCAAAGTCACCAGAGAAATGACCGTTTAACATGGGAGTCTATGGAAGGGGTACCCGGCTTTGAAAAATCGGTGCTCCCCGGCTGTAGGTCCCTCCCAGACAACAAACTTTGCACACTTGTAGAGGAAGAGTGGGGCTACATGTGTGCCAAGATTGGGGTCCAGGGGACCTACCGCCAGCAGGTACTGGGTCCACAAAGTCCGGGAGATCAGGCGCAAAAAGGTGACTTGAATATAAGCCGAGGGGGGAATTTTCATCACAAAAAAATGTCCTGAAAAACTCGGCTTATACTCGAGTATATACGGTACTTTACATTGGTCCCGGCATTCAGGAAACTTGCGATTTTAAGGTCCCTATCTCACATGCATACTAAGGCCAATTTGGATAGAAGCCAGATACTCTGCCAGCATGTCTCCATAGTGTGGGAGGAAACCGGAGTACCTGGAAGAAATCCGCACAGGGAGAACATGCAGATTCCATGGCTATAGTGTCCTGGCTGGGATTCTTTCCAGGGAATCCCCAAGCTGATGGTGAAAGCCTCCTAAGCCCCGTTGCGGTTCATTTTGCTTTCTAGATATTTTTCTGGTCTGATTTTGGGTTTGTGTGTCACCGATGGGGAGCCAGTTGGAAATATTTCCATTTGACGACCCCTCTCCTGGCATTCCATCTGGTTATGGGGAATGTTGGCAGATTTAGAGTTTGTTTTTATATAATAGGTCACCATATTCTATTATAAAGAGATGAATGCTGGATCATGAGGAAGCTACGGGGGGGGCAGAATGAGGCCCTTTGCTTGCCTTTATCCAGCCCATGGGGCCACTGTTCCTTCTATTGATGCCGACAATGGGGGGGGGGCACTGTACCTTCCATGGGGGGCCCAATTGCTCCCACCTGGCTTTAGTCCGGCCCCCCTAAAGTCTGAAGGATGTTAAACTGTCCGTTTTTTGTTTAGAAAGTTTGGAGATCTCTGATTTTTGTTCCTCTAATACTGATGGAGACTTAGTTTCTTCCTAAGCTGTAACATCCCGATTTTTATTATTTTGCGTTTTTTTTTACCCTCCTACCTTCATGTGGTTTCATCTTCCAGAACAACTGTCTGACCAGACCCACCGTCTACCTTGTCCCAGAAATCGAGTTGAAGTTGGCCAATAAATTGAAAGACATCGTCAAGCGTCATCAGGTGAGCGTTCCTCTCAGGACTGCGGCAGAGACGTTTTCTGTAGGTCGTTTGTCATTTCCGGTGGGTGACTCCTCCCCTTTGTTTTTAGGGTACAATTACAGAAGATAAGGGGAAGGCCTCTCACCACGTTCACCCCGTTCCTACCTCACTGGATGAAGGTAAGTTGTGCTTTGCTTGGCTTGACCAGCGTCTTGTCTTCTCAAATGCTCTATAACAGCCAATCAGAATTGATGCTTCAAGAAGTTCCTTGTGATTTATCCCTCTTGCTGCCACCAGTATCGGAATGTAAACTCACGGCTGTGAGTACGTCTGGGTTCAGAGCTGTCGGATGTGCGCTTCGGGGGTTCAGAGCTGTCGGATGTGGGCTTCGGGGGTTCAGAGATGTGGGCTTCGGGGGTTCAGAGATGTGGGCTTCGGGGGTTCAGAGATGTGGGCTTCGGGGGTTCAGAGATGTGGGCTTCGGGGGTTCAGAGATGTGGGCTTCGGGGGTTCAGAGATGTGGGCTTCGGGGGTTCAGAGATGTGGGCTTCGGGGGTTCAGAGATGTGGGCTTCGGGGGTTCAGAGATGTGGGGTTCAGAGATGTGGGCTTCGGGGGTTCAGAGATGTGGGGTTCAGAGATGTGGGCTTCGGGGGTTCAGAGATGTGGGCTTCAGAGATGTGGGCTTCGGGGGTTCAGAGATGTGGGCTTCAGAGATGTGGGCTTCGGGGGTTCAGAGATGTGGGCTTCAGAGATGTGGGCTTCGGGGGTTCAGAGATGTGGGCTTCAGAGATGTGGGCTTCGGGGGTTCAGAGATGTGGGCTTCAGAGATGTGGGCTTCGGGGGTTCAGAGATGTGGGCTTCGGGGGTTCAGAGATGTGGGCTTCGGGGGTTCAGAGGTGGGGGTTCAGAGGTGGGGGTTCAGAGGTGGGGGTTCAGAGGTGGGGGTTCAGAGGTGGGGGTTCAGAGATGTGGGCTGTGGGCTTCGGGGGTTCAGAGCTGTCGGATGTGGGTTTCCAGAAAAGAGTCCCTGCACTTCAGATCTCTGTTTCTCAGACTCCCGTCCTCAGCATCTCACCAGAACATTGCTCCTTCCAAAATGGCGGCCGGAGTCCACCGCTGTGCACACTCCTGGTCCCATGGTTTAATCGCTGTGCTCCCTCTAGTGGCCGGGGAACTGTCCCTAGAGTACGATTTCTCTCTGGCTGGATTGGTATTGGATCTGTAGAATTGGCCTCCCTTTGGGGGGGTCATTGTCTTCCGGTGTCACGGCCGACTTGCTGAATTTTTTTTTTTTTATCTTTAGCAGACGAATGGCTGAGACCCGTGATGAAAAAAGAGAAGCAAGTTCTTGTACACTGGGGTTATCACCCGGACAGGTGAGCGGAGTTCTATCTCTGTACAGGGACAGGCCGAGTGGAAGAGCCGTCCTTAAAGTGGGTTGTAAACCTCGGACATGAAATCTGAACAAAGCATATCCCTCTATAGCAGCCTTTCTCAACCTTTTCAACACAGAGGAACCCTTGAAATAATTCTCCGGTCTCGGGGAACCCCTGCTAAAAATTACAGATCTACAATTCATGATACCTTTGTGTGATGGTCAGTGGGAAGGATGGTCCTTACACTTGTGGTCATTGGGAAGAATTACCTCCTTACAGATAGCTAAAAACCTCAATGGTGTCAGTAGGAAATTATCTGAGAGGCAGAAATTGCCCAATACTGAAGGAACCCCCTAGCAACCTCTGGAGGAACCCTGGTTGAGAATCGCTGCTCTATAGTGTGTGCTGCTCCCACTCCAGAGCACCAAGTGTCATTTCTGTCTGCTTCCTCTTTCCTATATCTGCATTGGTCACTTCTGATAAGTGTTCCTGACACCAAGATAAAAAATGGTGACGGGGGAGGAACCTTAACAACACAGCCTGTGATTGACGGCATCGGCTCTGTTTTTGTGTGGAGGGGGTCTCTCGCTCTCCTTCTCGCTCTCGCTCTCCTTTTCGCTCTCGCTCTCCTTTTCGCTCTTCACGCTCTCCTTTTCGCTCTTCACGCTCTCCTTTTTTTCGCTCTCCTTTTTTTCGCTCTCTCGCTCTCCTTTTTTTCGCTCTCTCGCTCTCCTTTTTTTCGCTCTCTCGCTCTCCTTTTTTTCGCTCTCTCGCTCTCCTTTTTTTCGCTCTCTCGCTCTCCTTTTTTTCGCTCTCGCTCTCCTTTTTTTCGCTCTCGCTCTCCTTTTTTTCGCTCTCTCGCTCTCCTTTTTTTCGCTCTCCTTTTTTTCGCTCTCTCGCTCTCCTTTTTTTCGCTCTCTCGCTCTCCTTTTTCTCGCTCTCTCGCTCTCCTTTTTCTCAAGTTATAGAATCTACAAACTGTGTGTATATATAATTTTCAATATTGCGAATCGCATGCTATGGCTGGCATCGCACATGTATGAACCGGTTCTTGCTGGGCATCCCCCCCTTTTTCTCTCTCTCTCTCTCTCTCTCTCTCTCTCTCGCTCCTTTTTTCTCGCTCCTTTTTTCTCGCTCCTTTTTTCTCGCTCCTTTTTTCTCGCTCCTTTTTTCTCGCTCCTTTTTTCTCGCTCCTTTTTTCTCGCTCCTTTTTTCTCGCTCCTTTTTTCTCGCTCCTTTTTTCTCGCTCTCCTCCTTTTTTTCTCGCTCTCCTCCTTTTTTTCTCGCTCTCCTCCTTTTTTCTCGCTCTCCTTTTTTCTCGCTTTCTCGCGCTCCTTTTTTTTCCTCGCGCTCCTTTTTTTTCCTCGCGCTCCTTTTTTTTTCTCGCTCAACCTTTTTTTTTCTCGCTCTCCTTTTTTTTTCTCGCTCTCCTTTTTTTTTCTCGCTCTCCTTTTTTTTTCTCGCTCTCCTTTTTTTTTCTCGCTCTCCTTTTTTTTTCTCGCTCTCCTTTTTTTTCTCGCTCTCCTTTTTTTTCTCGCTCAACCTTTTTTTTTCTCGCTCTCCTTTTTTTTTTCTCGCTCTCCTTTTTTTTTCTCGCTCTCCTTCTTTTTTTTCTCGAGCTCCTTTTTTTTTTCTCGCTTTCTCTCTCGCTCTCCTTTTTTTTCGCTCTCGCGCTCTCTCGCTCTCCTCCTTTTTTTTTCGCTCTACTTTTTTTCTTGCGCTCTTTTTTTCTCTCGCTCTCTCTCGCTCTCTCTCCTTTTCTCTCGCTCTCTCTCCTTTTCTCTCGCTCTCTCTCCTTTTCTCTCGCTCTCTCTCCTTTTCTCTCGCTCTCTCTCCTTTTCTCTCGCTCTCTCTCCTTTTCTCTCTCGCTCTCTCTCCTTTTCTCTCTCGCTCTCTCTCCTTTTCTCTCTCGCTCTCTCTCCTTTTTTCGCTCTCTCCTTTTTTCGCTCTCTCCTTTTTTCGCTCTCTCCTTTTTTCGCTCTCTCCTTTTTTCGCTCTCTCCTTTTTTTCGCGCTCTCTCTCGCTCTCCTTTTTTTCGCTCTCTCTCTCGCCTTTTTTTCTCTCTCGCTCTCTCTCGCTCTCCTTTTTTTCTCTCGCTCTCCTTTTTTTCTCTCGCTCTCCTTTTTTTCTCTCGCTCTCCTTTTTTTTTTCCGCTCTCCTTTTTTTTTTTCACGCTCTCCTTTTTTTTTTTCTCGCGCTCCTTCTTTTTTTTCTCGCGCTCCTTCTTTTTTTTCTCGCGCTCCTTTTTTTTTTCTCGCTTTCTCTCTCGCTCTCCTTTTTTTTCGCTCTCTCTCGCTCTCCTCCTTTTTTTTTCGCTCTACTTTTTTTTCTTGCGCTCCTTTTTTTTTTCTCTCGCTCTCTCTCGCTCTCTCTCCTTTTCTCTCGCTCTCTCTCCTTTTCTCTCGCGCTCTCTCCTTTTCTCTCGCGCTCTCTCCTTTTCTCTCGCGCTCTCTCCTTTTTTCTCTCGCTCTCTCCTTTTTTCTCTCGCTCTCTCCTTTTTTCTCTCGCTCTCTCCTTTTTTCTCTCGCTCTCTCCTTTTTTCTCTCGCTCTCTCCTTTTTTCTCTCGCTCTCTCCTTTTTTCGCTCTCTCCTTTTTTCGCTCTCTCCTTTTTTCGCTCTCTCCTTTTTTCGCTCTCTCGCTCTCTCTCTCGCTCTCCTTTTTTTCGCTCTCTCTCTCGCCTTTTTTTCTCTCTCGCTCTCCTTTTTTTCGCGCTCTCTCTCGCCTTTTTTTCGCTCTCTCTCTCGCCTTTTTTCTCTCTCGCTCTCCTTTTTTTCTCTCGCTCTCCTTTTTTTCTCTCGCTCTCCTTTTTTTCTCTCGCTCTCCTTTTTTTCTCTCGCTCTCCTTTTTTTCTCTCGCTCTCCTTTTTTTCTCTCGCTCTCCTTTTTTTTCTCTCGCTCTCCTTTTTTTTCTCTCGCTCTCCTTTTTTTTCTCTCGCTCTCCTTTTTTTTCTCTCGCTCTCCTTTTTTTTCTCTCGCTCTCCTTTTTTTTCTCTCGCTCTCCTTTTTTTTCTCTCGCTCTCCTTTTTTTTCTCTCGCTCTCCTTTTTTCTTTTTCTCAAGTTAAAGAATCTACAAACTGTGTGTATATATAATTTTCAATATTGCGAATCGCATGCTATGGCTGGCATCGCACATGTATGAACCGGTTCTTGCTGGGCATCCCCCCTCTTTTTTTTTCTCTCTCTCTCTCTCTCTCTCCTCCTTTTTTCTCGCTCTCCTTTTTTCTCGCTCTCGCTCTCTCCCTCTCTCGCTCTCTCCCTCTCTCGCTCTCCTTTTCTTCTCGCTCTCCTTTTCTCTCTCGCTCTCCTTTTCTCTCTCTCTCTCCTTTTCTCTCTCGCTCTCTCTCCTTTTCTCTCTCGCTCTCTCTCCTTTTCTCTCTCGCTCTCTCTCCTTTTCTCTCTCGCTCTCTCTCCTTTTCTCTCTCGCTCTCTCTCCTTTTTTCTCTCTCGCTCTCCTCCTCCTTTTTGCTCGCTCTCCTCCTCCTTTTTGCTCGCTCTCCTCCTCCTTTTTGCTCGCTCTCCTCCTCCTTTTTGCTCGCTCTCCTCCTTTTTGCTCGCTCGCTCTCCTCCTTTTTGCTCGCTCGCCTCTCCTCCTCCTTTTTGCTCGCTCTCCTCCTCCTTTTTGCTCGCTCGCCTCTCCTCCTCCTTTTTGCTCGCTCTCCCTCCTCCTTTTTGCCTCGCTCGCTCTCCTCCTCCTTTTTGCTCGCTCGCTCTCCTCCTCCTTTTTGCTCGCTCTCCTTTTTTTGCTCGCGCTCGCTCTCCTTTTTTTTTCTCGCTCTCTCTCGCTCTCCTTTTTTGCCTCTCTCTCGCTCTCTCTCTCTCGCTCTCCTTTTTTTTGCTCTCCTTTCTCGCCTTTTTTTTCTCTCTCGCCTTTTTTTTCTCTCTCGCGCTCTCTCTCTCTCCTTTTTTTCTCTCGCTCTCCTTTTTTTTCTCTCGCTCTCTCCTTTTTTTTTTCTCTCGCTCTCCTTTTTTTTTCTCTCGCTCTCCTTTTTTTTTCTCTCGCTCTCCTTTTTTTTTCTCTCGCTCTCCTTTTTTTTTTCTCTCGCTCTCCTTTTTTTTTCTCTCGCTCTCCTTTTTTTTTTCTCTCGCTCTCCTTTTTTTTTCTCTCGCTCTCCTTTTTTTTTTCTCTCGCTCTCCTTTTTTTTTTCTCTCGCTCTCCTTTTTTTTCTCTCGCTCTCCTTTTTTTTTCTCTCGCTCTCCTTTTCTCTTTTTCTCGCTCTCCTTTTCTCTTTTTCTCGCTCTCCTTTTCTCTTTTTCTCAAGTTATAGAATCTACAAACTGTGTGTATATATAATTTTCAATATTGCGAATCGCATGCTATGGCTGGCATCGCACATGTATGAACCGGTTCTTGCTGGGCATCCCCCCTCTTTTTTTCTCTCTCTCTCTCTCTCGCTCTCCTCCTTTTTTCTCGCTCCTTTTTTCTCGCTCTCTCCCTCTCTCTCGCTCTCCTTTTTTTTCTCGCTCTCCTTTTTTCTCTCGCTCGCTCTCCTTTTCTCTCTCGCTCGCTCTCCTTTTCTCTCTCGCTCGCTCTCCTTTTCTCTCTCGCTCGCTCTCCTTTTCTCTCTCGCTCGCTCTCCTTTTCTCTCTCGCTCGCTCTCCTTTTCTCTCTCGCTCGCTCTCCTTTTCTCTCTCGCTCGCTCTCCTTTTTTCTCTCTCGCTCTCCTCCTCCTTTTTTCTCTCTCGTTCTCCTCCTCCTTTTTTCTCTCTCGTTCTCCTCCTCCTTTTTTCTCTCTCGCTCTCCTCCTCCTTTTTTCTCGCTCGCTCTCCTCCTCCTTTTTGCTCTCTCGCTCGCTCTCCTCCTTTTTGCTCTCTCGCTCGCTCTCCTTTTTTTTGCTCTCTCGCTCGCTCTCCTTTTTTTGCTTGCTCTCCTTTTTTTGCTTGCTCTCCTTTTTTTGCTCGCTCTCCTTTTTTTGCTTGCTCTCCTTTTTTTGCTTGCTCTCCTTTTTTTGCTTGCTCTCCTTTTTTTGCTTGCTCTCCTTTTTTTGCTTGCTCTCCTTTTTTTGCTTGCTCTCCTTTTTTTGCTTGCTCTCCTTTTTTTGCTTGCTCTCCTTTTTTTGCTCGCTCTCCTTTTTTTGCTCGCTCTCCTTTTTTTGCTCGCTCTCCTTTTTTTGCTTGCTCTCCTTTTTTTGCTTGCTCTCCTTTTTTTGCTTGCTCTCCTTTTTTTGCTTGCTCTCCTTTTTTTGCTTGCTCTCCTTTTTTTGCTTGCTCTCCTTTTTTTGCTTGCTCTCCTTTTTTTGCTTGCTCTCCTTTTTTTGCTCGCTCTCCTTTTTTTGCTCGCTCTCTCTCTCTCGCTCTCCTTTTTTTGCTCGCTCTCTCTCTCTCGCTCTCCTCCTTTTTTTGCTCGCTCTCTCTCTCTCGCTCTCCTCCTTTTTTTGCTCGCTCTCTCTCTCTCGCTCTCCTTTTTTTGCTTGCTCTCCTTTTTTTGCTTGCTCTCCTTTTTTTGCTTGCTCTCCTTTTTTTGCTTGCTCTCCTTTTTTTGCTCGCTCTCCTTTTTTTGCTCGCTCTCCTTTTTTTGCTCGCTCTCCTTTTTTTGCTTGCTCTCCTTTTTTTGCTTGCTCTCCTTTTTTTGCTCGCTCTCCTTTTTTTGCTTGCTCTCCTTTTTTTGCTTGCTCTCCTTTTTTTGCTTGCTCTCCTTTTTTTGCTTGCTCTCCTTTTTTTGCTTGCTCTCCTTTTTTTGCTTGCTCTCCTTTTTTTGCTCGCTCTCCTTTTTTTGCTCGCTCTCTCTCTCTCGCTCTCCTTTTTTTGCTCGCTCTCTCTCTCTCGCTCTCCTCCTTTTTTTGCTCGCTCTCTCTCTCTCGCTCTCCTCCTTTTTTTGCTCGCTCTCTCTCTCTCGCTCTCCTCCTTTTTTTGCTCGCTCTCTCTCTCTCGCTCTCCTTTTTTTGCTTGCTCTCCTTTTTTTGCTTGCTCTCCTTTTTTTGCTTGCTCTCCTTTTTTTGCTTGCTCTCCTTTTTTTGCTTGCTCTCCTTTTTTTGCTCGCTCTCCTTTTTTTGCTCGCTCTCCTTTTTTTGCTCGCTCTCCTTTTTTTGCTCGCTCTCCTTTTTTTGCTCGCTCTCCTTTTTTTTGCTCGCTCTCGCTCTCTCTCTCTCGCTCTCCTTTTTTTGCTCGCTCTCTCTCTCGCTCTCCTTTTTTCGCTCGCTCCTTTTCTCTTTTTCTCAAGTTATAGAATCTACAAACTGTGTGTATATATAATTTTCAATATTGCGAATCGCATGCTATGGCTGGCATCGCACATGTATGAACCGGTTCTTGCTGGGCATCCCCCCCCCCGGCAACCAATCCGCTTCTATCTTCAGCTCATTCACTGTCTCCTAGGCTCATGGGTTGTAAATGGGAAGAGGAAGGTTTCAAGTAATGGGTATCGGGTTGGGGGAGGGCATTATGTATTGGATAATGGAGACGCGTTCCGGAGCTCCGGGACCCGCTGACCCGATCGCCGCCGGTGTCCCACGATCGGGTCACAGAGCTGAAGAACGGGGAGCGGTAAGTGTAAACAAACATCTCCCGTTCTTCAGTGGCACTGTCTGATCGTCTGTTCCCTGTCATCGGGAACAGTGATCAGTGACGTGCCACGCCCCCCTAACAGTAAGAATCACTCCCTAGGTCACACTAAACCCCTTCAGCGCCCCCTACAGGTTAACCCCTTTACTGCCAGTGACATTTTTACAGTAATAGGTGCATTTTTATAGTACGGATCGCTGTAAAAATGCCAATGGTCCCAAAATAGCACCAATGTGTCTGCCATAATGTCGCAGTCACGATTAAAAATCGATCGCCACCATTACAAGTAAAAAATATTTTTTTTATAAAAATGTCAAAACTATTCCATATTTTGTAGACGCTATAACTTTTGCGCAAACCAATCAATATATACGCTTATTGCGTTTATTTTTGGTAATAAAAAAAAAAAAGTGGAAGAATATGTATCGGCCTAAACTGAGGAAAAGTTTTTTTTTTTTTTAGATATTTTTGGCGATATTTATTATAGCAAAAAGTAAAAAATATTATTTTTTTCTTTTCAAAATTGTCGCTCTATTTTTGTTTATAGCGCAAAAAATAAAAACCGCAGAGGTGATCAAATACCACCAAAAGAAAGCGCTATTTGTGGGGGGGGGGGGGGGGAGGACGTAAATTTTTGTTTGGGAGCCACGTCGTACAACCGCGCAATTGTCGGTCAAATCGACGCAGTGCCAAATTGTAAAAAAGGGCCTGGTCTTTGGCCAGCGAAATGGTCCGGGGCTGAAGTGGTTAAAGGGTGAAAAAAAAAAGCAGTTACCCTCAATGCAGCCTCATCAGTTAGGCCCCTTTTTTTCACACGGGACGGATCCGTGAAGATCCGCCCCGTGAACCTCCGCTTGCTCAGCGGGGATCGCTCCGCTGAGCCGGCGGATGACAGGGACACACTGTGCAGGGACCGCCCTGTCAGATCTCCGCTCTCCTCTATGGGGGGGATCGGGTGAACCCGGGACCGTCTGTCCGTGTTCATCCGATCCGCTCTGCAGACGGATAGAAAAATGGGATTTTCCTCTGGCTGCAGAATTGGAGGATTGCGGAGCCGGAGGAGATCGGGATGTTCATCCGCTGACACCCACGATCTCATAGGGACCAATGTATGTCCCCTTTTCATCCGTAAACGGATGGATGAAAAAGCGGACATACAGTCAGCTGGTGTGAAAGGGGCAGAAGAAAAATTACTTTTTTGCAAAATGTTAGAACTGCAATCCTTCTTCTTTTTCTTCTTTTTCTTCTTTTTTTTCTTTTTCTTTTTTGTTGTTTCTATAATAAAAAAACAAAACGGTGGTCATCAAATACCACCAAAAGAAATCTTTGGGTACAACGTTGCATGACCAACCAATTGCCAGTTAAAGTAGCGCAGTGCTGAATAGTAAAAAAAAATCCTGGTCATGAGGGGAGGGGGTAAAACCTTCCAGAGCTGAAGTGGTTAATGTATTATAGAGCCCATTATCTAGTTTTACCCCCCACATATAAAGCTCTCAGTTGGTTTCCTTACATGAGATGGTCTGGTGGTAATACTGGAAGGTTTCTTCAGCATTGTAATATTTGATTGGCTGTGATTGGCTCCTGAAGTTTTTTCTGCAGTTCCATGTTAAGCGTTGTTTTGTGATGGAATTCGGTAACCTTTTCTGTTTGGCCCGCCCCCCTCAGCTATGACTCCTGGGTGCCCGTCTCAGATCTCGATGCCGAAGTTGAAGATGCTCCCGTTCCGGAGAAGCCTTGGAAGGTAAGAACTGGAATTTGCCCTTTTAACCTCTCGCCTAGCCCGGTACATTTTATACACCTCCTGGTATTCCAAGGGGTAAAAAGAAAAAGCAATCCCCTGCCAACTCTCTGGGAAGCCCCAGGCCTGGTATACTGCGCCAGGAGCTCCGGGAGTATCCAGTGAACCTGGAAGCACTCGGCAATGATTACTTCCCTGTTCAGAGCTTGTTAGACTCCCAGACACAGGACTATGCTTAATGGGATGTAGTGGAGGGGAAAGGGAGGGATTAGTTACCATAAAGAGGACCTGTCACCTGCTCATGCTGTCATGGGGGGCTTTTTAGCCCACATAGTGTCTCCGTGTTTTTTTTTATTTTGTTAAACCACTTGAAGACCCGGCTTATTCTGGCACTTTTTACAAATAGTATATTTTGCTAGACAATTACTCAGAACCCCGGAATACACACCCCACACACACACCACCCACACACACACCACCCACACACACACCACCCACACACACACACCACCCACACACACACGCCACCCACACACACACGCCACCCACACACACACGCCACCCACACCACACGCCACCCACCCACACACACACACCACCCACACACACACACCACCCACACACACACACCACCCACACACGCCACCCACACACACACGCCACCCATCCACACGCCACCCATCCACACGCCACCCATCCACACGCCACCCATCCACACGCCACCCATCCACACGCCACCCCACACACACACCACCACCCACACACACACACACCACCCACACACACACACCACCCACACACACACACCACCCACACACACACACCACCCACACACACACACCACCCACACACACACACCACCCACACACACACACCACCCACACACACACACCACCCACACACACACACCACCCACACACACACACCACCCACACACACACACCACCCACACACACACACCACCCACACACACACACACACACACACACCACCCACACACACACCACCCACACACACACACCACCCACACACACACACACACCACCCACACACACACCACCCACCCACACACACACACACACACACCACCCACCCACACACACACCACCCACCCACACACACACACCACCCACCCACACACACACACACCACCCACCCACACACACACACCACCCACCCACACACACACACCACCCACCCACACACCACACCACCCACCCACACACACACACACCACCCACCCACACACACACACCACCCACCCACACACACACACCACCCACCCACACACACACACCACCCACACACACACACACCACCCACACACACACACCACCCACCCACACACACACCACCCACCCACACACACACACCACCCACCACCCCACACACACACACCACCCACCCACACACACACCACCCACCCACACACACCACCCACCCACACACACCACCCACCCACACACACCACCCACCCACACACCACCCACCCACCCACACACACCCACACACCACCCACCCACACACACCACCCACACACACACACACACACCACCCACCCACACACACACACACCACCCACCCACACACACACACCACCCACCCACACACACACACCACCCACCCACACACACCACCCACACACACCACACACACCACCCACACACACACACACCACCCACCCACACACACACACACCACCCACACACACACACACCACCCACACACACACCACCCACACCACCCACACCACACACACACACACACACACACACCACCCACCCACACACACACCACCCACACCACACACCACCCACACACACACACCACCCACACACACACACACACACACCACACACACACACCACCCACCCACACACACACCACCCACCCACACACACACACACCACCCACCCACACACACACACACACCACCCACCCACACACACCACCCACCCACACACACCACCCACCCACACACACACCACACACACACCACCCACCCACACACACACACCACCCACACACACACCACACACCACCCACCCACACACACCACCCACCCACACACACACACACACACACACACACCACCCACCCACACACACACACACACACACACACACACCACCCACACACACACACACACACCACCCCACACCACCCACACACACACACCACCCACACATACACACCACCCACACACACACACCACCCACACATACACACCCACACACCACACCACCCACACACACACACACCACCCACCCACACACACACACACCACACCACCCACACACACACACACACACCACACCACCCACACACACACACACCACCCACACACACACACACCACCCACACACACACACACACCCACACACACACACACCACCCACACACACACACCACCCACACACACACACACACCACACACACACACCACACACACACACCACACACACACACCACACACACACACCACCCCCCCACACACACCACCCCCACACACACACCACCCACACACACACACACCACCCACACACACCACACACACCACACACCACACACACCACACACCACACACACCACACACACACACACACCACCCACACACACACCACCCACCCACACACACACCACCCACCCACACACACACCACCCACACACACACCACCCACCCACACACACACACCACCCACCCACACACACCACACACCACCCACCCACACACACCACACACCACCCACCCACACACACCACACACCACCCACCCACACACACCACACACCACCCACCCACACACACCACCCACCCACACACACCACCCACACACACACCACCCACCCACACACCACCCACCCACACACACACCACCCACACACCACCCACCCACACACACACATTTTTAAAGCAGAGGCCCTAGAGAACAAAATGGTAATCGTTGCAATTTTTTGTCGCACGGTACACTTTAATTTTAATGCAAAAAAACACAATACAAAACCCAATTTTTTGGGTAAAATATAAATGGCTAACATATCACGCTTTAAAATTGTGCACGCTCGTGGCTTGTTGGGTATCTATTTACTCAGCGCAACCTCATCTTTTATGTTTTACCAAAAAAATTGGATAACTTCTTGCGTTTGTCCCCTACAACTAAATTCAGTTTATTTTTTACTGAAATTTTTGTTTCCTAGAGCTTTTTTGCACTTATATTGTGTAACATAAATGGTACTGTAGAGTGTTTTGCATAAACAACCCCGAACCCTCCCCCAACAACATTTTCTGAGCAATTTTCAGGACTAAATTTACTTTTTACTTTTTTATTTATTTTTTACGTGCAAAAAAAAATTTCAAAACCAGCTCTGACATCACATATTGACAGTTTTGGGGGCTGTAGTTCATCACCCCCTTTTTTTTTTTTTTTTTTTTTTTAAGGCTTGACAAGCTACCCCCATCTTTTCTATTTTATACTAGAAACGTGTGCGCACTAAAAATCATTTTGGGGTATTTTTTCCTGAAAAGCAGGGCCTCTGCTTTCAGAAAACATTGTTTTGGGGGGGGGGGGGGTTTGAGTTATATTTGTTAGGAGTGTTTAACACTTCAAGACTAAAGCCTTTCTGGCACTTTTTGTTCACATGTTACAATTTGGTATTTATTTATTTTTTTGCTAGAAATTTTTTTGGAACCCCCAAACTTTTTTTTTTTTTTTTACCACTTGCTTCCCGCCGGACGACTCTAAACGTCCTGTCTTTTGAAGAGGAATATCACTGTTATAGTGGTAGCTAGCTACCATAATCCCGGTATCCTCTTCAAGAGCCGGTGGTTCGCTTTCAGATAAAAGTGGTCTCTGCGGCGGATTCGCCGCAAGATCACATTTATCGGCGGCAGTACAGGGCCCCTCCCGGTGCCCTCAGCCGCTTACTGTGACCGTCGGTAGCGGCGGAGGCGATCTGGACCTGTCCCTAGCCTGACATGGAGACGAGTGAGGGGAAGATGGCCTCCACCTGTCTCCAAGTCATTGCAGGGTGGAAGCGACGTCAAAACGTCACTTCCGCCCATAGCTCTTAAAGGGTGTGTGTGTGTGTGGTGTGTGTGTGTGTGTGTGTGTGCTGTGTATTTTAGTGTAAATATGAGATGTGAGGTCTTTTTGACTCCCAGATCTCATATTTAAGAGGACCTGTCATGCTTTTTTCTATTACAAGGGATGTTTACAATCCTTGTAATAGGATTAAAAGTGACACAATTTTTTCATTAAAGAACAGTGAAAAAAAAATCAGATAAAGTTAAACGCACCCCGTCCCGCTGAGCTTGCGCGTAGAAGCAAACGCATACGTGAGCAGCGCCCGCATATTAAATCGGTGTTCAAACCACACATGTGAGGTATCGCCGCAATAATTCTAGCCCTAGACCCTCCTCTGTAACTCAAAACATGCAACCTGTAGAATTTTTTTTTTTTTTTTTTTTTAAACGTCGCCTATGGAGATTTTAAAAAGTTTGTCGCCATTCCAGGAGCGGGCGCAATTTTTAAGCGTGACATGTTGGGTATCAATTTACTCGGCTTAACATTCTTTCACAATATAAAAAATAAATAAAAATTGGGTTAACCTTATACTTATTGTCTTATTAATTCAAAAAAGTGGTGTTTTTTTTTTTCCAAAAAAAGTGCGCTTGTAAGACCGCTGTGCAAATACGGTGTGACAAAGTATTGCAACGACCGCCATTTTATTCTCTAGGGTGTTAGAACCCCCAAATGTATTTATGTATGTATGTGTGTGTGTGTGATTTTCTAGCAAATAAAAATGTTTTTAACTTGAACACCAAATTTCAGAAATAGGCTCGGGTCTATAGTGGTTAAAGCAGAGGACCTAGAGAATATATTGGTGGGTGTTGGAATTTTTTGTGTGCCGCACGTTTCTTGCGCAGCAGTTTTTTTTTTTAAACGCAATGGTTTTGCAAAAATACTTTTACAATTTTTAATGCAAAAAAAACACACCTGACCCTTTCATATTTTACCAAAAAGAAAAACAGTAAAAAGCAAATAAAATTTAAAGTGTCCCCACCGCCCCCTCGTACAAAGTCTAAAAAAGTCAGTCGGCTCTAAAAAGAAAAAAAAAAAGCTGCAGTCACCCCGGTGTAGCCATTTGCAACCCAGCAAAGAACCGATATGTCACTGGCTGGCAAGTGTTTAAAGATCCTGGAATCCCCCTCTACTCCCCTCACAATGTTTATCGTTTCCCCTCCTAGGTTCATGCGAAGTGGTTGCTGGACACGGATCTATTCAATGAATGGATGAACGAGGAGGACTACGAGGTGGACGAAAATAAGAAAGCCACCGATTTCCGGCAGAGGATTTCCCTCAAGAATGATGAGGTGACCGCAACACCCGAAACGAGCATTTTGGAGGATGAGCAGCATCTCATGATCAGATCGCTGCTGCGACTTCTGCTTGTTGCACAGCAAATGTCTGGTGATGGATGTTTTGTTCCCTCCGGTCTTCAGCTCTGTGGTAGCGAGAACGGACAGCCTTGTTGGTTGGGGGGTCTTATATGAGGGTAGTCCTGCTCTCCTCCTTATTCTGCCTCCATTTTTTATTTTTATTTTTTCTTTAGTCCATACGCAGTCCCGAGCGGAAAGATCGGAAGTCTGTTGGCGCACCCAAGAAAAGAAAGCGTTCCCCCTCCCCCCAGACCCCATCTGAGTCCCGGAAGAAGCCCGGCAGGAAAAGGTAATGAGGGGGGGTGGTGTTGGTCGAGCTTGTGGTATGGCAATGGTGTGTCCTGGTTGTTGCCTCCCATGACGATCCCGGTTGTTGCCCTTTTTTTAGTCAGAGCGGCCTTTATAGCAAGCGGAGATGGCAAAAAGAAGAGGATGAGCAGGATGATCTCACCAAAGACATGGAGGACCCCACACCTGTCCCCAATATGGAGGAGGTCATGCTTCCCAAAAACGGTAACTACTGCTTCCTGGTAACTCTTCACCAGCTGTCGATACTGGTGGTGGTAGGATGGGCCGGGGGATTGATGCCTATTGCAGCCATCTAGCAGGGTCCTCTCCATTTTTCTGGCTTCTCCATCGGTGGAAGGCTCTGGATGCTACAAAGGGTGGAGCTGGACGCCGTTCTGTGCAGCATTCTCCAGAGCCCAGTCCACCATGATGACCTCCTGAACTCGCCGTGGTTAAATTGCGCAGGGTGGTGGTTAATCCCAAAGAGAACCGTGCTGGAGGATGGATGGACAGTATCTGCGGAGGCTGGGGGTCATGAAAGCTGCATCTTGCCCCCCCATATGGACTCTTAAAGTGGTAGTAAACTCCTGAATTGGCTTATAACGAAGCCTACCTGTAGGAAAAATTAGTATCGCCTAAACATTGCCCAGTTTAGGAGACATTCTAGCGGGCAGCAGCTGGTGACGTCACCGATGCACGCGCTCTGTAGAAGGAACGACGTACCCAGGCTATTCCTTCAGAGCTGTGTGCCGTGACTCGTGCGCGGGAGTGATGTCATCGTGACTCGGCCATTCAAGCAACCCAAGGACCTGTAAGGAAGACCAGGTGAAGATGAAGGCCTCTGCAGCGGTGATGGCATGCTGCTGGAGGGCTTTGTTTTCAAGGAAGTCTTTCATATTGTGCTAGTATGCGATGTGTACCGCTGTCCTTTTTTAAAATGGAATTCTCTCAGGTGATGTCACGTAGCCCCCTCTTCACCTATCATCATCCGGTCCCCTCCACAGGTTTAAACCACTTATGGCAATATTCAGAGGAAAAGGAGAAGCCTCCTATAGTATGAATGCTTTATGAAATATAAAATCCGTAAAAACTGCACTTCCGTTAAAAAAATTGTGCAGCTTACAATGTGAGATCACCAGGAAACACCGCTGGC
Source organism: Rana muscosa (assembly GCA_029206835.1). NCBI lineage: Eukaryota > Metazoa > Chordata > Amphibia > Anura > Ranidae > Rana > Rana muscosa. The sequence goes on along the minus strand of JARGYO010005626.1, from coordinate 218,149,574 downwards.
TCTACAGCGTGCTTTCCAGCTGACCAGAAATTACGTAATGGAAGACCCACCCCAATGTGTTTCGTCATCACTCGGCAACGTCCTCGGCCTATTTGCAACGTCAAAGGGGCTGCAAGTTGGGCGCTCGCCCATAACTTGGAATTTAGTTTATCGCATAGTCACTTTTTACACTTTTCTTGGAATTATTTTGGGATAAGACCATTGAAGGCTTATGAATCCTGTAGTGTGAATACTGGTGTTTAGCTTTTAATTTACAGGTGTGTAATGCACTAGGATGGGATTACCTCTATTGATCAGTGCGGTCCTCCTATATTGAGCTATATATGATATAATCCTGGGAAATGGTCTTTTTAATGGTAGCGGAAGTCAATGGGGGAGAAATCCTGACTGTTTTCTCCTCTCTCTGCAGTGAACCCGAAGAAAGACAGCGAGCACACACCGGTGAAGGGGGGAGTGGTGGCCGATCTAGGTAAGTCATCCTTCACACTGTCATTGAACTGTTTTGGCCATTGATTCCGTTTTTTGATTGTAGGGATGTTTTCTGGATATGCTCAGATTGTTATTTTTTTGTATAATGGCCTGCGTGACAGTGTGTGGTAGGGGGTCCCCCGATATAATGCATTGTGACTAGAGGTCGACCGATATGGGTTTTTCGCTGGCCGATGCCGATATTTAAAAATTTGGGCGGCCGGTGGCCGATTTTTGTGTGGCCGATTAAAAAAAAAAAAAAAAAACTCACCCACTCCACTCCTTCCTGCTTACTCCCGTCACTCTAGCACACACTTGTACAGATGGCACTGGCAGGTGGCACTGGTTTGGAACTGGCAGGTGGCACTGGTGTGGAACTGGCAGGTGGCACTGATTGGCACTAGCAGATGGCGCTGGTTTGGAACTGACAGTTGGCACTGGCAGGTGGCACTGGTTTGGAACTGGCAGGTGGCACTGGCAGGTGGCACTGGTGTGGAACTGGCAGGAGGCACTGATTAGCACTGGCAGGTGGCACTGATTGGCACTAGCAGATGGCGTTGGTTTGGAACTGGCAGGTGGCACTGGTGTGGAACTGGCAGGTGGCACTGATTGGCACTAGCAGATGGCGCTGGTTTGGAACTGACAGTTGGCACTGGCAGGTGGCACTGGTTTGGAACTGGCAGGTGGCACTGGCAGGTGGCACTGGTGTGGAACTGGCAGGAGGCACTGATTAGCACTGGCAGGTGGCACTGATTGGCACTAGCAGATGGCGCTGGTTTGGAACTGACAGATGGCACTATTGGCACTGGCAGGTGGCACTGATTGGCACTAGCAGATGGCGTTGGTTTGGAACTGGCAGGTGGCACTGGTGTGGAACTGGCAGGTGGCACTGGCAGGTGGCACTGGTTTGGAACTGACAGATGGCACTATTGGCACTGACTGGCACTGATTGGCACTAGCAGATGGCACTGGTTTGGAACTGACAGATGGCACTAGTTTGGGACAGATGGCACTGATTGGCGGTGGCGCTGGCTGGCGGTGGCTGGCGGTGGCGGGCGGCGCTGGCTGGCGGTGGCGGGCGGCGCTGGCTGGCGGTGGCGGGCGGCGCTGGCTGGCGGGTGGTGCTGGCTGGCGGTGGCGTTGGCTGGCGGTGGCGGGTGGCACTGGCTGGCGGTGGCGCTGGCTGGCGGTGGCGCTGACAGTGGCTGGCGGTGGCGGGTGGCACTGGCTGGCGGTGGCACTGGCTGGCGGCACTGACAGATTGCACTGATTTTGCAGACCCAGCAGCTAAATTACATCAGCCAATGATTGGGCTGCTTTAGAAAGGGGGCGGGGCCACATACACATAGTGACCCGCCCAGATACCATCCCATTAGCTGGTGTAATATAGCTGCTGGGTCCCGCCCACCCCCGGCCGGGTCCCGCCCACCCCGACATCGAGCTGACAGCTCCTCTCTCTCTCTCTCTCCTTTCTGCTCACACACTCAGCGGCTCTGGCTGCATCAAGCGCCGCGCTGAGTGTGTGAGCAGAAAGGAGAGAGAGAGAGAGGAGCTGTCAGCTCGATGTCGGGGTGGGCGGGACCCGGGCTGGGGTGGGCGGGACCCAGCAGCTATATTACACCAGCTAATGGGATGGTATCTGGGCGGGTCGCTACGTGTATGTGGCCCCGCCCCCTTTCTAAAGCAGCCCAATCATTGGCTGGTGTAATTTAGGTGCCGGGTCCCGCCCACCCCGGCCGGGTCCCGCCCACCCCCGACATCAAGCTGACAGCTCCTCTCTGTCTCTCTCTCCTCTCTGCTCACACACTCAGCGCGGCGCTTGATGCAGCCAGAGCCGCTGAGTGTGAAGAAGGAAGAATGAGCGGAGGTCAGTCTGAAATATCGGCCTAATCTTGATAATAAATCGGCCGATGCCGATTTATCAAAAATGGCCAAATATCGGCCGATATATCGGCCAGCCGATATATCGGTCGACCTCTAATTGTGACTGATCCTCTTATTTTCCAACCGCTTCCCTTTCCGGTCATGGTACATGAAAGACCAGACGGGCAGCGCCAATGCGGATGGACGTACCTGTGCATTCTCTTTAGAGTACGCAGCAGTGGGATTGGTGACCCCACTGTATCCACCGCATACAGCCGATCGATTTGTTGTACCAGGCCACTGTTGGCTGCCCTGGTATCGTGATCGCTGTTACCAATCACCGCAATGGTGGTAAACAATGATGTGAGCTCTGTAAATGGTCACAGTGATCACATAGTGCCAAGGCCAAACAGGATTGGTCACAGTGATCACATAGTGCCAAGGCCAAACCTGATTGGTCACAGTGATCACATAGTGCCAAGGCCAAACAGGATTGATCACATAGTGCCAAGGCCAAACAGGATTGATCACATAGTGCCAAGGCCAAACAGGATTGGTCACAGTGATCACATAGTGCCAAGGCCAAACAGGATTGGTCACAGTGATCACATGTGTTGCATGCCTGAGTAATTGTCATTCATTTTTTTTATTTTTTTGCATTGTGTTCTGTAATCTCTTGTTCATGAATAGTTAACTTTTCACTACAAGGTAGTGGAGATGTATATTGAAGTATGCACCTAGGTCCTATCGTATAACCAACAAGCAAAATATCTAGCGGCTGTATTTAAGTGCAGAAGACGATTCGAAGACGCGGCAGTGTTTATATTAGTATTGCGTAGATCTATCCACACTTTTATATGTATGTATATATCTTATCTATGTTAAATATCCTCCTGTATCTTTCTGATATTCCAGCTCAGTGATTTTGGTATTTTTTGTGTTTTGCAGATGAGCAGGAGGAGGAAGCGGTAGCTGCCAGTGGTAAGGTAAGTGTCCTCTGTGGTTCTGCAGCCTCCTCGGCCTGTTATTTGCACAATCGTGCATTCTGCACTACTTTTGATTTATGGCGGGATTGCTCAGTTGACAGGGTCCTCTCCTTGTTTTCTGCCTTTCATAGGAGGATGAAGACCCAAGTCGAGGAGATCAGAGCAGGCTGATCGATAACGGAGAAGATAATGTGACGGAACAGACCAACCACATCATCATTCCCAGCTATGCGGCCTGGTTTGATTATAACAGGTATCGCCTTTTTCTGGATGGACACCCGAAAATATAGTTCATTTTGTGAGTTTTGGAAACTAGATATTCATGTCTGTGTTTCCTTCCCTCCAGCATTCACGTCATCGAACGCCGCGCTCTTCCTGAATTCTTCAATGGCAAGAACAAGTCAAAGACCCCGGAGGTGTAAGTGTTAATGGGTCACATGGCCCGTGTCCTGGATTTAATGACGGGCCCATAGCTCACCTCCCAGTGTTGCCACATAACCCGGGTCTATGAACAGGTCCTGGGTTCAGCGGCAGTCGGCTCGCTTTCTAATGTCATGTGACCCGGGTCTATGAACTGGTCTTGAATTCAGTGACCGTCAGCAGCTCGCTTGCTAATGTCATGTGACCTGTGTCTTGGGAACCGGTTCTGGATTCAACAGTTCACAGCTTGCTTCCTAATGTCACACGTCCTGGGTTCAGTGGCAGTCAGCAGCTCACTTGCTAATGTCATGTGACCCGGGTCTATGAACAGGTCCTGGGTTCAGTGGCAGTCAGCAGCTCACTTGCTAATGTCATGTGACCCAGGTCTATGAACAGGTCCTGAATTCAGCAGCAGTCGGCAGCTCTCTTCCCAATGTGTCACATGACTTGTGCCAAAAAAGGGGTTCTGTATTCAGCAACTGTCCGTTTTTTTCATTTGCCAGTTTGTCACAGGTCCTGAATTTGGCGGCAGCCCGTAGCTCGCTTCCTAGGAAGTCTTGTGTATTCTCTGAAAAAATTTAAATGTTTGCACTGGAAATTGCGATTAAAGTTTGTTTGTTTTTTTTGTCCCTATTCTGGGCTTTCATGAACACCTGTAAGTACTTGTATGCCAGATTAGAGAGCAGCAAATGTCATAATTATACTTTAATAATTAATTTGACTTTACTTGACGCATGCTTTTTTTACATAGTTGAAAAAAGACAAGCTCATCCAGTTCAACCATAATAAAATAAAATATATACAATCCCATGACCCAATTCTATATCCACAGTTTAACATGCTTGTTAAAGTTCAGTATATTAAAGCCTAAGGAGCAACAGGGGTTGTCCGGCCTCAAGCAATTGGCCCTGACACTTGACATCACCAGTGACATTAATATAGTTATCAGTGCTAATACTAAACACTGTCACTGTACTAATGACACTGGCTGGGAAGAGGTTAAGATCTAGAGTAATCAAAGGGTTAAATGTGCTTAACCATGTGTATATAATGTGCGGCTTTTTACTAGGGCATGTGACTGTTTTATCGCCTTGCAGGGATAAAAAAAAAATCTGCTGCTTAGTGTCCAGAGCTCTTTGTTAATAAACGGAGCTCTGTGCTGTCATTCGCTAAACCGATCAGCAGGTTTCTGACAAATGGCTGGGACCTGCTGACCGACTTGTGCTGTACCGAATTGACTGCACAGAAGGGGCAGCGAGCGCCCCCACCCGGAAATGCTGGATCACGTACATATACACGATCCAGCGCTGAGCGGACCGCCTTGCCGCAGTAGATCTACGTGGGACGGTCCACACATGGTTAAGACTTCTTGCTCAGCTTTGTTTGTCTCTTGCTTATCTAGCTGTCATGTTTCCAGATACCTGGCCTACCGAAACTTCATCATCGATACCTACCGGCTGAACCCCCAAGAGTATCTGACCAGCACCGCCTGCCGCAGGAACCTGACGGGAGATGTGTGCGCCATCATGAGGTTTGTTTTTACTCTAGTCCTCAACTTTTCTTTCCCTTCGTCTTCCCTTCTTTCCCTTCTTCCCCTTCTTTCCCTTCTTCGTCTTTTCGTCTTTCCCTTCTTCGTCTTTTCGTCTTTCCCTTCTTCGTCTTTTCGTCTTTCCCTTCTTCGTCTTTTCGTCTTTCCCTTCTTCGTCTTTTCGTCTTTCCCTTCTTCGTCTTTTCGTCTTTCCCTTCTTCGTCTTTTCGTCTTTCCCTTCTTCGTCTTCCCTTCTTTCCCTTCTTCGTCTTCCCTTCTTTCCCTTCTTCGTCTTCCCTTCTTTCCCTTCTTCGTCTTCCCTTCTTCGTCTTCCCTTCTTCGTCTTCCCTTCTTCGTCTTCCCTTCTTCGTCTTCCCTTCTTCGTCTTCCCTTCTTTCCCTTCTTCGTCTTCCCTTCTTTCCCTTCTTCGTCTTCCCTTCTTTCCCTTCTTCGTCTTCCCTTCTTTCCCTTCTTCGTCTTCCCTTCTTTCCCTTCTTCGTCTTCCCTTCTTTCCCTTCTTCGTCTTCCCTTCTTTCCCTTCTTCGTCTTCCCTTCTTTCCCTTCTTCGTCTTCCCTTCTTTCCCTTCTTCGTCTTCCCTTCTTTCCCTTCTTCGTCTTCCCTTCTTTCCCTTCTTCGTCTTCCCTTCTTTCCCTTCTTCGTCTTCCCTTCTTTCCCTTCTTCGTTTTCCCTTCTTTCCCTTCTTCGTCTTCCCTTCTTTCCCTTCTTCGTCTTCCCTTCTTTCCCTTCTTCGTCTTCCCTTCTTTCCCTTCTTCGTCTTCCCTTCTTTCCCTTCTTCGTCTTCCCTTCTTTCCCTTCTTCGTCTTCCCTTCTTTCCCTTCTTCGTCTTCCCTTCTTTCCCTTCTTCGTCTTCCCTTCTTTCCCTTCTTCGTCTTTCCCTTCTTTCCCTTCTTCGTCTTTCCCTTCTTTCCCTTCTTCGTCTTTCCCTTCTTTCCCTTCTTCGTCTTTCCCTTCTTTCCCTTCTTCGTCTTTCCCTTCCCTTCTTTCCCTTCTTCGTCTTTCCCTTCCCTTCTTTCCCTTCTTCGTCTTTCCCTTCTTTCCCTTCTTCGTCTTTCCCTTCCCTTCTTTCCCTTCTTCGTCTTTCCCTTCTTCGTCTTTCCCTTCTTTCCCTTCTTCGTCTTTCCCTTCTTTCCCTTCTTCTTCTTTCCCTTCTTTCCCTTCTTCGTCTTTCCCTTCCCTTCTTTCCCTTCTTCGTCTTTCCCTTCTTCTTCTTCTTTCCCTTCTTTCCCTTCTTCGTCTTTCCCTTCCCTTCTTTCCCTTCTTCGTCTTTCCCTTCTTCTTCTTTCCCTTCTTTCCCTTCTTCGTCTTCCCTTCTTTCCCTTCTTCGTCTTCCCTTCTTTCCCTTCTTCGTCTTCCCTTCTTTCCCTTCTTCGTCTTCCCTTCTTTCCCTTCTTCGTCTTCCCTTCTTTCCCTTCTTCGTCTTCCCTTCTTTCCCTTCTTCGTCTTTCCCTTCTTTCCCTTCTTCGTCTTTCCCTTCTTTCCCTTCTTCGTCTTTCCCTTCTTTCCCTTCTTCGTCTTTCCCTTCTTTCCCTTCTTCGTCTTTCCCTTCCCTTCTTTCCCTTCTTCGTCTTTCCCTTCCCTTCTTTCCCTTCTTCGTCTTTCCCTTCCCTTCTTTCCCTTCTTCGTCTTTCCCTTCCCTTCTTTCCCTTCTTCGTCTTTCCCTTCTTTCCCTTCTTCGTCTTTCCCTTCTTTCCCTTCTTCGTCTTTCCCTTCCCTTCTTTCCCTTCTTCGTCTTTCCCTTCTTCGTCTTTCCCTTCTTTCCCTTCTTCGTCTTTCCCTTCTTTCCCTTCTTCTTCTTTCCCTTCTTTCCCTTCTTCGTCTTTCCCTTCCCTTCTTTCCCTTCTTCGTCTTTCCCTTCTTCTTCTTCTTTCCCTTCTTTCCCTTCTTCGTCTTTCCCTTCCCTTCTTTCCCTTCTTCGTCTTTCCCTTCTTCTTCTTTCCCTTCTTTCCCTTCTTCGTCTTTCCCTTCCCTTCTTTCCCTTCTTCGTCTTTCCCTTCTTTCCCTTCTTCGTCTTTCCCTTCCCTTCTTTCCCTTCTTCGTCTTTCCCTTCTTCGTCTTTCCCTTCTTTCCCTTCTTCGTCTTTCCCTTCTTTCCCTTCTTCTTCTTTCCCTTCTTTCCCTTCTTCGTCTTTCCCTTCCCTTCTTTCCCTTCTTCGTCTTTCCCTTCTTTCCCTTCTTCGTCTTTCCCTTCTTTCCCTTCTTCGTCTTTCCCTTCTTTCCCTTCTTCGTCTTTCCCTTCTTTCCCTTCTTCGTCTTTCCCTTCTTCGTCTTTCCCTTCTTTCCTTCTTCGTCTTTCCCTTCTTTCCCTTCTTCGTCTTTCCCTTCTTTCCCTTCTTCTTCTTTCCCTTCTTTCCCTTCTTCGTCTTTCCCTTCCCTTCTTTCCCTTCTTCGTCTTTCCCTTCTTTCCCTTCTTCGTCTTTCCCTTCCCTTCTTTCCCTTCTTCGTCTTTCCCTTCTTCGTCTTTCCCTTCTTTCCCTTCTTCGTCTTTCCCTTCTTTCCCTTCTTCTTCTTTCCCTTCTTTCCCTTCTTCGTCTTTCCCTTCCCTTCTTTCCCTTCTTCGTCTTTCCCTTCTTCTTCTTTCCCTTCTTTCCCTTCTTCGTCTTTCCCTTCCCTTCTTTCCCTTCTTCGTCTTTCCCTTCTTTCCCTTCTTCGTCTTTCCCTTCTTTCCCTTCTTCGTCTTTCCCTTCCCTTCTTTCCCTTCTTCGTCTTTCCCTTCTTCGTCTTTCCCTTCTTTCCCTTCTTCGTCTTTCCCTTCTTTCCCTTCTTCTTCTTTCCCTTCTTTCCCTTCTTCGTCTTTCCCTTCCCTTCTTTCCCTTCTTCGTCTTTCCCTTCTTTCCCTTCTTCGTCTTTCCCTTCCCTTCTTTCCCTTCTTCGTCTTTCCCTTCTTCGTCTTTCCCTTCTTTCCCTTCTTCGTCTTTCCCTTCTTTCCCTTTCCCTTCTTTCCCTTTTTCGTCTTTCCCTTCTTTCCCTTTTTCGTCTTTCCCTTCTTTCCCTTCTTCGTCTTTCCCTTCTTTCCCTTCTTCGTCTTTCCCTTCTTTCCCTTCTTCGTCTTTCCCTTCTTTCCCTTCTTTCCCTTCTTCGTCTTTCCCTTCTTTCCCTTCTTCGTCTTTCCCTTCTTTCCCTGCTTCGTCTTTCCCTTCTTTCCCTTCTTCGTCTTTCCCGTCTTTCCCGTCTTTCCCTTCTTCGTCTTTCCCGTCTTTCCCTTCTTCGTCTTTCCCCCCCGTCTCCGTCTTTTCCCCCCCCCTCTCCGTCTTCCCCCCCCCCCCTCTCCGTCTTTTCTCCCCCCCCCCTCTCCGTCTTTCCCCCCCTCTCCGTCTTTCCCCCCCCCTCCGTCTTTCCCCCCCCTCTCCGTCTTTCCCCCCCCCCTCTCCGTCTTTCCCCCCCCCCTCTCCGTCTTTCTTCCCCCCCCCTCTCCGTCTTTCCCCCCCCTCTCCGTCTTTCCCCCCCCCTCTCCGTCTTTCCCCCCCCCTCTCCGTCTTTCCCCCCCCCCTCTCCGTCTTTTCCCCCCCTCTCCGTCTTTTCCCCCCCTCTCCGTCTTTTCCCCCCCTCTCCGTCTTTTCCCCCCCTCTCCGTCTTTTCCCCCCCTCTCCGTCTTTTCCCCCCCTCTCCGTCTTTTCCCCCCCTCTCCGTCTTTTCCCCCCCTCTCCGTCTTTTCCCCCCCTCTCCGTCTTTTCCCCCCCCCCTCTCCGTCTTTCCCCCCCCCCCCTCTCCGTCTTTCCCCCCCCCCTCTCCGTCTTTCCCCCCCCCCCCTCTCCGTCTTCCCCCCCCCCCCTCTCCGTCTTCCCCCCCCCCCTCTCCGTCTTCCCCCCCCCCCTCTCCGTCTTCCCCCCCCCCCCCTCTCCGTCCCCCCCCCCCCCCCCCCCTCTCCGTCTTCCCCCCCCCCTCTCCGTCTCCCCCCCCCCCCCCTCTCCGTCTTTCCCCCCCCTCTCCGTCTTTCCCCCCCCTCTCCGTCTTTCCCCCCCCTCTCCGTCTTTTCCCCCCCTCTCCGTCTTTTCCCCCCCCCTCTCCGTCTTTCCCCCCCCCCTCTCCGTCTTTCCCCCCCCCCTCTCCGTCTTTCCCCCCCCCCTCTCCGTCTTTCCCCCCCCCCTCTCCGTCTTTCCCCCCCCCCCCTCTCCGTCTTTCCCCCCCCCCCCTCTCCGTCTTCCCCCCCCCCCCCTCTCCGTCTTTCCCCCCCCCCCCTCTCCGTCTTCCCCCCCCCCCTCTCCGTCTTCCCCCCCCCCCCTCTCCGTCTTCCCCCCCCCCCCCTCTCCGTCTTTCCCCCCCTCTCCGTCTTTCCCCCCCTCTCCGTCTTTCCCCCCCTCTCCGTCTTCCCCCCCCCCTCTCCGTCTCCCCCCCCCCCCCCTCTCCGTCTTTCCCCCCCCCCCTCTCCGTCTTTCCCCCCCCCCCCTCTCCGTCTTTCCCCCCCCCCCTCTCCGTCTTTCCCCCCCCCCCTCTCCGTCTTTCCCCCCCCCCCCTCTCCGTCTTCCCCCCCCCCCTCTCCGTCTTCCCCCCCCCCCTCTCCGTCTTCCCCCCCCCCCTCTCCGTCTTCCCCCCCCCTCTCCGTCTTTCCCCCCCTCTCCGTCTTCCCCCCCCCCTCTCCGTCTTCCCCCCCCCCCCTCTCCGTCTCCCCCCCCCCCCCCTCTCCGTCTTTCCCCCCCCCCCTCTCCGTCTTTCTCTCCGTCTTTCCCCCCCCCCTCTCCGTCTCCCCCCCCTCTCCGTCTCCCCCCCCCCTCTCCGTCTTTCCCCCCCCCCCCTCTCCGTCTTTCCCCCCCCCCTCTCCGTCTCCCCCCCCTCTCCGTCTTTCCCCCCCCTCTCCGTCTTTCCCCCCCCCCTCTCCGTCTTCCCTCTCCGTCTTTCCCCCCCCCTCTCCGTCTTTCCCCCCCCCCTCTCCGTCTCCCCCCCCTCTCCGTCTTTCCCCCCCCCCCCTCTCCGTCTTTCCCCCCCCTCTCCGTCTTTCCCCCCCCCCCTCTCCGTCTTTCCCCCCCCCCCTCTCCGTCTTTCCCCCCCCCCCCCTCTCCGTCTTTCCCCCCCCCCCCTCTCCGTCTTTCCCCCCCCCCCCTCTCCGTCTTCCCCCCCCCCCCCCTCTCCGTCTTTCCCCCCCCCCCTCTCCGTCTTTCCCCCCCCCCCTCTCCGTCTTTCCCCCCCCCCCCCCCCCTCCGTCTTTCCCCCCCCCCCCCTCTCCGTCTTTCTCCCCCCCCCTCTCTCCGTCTTTCCCCCCCCCCCCTCTCCGTCTTTCCCCCCCCCCCTCTCCGTCTTTCCTTTTTTTTTTTATTTTTTTTTTTATTTATTTTCTTTTTCCGACCTCCCCCCCCCCCTGTTGGGGAGATTCACTCTCTTTATTTGCTCTGGTTACCATTATCATTGAAAGTGAATGTTGGGTGGTCTCCCAGTAGAGGGGATATCTTCCGATGGGGAGTGAGTAGGACTTCCTCAGTAGTGATGGGTGGGCATCAATGCCGAAGTCCAAGACCAGAAGAATGAGGGGCAGTGGCTTGAAGTCTGCAGAGCTGCATCCTCTGGAAAGTGTTTGCCGTCATGCTGTAGCTTTATAAGCCAGCCAGAGGGGGAGGGATTGAGAGAATGTCTAATATAGTTCTTTGTGTCTTGAAATAACTTTTTGTTGAATTCCTATTTTAGTTGGGAGTTTATTCTTGTTTATTGGGAGGGATATATGTGTGATGTCATAGCTGTGGGTTGCTCACTGTAGGCAGCAGATGGTCTGTTGGTGACATGCGTCTTCTCCCGGTTGCAGAGTTCATGCATTCCTGGAGCAGTGGGGTCTGGTGAACTATCAAGTGGATGCAGATTCCCGACCGATGGCCATGGGTCCCCCTCCGACACCTCACTTTAATGTGCTGGCGGACACACCATCTGGACTGGTGCCGTTGCACATGAGGACTCCTCAGGTAAGGTCCCTGGCTGACGGCACTTGCTGGTCTCTGAAATTATACATAGAACGTTCCGCTCACATTTTTTTTTTTTTTTTTTTTTTTTCCTATAGATTCCCTCCTCTCAGCAGATGTTGACTTTCCCAGAGAAAAGTAAAGACAAACCAACAGATTTGCAGAGCTTTGGGCTGAGGACTGATATCTACTCCAAGAAGACTTTGGCCAAGGTGAGCCCAGCAATGTCTAAGACACTGGAATCAAAATGGGGGACATACCAAACCGTTTCTGGAGCCTTTCTTTGATTAGTCCAGTAATACTTATTGCAACTTCCTAACTAGGGTTCCTTAGAAGGTTGAGATTCCTGGAGCCATTTCTGCGCCTCAGAAGAGTAACCATTGACACCAGTTAGCTGTCTGTAAGGGCTGCGCCAATGTAAAGGGCATTCTTCTCATTGACCACCCATGTGAGGGGCTTTTGGTCCCGTTGGCTGCCAATGGAAGGGGGGCTTTTGGTCCCGTTGGCCGCCAATGGAAGGGGGGCTTTTGGTCCCGTTGGCCGCCAATGGAAGGGGGGCTTTTGGTCCCGTTGGCCGCCAATGGAAGGGGAGCTTTTGGTCCCGTTGGCCGCCAATGGAAGGGGGGCTTTTGGTCCCGTTGGCCGCCAATGGAAGGGGGTCCATCTCCCAAATGACAACTAAGGAGATGCTTTCCACTGAATACCAATATGAGGGAATGCTACAATTTTCACTGTCTAGCTGTGTTTCTGTGTCGCTATTATAAATTTTATTTAGAGTAAGTAATGTCCTACAGTGGCCCTCTGTACACACATTTTATTTGTTACTATATCTTCAGCATACTGGTCCCGTAGCGTGCCAAGAAACAAAGACCTAAAATTTAGCAGGGGTTCTCAAAGACATGAAAGTTATTTTATTTTAAGGGTTCCTCCATATTAAAAGCACAGAGAGCCGGTACTATTGTATCTGGCCATGTTTGGCATGACAATCCCTACGTGTGTCAGTCCCCCCCCCCCCCCCCCCCACTGTACCTTGTAGGACACAATAGGGTAGAGGAGGACAGCTGACACATTCTGCACCATTTTTATGTACTAAATGGTATTTGCTGATTGGCTCTCTAACGTTCTTCTTCCACCTTCCAGAAGTCGGCCAGCGCTGGGCGGGAATGGACAGAACAGGAGACTCTGCTGCTTTTGGAGGTGAGACTCTGGTCAGGCACTGGATACCCCAGTTTTGTGGTTATGGGCTATATGTTTGAATTCTCTGGTCTCCCCCCCCCCCCCCCAGGCTCTGGAGATGTATAAAGATGACTGGAACAAGGTGTCCGAACACGTGGGCAGCCGAACTCAAGATGAATGCATTCTGCACTTCCTTCGCCTGCCGATCGAGGACCCGTACCTGGAGAACTCCAATGCTTCCCTGGGACCTTTGGCCTATCAGCCAGTCCCATTCAGCCAGTCCGGCAATCCCGTCATGAGCACAGTTGCCTTCCTGGCCTCTGTGGTAGATCCTCGGGTGGCCGCAGCGGCTGCCAAAGCTGCACTGGGTGAGTGATGTAATTCCATTGTATGATGAGCTGACCCTGCCCCGGGGGGGGTCCTGGTCTGACTTTGCCCCCGGGGGGGGGGGAGACATGAGGAGGGTGCAAAAGGGGCAAAACAGGAGGTAGCTGATCCCGATTTAACCAATTGGGTACCAGTACGTTTCTGATGGTTATACCTATCTTGGTGTGCTAAGGATAGAGGAGGGATCGGGGGTCTTTTTTTTTAGACCCCAGATTTCTCCATAAGGAGTACCTGTCACATGCCTATTGCTGTCACAAGGGAGGTTTACATTTTAACCTTTTTTGCTGCATGATATTTTCTGAAATGCAAACGTCCTGGAGAATAAAACAGCGGTAGTTCCAATTTTTTTATGTCACTTGATACTACCGCAAAGGTAAAAAAAATACACTAAAGTGCAAACAAACGCAATAAACTACCCACATTTTTGGGTAAAATATAAAAGACAAGGTTGCAAATAAGTAAATAGATACCCAACATGTCTTAAAGGGGTTGTAAACCCTCGCGGTTTTTCACCTCATGCATTCTATGCATTGAGATAAAAAACCTTCTTGTAGTGCACCAGCCCCCCCCCCCCCGCCCTTTTACTTACCTGAGCCTGATCGTCCCGGGGGACGAGCACACCCACTCCAGCCGGTGTCTCGGGTCCTGATTGGATAGATTGATAGCAGCGCAGCCGTTGACTCCTGCTGCTGTCAATCAAGTCCAATGACCGGGGGGGGCGGAGCCGAGTCCTGTCTGTGTCAATGGGCGCAGCAGCAGGACACAGGAGCGTGCCAGCACGGGTGCCCCGAGGGAGATTGCTTCTCCGGGGCACTCGAGAAGAGGAGCCCTGCTGAGGAACCCCCAGAAGAGGAGGTGAGGGCCACTCTGTGCAGAAACCAACTGCGCAGAGGAGGCAAGTATGACATGTTTGGGGGGGGGGGGGAAACTTTTAGATATCCTTTTACATTTGCGTGTGCCCGGGGGTCAAGTGGTTAAGGATGCAGGAAAGGGTAAAGCAGGGTTTCCCCACCTCTGTGAACCATGCTGCTACCAGAAAAAGTACGTTGCCCATTTCACACATCCCCATCCTTTTTGATGCTCCACCCCAATAAAATATATTGAAAATAAATAAAATTGGGTTCCTCCATCTTGGGTTGAGCACCTGCCTGTTGCTGGTGGACGCGCTCATACAGGAGTTGGTTGAACTGAAGGAGGTTTAGCGGTCTCGTTGTCGTACTTGTTTCCTTTTATGGTTTCCCTTTTTATACATTTTTCAGAGGAGTTTTCCCGCGTCCGGGAGGAGGTGCCCCTGGAACTGGTGGAGGCGCACATTAAGAAGGTACAAGAAGCTGCCAAGGCCCTGGGTAAGGTGGACCCGGCCTACGGCCTGGAGAGCAGCTGCATAGCGGGCACGGCGCCTGATGAGGCCGATAAGGCTGGTGAGTAATGTGAATGGGTCTTGCTTTTGCTGTACATCTTCTATGTTGGAAGAATAGATTTCGCCCATGGGAGGCGACCTTTTGTGTTGCTGGTATGTAGAAGACAACAAGAACTTTTTAGAGTTCTCACGGAGTTCCCATGTCTGCACACCTGCTGTGCCTATTGTGAGGGTCTAGAATCGTCTCTTTATGGAGTACTTGGGTCTGTAGCTGAGTTGCCCGGTCTGCACACCTCATGTGCCCGTTAGGGGCTTTACCTTCCCTGCGTAGGCGTTCCGGGGTCCGCACACCATCTGTAACCATAAAGGAGTTCCCACCATCCCTGTGCTGAGTTCCCGGGTCTGGGACACATGCTGTGCCCATTATGAGGGGTTCCCACTAGAGCTGCACGATTCTGGGCAAAATGAGAATCGCGATTCTTTTGCTTAGAATAAAGATCATGATTCTCAAAAAACTTAACGCCAGAAACCCCCCCCCCCCCCCCCAAATAAACCTGTGATATATCTGAGAATATGAATGTATACAAAACAGACCAGTGATAGGTCTATAATGTTAAAGACCATAGAACTCCTATGAAAAAAACAGAATCAAACTTTGCGTTTAATAGGAGTTCTATGGTCTTTAACATTATAGACCTATCACTGGTCTGTTTGTTATATATTCATATTTTCAGATATATCTCAGGTTTGTTTTATATAAATCGTACATTTGTTCCCTGATTTGCGTTCAGCTGGATTTTATACAAGCGGCGCCAACATCCCAATTTTTAAATCTATCGAAAGCAGTACCGCCGGCAACCACTAGAGACAGCGACCGCTGACATGTAGGAGGAGACGAGAACTATTAATATACGATTAACCACTTAGGGATTGCCTCACGCCGATGTACGTTGGCAGAATGGCATGGCTGGGCAAATCCACGTACAGGCACGTTGCCCTTTAAGAGCCCAGCCGCGGGTCGCTCGCAACCCGGTCCTGAGCTCTGTGACCGCGGGACCCGATCGCCGCCGGTGTCCCGCGATTGGGTCACAGAGCTGAAGAACTGGTAGAGCTCAGTGTAAACAAACCTCTCCCCGTGCTTCCTAGTGAGCCTGTCGCTGATCGTCTGTTCCCTGTCATCGGGAACAGCGATCAGTGACGTGTCACGGCAAGCCACGCCCCCTAACAGTAAGTATCACTCCCTAGGTTACACTTAACCCCCTTCAGCGCCACCTAGTGGTTAAACCCTTCACTGCCAGTGTCCTTTTCACAGCACTGATCGCTGTAAAAATGACAATGGTCCCAAAATAGTGTCCGATGTGTCCGCCATAATGTCGCAGTCAGGATAAAAATCGCTGATCGCCGCCATTACTAGTAAAAAAATTTTTTTTCTAAAAATGCTATAAAACTACCCCCTATTTTGTAGACGCTATAACTTTTGTACAAACCAATCAAACGCTTATTGCGATATATTTTTGGTAAAAATAAAAAAAAAATGTAGAAGAATACGTATCGGCCTAAACTGAGGAAAAAAATTTTTTTATGTATATTTTTGGGGGATATTTATTGTAGCAAAAAATATTGCCGCTCCCATTTTTGTTTATAGCGCAAAAAATAAAAACCGCAGAGGTGATAAAATACCACCAAAAGAGAGCTCTATTTGTGGGGAAAAAAAAGGACGTCCATTTTGTTTGGGAGCCACGTCGCACGACCGCGCAATTGTCAGTTAAAGCGACGCAGTGCCGAATCGCAAAAAGTGGTCTGGTCCTTTTAGCAACAAAATGCTTAAGTGGGTTAATCGTGCAGCTCTAGTTCCCACCATCCCTTTACTTGGTTCCCGGGTCTGTGCCCATTATAAGGGGTCCCCACCCTTCCTGGCTCTACACTAGGTGGTGGTGGGTCGTGTATCATGATTGGGGCTGCCAGTTGTGTAGTAGAGTTTAAAGTGAATGCGGTGATCACACCACCACACATATGAGGTATCCCCATGATGAACGTCAGTGAGAGTAATTATTTTAGCGCCAGGCCTCCTGTGTAACACTAGACTGGTAACTTGTAAAAAATGCCTTTTAAAGCCTATGCAGTTTTTTTTATGTACCGTAATCTGGCGATGTTCCATGGACGGACACGATTTTTAAAGCTTGACATGTTTGGTAAAATGATACACCGAGTAGATAGATACCAAACAAATGGGTAGTGTGGTTTTGTGCATTTAAGTGTAATTTTTCCCACAGTTTGTTTGAAAAACTGCTGTGCAAATATCGCTGAGCTGAAAATATGCGACGCCCGCGACTTTATTCTGGGCCTCTGCTTAAATAATTATATGTATATATTAACCGCTTAAGCACCGCCGCCTGTACATATACATTGGCAGAGCGGCACGGACAGGCATGACCACGTACTGGTACGTCCCCTTTAAGATGCTGCCGTGTGGTCGCTGGCTCGCGACCCTGCTGCCTTCTCTGTGAGCCCAACCGTGGGTCCTGCGGACTCGATCGCCGCGGGGACACCCGCGATCGTTTCACGGAGAGCTACAGCGGGGAAATGCTTATGTTAGGGCTGGGGAGAAATCTAGAATCGAGTTGCAAGGGCAAATCGATTCAGATTTTGACCAAATAGATTTTTTTTTTGATTTTCATTATATATATATATATATATATATATATATATATATATATATATATATATATATATATATATATATATATATATATATATATATATATATAATATTTTTTTTCATAGGACCGGCAGACTAGGCCGAAGCTGCGGACTCACCTAAAAAATCCTGCTCGCTGCGATCCTGGGGAAAAGGCCGCGGACTAGGCCGAAGCCGCTGCCTTTTCCCAGCATTGCGGCGAGTTGTGGGCGCCGGTCCTAAGGAGCTGCAGGCAGGAGTTTTTAGGTGAGGCTTTTCCCAGGATCGCGGCGAGCTAGGCCAAAGCTGCGGCCTCGCCTAAAAACTCCTGCCCACAGCTCCTTAAAATCGCCACGGTGTCCATCAGGGAAAAAAAAACTCGATGTGAATCGTGTTTTTTTTTTTTTTTTTTTTTTATTGCAGATTTTTTTGGGGCCAAAATCGGCCAGCTCTAGCTTATGTGAACAAGCATCTCCCCGCTCTGCCTAGTGACAGTGATCTCCGTTCCGTGTAGTCGGAGTGGAGATCAGTGTCATGTGACACACACCCATCCCCCCCTCCTACAGTAAGAATCACTCCCTAGGGAACACTTAACCCCTACAGTGCCACCTAGTGGTTAACCCCCCTTCACTGCCAGTATCATTTTTCACAGTAATTGGTGCATTTTTATAGCACTGATCGCTGTAAAAATTACAATGGGCCCAAAAATGTGTCAAAAGTGTCCGATGTGTCCGCTGTAATGTCGCAGTCACAATAAAAATCACTGATCGCCGCCATTACTAGTAAAAAATTTTTTTTTTTATAAAAATGCCATAAAACAGTCCCCTATTTTGTAGAAGCTGTAACTTTTGCGCAAACCAATCAAACGCTTATTGCGTTTTTGGTAAAAAATTAAATAAAAATGAATGTAGAATACGTATCGGCCTAAACTGAGGAAAGAAAATGTGTGTTTTTTTTTTTTTTGGGGGTATATTTTTTAAAGCAAAAAGTAAAAATAAATATATTTTTTTTTTTTCTAAATTGTCGCTCTATTTTTGTTTATAGCGCAAAAAATAAAAACCGCAGAGGTGATCAAATACCACCAAAATAAAGCTCTATTTGTGGGGGGGAAAGGACGCAAATTTCGTTTGGGTACAACATTGCATGACCGCAATTACCAGTTAAAGCACCCGAAATTGTAAAAAGACCTCGGATCCTTAGGCTGACATGGTCCGGGGCTAAAGTGGTTAAGAAAATTTATAGATTTAAAAAAAATCAGGGATTTCTGCACTTAAAAAATAAAAAAAATGATATACATTATTAATCCTACAACAAAGTACATTTAAGTTAGTCATGGCCAAAAGTATTGACACCCCTGCCTTAGTCAGATTATTCACCAACTTCACCCAGAAAATAGTTACATAGGTTGGACTTGTCTTTTTCAACCTCACCTATGTGTGTGATAATAGGTCAGTATTGCATTGTATATCCCTGTATGTTGTGGTCGTTCAGGTGATTATCTAATTGTTTTTTTTTAATCTATCGATGCCCCCCGCTGAGACCACCACCTGTGGAAGGGAATTCCACATCCTTGCCGCTCTTACAGTAAAGAACCCTCTACGTAGTTTAAGGTTAAACCTCTCCTCTTCTTATTTTAGTGAGTGGCCACGTGTCTTGTTAAAATCCCTTTTTTAGTGAAAAAGTTTTCTCCCTATTGTGAGGTCACCAGTACGGTATTTATAAATTAAATTAACATACCCTCTCAAGCGTCTCTTCTCCAGAGAGAATAAGTTCAGTTCTCGCAACCTTTCCTCATAACTAATATCCTCCAGACCCTTTATTAGCTTTGTTGCCCTTCTTTGTACTCGCTCCATTTCCAGTACATCCTTCCTGAGGACTGGTGCCCAGAACTGGACGGCATACTCCAGGTGCGGCCGGACCAGAGTCTTGTAGAGCGGGAGAATTATCCTTTTATCTCTGGAGTTGATCCCCTTTTTAATGCCAATATTCTGTTTGCTTTGTTTAGGCTCAGCAATGCCAAGCTGCTGCTATCCTCTACTAGGACCCCCCAGGTCCTTTTCCATCCTAGATCCCTACCAGAGGTTCTCCCCCCCAGTGTATAGATGTCATTCATATTTTTGCCACCCAAATGCATTATTTTACATTTTTCTACATTGAACTTCATTTGCCATGTAGTTGCCCCCCCCCGCCCCCCCATTCATTTGTTCAGATCTTCTTGCAAGGTTTCCACATCCTACGGAGAAGTTATTGCCCTGCTTAGCTTGGTAATGTCCGCAAATACAGAGATTTTACTGTTTACCCCGTCCTCCGGGATGAACAAATTAAACAGGATTGGTCCCAGCACAGAACCCTGGGGGACCCCACTACCCACCCCTGACCATCCCGAGTACTCCCCATTTATCGCCACCCTCTGAACTCGCCCTTGTAGCCAGTTTTCAATCCATGTACTCACCCTAGGGTAGGTACTCGCCCTATGATCCATGCCAATGGACCTTACTTTGTACAGTAAACGTTTATGGAGAACTGTGTCAAATGCTTTTGCAAAATCCAGTGTTGGATCTACAAATATTTTGGTAGTCCATGTTTTTGGTGTTTTTGTATTGGTATGACACAAAGTGGAGAAACAAAAAGCCAAATCTGACACATTCCACGCAAAAAAACCTCAAAAAATGGGCTGGACGATATTAATGGCAGCACATCGCTTGTAAAAAAATAAGTCAATGGCTTCCTGTAACCATCAATGAGTTTCTTGCATCTCTCTTCTGGAATTTTGGACCACTCTTTCCCCAGGTCTCTCACATTGGAAGGATTCTTTTTTTCCATCTCTCTACAGGAGCTCTATGGGATTTAGATCTGGACTCATTGCTGGCCAGTTCAGTTCTCTCCAGCGCTTTGTCTTCTGGGGGCTTTTTGACGTGTTCTTGACCTCCCCAGAGACCCAACTTTCTGACACTGGGCTCTACATTACATCTCTGAATTCTTTTGGTAGTCTTCTGATTTCCATGCACACAGTCAAGACAATCCAGTGCCTGAAGCAGCAAAGCAACCCCAAAACATCCGTGACCCTCCACCATGTGTGACTGTATTCTTTAACGCCTTCCCGCCCGGCACATATGACGTCCTTTAGAATGCACTGCTCATGCATGGCCCCAAGCCCTTGCCAGGGCCGCCTCCTCATCGCGGGGGGGGGGCTGGCCTTGCCAGGGCCGCCTCCTCATCGCGGGGGGGGGGCTGGCCTTGCCAGGGCCGCCTCCTCATCGCGGGGGGGGGGCTGGCCTTGCCAGGGCCGCCTCCTCATCGCGGGGGGGGGCTGGCCTTGCCAGGGCCGCCTCCTCATCGCGGGGGGGGCGGCTGGCCTTGCCTTGCCAGGGCCGCCTCCTCATCGCGGGGGGGGGCTGGCCTTGCCAGGGCCGCCTCCTCATCGCGGGGGGGGCTGGCCTTGCCTTGCCAGGGCCGCCTCCTCATCGCGGGGGGGCTGGCCTTGCCAGGGCTGCCTCCTCATCGCACACCAGTGAAGGAGAAAAATTACTTATTTTAAACATGTATAATATATTAAAGTTTTATAACCAAAACTTTTTTTTATTTGAAAAAAAAAAAGAGCTTTTTTCAATTTGTTTAGCAAGAATTGTATCGTTCAAGTTTTTTATTTTTATCAAAATAGTAATTTACAGAAAAAAGGCGGAAGAAAGTATTACAATATTAGTTACAGAAATTTTAGCTATTACAATATACAATTTGTTATATCTTCCGTGCAAAGTTGGAATTATCAATGTATAAAAAGTAAAGCAGAAGTATGAGACTTTGGCTTAGTTCAAAATAAATATTATTTTTCTTTTTATTATCATAGCAAATTTCATTTTTGTCTACCTCATTTATAAAATAAAAAAAGACAAATGAGAGAGACCGACCCTCCCCCCCCAGACACCCCTAAGGGGATCGTGCTGTGTCGAAGGAGGCAAGCCGTTCTCCCCCCTCGCCATCTATTCTCTTACAGATACCTCACCCAGATGGGGGACACAAGAGGAGACTTAATTTAAAAAAACCTTCAATTGACAACCTATTTGTCTTTATTTCAATAATCAAGAGAACAAGAACCTGTTCTCATTAAAGTAGAGCAAAGTCTAGTAATCGGACTCTAGTATTATAAACTATTATAGAAACCTGAGAAATCTTATTTAAATGGATTGAAGAAGAATAATACTATTCATATTCATAAAAACTAAATTATATATATATATAAAAAGAGAAAAGTAAAGGGAAAAGAAAAAAGAGAAAAATGGAGAAATAAAGAGAAGAGGATAGAAAGAGTTTTTTTTTTTTGTTTTTTTTTTTGTTTTTTTTTTTTTAGCAAGAATGAAACCCCGGTGGTGATTAGATACCAACAAAAGAAAGCTCGGTCCGTCTCGAAGATAAAAAAAATTGTGTACAGCGGTGCATGACGGCACTAAAAATTTGGCCTGGACAGGAAGGGGGGTAAAAGTCCCTGTTATTGAAGGGGGTTAAAGGCCTCATTTTTATTTATTTTTTATTTTTCTGAAAACTGTCAACTAATGGCCTTTACCAAAAAGCTGTAATTTTGTTTCTTCTATCCACAGCACATTCTCCCAAAAGGATTGTGGCTCCCCCAGGTAAGTTGTGGCAAACTACAACCTGTGTGGTTGTTTGTTTTTTTATTTTATTTCGGCGGTGGGGTCCTCCTGGGTCTCCTACCACAGCGTCCCTTCTCATTCAGATGGTGACATATATAGTGCAAGCGAACACCATCTACCCAGTGCCTGAAGGTCAGCCTGAATTTATCTGGAAGTTGATTGAGGTTCTTTATCCAACAATCCTTTGTTACAATTTTTGATCCCTTTTTTTTTTTTTTTTTTCCTCTTTTGGTTCACGCTCAGGGAAATTGGCTCTAGTGCCAGGGGCGGCGTTACACAAAAACATGAAGATCTCTGGCAATGGACTTGTAACCTTGAGAACCTCAGGCAATTCTTGCTTCTTTCTCTTCTCCATGCATCGTTGTGGCACACAACAGAAAGGTTGAATCAATTGTTCACCATTTTGACTGGTTGCCGGTATCGATGCACTGAAATTTTGGCCACCGAAAAATTATCAGCCGAAAATAGTGTTTTCGCCGCTGTGCCCAAAGCAGAAAAAGAGGCTGATAATGGCTGCTGAAAAACGCCTGCAGTTTTTACCGAGATAATGCTGAAACTTTACAGTGTGTTTTTCTCAGGTCATGTGACTCAAATACATCAAAAACACAACACGGGTGCATTTTTGATGTTTTTGCTGCTTTTTCAGTGGGGGAGATGCTGAGCAAATATGCAGCAGGCAGGAATTTTACCACTGCTTCAAGAGGTGCCGACAATAAGTTCATATTTATTTTTTAAATTCACGATAGTCATTTAAAAAGTTTGAATATATATATAATTTAAATTTACCAGCCACTTTATTGGGTACACCTTTTCAATCGCTTGGTGACACAAATTGCTAATCAGCCAATCACACGGCAACAACTCAATGCATTTAGGCATCTAGACGTGGAGAAGACTACTTGCTAAAGTTCAAACCGAGCATCAGAATGGGGAAGAAAGGGGATTTAAGTGGCATGGTGGTTGGCAGCAGGCGGGCTGGTCTGAGTATTTCTGGGATTTTCACACACAACCACCTCTCAGGATTACAGAGAATGGTGGGGGAAAAAGAGAAAATATCCAGTGAGCGGCCGTTGTGTGAAGGAAATTGCCTTGTTAAGGTCAGAGGAGAATGGGGCAGACTGGTTCCAGATGATAAAGAGAGATAACAGTAACTCAAATAACCCCTCGTTACACCCAAGATATGCAGAATACCATCTCTGAACGCACAACACATCCAACCTTGAAGCAGATGGGCTACAGCAGCAGAAGACCACACCGGGTGCCACTCCTGTCAGCTAAAAACAGGAAACTGAGGCTACAGTTGGCACAGGATCACCAACATTGGACAATGGAAGATTGGAAAAACGTTGCCCGGGTCTGATGAGTCTGGATTTCAGCTGCGACATTCAGATGGTGGGGGTCAGAATTTGGCGCATGGATCCATCCTGCCTTCTATCACCGGTTCAGGCTGATGAGGGATCACCGGTTCAGGCTGGTGGTGGGGGTGTAATGGTGTGGGGGATGGGCTATCACCGGATCAGGCTGGTGGTGGGGGTGTAATGGTGTGGGGGATGGGCAAACTTTGGGGCCCCCATGGTTTATACCCCACGGCCTACCTGAGTATTGTTGCCGACCTTGTCCATCCCTTTATGACTACAGTGTCCCCATCTTCTGATGGCTCCTTCCAGCAGGATAATGCACCATGTCACAGAGCTCCAATCATCTCACCACTGGACAATGAGGTCACTGTCCTCCAATGGCCTCCCCACTCACCACATCTCATCCAATAGAGCACCTTTGGGATGTGGTGGAACGGCCGTTTCACATCATGGATGCGCCGTGTGGCACGCTCCCAGCACAAAGGGAGGTACGCCACTATGTGGCCCCACGGGGAAAAAAAGCCCAGTTCGGCGTGAAGGGGGTTTAAGGCCTTATATTTTTTTTTCTCAAAACTGTAGAATAATGGACTTTACCAAAAAGCTGTAATTTTGTTTCTTCTATCCACAGTACATTCTCCCAAAAGGATTGTGGCTCCCCCAGGTACGTGTGTGTTTTTTTTTGTTTTTTTTGTTTCAGCAGTGGGGTCCTCCTCCGGTCTCCCACCAATAGCATTTCTTTTTCATTCCAATGACGGTGTATAGTGCGAGCGAACGACATTGTGCCTGAAGGTCAGCTTGAATTTGTCTGTCTGGAAGTTGATCAAGGGTTTATTTTTTTTTTATCCAACATTCCAACCATCCTTCGTTGCAATCTTTGATCAGTTTTGGTCCACCTCCAGGGAGATTGGCTGCAGTGCCACGGGCTGTTCCCTCCCTGACAATGGTGGGCACAGGAGATCCCTGGAGATGGACTTCTAACATTGAGATTGTCCCTGGGGGGGGGGGGTTAAATTTTTGTTAAATCTTTAGAAAATTCTTTGCTGCTTTTTTTTTTTTTTTTTTTTTCCATGCTCCTTGTGGCACGCAATTTTTCACCGGCTGCCGGTGTGATTTCTCTATTGTCGGCACCTGTTAATTGTTACAGGTGAGTTTTTAACCACTTGCTTGACCGCGCTATAGCTGAATAACGGCTACAGCGAGCGGTCGTCCAGTTCTGGGAGGGCGTTGTATGACCTCTCGTGATCGCGCTGGCTGAGTGTGGGCAGTGTGCTCTGTGATGCTGAGTCCTTCTGACACCGCTGATCAGATTGGGGTGAAGGGTGAATCATAGCAGCCTTTTACTACATGATCAGCTGTGTCCAATCGCAGCTGATGACAATGCGGACACAAGCCGGTTATAGGCTGTCAGCGTGAGGAGAGACGATAACCGGTTTGTGTGAAATGGCCATTGGCTCTGATTTATCGGTGCAAGCCTCATCCGGTGGGGGGCGGACCCCCCGTTGGTGCAAGCCTCATCGGGGGGGGGCGGACCCCCCGTTGGTGCAAGCCTCATCGGGGGGCGGCGGGCCCCCCTCTGGTGCAAGCCTCATCGGGGGGCGGCGGGCCCCCCTCTGGTGCAAGCCTCATCGGGGGGCGGCGGGCCCCCCTCTGGTGCAAGCCTCATCGGGGGGCGGCGGGCCCCCCTCTGGTGCAAGCCTCATCGGGGGGCGGCGGGCCCCCCTCTGGTGCAAGCCTCATCGGGGGGCGGCGGGCCCCCCTCTGGTGCAAGCCTCATCGGGGGGCGGCGGGCCCCCCTCTGGTGCAAGCCTCATCGGGGGGCGGCGGGCCCCCCTCTGGTGCAAGCCTCATCGGGGGGCGGCGGGCCCCCCTCTGGTGCAAGCCTCATCGGGGGGCGGCGGGCCCCCCTCTGGTGCAAGCCTCATCGGGGGGGGCGGGCCCCCCTCTGGTGCAAGCCTCATCGGGGGGGGGGCGGGCCCCCCTCTGGTGCAAGCCTCATCGGGGGGGGGGGCGGGCCCCCCTCTGGTGCAAGCCTCATCGGGGGGGGGGGCGGGCCCCCCTCTGGTGCAAGCCTCATCGGGGGGGGGGGCGGGCCCCCCTCTGGTGCAAGCCTCATCGGGGGGGGGGGCGGGGCCCCCCTCTGGTGCAAGCCTCATCGGGGGGGGCGGGCCCCCCTCTGGTGCAAGCCTCATTAGGTCAGGAGAAAAACTTTTTCTGCTAAATTAAAAAAAAAAAAATAACCCAGTGGTGATTAAATGCCACCAAAAGAAAGCTTTTATTTGTGATAAACATGTCATTTGGGTAGTGTATTGCATGAGTTGCAATTGTCATTCAAAGTGACAGCGCTGAAAATTGGCCTGGGTAAGAAGGGGGTAAAAGTCCTGGTATTGAAGGGGTTAATTACAAATTACAGGAGCATCACAAACTTGGAATGTAATTATGTCTTACAATTTTGAGACGGTGCCAAAATTTTGTCCAGTCCACTTCTGAAGTTTTTTTTTGCGTGGAATGTCAGATTTGGCTTTTTGTTTCTTCACTTCTTTCTTTGTAATAGCAACAATTTTCTGGGCGAAGTTTTGCATAAAACGCTGGGATGTGTTCTCACTCACACACACCCACACCAGAGACTATATATATACAATTTTACACTGCCATGGCCATAAAAGTTACATAGTTAGTCAGGTTGAAAAAAGACAGTCCATCCAGTTCAACCGAAAAAAAAAAAAATATATATATCGTGCAATCCCATATACCCAATTCTACACCCACAGTTGATCCAGAGGAAGGCAAAAAACCCCAGCAGAGCATGATCCAATTTGCTACAGCAGGGGAAAAAATTCCTTCCTGATCCCCCGAGAGGCAATCAGATATTCCCGGATTAACTTTATCTATAAATGTCAGTACCCAGTTATATTCTGTACATTTAAGAAAGAATCCAGGCCCTTCTTATAGCAATCTACTGAGCTGGCCAGAACCACCTCTGCAGGGAGTCTATTCCACATTTTCACAGCTCTTACTGTGAAGAAACCTTTCCGTATTTGGAGGTGAAATCTCTTTTCCTCTAGACGCAAAGAGCGCCCCCTTGTCCTTTGTGTTGACCGTAAAGTGAATAACTGAACACCAAGTTCACTATATGGACCCCTTATATATTTGTACATGTTGATCATATCCCACCTTAATCTCCTCTTCTCAAGAGAGAATAAGTTAAGAATGACACAAATATTGTCAGTCTGCTGTCTCAGTTGTTATGATGGCAATTTGCATTATACTCCAGAATGTTATGAAGAGCGATCGGGTGAATTGCAAAGGCTCTCTTTGCCATGAAAATGAACTTGATCCCATTAAAAAAAAATTTCCACTGTATTTGTGAAGGCTTCAGGGCGCCCAAGAAAGTCCAGCAAGCGCCAGGATGGTCTCCTACAGTGGATTCAGCTGTGGGATGGGGGCACCACCAGGGCAGAGGTTGCTCAGGAATGGCAGCAGGCGGGTGTGGGGACATCGGGGCACACACAGTGAGGAGGAGACTCCTGGAGGATGGTCTGGTGTCGAAGGGCAGCAAAGAAGCCACTTCTCTCCAGGAATAACATCCGGGACAGACTGATATTCTGCAGAAGGTCCAGGGATTGGACTGGAGGGGGGGGGGGGGGGGGGGGAGTCCTTTTCTCTGATGAATCCCCTTTCCGATTCTTTGGGGCATCCAGGAAAAATCTTGTCTGGAGAAGAAAAAGGTGAGCGCTACCAGCAGTCCTGAGACCATTCGTGTGGGGGGGGCGGGCTTCTCGGCCAAGGGAGTGGGGGGGGCTCACTCTCACAATGTTGCCAAGAACACCGCCATGAATAAAGAATGGTACAAAAAACATCCTCTGAGAGCAACTTCTCCCCACCATCCAAGAACAGTCTGGTGAGGAGCAAAGCCTTTTCCAGCATGGTGGAGCGTCTTGCCATAACGCAAAAGTCATAACTAAGTGGCTTGGAGAACAAAACATGGAAATTTTGGGTCCATGGCCAGAAAAACTCCCCAGACCTTAATACCATGAAGAAGAACTTGTGATCAATACTCAAGAGGCGAGTGACCAAAAAAAATCCCACAAGTTCAAACAAACTCCAAGCATTCATTATGGAAGAATAGGGGGGGGGGGGGGTCATCGGTCAGGATGTGGCACAGAAGTTGAGTGACGGGGGGGGGGGGGCGGAATTGTAGAGGTCTTGGAAAAAGGTCAACACTGCAGATATTGACTCTTGGCATAAACTTCATGTCATTGTCAATAAAAGCCTCTGACACTTCTGGAATGCTTGTAATTTATACTTCAGTATCCCATAGTAACATCTGACACAAAGATCTAAACGCGCTGAAGCCGCAGACTTTGAAAATGTAATATTTGTGTCATTCTCAAAACTTTTGGAGATGTAGATATATAATATATGCGTTTCGAACACAAAAAAATGTTTTTACATTCAGGAGAGGAATGCGAGAATTTGCCCGGACTGGAAGTGGGGTTTATCTTCTTGATGTAGATATTTAATAACATGTAGTTTTTTTTAAAGTTTTGGTTTGCCTGGTGGAAGTCCCATTGGAATTATGATGTACAGGGGAACCTCGGATTACGAGCATAATCCGTTCCAGGAGAATGCTCATAATCCAAAGTACTGTATATACTCGAGTATTAGCCGCATTTTTCAGCACTTTTTTTGTGCTGAAAATGCCCCCTCGGCTTATACTCGAGTCACCTTTTTGTGCCTGATCTCCTGGACTTTGGGGACCTGTTGCTGGCCGTAGGTCCCCTGGACCCCAAACTTGGCACACTTGTAGCCCCACTCTTCCACAAGTGTGCATAGTTTGTTGTCCGGGGGACCTACGACCGGGGAGCACCGATTTTTTTCAAATTTGGGCACCCCTTCCATAGACTCGCATGTTAAACGGTCATTTCTCTGGTGACTTTGGGGACCCGGTACTGGCCGGTCGTAGGTCTCCTGGACCTGAATCTTGGCACACATGTAGCCCTATTTCTCCTAAGTGTGCAAAGTTTTTTTTGTCTGGGAGACCTACGACCGGGGAGCACCCATTTTTCAAATCCGGGCACCCCTTCCATAGACTCCCATGTTAAACATCAGTCTAGGCATGGACGCAGGGAGGCATGCAGATGGACACCCTAGGCTTGTACTTGAGTCAATACGTTTTCCCATTTTTTTTTTTTTTTTTATTATTATTTTATTTTTGTGGTAAAATTAGGTGCCTCGGCTTATACACGAGTATGTACGGTACTCGCATATTAAAGCGAGTTTCCCCATTGAAGTTAATGGAAACGAAAATAATTTGTTCCGCATTGACTTCAATGACATGCAATACCGCATGCGGCCGGGGGGGGGGGGCGCTGAAAAGCCTCGGGAACGTAGTATTTCTGAACGGCTCCGGCGCCTCCCGCCCACCTCTATGCCAAACGTGGTACTACACACCGCTTTGGCTTGAATCCTGCTCGTTTTGCGAGAGAACACTCGCAAACCGAGTTAGGATTTTTTTAAATGACAGTACTCGTATTGCAAAACGCTCGTTTAACCGCATTACTCGCAATCCGAGGTTCCACTGTACAGTAAAACCTTGGTTTGAGAGTAACTTGGTTTTCGGAGCATTTTGCAAGACGAACAAAAATGTAATAACTTTTGACTTGATATACAAGCGATGTCTTGATATAAGAGTAGCGTCATGTCACAACTGGGTATAAAAAGAGGCGCCTCTAAGTGTAGCAATATAGTTACATTTAATGAAGATGCAACATTTAGCATGCTACACTAAGTGTAGCTACACTGCTACACTTGGAGGCGCCTCTCTTCTCTTTTTATACTCTGGAGCTCCTGCTGCATTTTGCTTCTAATCCCTTTGTGGATGGAAATTTTATGGTTACATAACCGGGTCACATTGCTATAATCTTTTTATATAAACTGAAGGACTGAGGAATAAATGGTTGTGAAACGAATCCTCTGAGTTTCCATTATTTCTTATGGGAAAATTTGCTTTGATATACAAGTGCTTTGGATTACAAGCATGTTTCTGGAGCAAATTATGCTCGCAATCCAAGGTTTTCTGTATTGAGTCTGTAAAGCACGGGGGGGGGGGGGGTACGCCATTCTATGCACAACGCCATCTTTCTGCTACAGGCCTCTTCCTTGGAGTAATGACGCACACCATGTTTCATGAATTGAACATTTTGTCCTCAATTGAAGTAAAATCTCCCCCTTTTTTTCCCATTTTTTTTAAGCTGAAAGCACAGAAGAGGAGAAGGTGGAGAAAATGGAGACGGAGACCCCAGAGCCCCCTCAGCCAGAGAAGGTGAGTTGTTGGGTCTCTTATGTCCCACATTTTGGGGCTTCTCCCCCGTCGCTTCGATCGATGACTGACTTTGAATTTGTCATTCAGCAGGCGGAGGTGAAAACCGAGAAGGAGGGATCGGAGACAGAGAGCTGCGAGAAAGCTGAAGTACCTCCGGAGAAGAAGCCGGAGGAGGAAGGGGCGGAGCCAGCAGCAGAGGAGAAAGCCGGTATAGTTCTTCATAAACGTTCTTTCTTTCGTGGCGATGACGTGGTATACTTGTTTGAGTTACCTGGGTCCTGGGCTTGACCCTCCTAGACCGTAGTTTGTATGTTCTGGGGTGGGTTTGCGCCATGAATTTAGGATCAGGGTTTCTCTTATGGCGAAATCTGGTTCTCTTGATAGTCGCTTTATTTTTTTGCAGCGATGTCCCATGGTGAGACCTGGAAGCATAAAGTGCAACTTTGTATGAGGACCGGCTGTACACATTACAGTCCGCCAAGTATTGGAAGCCGCAATACCAGTGAACCTGTGTCTAAGCTATGGACATATAAACGTTTACATAGCACAGTGAAAGTGTTAAAACAAGCCATCAATGACCACTGTAGCTGCAGGTACTGTGAAGAAATTCATCCTCAAAATGAATTGCAGAAGCATTGAATTCCTTCCTTCCCTTTAGCAGTCCAGCTCACCTTGCTCTCCATTAGAAATTAGGGAATTGGGGGGGGCATCAGTAGGGAGGAGGCATAGGGGGTTCTGAGCTGTTCTGGAAGTGAGGGAAACTGAACTGCGGAGTGACAGCTGGTGGGAAAGGGTGCAGGGGAAGCTGATTGGCTGTGCCACTGCTTGGAGAAGGGTGCAGGGTAAGCTGAGCTGTGGAGCCACTACTCAGAGGGGGAAAGCACAGGGGTTCTCTGTCACTACTGGGGGGGGGGGTGAGCTGAGCTGCTGAGTCACTACCCGGGGAGGGGGAGCACAGATGTTCTGTCACTACTGGAGGGGGGTTTTGAGCTGCTGAGTCACTACCCAGGGCGGGTGAGGGGGGGAGCACAGGTTTTCTGTTACTACTGGGTGAGGGAGTAGAGCTGCTGAGTCAGGGGAGGGGGGGAGCACAGGCGTTGTCACTACTAGGGGGACGGTGAGCTGAGCTGCTGAGTCAGTGCTTGGGGAGGAGAGCACGGGTATTCTGCCTCACTAATGGAAGGGGGGAGTTAAGCTGCTAAGTTAGTACCCGGGGGGGGGGAGTACGCGTCTTTGTCACTACTGGGATGGTGAGCTGAGCTGCTGAGTCAGTGCCCGGAGGGGGGAGCTTGGGTGTTCGGTGGTCATACTAGGAGGGTGCCAGTACTTGGAGGGAGTAGGTAAGCTGCAGAGAACCTAAGTGCTTCTGCATTGAACTTTGAGGATGAATTGCACTGCAGTGTCTGTAGCTACG
>JARGYO010005626.1:217901386-218118966 GCA_029206835.1 Rana muscosa | reverse complement strand
AGAGATATACAATGTAATACTGACCTATAATCACACACATAGGGGGGACTTGTGTCTTTTTTTTTTTTTTTTTTTTTTTACCTCCTCTACTACGAGTTCCGCGTTCTGTCCTTCACACATCAGCGGCGTCATGCTGACGCCAAGGTTTCAGTAGTTTCTGAATCATAGCTCATTGTAAAGTTAACCAGGAGCTCTGGTAAATCCCAACCCCCGCCCTTCACACCATCTACCCAAGCAAAGATCTGCTGGGTTAGATGCTGCCCTGGCTGTACCGACCAGGAAGTGGAGATCCTGAAAAATCATTGTCACTGCTGGTTTCTTTTAGTACTGGAGGGTGGGGGGGATTGAGGCATGGATGTGTCTTGTACTTGACAACCCTTCCCCCTCTTTACAATTGCGCTCACTATGTGGACAGCTTTACCCTGGATGCCTGCATACTTGCATGTGCCTGGATCAACTATGAGTTGCTAAATGTTGTACCTAATTTCGTTAAAGTGGTTGTAAACCCTCTTTTACAACTTTATGCTACAGGTAAGCCTATATTAAAGCGGATTTCCACCCAAAAATGGCACTTCCGCTTTTCGGAACACCCCCCCCCCCCCCCACCATCCAATTGGCGGAACCTCCATTTTAAGACTTACCTGTAGCTAACAAGGACGGTTTAGGAGATATCCCTGTATTTGCATGTGCCGACGTCATGCCGCACTGAAGCAATGGCACTATGTGCCGTTCCCCCGCGCATGCTTGGGGAGTGACATCATCATGGCTCCGGCCAATTGCAGAGCCGGAGCTGCGATACACGATAGACACTGGGGGACAACATGTCGGCAGCCGGTGGGGGAGACGTGGACGGCTGCAGGGACTTCGTTCGGAGGTAAGTACTCCATGATGAGCTAGTATGATATGCATACTAGCTCATTATGCCTTTTTTGTCTTGCAGGGTCTTTTTTTTTTTTTTTTTTTTGGAGGTTTTACTTCCTCTTTTAAATGAAACCATATTGCTACACTTGGAGATGCCTCTCCTCTTTTATACTCAGTTGTGACATGACACTACTTGTATATCAAGTCAAAATTTATTTAAAAAAAAAAAATGTTGCTTGTCTTACAAAATGCTCTCAAATCAAGGTTTTACTGTGTAATTTATTTTTTATTTTTTTTGTAGCAGAGACCCTAGAGAATAAAATGGTGGTTGTTGCAATATTTTATGTCACATGGTATTTGCACAGTGGTCTTTCAAATGCTTTTTTTTAAATTCATTAAAGTATTTTTGTATGCGGGAAACGACATCTTTATTCTAAGCAAAAAAAAATATTGTGATCCTCATTTTTTTTTCCCCAGAATCGTGCAGCTCTAGAATGCTACAATATAACCGATTGTAGCTTAGATACAATGTAACAAAATAAAGGTTATTAAAATTTGTGACTGATAAGTGTCGGAATATAAGGTGTGATAGCAAGTTCACCCCCCCCAATTCCCATGTTGCATATTTCGGCGATTCTGAGGATTCTGTGATTTTTACTCCCATAGACCTGTATGGGAGTTCCTGGAAAAACATGTTCTTGGCGCACTCCCATTGCAGTCACTGGGGCCAAAAATGCTTCAGAAGTAAGTAGGTCACCTCTACCTTTCTGGAGCTGAGATGTAATGGAGGACAAATAGAAAGCTCGGGATTTGACTTGTGTGTTCTGTGGTTGATGCTTGGTGAAGTTTTTACGCTTGTAGGCCTCATTCATATTTTTATTTTATTTTACTACCTGGCTCTAAATACCCCCCTGCATGTTTAGGCTACTTTCACACTGATAGTATAGAAAAAGAAAGCCCTGAGGCTGACGCTGCGCTAAAGAGTGATAATTTATCCAGTAAAAATTAAAATTAATATTAAAAGTTCAGTACAAAAAACATCAGACAAGGTAAATAACAGGAAGGCGCAGCGCTAAATTGCCAAATGAATGAATTACCAAAGTAATAAAAAGATGTGTTGAGATATTTGCAATCCTAAATAATCGAACGCCAAAAAAAAAAGAAATCTACGTGACCACAAAAAAGGTAACTAAAGCAGTGTCCCATTCAGTTTTGAAAGTCCATATAAAGTTGATTTCCAAAAGTAAATGAAGGGTTAATATCCAAAGTGATTGCCAGAAAAAGAATAAGTGACTCCAATCTTCCCGTAAACCAAATGTGCATCCAGATCAAACACCAAGTGAATGGTGGCCTGCTTACCAGAATGCCGTGACTGTATACAACAGTCTCACCAAGCCGAGGGGAAATATGGTCTCCCCACAACCAATTGATTTCCAGGAGCAGTGACTGATTTTGCAAAGCTGTTCAGAGATAAAAGATGAAAGCTTCCATAGTGCTGTATGTCAACTTCAAATGGTTTATTATAAGAATAAAATGCACTTACAGGAGTTTAGTGAATAATAAGCGGTTAAATGACACGAGCCACGGCGTCTCTATGTGCTTCTCCTTCCTGTATCGCTCCACAGTCTCGATAGGTCTGGCATGATGACATCACTGGCTCCCGTGATGTCATAACATACGGCACTATGAAAGCTTTTATCTTATCTCTGAGCATCTTTGCAAAATCAGTCGCTGCTCCTGGATATCAATTGGTTTTGGGGAGACAATATTTCCCTCAGCTTGGTGAGACTGTTATCATTTATTTTTATTTTTTTAGGATTGCAAATATCTTAACACCTCTTTTTAGTCATTCATTTTTGTTGTTTTTTATTTAGCGCTGCACCTTTTTGTTTGCCGTATATACTCGAGTATAAGCCTAAGGTACCTAATGTTGCCACAAAAAAACTGGGAAAACTTACTGACTCGTATACGTCGAGGGACAACAATGCCTCGGTGTTCCCTATCCTCTGTGTTCCCTATCCTCAGTGTTTAAATTTTACATGTAAATAGTACCTGGGGAAAAAAAGTTGCGGCGTCCATCGTTCAAATCCTGCCGTCTCTTCCTGGTCCTTCCGTGATAGGCGATTCTCATCAGACACTCTCTGCCTATCACGAACATTTTCTCATCCTCAGTTTCCCAGCAGACACTGTGTTGGGTGTTCCGCCAATCAGACGTCTGCTGGGAAACTGAGGATGAGAGAATGTTCGTGATAGGCGGAGAGTGTCTGATGAGAATCGCCTATC
This sequence comes from Rana muscosa, assembly GCA_029206835.1. Classification (NCBI taxonomy): domain Eukaryota; kingdom Metazoa; phylum Chordata; class Amphibia; order Anura; family Ranidae; genus Rana; species Rana muscosa. The sequence continues at coordinate 218,115,822 of JARGYO010005626.1, read as the reverse complement.
ACGGAAGGGACCAGGAAGAGACTGCGGAATTTGAACGATGGATGCCGCAGCCGCAACTTTTTTTCAGGTACTATTTACATGTAAAAACTTTCGCTGACTCGAGTATAAGCCGAGGGGGGGGGGGGGGGGGGGGACTTTCAGCCCAAAAAAAGGGCTGAAAATCTCGGCTTATACTCGAGTATATACAGTACTTTCTCAGTCAGTTTTCAGGTGTTTTTTAGCACTATAAATAGTGCCTGAAAACGTCCTCTCGTGCCTCCCCAGTGTGAAAGCCCGAGTGCTTTTAAGACAAGCAGCATCTTTGGGGCGGTTTGGGAGTGTTGTATACAGCTCTCCTACACCACCCCTGCCCATTGGAATGAATGGGCAGCACTTCCGAAGCGCCGCAACATGGCCGTTTTTAACTTCTCGGGGGTTAAAGCGCCCTGTTAGCGGCCGAAAAGTGCCGCTTAAATAGCGGTAAAGCGCCACTAAAACTAGCGGCGCTTTACTGCTAATGGACTGGCTGCCCCAGTGTGAAAGCAGCCATAGAGAGGTTTTAAATGCTTTTTTTAGTTTATGGATCTTCTGATCCCTCTTGAGTGTCGGAGCCGCAATCAATATTGACTAACCATAGGAAAGAATGGGGCCACCCTGTGTACTGGGCAGAGAAGCCTGACGGGATGTTTGGATGTAAAGACTCAGAGGCATCAGGTAGGGCTGCACACTGAATCATTTGGGACCTGAACGTTTGTAACTATGCCAGGATATGCTTGGAAGGGATGTGGGTTTACAGCAGAGAAAGCTTTGAAGTTTTTTTTTTACCACTTCCCATGTTGGCCAATTCTGGCGTTTCTCTCACACATGTAAAAATTACTGTGTGTGTGTGTGTGGTTTTCGTGTTCAATTTAATCTTCTTCTTTTTTTTATTGATTTGACTAATTTAGATTAATTATGCACATACAGATCCAACTACTTTTAGCTGATCTCCTTGCATTGCAAAAACCCCCCCCCCCCCCCCGCGCACACTGTATAGGAAGATTAGTGCTTGCTTAGTCTTACCAGAGCAGTTGAGGCCGGGTGATGACGTCAGCGCGCCGCTCTAGGCTCACCTATGCCGCCGCCGGGTGGATCAGGATGGCCGCAGCTAGGCCGAAGCCTTTCCTATGGCCGAGGCAGCAGCGAAGCTCCAGCGTTGCACCACTAGTACCGATCAATAGGAGTTGCCAATTAATCGTTAATTTCTGCAGCACTAATATAGAATATATTTTTTGCCAGAGACCCTGGAGCAAGGGTAGGCAACCTGGGGGCCCTCCAGCTGTTGCAGAACTACGAGTCCCATCATGCCTCTGGGAGTAATTTGTAATTGCCAGCCTTGTAATGCCTCATGGGAAATGTAGTTCCACAACAGCTGGAGGTCCACAGGTTGCCTACCCCTGCCCTAGAGAATAAAATTGCGGTCCTTTTTTAATTTTTTTTATTTATTTTTTGTCACACGGTATTTGCGCAGCAATTTTTCCAACACAATTTGGGGGAAATACACTTTTTTTAATGTAAATAAACACATGTAACCCAATTTTTGGTAAAATATCATGTTTTATGCCAGGTAAATTAATACCAAACATGTTACACTTCAGAATTGCACACGCTCGTGGAATGGCGCAAAAACTACGGCACTTAAAAAAAATCTCCCATATGTATGTGTAGCGGCCTCCACTCTCCCACTCCTCTGCTGGCTGGTTACTGCTCGTCTAGGGGTATCCTGGAGGAGAGAGTGCGGGGTCACCACGCCAAGCCTTCACCGCAAACGTTTGTGTGGTGTAAGCAAAGTTTCTTTACCTTCGGGTCGGTGTTCGGAGCCTCCGCTTCTTCTGTGGAACAGTGTCTGCCAGAAAATGAGCCCCACACCAATAAAAGTCCAACACTCCTTTATTTTCCAATGCCAGAATGAAACACAATCAGTTGGACTCTCTCAACGAACAGACAGGGGGTGTGGATACGAGTAGGCCCAGGCACAATGAACTCTCCTATTCCTAAATCAGCGAATAGGTTTGGCACATGGTCACTGCCACCTGCTGAGAATCTTGGTCGCTGCCACCGACCGAGTGAACGGTGAACCTTCCTCCTGACTTCACTCGGCCCCTGTTTGGGAAGATATCCCTCCGGGCAGTCTCCTGAGGCTCACCCGGCACCGGCAATCTGCTGCACCAGCTCTTCAGGTGAGTAACTCCTCCGGTCCCTTACGCCTCTGGATTCGAGTACCCCACTCCCGAGGTCCCCTAGGAAATCCTTCCCTCGCGGAGGACACTGGGCCCCAGGCCTCCAACTGAGTACCTCACCCCAGGCTGAAGGTGCCTGGGGTGGAACACGAGCTCCGGGTGTCCAGGCCTAGGCCGCCTGGACACGGACCACGAACCTCAGGCTGAAGGTGCCTGGGACTCGACAACCCCGCGACCAAAATGGCTGACCCCTTTATACCCTCCCCCAGCAAACACAGTGGAGCCCCCGCCCCGCTGTACTCATGCTGCGAGAGACCAAAAAGGGTACGGCACTGCAATGATGGCTCAACTCCGGGCCCAAAGCGACAGCGCCACCTGCTGGGCCCCAGAGAACCATACATTACAGATATCCCCACCAAATTCAAACATGAGAGAGAAAAGCATATACCCGCTATGTATATATTAGTTAGTTTTTGTTTTTTACATGGTCTTTTTTTTTTTTTTTTTTTATCACTTTTTTTACTATTATAAGAAGTAACATCCCTTGTAATAAGAATATGGCATGACAGGTCCTCTATATGGAGACATCTGGGCTCTATAGGACCCTGGAGGAAAGCATAAGACAAAAACAAAACAAACTGATATCTGCTTTCGGGGGGGGAGTTTACATCTGCCAGAGCTGGAAGTGACATGACGTTGCTTCCGGCCTCCCAGGATCATAGAGATGGTCGGAGACCATGGCCAGCTCTATGGTAAACGCCTCCTGATCCCCAATCGCATATGAGAGTTCGCAGGAGACCCTCCCACTGTCTGTAAAAGCATTCAGTAGCTAATTAGCCGCTAGGATGGCTTTTACAAGAGGGAATCTCCGACTGAAAACTGATATATATCTGGATGCCTCCTAGCTGCACCCATCATCCAGATATCTCCACTTCCACTGAAGAATCCAACAACGACCTTTTTGGTGGGAAGTGGTTAACTGGAGTCTGTGTGGAGCCGTTCCCAACTCAAGCCGAGACTAAGATTGATCAATCATCCATCCCGGGATTTTCCACTGCAATGCCGGGGATGGAGTTCTGCAGGAAAACATCAATTCGTCTGCCACCTTCTGCTTAATCTGTAACTTTACTGTCTGTACAGAAGGTGTGTCTGCTGACATGGAAAGAGCTCCTAGTTCTGCAAATTCCATTCTTGTGATAATTAAAGGAATATCGTGGTAACCGAATTCATCACAACATCTTATTGACTTTACCTGTCCAGACCTCACCCATCCCCCGGGGTGTCAGTGATTGGTTTAGTTTTCTGTTGTCCATTGTATTACATAATGCCAGTGGGCCGGGGCGTCTTTAGTGGGCCGGGGCGTCTTCAGTGGGCCGGGGCGTCTTCAGTGGGCCGGGGCGTCTTCAGTGGGCCGGGGCGTCTTTAGTGGGCCGGGGCGTCTTCAGTGGGCCGGGGCGTCTTCAGTGGGCCGGGGCGTCTTTAGTGGGCCGGGCTCTTATAAATATGTACAGATACAGCTTGGAGATCGTTTTTGTCTAAGCAGTTCAATAGACTTTAATGGGACTGCACAGGGCTTTCTCCTGCTGCAATGGGGGATAGCAGTGGGATTGAGTCTTGTGGTAAACAATGGACTTTCTTTGTAATTGCCCAAGTTACAAAACACATAGAAATGTGTGGTGTGATAACCGAAATAACGATTGTCCACAGGCCACACCCTCCCGTCTGAACTGGCTGCATTCAACTTAAATCTTATTATAGGCTGGGTTCTCTGCATTGTTTAATTGAATAAGGGGGTGTATTGTGTACAGTACTGGGGGGGGGGGTGTATTGTGTAGGGGGACAGGGTGTATTGTGTACAGTGTGGGTGTGTGTGTGGGGCTTGGGGGGTGTATTTGTGTGTGTGTGTGTGTGTGTGGGGGGGTGTATTGTGTAGTGTGTGTGTGTGTGTGTGTGTGTGTGGGGGGGGGTGTATTGTGTAGGGGGAGTGTGTGTGGAGGGGGGGTGTATTGTGTGAGGGCAGAGGGTGTATTGTGTACAGTGTGGGGGGGAGGGTGTATTGTGTACAGTGGGGGGGGGGGTGTATTGTGTACAGTGTGGGGGGGGTGTATTGTGTACAGTGTGGGGGGGGGTGTATTGTGTACAGTGTGGGGGGGGGTGTATTGTGTACAGTGTGGGGGGGTGTATTGTGTACAGTGTGGGGGGGAGGGTGTATTGTGTACAGTGTGGGGGGGGGGTGTATTGTGTACAGTGTGGGGGGGGGTGTATTGTGTACAGTGTGGGGGGGGGTGTATTGTGTACAGTGTGGGGGGGGGTGTATTGTGTACAGTGTGGGGGGGGGTGTATTGTGTACAGTGTGGGGGGGGTGTATTGTGTACAGTGTGGGGGGGTGTATTGTGTACAGTGTGTGGGGGTGTATTGTGTACAGTGTGTGGGGGGGGGGTGTATTGTGTACAGTGTGTGTGTGGGGGGGTGTATTGTGTACAGTGTGTGGGGGGGTGTATTGTGTACAGTGTGTGGGGGGGTGTATTGTGTACAGTGTGTGGGGGGGGGGGTGTATTGTGTACAGTGTGTGTGGGGGGGTGTATTGTGTACAGTGGGGGGGTGTATTGTGTACAGTGTGTACAGTGTGGGGGGGTGTATTGTGTACAGTGTGGGGGGGGGTGTATTGTGTACAGTGTGGGGGGGGTGTATTGTGTACAGTGTGGGGGGGGGGTGTATTGTGTACAGTGTGGGGGGGGGGTGTATTGTGTACAGTGTGGGGGGGGGGTGTATTGTGTACAGTGTGGGGGGGGAGGGTGTATTGTGTACAGTGTGGGGGGGAGGGTGTATTGTGTGTGTGTGTGTGTGGGGGAGGGTGTATTGTGTACAGTGTGGGGGGGGGGGTGTATTGTGTACAGTGTGGGGGGGGGTGTATTGTGTACAGTGTGGGGGGGAGGGGTGTATTGTGTACAGTGTGTGGGGGGGGGGGGGGTGTATTGTGTACAGTGTGGGGGGGGTGTATTGTGTACAGTGTGGGGGGGGTGTATTGTGTACAGTGTGGGGGGGGTGTATTGTGTACAGTGTGGGGGGGAGGGGTGTATTGTGTACAGTGTGGGGTGGAGGGTGTATTGTGTACAGTGTGGGGGGGAGGGTGTATTGTGTACAGTGTGGGGGGAGGGTGTATTGTGTACAGTGTGGGGGGGAGGGTGTATTGTGTACAGTGTGGGGGGGGGGTGTATTGTGTACAGTGTGGGGGGGGGGGTGTATTGTGTACAGTGTGGGGGGGGGGGGTGTATTGTGTACAGTGTGGGGGGGGGGGTGTATTGTGTACAGTGTGGGGGGGGGGTGTATTGTGTACAGTGTGGGGGGGGGTGTATTGTGTACAGTGGGGGGGGGTGTATTGTGTACAGTGTGGGGGGGGGTGTATTGTGTACAGTGTGGGGGGGTGTATTGTGTACAGTGTGGGGGGGTGTATTGTGTACAGTGTGGGGGGGAGGGTGTATTGTGTACAGTGTGGGGGGGAGGGTGTATTGTGTACAGTGTGGGGGGGAGGGTGTATTGTGTACAGTGTGGGGGGGGGGGGTGTATTGTGTACAGTGTGGGGGGGGAGGGTGTATTGTGTACAGTGTGGGGGGGAGGGTGTATTGTGTACAGTGTGTGGGGGAGGGTGTATTGTGTACAGTGGGGGGGGGTGTATTGTGTACAGTGGGGGGGGGTGTATTGTGTACAGTGGGGGGGGGGTGTATTGTGTACAGTGTGGGGGGGGGGGTGTATTGTGTACAGTGTGGGGGGGGGGTGTATTGTGTACAGTGTGGGGGGGGGTGTATTGTGTACAGTGTGGGGGGGAGGGTGTATTGTGTACAGTGTGGGGGGGAGGGTGTATTGTGTACAGTGTGGGGGGGGGGGTGTATTGTGTACAGTGTGGGGGGGAGGGTGTATTGTGTACAGTGTGTGGGGGAGGGTGTATTGTGTACAGTGGGGGGGGGTGTATTGTGTACAGTGGGGGGGGGTGTATTGTGTACAGTGGGGGGGGGGTGTATTGTGTACAGTGTGGGGGGGGGGTGTATTGTGTACAGTGTGGGGGGGGGGGTGTATTGTGTACAGTGTGGGGGGGGGGTGTATTGTGTACAGTGTGGGGGGGAGGGTGTATTGTGTACAGTGTGGGGGGGAGGGTGTATTGTGTACAGTGTGGGGGGGGGGTGTATTGTGTACAGTGTGGGGGGGAGGGTGTATTGTGTACAGTGTGGGGGGGGTGTATTGTGTACAGTGTGGGGGGGGGTGTATTGTGTACAGTGGGGGGGGGTGTATTGTGTATTGTGTACAGTGTGGGGGGGGGGGTGTATTGTGTACAGTGTGGGGGGGGTGTATTGTGTACAGTGTGGGGGGGAGGGTGTATTGTGTACAGTGTGGGGGGGTGTATTGTGTACAGTGTGGGGGGGAGGGTGTATTGTGTACAGTGTGGGGGGGAGGGTGTATTGTGTACAGTGTGGGGGGGAGGGTGTATTGTGTACAGTGTGGGGGGGAGGGTGTATTGTGTACAGTGGGTGGGGGAGGGTGTATTGTGTACAGTGGGGGGGGTGTATTGTGTACAGTGGGGGGGGGTGTATTGTGTACAGTGTGGGGGGGGGGGGTGTATTGTGTACAGTGTGGGGGGAGGGTGTATTGTGTACAGTGTGGGGGGGGTGTATTGTGTACAGTGTGGGGGGGAGGGTGTATTGTGTACAGTGTGGGGGGGGAGGGTGTATTGTGTACAGTGTGGGGGGGAGGGTGTATTGTGTACAGTGTGGGGGGGGGGGTGTATTGTGTACAGTGTGGGGGGGTGTATTGTGTACAGTGTGGGGGGGAGGGTGTATTGTGTACAGTGTGGGGGGGAGGGTGTATTGTGTACAGTGTGGGGGGGGGGGTGTATTGTGTACAGTGTGGGGGGGAGGGGTGTATTGTGTACAGTGTGGGGGGGAGGGTGTATTGTGTACAGTGTGGGGGGGAGGGTGTATTGTGTACAGTGTGGGGGGGAGGGTGTATTGTGTACAGTGTGGGGGGGAGGGTGTATTGTGTACAGTGTGGGGGGGGGGGTGTATTGTGTACAGTGTGGGGGGGAGGGTGTATTGTGTACAGTGTGGGGGGGAGGGTGTATTGTGTACAGTGTGGGGGGGAGGGTGTATTGTGTACAGTGTGGGGGGGAGGGTGTATTGTGTACAGTGTGGGGGGAGGGTGTATTGTGTACAGTGTGGGGGGGAGGGTGTATTGTGTACAGTGTGGGGGGAGGGTGTATTGTGTACAGTGTGGGGGGGAGGGTGTATTGTGTACAGTATGTAGATGTAATACACTCCCACAGATTCTCTCCGGAGGGATGGAAGTGCAGACTCCGCTCGCTCTGTGTAAGGTGGTCTCACTCGTGTGGCGGCGCTCTCCTTTATGCATTGATCCTGATCTCTATTCTCTGGTGTGTACATTACAATGACTTGATAAGGACACCAAGCTTGTATTCCCTATGGGGGGTGGGGGAGGGGAATCCCGCTCATAACAGGGATGTGTTACAATACAGGGGAATGCGGATGTGAATATATTTTGGGTAACTGTCAGCTCTCAGCTGTGAGAATTGGCTTTTCTAATGAGAACAAAATCCTCCTATTTACAGCTAAGGAAGCCGCCATCGTAGCCTCTCTGATCTGCAGCTGCCATGGTGCTGCACATGTGATCCGTTTTTATAATTCCAACCATTTCATGGGGCTGAGAGCACAAGCAACTGATATCATTCATGGCATGTTTTGAATGGAATTTCTTTGGGAAACCGTTAAATCTATTGGTTTAGTACAGCTTGATCTGATTTGCATGTTTCTGTACCATTGCAGTTGTAAACCCTCCATATGTACCCAGTGAAGTGACTGGCCTCAGGTAATACACGGGCAAATCCTCCTACATAAGTTGTACCTGTTTTCTCTACAGCTACCTAAAGCACACATTTTTTTTACATGTTTCTCAGCTCCAGGAAGCAGGGGATCTTATTTGTCACACTGCACAGCATAGAGCAGGGAGCTGAGTGTAATCTGAGACCTGAGTGATAGGAATGGGCACGTGCATAGCTGAGGGTGTCTGGTACCTTCCGTGTGTTGGAGCCGGTGAGGCCGCCTCCTGGGATTCTGTGGTGTTGGCATAGAATCATAGATGGTCACATGTGCTGATAGAGAAATGAGAGCAGACAGAAATCACACTTGGTGCTTTGGATTGAGGCAAGTATGCACTATAGAAGAATTTTAGCTTTGTTCATTTTTAATTTCAGAGGATTACGGCCTCATTACTGAATGACAAAAGTGCAAATGTGAAGTCCTCCGAGCAGCAGGAAGTGCATAATCTACACATTTTTATTCCATGTTTCAAGAACATTGCATTTAAATCTCATTCAACTGTAAGCTGTATATATTACCCATCAAATGATTGTATGAATCGCGCAGTAAGCAAGATTCTGACAGATGTTTGTGTCTGATCGGAGGGTGGGGCGTTGACCTGGGATCATAGAAGGACTAGAGAAGCAGTTGCGATTGGAGGGCTGGGGATTGGAGGGTTGGGGGCGGGTTGAGCTGGGGGGTTGGAGGGTTGGGGGCGGGTTGAGCTGGGGGGTTGGAGGGTTGGGGCGGGTTGAGCTGGGGGATTGGAGGGTTGGGGGCGGGTTGAGCTGGGGGATAGGAGGGTTGGGACGGGGTGAGCTGGGGGATAGGAGGGTTGGGACGGGGTGAGCTGGGGGGATCGGAGGGTTGGGGCGGGTTGAGCTGGGGGATCGGAGGGTGGGGGCGGGGTGAGCTGGGGGATCGGAGGGTGGGGGCGGGTTGAGCTGGGGGGATTGGAGGGTTGGGGGCGGGTTGAGCTGGGGGGATTGGAGGGTTGGGACGGGGTGAGCTGGGGGGGATCGGAGGGTTGGGACGGGGTGAGCTGGGGGGATCGGAGGGTTGGGACGGGGTGAGCTGGGGGGATTGGAGGGTGGGGGCGGGATGAGCTGGGGGATTGGAGGGTTGGGGGCGGGGTGAGCTGGGGGATCGGAGGGTTGGGGGCGGGTTGAGCTGGGGGGATCGGAGGGTTGGGGGCGGGTTGAGCTGGGGGGTCGGAGGGTTGGGGTGTTTCAAAATCCATAGAACGACTGGAGAGGCATTTGGGATCCAGGAAGAAATTGGAGCTAACCAGGCAAGATCGTACCAACTGTACGGTTAACACTGCAATCAAATGAAGCATGAAGGGGCTGTAGTGATCTATAAATAACAAAAGAAAAACGTGGAAGGAGGAAAGCGGAAAAACCCGTGGAGGGAAAATATATCCACCATGGCATAAAGAAGATAAGATTGGGTCCCCGGCTGATCCTTTTCTGAGTGTAAACATTCACCAAGCTGTCCAATATTATTTTTGTATTGTTCCCATCTGCCATTTTCCTGGAAAATCTCCAATAGCCCAATTCTAAGGCACGCCAAGATGTGTTTTTTTTTTTGTGTGGGGTTTTTTTTTTTTTTTTTTTTTGTTCGTGCAAAAAAATAACTAGCTTTCCCCCATCAACACACTTGGAATCCCTCCTGTAGCTGTGGTATTCTCGGAGTTCCCCACTGTCAGAATACAATGATCAGTGTTGCTGGCTATAGATTGGTCAAGAGATCAAATTCTGTACAACCAGCCTGCCTATAGATGGAGCGAAATTCGGCCTGTCCCTGTTGAACCGGCTGATTTTCAATCCATCTATGGCTAGCCTAATATCCGTTCTGCTGAGTGGGGTTAGTTGACCATTTGCAATGGCGGAGGGGATCATTGCCCTAGCTGCTGGGAACTGACTGTTTGTGTGTGTGCGTGTGTTTTTTTGGCATGTTTTAGTTGCCATGCACGTGGGAAGTGTTGCAAACTCTCCTAGAAGCCTTTCCTCCTGGCACCGGTGTTTTTGTCAGGAACAAAAGCCTGACTCTTGTAAAAAGCTTTTAGGCGTGTTTACAGATGTCAGGACTCAGGAGCTTTGGGCGTTTAATTCATTTCATTGACGTAAATAATATTTTTATTCTGCCCATTGAAATGAATGCTTAAGTGCACCTTGCGTTTTTAGATGTGTTTTAGACAAGTGTTTTATCTGCAAGAAATTTATTTATTTTTCCCCTGCCTCTAATCCCCCTTTCACACTGGGGCGGTGGGTGCGTCGCTTTACCGTCAATTTCGTAGTGCTGTTCAACCGCTAGCGGGGTGCTTTTAACCCCCGCTAGCGGCCGAGAAAAGGTTAAAACATCCCGCAAAGTGCCGCTGCAGCAGCGCTTTGCCGGCGGTATAGCCGCAGTGCCCATTGATTTCAATAGGCAGGAAAGGTAAACACACCGCTCCTTCACCGCTCCAAAGATGCTGCTAGCAGGACTGTTTTTTTTTTTTTAGCAACCTGCCAGCGCACCGCTATCGGGGCGCTATGCAGGTGCTTTTTTTAGCGTTGTAGCGCCTGCAAAGCGCCTCAGTGTGGAAGGGATCTAAAAGCCTCTGCCATTGAACGCTGCTAAAAGCCTGTGTGCACATGGACACAGTATAACACACAGGAAAAACGCCTGACCCCCTTAGAAGCGGCTGCAAAAATGTCCATGGATGACTAATTTTTAATAATTAAAAAAAAAAAACAAAGTACCCTTTTCCTAATGGATAGCCAGCTGTCACATGACCCGGCTCTCTCCCAGCCTGTCTGCAGGGAAACATAAGCAGGAGGAGCTGCTAGTCCTCTGCTGCCGGTCACATATTCCAAATTTTTTAAAAAAACAGCCTTTGGAATACAGAGTAAAAATTTCAAACTGTTTTTAAAGCGGAGGTCCACCCAAAAAAATATATATATATTAAAAGCCAGCAGCTACAAATCCTGCAGTTGCTGACTTTTAATAAATTGACACTTGCCTGCCCAGGGTGCCCACGATGTCGGCACCCGAAGTCGAGCAATCGCTCATCTCTCGGCTGCCCCCACCTCCATCCTCGGTGAGGGAATCAGGAAGTGAAGCGTTGCGGCTTCACTGCTCGGTTCCCTACTGCGCATGCGTGAGTAGCGCAGTGCGTCCTCAGTGGTCCCGCTGTCTCGTGTTTCCCAGAAGACAGCGTGGGGGGGGGGGGAAGTGGAGTGACGTGGGAGTCTATTCCCCCAAGTGGGTGCAAATACCTGTATTATACAGATATCTGCACCTCCCCCCTGAAAAGTGCAAAATGTGACACCGGAGGGGGGGAGGAGTTTCGCTTTTTGTGTGGACCTCCGCTTTAAATTGTCATACAAATCTATATTTGAAATCTCTGTTTTGGCAATAACACGGGTGTGGGTAGATTTCTGCCAGTGTCTTAGAATAAGCCCCTCCTGTGTTTTTAGAATAAGAGGGAGATGAAGCCTCCATTAATATACATGTAATATCCCACCCTTATTGTGTTTTAGCTGGTTAGTGGGCATGGAGGGAGGGAGGGGGGAGTTGGCTGTCGCTGTGTACACGCCCACATGTTTGACTATAGTCACATGGGCTGCTCAGATGTGATGGGGAGGAAATGCTCAGCATAGTAACTCGCTGAAAACTGAGCATGTGCAGAGCTGCTGCCACACTGGGGACATGGACAGAAGGGGAAGATGGAGAGCAGCAGGATCAACCGGGTATATTGCAGAATTCAGAAAAGAAATATCCTAGTGATGGATTGTGAACAGCATGCAATACACCATTTATTGATCTTTTTTTTTTTTTTTTTTTTTTATGATGTGGGTTTAGTGACACTATGAGGTCTGGTATTCTAGACAATGCAGTCCTTGGTGATGGAGGAAGTTTTGTGTCAAGTGACATGATGGGAAATCCCTCCATATGAGTGATGGGGCCTCTTCAGTTGCGCCAGCCGGTATCAGGAAAATTGGGAGTTATGTGGCTAAGAAAACAGGGACATCTGTACCTTGTTACCAATCTTAATCCCCTTTTCCTGTACTCCTAGGTAGGGCTGGGCGATTTTCCCCCCAAAAAAATCTTTTTTTTTTTTTTTTTTTTTTTAAGTGCATCAACAAAAAAAATTGCAAAGGCAAACCCCTTTCTCTAACTGCAAAGGCAGTCAGTTTATATTAATACTGTATTTGGATTTAGCTAATAAAACAAAAAATCCTGAGGTTACTCTTAGTTGAATTGAACTGTGCCCGCGCCTCACTGTGCCCGCGCTTCAATCACTGTGCCCGTGCCTGATGCAGATTTTCATGGGATACGTATTTTACTGCTACACCGGCGGCCATTCCAGTATTCAAAAGCCGCGCCTCTTCCTCGTCTGTGATAGGCGTAACACTCAATTTCCCAGCATTCAGTGTTCCGCCTATCATGGACATCCGCTCATCCTCATAACAGACGAGGATGAGAGGATGTCCGTGATAGGCGGAACACTGCCTGCTGTGAAATTGAGTGTTCCGCCTATCAGACGATGAGGACTTGGGAGGCGGGGGCTTTTGAACACTGCAATGGCCGCCGTCTGTCTGTATGACACGCTGATCAGGTAGGCAGACGGCGGCTTGCGGTTAGTTAGTGTTACATTACATCTACTCACGGCGGCTGCGGCGAGTAGATGTAATTGGGGTAATGCCGCCCAGTGCCATTCCGGATACGCCCCCTGCAGCCCTGCTACGGAAACTCTGAAGGAAAAAAAAAAAAACAATTACTCTTTCGTCCATGGACCGACACAGCTTCTCTATTGACAAAGTGGGTATTATCCGTTAATTAGGAGTGACTAGGCAGAAAAACTTGTAAAAAGTGTTGCATCACACCTTCTACAGTACCGCCCAGGGGGCGGACCCTCTGGGTATACCCTCTCAGTCTGCACATCGCAGATCAGTTTTTTTCTGTCTAGCAAGGAGTAGGACATGGCTCCCTTCGGGCTCATTGGTCCGGGGAAAAAAGATATATATATTTTTTTGCTACATTTGTTGTTTCCTGCGATCTTCGATCAACTGCCGACTGGGTGACAGGCTGGATCCTCGATCCTTGTAGTCTCCCCAGTTTCGGCCATCGAGCGTGTGCCGACCCTAGCTACGCGCTGGGTTTTCCACGACATGCCCGTCGCTCCACGGGTGGCCGGTGAGCCTACGCTCCAGGGCCTGCATCGGACCGCTCAGCTTCGGCTGACCTTACGGCCGAGTCGCAGCAGCCTGGCCGGTGAGCTTACGCTCCAAGGCTTGCATCGGACCGCTCAGCTTCGGCTGACCTTACGGCCGAGTCGCAGCAGCCTGTCCGGTGAGCGTCATGCTCCAGGGCATACATATGATCGTCCCTTCTGGGTCCAATCACAGCATGCCTGGCCAACAGTCTCCTTCCGTGCGCGGACGATGATCTGTTTGGAATGTCTTCCAGCAGAATACATGCAGGATAGGTAAGTAAAACTCCCCTGCCTCGGCTGGGTGATTTAGCTGGACATTCCTGGAGAGATCAAGTAAGTGGTTGTGGCCCCTTTCTTCCCTCTCTCCCTGCCTTTCCCTCCTCCCTGGGCTTCTAGCTAAAGGTTGCTGGGTGCTGGGGGTCACCTAGGGGGTCCCACTGGAGCGGGGCTGGCTGTAACTAACATTTAAAAGAAATGTCATTTTTGCTTACCTGTGTTTCTGTGTCTCCATGCTGTCGGCGGCCATTTTGAGGTGGTCCATGCCAAGTTTGGCCTCTTGTAACTGCCTGGCGGCCATCTTCCTGTAGTTCGGCCACACCCACTGGCCCCTATCAGGTGATCGGCGGCCATGTTTGTCCACCCTGTATGCAGATATTGCCGTTCGGCGACCATCTTTTTTGTGGGCTATGGCTGCCTGACCTCTATCTTCTGTCGGCGGCCATTTTCTTAGAGCCCACATTATCTTCCATACAGACGGTTTTGGCAACCATTTTGCGAGAGCCTCCGGCCTCTAGGGTGCATTACACTGGCGCGAAAATTTACACAGGAAGTGCTGATAAAAGAAGCAGACTGACACAGCAGCAAGGGGACAGCATCATAGGCGCAGCATAGCAGTACCTATCCAGGGTGGTGAGTCCTCTGGGTAACCCAGCATCTCTGCAGCGCAGGAGGGTGGCCTATTGATATCTTGCCTGGAGCCCTGTGAGTGTCAGCGTGTGGTCAGCATGGCATCTGAGCCAGATGTCTTCTCCCCTGAAACACCAGATTTAGCAGCTGGTGTCCCTGAGGTGTCTATGGACGCTATGTCGGCAATCCTAGAGGCGTTTGCTGCCAGGGTGGAAGCAGCACACGGGAATACAGGGGGTAATAAACGCCCCCGTCCCCTGCAATCTTCTGGGGATATTTCTGATGCAGAACCAGGTCCAGCTACGGCTCATGGCCCAGATTCTGATGCATCAGAGACTGCAGACCGTGACCGATCGGACAGTGAGGAGGACTCCAAGTCCAGGTCAGTACGCGAGACGGCTTTGGTATCTGACCTTATTACTGCAGTGCGGGATATGCTAAAGTTGGAAAGGACTGAAGAAGTAGCAGATACTCCAGTCCCCTTTGGGTTTCGTAAACCTGCCCGCACTGCTAAGGTGTTCCCTTGTGTGTCTTATTTTGACAAACTCTTATACAAGGAATGGGAGAACCCACTGAGGGTCTTTACAGCCCCAAAGAGGTTTGCAGTACGGTACCCCTTTGAGGAGAGTTTTCTGAAGATATGGACCTCTCCCCCTATAGTGGACCCTTCGGTGTCCAGACTTAATAGAGCCACCACTATTCCAGTAGAAGGGGCTCCTGTTTTCAAGGACCCTGTGGATAAGAAGGCTGAAGCACTCGCTCGCTACCTATACTCAGTGGTAGGCTCAGCAGTACGCCCGGCATTGGCGGGGGCCCTAGTGTCTCAGACACTTACTGAATGGGCAAAATTGCTACTCCAGGGGTTAAAGGAGCGAGATGCTCCTCCTAATGAGATAACTTTGGCCGACCAGTTGGTCCAGGGCCTTAAGTTTGTCTGCGAGTCAGACATGGATACTATTCCCCTGCTGTCAAGAGCTTCGGTTTATGCAGTAGCAATACGCCGCCTGATCTGGCTAAAGGGCTGGTCTGCGGACCAGACTTCCAAGAAAGCCCTATTGGATCTGCCTTTTAAGGGCGACAGACTTTTTGGGGCTTCTCTGGATGACATCATCAAGGATGCTACAGGAGGTAAAAGCACTTTGCTTCCCCAAACTAGCAAGGGTAGGGGACCACGCCAAGGGCAAGGGCCCTCCTTTACTGCACGTAAGCGGTTTTTTCGCCCTCTTAAGGCGACAGGGAAAAGACCCCAGGCCGATAAAGCGCCTGCCCAAGGACAAAAGCGTCCTTGGTCCCGCAGACCCAACAAGCCTGTGGACAAATCTGCGTCCACATGAAGGTCCGCCCCCACCCAGCTCTCGGGTGGGGGGACGTCTTCGCAAATTCGCGACTCAGTGGACTGCTCTAGTCTCCGACAGGTGGGTTTGCGAAGTAATCTCCTCAGGCTACAAGATAGAATTTCTCTCTTGTCCACTAGACAGATTCATCACCTCCAATCTCCAGCTACTACCGACCCGTCGGGAGGCCCTGTATGGGGCGGTCCAGGGTCTACTGGAACGCGGGGTAGTTATTCCAGTTCCAGAACAGGAACGGGGTCAGGGTTTTTACTCAAATCTGTTCATTGTGCCAAAGAAGGAGGGGGTTCGTCCAATCTTGGATCTCAGAGCCCTCAATTGCTTTGTGAAGGTACAAAGATTTCGGATGGAGTCGGTTCGATCCGTAGTCACGGCTCTCCATCCGGGGGACTTTCTGGCCTCCTTGGACATCAAGGACGCATACCTGCATGTCCCCATATACTCCAGACACCAGAGGTTTCTGCGATTTGCTATCGGGAAGAACCACTACCAGTTTGTGGCCCTCCCGTTTGGCCTTGCCTCAGCACCCAGGACGTTCACCAAGGTGCTCGCTCCGATTCTGGCACTTCTAAGACAGCGGGGTATCGCTATCACAGGTTACTTGGACGACCTTCTGCTGAAGGGCCCTTCAAGCTCAGAATTAGAGGTAAGCGTGTCCATTACCTGTCAGACTCTTCGAGACTGTGGTTGGATACTAAACACGCAAAAGTCAGTATTGGTGCCCACTCAACGCCTAGTGTACCTGGGGTTGATTCTGGATTCCTCAGAGGCAAAGGTATTCCTCCCTGTGGAGAAGTTGCAGACCCTCCGGGCTGCAGTACGGCAGCTGACTTCCAGGAATTGGTCGTCACTCCGTTTTTGCATGCGAGTGTTGGGCCTCATGGTAGCCTCCTTCGAGGCGGTCCCATATGCTCAATACCACACTCGAGTGTTACAGAGGGAAGTTCTGTCCAGATGGAACAGATGCCCTTCATCTCTGGATTATCAAATCCGAGTGAGCCACCTAGTCAGGAGATCCCTGGTATGGTGGCTGACAGCACCGGCTCTAATGGCCGGGAAGTCATTTCTTCCGGTTTACTGGATAGTGATCACGACGGACGCCAGCCTTACAGGTTGGGGGGGAGTCTGGGGTGTCCAGTCGGCGCAAGGTCGCTGGACCCCAGAGGAAGCCCTCCTGCCGATCAATGTCCTGGAGATCCGGGCGATCAAGCTGTGCCTTTTCAAATGGTCTCAGAGACTGCAAGGGCGTCCAGTCAGGATCCAGTCAGACAACGCCACAGCAGTGGCATATGTCAATCATCAAGGAGGAACAAGAAGCTCAGCTGCAGCATCGGAGATCGCTCGCATCCTGAAGTGGGCAGAGAGGAGCGTACCGGCACTGTCGGCCGTGTACATTCCGGGTGTGGAAAACTGGCAGGCGGACTACCTGAGCCGCCAGATGCTGGACCAGGGAGAATGGTCCTTACACCCGGAGGTGTTCCAACTCCTCTGCCAAAGATGGGGCACACCAGACGTAGATCTTCTGGCTTCCCGACTCAATCGGAAGGTATTGAGGTTTGTGGCCCGGTCAAGAGACCCATGGGCAGACGCAACGGACGCGTTGGTAGCATCGTGGGGCCAGTATCGGCTAATCTATGCCTTCCCTCCCTTAAGGCTTCTTCCTCTTCTGCTCCGCAGAGTGGAGGCAGAGGGAATTCCAATGATCCTAATCGCTCCAGATTGGCCTCAGCGTCCTTGGTACGCCGATCTAGTACGTCTGGTAGCAGACGTCCCCTGGCGCCTACCACTACGGAAGGACCTGCTGTCGCAAGGTCCCATATTCCATCCTGCTTTACAGTCATTGGCTTTAACGGCATGGCTGTTGAGAACCAGGTACTGAGAGACCGGGGCCTGTCAGACTCAGTAATTTCTACTATGAGAAGTGCTCGGAAACCGTCCTCTAGGAAGGTCTATCACCGCACTTGGAGGGCCTACATCTCCATGTGTGAGGAAATGAAATGGCATCCGCGTACCTATTTGGTTTCCAGAATCCTGCTGTTTTTACAGCATGGGGTAGACCAAAGGCTTGCCCTAAGTACGATTAAGGGACAGATATCTGCCCTGGCTGTCTTTTTTCAGCGACCCCTGGCGACTCACTCTCTCGTGAGTACATTTGTGCAGGGGGTTCGACATGTGGCCCCTCCGGTCCGCCCCCCGTTACCTCCGTGGGACTTGAACCTGGTCCTCTCGGTGCTTCAGAAGGCACCGTTTGAGAATATTAGAGATATTCCCCTGTTGACACTTTCTCAGAAAGTGGTCTTTTTGGTGGCTGTTACGTCAGTTAGACGAGTCTCTGAGCTGGCAGCCTTGTCCTGCAAGGCTCCCTATTTGATTTTCCACAAGGATAAGGTGGTGCTGCGGCCGCAGCCTTCCTTTCTTCCAAAGGTCGTTTCGGCTTTTCATCTCAACGAAGACATTGTACTTCCATCCTTGTGTCCTCAGCCGTCGAATCCTAAGGAGTCGGCGTTGCATTCCTTGGACGTTGTCCGAGCTTTGTGAGTATACATATCTGCTACTTCCCTGTTCCGGAAGTCAGACTCACTGTTTGTTTCGGTGGCTGGTCCCAAGAAGGGCCAAGCAGTCTCATCGGCCACCATCTCTAGGTGGATCCGACAGATAGTAATCCAGGCTTACGCCTTAAAGGGTCAGGCGCCCCCCTTTCCTGGCACGGCGCATTCGACCAGGGCAATAAGTGCCTCTTGGGCTTTCCGACATCAAGCGTCTGTTTCCCAACTATGTAAAGCGGCGACTTGGTCATCCGCTCACACTTTCACAAAATTCTACAAAGTTGATGTAGGTGCATCTTCGGATGCCTCTTTCGGCCGCAAGGTTTTGCAGGCGGCTGTTTAGAGTTGCAACTCCTCCGTTGGAGGAGTGCTGTTTTGTGTTTTGGGGTGAAGTTTGTTTTTATGCTGTTACCACCCCTCGTTTTTTCTCTGACACTGCTTTGGGACGTCCCACTTTGTCAATAGAGAAGCTGTGTCGGTCCATGGACGAAAGAGTAAATAGGATTTTTTACTCACCGTAAAATCCTTTTCTCTGAGTCCATGGACCGACACAGCACCCACCCCTCCTTTTTAAGTTTGTACTGCTTTTTGACGAACTGATCTGCGATGTGCAGACTGAGAGGGTATACCCAGAGGGTCCGCCCCCTGGGCGGTACTGTAGAAGGTGTGATGCAACACTTTTTACAAGTTTTTCTGCCTAGTCACTCCTAATTAACGGATAATACCCACTTTGTCAATAGAGAAGCTGTGTCGGTCCATGGACTCAGAGAAAAGGATTTTACGGTGAGTAAAAAATCCTATTTTTCTTCAAATCTGAATCGATTTGAACTCAAAACTCGATTAAAATCGTTTTTGTTTTTTTGTTTTTCCCACCCTACTCCTAGGAGAACATTTTATATCTGTGTTGTGTGGTGTTTTTTTTTTTTTTTTTTTTTGGGCGAGGGTTTGAGCTTTTTCATAAGGGAAGGTTCACTTTGTCCCTGAAAAATGATTGAAAATCTTTTACAAATCTACATTAGAATGCGGGGATTAGTAGTGATGTTGGATGATGATGATGTGTTTCAATCTGTGCTCCTTGCTGCAGAAGTGTAATAATAATCTATAGAGGACGGTCCTGTGAGGCCAATGACACCGACACTTATCAGTAGATGTGTTATTTCTTTACACCATTTATCTCCTCACCAATATGTGCCGAGGAAATTTGAAGCGCCGTGTGACTGCACTTGTTGTGTGGTGTTTTTTTTTTTTTTTTTTTTTTTTTTTTTTTTTTTTTCCTTCATATGTCAAGGAGTCTCTGCAGTGCTCATTTATTTTCCCTTTTTAATTATGTTGCTCAAGCATCTTAATTAGCTCCTGCTAGATTGCATTACCAGCCGCGGTGTAACTGTAGAGCGGACATGGCGGGTGTGTTGTGAAATTGCAGTGTAGATTGTTTGGTCCCGATGTGGTTAGTAATGAACATTAAAGTGTTTAACGCAAAAAAAAAAAATGGAGATCCTGTTTCCTTAAAGCAAATTAAACAGCACAGTGCTTGTGCTGTGTGTTCTGCCCCTCTGTAAAAAAAAAAAAAAAAAGTGTTCCCTTCTCTGCGCTGAACACGATAATCAGGGCTGATGAGCCCTGACCACCATTGTCAGCGTATGACCCTCTGTCATCTGCTGCTTTTTTCTTCTACACTCAGAATCGCACCCCCTCCTCCCTGCCTGCCCCCTGTTCTGTGTCTGTCTCCGCCGCCCCCCCCCCCCCCCCCCCCCCCCCCCCCCCCCCCCCCCCCCCCCCCCCGCCACTATTGGTAGCAATAAAAAATTACAAATGATCATTGGCAGCCCCTCTCTCTATAGATATTTTCTCTATTGGCTAATAAAAAACCCGGCAGAACTTAAAAAAAAAAAAAAAAGTTAGAAATGCTCTAAATATTGCCACGTTAGAGGTGTGCCGAATGGACATTTTGGTACTGAAAATGACAAGGGTGTTTTTTTTTTTTTATTATTATTTACATAAACTAGGGCTGTGGAAATTGACTATTTAATTCCTCGATTAATCGATGCATTTTTTTTTGATCAATCAAAATTCTTTTGATCGGTACTCACCTCTCCGCCGGCTTCCGGGTCTTCAGGGAGTTCTGTCGGAGATCCGGTGACGTCACGGACACCGGCGGGGCTTGCCGTGTTCATCTGAAGGGCTCCTTTGCTGTGCCTTCATATCTGCATGCCGGCGGGACCTTACTATCTGCCACACGCAAGGGCTGTTACACTTCCCTCTATCACTTCCCTCTATCATCCAGTGGGATGGCTGTAGAATCCCAGGGAGTTGTGATAGTTCCCTTCATGAGACATCTACATGCCGACGGACTGATGTTAGCCCCTCCATCTGGATTCAGCAGTGGTATCGTTGTACACATTTTTATACCAGTATCATACTTGGCTACATGTTTTTATGACTGCTTTTGCTACCGTTTGGTATTACTCGCACCATTTTTACAGTTTATGTAGCTACATCGATTTTTATCTCCAGTGCAATATTTATTGTTACCTACTTGAAGACTAGAAAAGTTTTAATGCTATTCCCATCGAGCGCTGCCTTTGTGTGTTTTTTTGTATCCTGCTATCGATTTTTCCAGTGGTTGGGAGCTGCACTGGAATCGGCCTGCAAGGAGATCAGCTAAAAGTAGTTGGATCTGTATGTGCGTTATAATTAATCGAAATTAGTCGATTAATCGATTTAAAAAAAATTGATTAATCGAACACGAAAATTTTAATCAGTAACAGCCCTAAAATAAAAAAAAATTATCGGCTAAAGGTGCCGATAATTAATTTTTGTATCCATTTAAAATCATATTAATTAAAAAGTTGAAATATCCATCTATCGCGCTTACTAAAATTATTAAAGGACTACCTAAATCAGAGGGTCTCAAAGTACCGGCCCGCGGGCCATTTACGGCCCGCGGATCGGTTACAATTGGCCCGCAGGTCTGATTGATATTGCTACATTTCCTGGTAAGCAATGGCCGCCCGCTTACGATTTTTTTTTTTTTTTTTTTTTTTTTTTCTCTTCCTGGTTTATTCGGAGGAAGTCGGGCTAGCTGACGTTGGTGACATCAGGTGACGTCCGCCGCTGTTGCTTCTAGGCGTTGTAGTCTACGGCTGTGCGCTCAAGCTCCCTGCACCCGGCGGGTGGAGTCTGGAGAGCAGCGAGCGCAGCCAGCCTAACTACAGCCATTGGCATTGCTATAGGGGTGCGGGAGGGGCTGGGGGTGTGGTTGCCTCCTCCACTCCTCCCACAGACTCCATCACTACGGATGATGCTGAAGCAAGGACAGACAAAGCAGCCCCGCCCGGGGTCTTCATCTGCAGGCATGAGGCATGCTATGCAAGTTACTCTGCACACTGTCACTACATAGAGTTCTAAGATGCCCCGTGTCACCCCAGCCTGCCCCGTACCACCCCAACCTGCCACTATACTACCCTAATCTGCCACTATACCACCCTATACTACCCTAATCTGCCACTATACCACCCTATACTACCCTAATCTGCCACTATACCACCCTATTCTACCCTAACCTGCCACTATACCACCCTATACTATCATTTACAGGGGCTGGTATGGGGTGCACCCTATGACGTGTGCTGTCTGCATGGTGCTGTGCAGCCTAGACGGGGGGGGGGGGTGACACAATGTTTTACCACACCAGGTGACACAACCCTAGTGACGCCACTGACTACAGCCAAACTACAACTCCCAGTGGGATCTTCTTGGACACCGTCGTGGCTGAGTCTGACTCATTGGCTCGGCGTGCAAGGAGGACGACCTGTCCTGCTGAGCCTGAGCGGGCAGCTGCCATCGGCCCATCGCTGAGGTCACAGTGAGGGACCCTGACACCCCCAGCTGACCCTCACATGATCATCCCGTCTATCCCCCATACACCTCATTTACCCTGCCCTAATGCACATCCAGAAACCTCAAAATAGCCCTCAACACTGGGAAGCTGCCCAAGTGCCCATGGCCTGTGGATCCTGCTAGGAGCTGGCCGCTGACCTGTGGGGTCTCCTGCTGGCCGCTGACCTGTGGGGTCCCATAGGTCCAGTGGCCAACAGGACCCACAGGTCCACAGCCAGCTCCCAGCAGTACCCACAGGTCCACAGCCAGTTCTTTTTGAAGCTTGGCCCCCTTGGGATATGAAAACTCATCCTGTGGCCCTCAGGTAATTTGAGTTTGAGACCCCTGACCTAAATAATTCAACGTGTAAAAAAAAATCTTCAAATACACATAATAAATAATGCAAGAAACACTTCCTAAAATAAACCATGAATGACTCTTCATATATGTGCAAAAATAAAGCAAGCAGTGCAAAATAAGTGAGAGTGCAACAATCCAGTGCAAAATTAACTCCTGTATGAATGTCCGTGTAAGCAAGATAGTAGCACACAATAAAAATAAAATATAAACCATCAAAGGTAAAAAATGAAAAATAATTACCGTATTTATTGGCGTATAACACGCACCCTAACTTTAAGAGGGAAGTTTCAGGGAAAAATCTTTCCACAGCCCCCTGTGTATAACACGCAGGCACAGTTTACCCTCTATTTTCAGGGTAAAAAAGTGAGAGTTATACGCCAATAAATACAGTATATCAAATATATTTGCAAAACAGTCTCTGTGCAAATAGGCAATTCCCAAGGCAAGTGCAAAAAAAATTGAAATAACCAGTCTTTGTGCTGGAAAAACTCGGCAACCAAAATCCACAGCAATGTGCATGTAAATCCAAAAGAAAAGTGCAAAATGCAAGCAAACGTCTTTATATTGCAGTGATGTCCAATGTGCAAAGTGCTTTTATCCAGTGCTGGTGCCACACATTTCCCCCAGCCTCTCACCTCAATAGGCTTAATGATGAGCCTTTCTGTACTATCCCTTTGAGACGGGTCCCTGCTCTCTTTTTCTCCTTGCAGTCCCACCTCCTGGTTTCAATGCTCAAACAAAACATAGAAGGTACTCCATAGTGTTGTATTTCCCCAAAAAACTGCTTTTAATAATGAGGTAAAACACTCACATTAACCACTTAAGGACCTTGCCTGTGTTCAAATTTGGTGTTTACAAGTTTAAAACATTTTTTTTTTGCTAGAAAATTACTTAGAACCCCCAAACATTATATATTGTTTTTTTTTTCTAACATACTAGAGAATATATTAGTGGTCATTGCAATACTTTTTGTCCCATCGTATTTGCGCAGCGGTCTTACAAGCGCACTTTGTTTGGAAAAAAAAAATCACTTTTTTAAATTAAAAAATAAGACAACAGTAAAGTTAGCCCAATTTTTTTTTTTATATTGTGAAAGATAATGTTACGCGAGTAAATTGATACCCAACATGTCACACTTCAAAACTGCGCCCGCTCGTGGAATGGCGTCAAACTTTTACTCTTAAAAATCTCCATAGGCGACGTTTAAAAAATTCTACAGGTTGCATCTTTTGAGTTACAGAGGAGGTCTAGGGCTAGAATTATTGCTCTTGCTCTAACGATTGCGGGGATACCTCACATGTGTGGTTTGAACAGCGTTTTCATATGCGGGCGCTACTCACGTATGCGTTCGCTTCTGCGCGCAAGCTCGTCGGGATGGGGCGCTTTAAAAATTATTTTTTTGTTTTCTTATTCATTTTACTGGATTCTATTTATTTTTACACTGTTTTAAAAAAAAAAAAAAAAAAAAATGGATCACTTTTATTCCTATTACAAGGAATGAAACATCCCTTGTAATAGAAAAAAAGCATAACAGGTCCTCTTAAATATGAGATCTGGGGTAAAAAAAAAAATGTCCCTTTAAGACGTGATGGGCGGAGCTGACATTTTGACGTCAGCTCCGCCCTGCTATGGTATGGAGACAGGTGGGGGCCATCTTGCCCTCACTCTTATCCATACCACAGAGGGAGAAGGACCCGATCGCCTCCGACGGCTCCGGTAAGCGGCGGAGGGCGCGGGAGAGGGGGGCCCTCTCCCGCCGCCGATAACGGTGATCTCACGGCGAATGCGCCGCGGAGACCACCATTATCGTAAACACGACCGCTTCACTGAAGAGATGGATACCTCGGTTGTGGCAGCAGCTGCTGCCGTTACCGAGATATCCCTCTTCAAAAAAATTACACATATATATATATATATATATACATACATACATACAGTGAGCGGTCGTCAAGTGGTTAAAGGAGAATAAGTACAGCATAAAACAGTGTCTGCAGGAAGGACTTCCGGGTTCGGGCCGCACCCGGAAGTAGAGCTGCACGATTAATCGTTGAGAATCGCGATCTCGATTCACCCCCCCCCACGATCTCCAGGCTGGATGACCGCGATTTTCTTAAATCCCCGCCAGTTCCACGTAACCAGCGTGGAACGCAAATTGATCATAGAGCGTGATGCATTGAAACAGTCTCTCCTCTGCTCGCACGCAGCCCCGCCTCCTCCTAACCCCACGCTGTGATAGACAGAATGCGGGTCCAATCAATGCTGGGATGTGTTCTGTCTATCACAGCGCAGGGTTAGGAGGAGGCAGGGTTGTGTGCGAGCAGAGGAGAGACAATTTCAACATACCGGCGGCGGTGAGTTTCTATAAGAAAATGTGTGCTGCTGTCCGTCCTCCCTTCTCCCCCCTCTCTCCCCCCCCCCACATACCACACTTGGCTGGCTGTCTTCGGGATTCCGTCCCCCCCCCCCCCCCCCCCCCCCGGCCGCCGAGTCTGTCCTCCGTCTGTCTCCTGTCCCTGCCGCCTATGTTCACAGTGAGAGAAGAGACCTGTGCTCTTCCCATCTCAGCTGTGACAGGAGTACTAGGACTCCTGTTTTTGGAAGTGAGAGGGTCAATAAAGAGAACCTCCAATTGGTATCACACAGTGAATTGTTTTCTCCTGTGTGATGGCAATAAAGTGGAAAAAAAATGATAAAAAAAAATAATTAAATTAATAAAATAAAGAAATTAAAAAGTAAATAATAATAAAAATAAGAAAGTTTTGCAAAAAAAAAAAAAGACAAGCAAATTTTTAATTTTTTTTTAAATTTACCATTTTAAGAATCGTGAGAGAATCGTGATCTTTGTTCTAATCAAAAGAATCGTGATTCTCATTTTCCCAAAATCGTGCAGCTCTACCCGGAAGTAATCTCACCACGGCTCTGTCCTATCCTATATATATCTTTCAACTTTTTAATTAATATCATTTATTTTAAATGGATACGTATTTATTAACGGCACCTTTTTAGCACAATAAAAGTTCCAGAAAAATGCATCCCTTTAACTACTTCAGCCCCGCAAGGTTTTACCCTCTTCCTGACCAGGCCATTTTTTGCGATACAGCACTGCGTTACTTTAATTGACAATTGCGCAGTTGTGCGACGCTGTACCCAATTAAAATCGACATCCCCCCCCCCACATATAGAGCTTTCTTTTGGTGGTATATGATCACCTCTGCCATTTTTATTATGGGTGCAATGATTGTACATTTTGGTGTCAACCAAAAATGCCAAAAAACTAATGACAGTTATAATATTTTATATTTTTATATATAATTGTATAACTTTTTTTTATATATTTTAAGTTAATATGAATTTATTATTGGCACCTTTTGGTGCAAGAAAGGCCAAGAAAAATGTAGTCTCTGACCATCTCTTGCATCGTCATGTCTTCAGTCTCTGACCATTTCTCGCATCGTCGTGTCTTCAGTCTCTGACCATTTCTCGCATCGTCATGTCTTCAGTCTCTGACCATTTCTCGCATCGTCATGTCTTCAGTCTCTGACCATTTCTCGCATCGTCATGTCTTCAGTCTCTGACCATCTCTCGCATCGTCATGTCCTCGGTCTCTGACCATCTCTCGCATCGTCATGTCCTCAGTCTCTGACCATCTCTCGCATCGTCATGTCCTCAGTCTCTGACCATCTCTCGCAACGTCATGTCCTCAGTCTCTGACCATCTCTCGCATCGTCATGTCCTCAGTCTCTGACCATCTCTCGCATCGTCATGTCCTCAGTCTCTGACCATCTCTCGCATCGTCATGTCCTCGGTCTCTGACCATCTCTCGCATCGTCGTGTCCTCAGTCTCTGACTTAAAAACACTAATAATAGTATTAGCAAAATTTCCATTCAGTGAAATTTCGTTACACCACTAGTTTATTTTTTGCGCTATAAAAGACTAAACATTTTTGAGAAACTATTTTTTACTTTCTGCTATAAAACAAAACATATCCAATAAACAAACAAAAAAAATATATATATATATATATATATATATATATATATTAGCGCTGTGGAAATTAACTATTAATTCCTCGATTAATCGATTAATTGTTTTGATCGTTCAAAATTCTTTTGATCGGTACTCACCTCACTGCCGGCTTCCGGGAGTTCCGTCGGAGATCCAGTGACGTCATGGACACCGGCGGGGCTTGCCGTGTCCATCTGAAGGGCTCCTTTGCTGTGCCTTCATATCTGCATGCCGACGGGACCTTACTATCTGCCACACGCAAGGGCTGTTACACTTCCCTCTATCACTTCTCTCTATCAACCTGGGATTCTACAGCCATCCACTGGGAGTTGTGAAAATCCCAATAGGTGTACATTGGTTTGCACAAAAGTTATTGCTTCTACAAACTATGGGATATATTTATGGATTTAGAAAAAAAAAAAATCCTAGTAATAGCTGCTTTTTTTTTTTTTTTTTTTTTTTTTTTTTTTTTTTTTTTTTTTTTGGGATTGCGAGGTTGCATGACAAGTCGTACCCTATGATTTCCAAGAGTACCATTCTGTGCGACTTCAAGTCCCAGAGACTTCAAAAGTAGTCCCTGCACTACTTTTGGTCTGACTTTTGATGCGACTTGAGGTCATAGACTAAGATTGCAAAGGCATTGCTTCAAGTCCCACAAGTGTGAAAGGGGCCTAAGTGACACTTTTTTTTGGGGACCAGTGACACCAATACAGTGATCAGTGCTAAAAATATGCACTGTCTGGGAAGGAGTA
The DNA here is from genome assembly GCA_029206835.1 of Rana muscosa. NCBI lineage: Eukaryota > Metazoa > Chordata > Amphibia > Anura > Ranidae > Rana > Rana muscosa. Next base: position 218,088,759 of record JARGYO010005626.1, on the reverse strand, counting down.
AACATCAGGGGCGATCAAGGGGTTTAATGCGTTCCCTGGGAGTGCTTGCTAACTGTGTTGGGGGGGGGGGGGGGTTGCTTTGATTGGGGGAAAATGTATAGAAACATCTTTCCCTCTCGCAGAACAATGATTTGCCTTGTTTACATAGGCAGACCGCTGTTTTTTGTGCGCCTCATGGGAACGATCGTAGTGTCTCGCTGATTAGCGAGTCACCGGCAGCACGTGTGCATGCCCCAGACCCGGAACTAGATTTGCTGCAAGTCCCAGCAGGGACTCGCCGCAAAATCGCCTGTTTTTCGACACCTTTTTTTTAAAATGCAGAAAACGCCATTTTCTGCCGATACGTTTCCAGCGCCTGAAAACTCCTCAATTATGTGACCCTCAGGTGTGAGCGAAGTGTCTGTTCAGCAGCTACAGGACTTGTGACTGATGACTTTATTTCATTTTTGTAGAAAAAAAACAAAAAAACCTTAAGATTTAGGAACAAAAATTTTGCAGTTTTTTTGCAGAATAATCGGAATGTCTTCTCACTTCAATGCAGCGTTTTTTTGAAGATGTATAAACTGGTGTATTGGCTGCTATCAGATCAGATGGGTCTCCTGTAATGGTTGGCGGTCGTATCCCAGTTACTATGGAAACGAAAGGTCCTTGTGACCTCTACCCACATACTTTCCATCATCTTGTACACGCGGGTCTGATGGGAAGCGCTGGAACTGGCCTCGGAGGGTGAGGTCATGCTGCAGTCTGACGATGATGGTTTAGTAGAGGAGAGGGCGAAGGTCGGGGATGATATTGTACAACAAACTTCCTTTGTGAAGTATTAGTGCTGATGGAGGGAAATTAGATTGTTTAACAAGTGCGCTTGGTGCGTCTAATCTTGGCACCTGGGGGGGCGGGGCCTAACCAGTGGTGGTGGTCGGGGTGGGGGGGGGGGCTCCTAACCGGTGGTGGTCACAGGCCTTGGAGATGAATAATGGGGGATGGGACTGGGATCTCTGAATGAGGGGAAAATAAAATGGGCTATTTCTGCTTTATGGAACGTGATATTAAAGTGTAGAATTGGCGTTTCGGTAACCTTGTCGGCGTCTGCGGTTCCATATCTTGGATTGCACAGTACGGGAACGCAAGTCCTCGCCAGCACTGTATTTGTTTGGTTAGTTTATACCTATGCAAGCTGCTGACCTCTCCTGAAGTCGCCTCTCTCTTAGGACGGAAAGCTCCAGTTCAGTGGTGCGACTTGTCATGCGATTTGACAGTTTTTATAGTTGCATAACAAGTCGCACTCATGGAACTGTTCAAATCGGTGCGATTCCGACTTGCAGCAATTTTTTTTCCAACGGTTACTGCGGTATTTTTGGCGCATTCATGTGCGACTTGTATAGATATGTGCAAGAAGTTGCACAGATGTCAGCAAGCCACACATGAAATCGCACTCACCAGCAGCTTTGAAATCGCGCTGAAGTAGCAGGATGTCAAAGCTGCCTTCAGTGTGACTTGTCGTGCAGTTTGACCGTTTAAAGACGCATGACAAGTCCAATCTTGTGCCTATTGACCTTTTCAAATCGGTGCGACTTCCACCGATATTTATTTTTAAAAAGGTTTCTGCTATATATATATATATATATATATATATATAATTTTTTTTTTTATATATATGTGCGACTTGCATAGACCTCTGTGCATGAAGTCACTCGGATGTCAGCAAGCTGTACATAAAAATAAATCACACTGACCAGCATCTTTGAAATCGCAATGAAGTAGCACAAATTTAAAGCTGCATTTTGGCTTCCCTGTTCACACTGATGGGGTGCAAGATTTGTAGCGATTCCGGTTTCCCTCACCCCATTACATTCATGCAAACCTCAGAGGGCGTCAATGTTAACGACACCCCATAGACTATTTATAACGTGCAGTGCGATTAGCTGAATTGAATGGCATGGGTGTGAACACCCATGCGATACGATTCCAGTTCAGGGGGGGGAGGACAAACTTGCCTGCACCTTTCCCGTGGATGCGATTTGCGCCATACAAAATGTATAAGGAGAGGGATGGTCGACACTCGGACATTCAAAAATGTAAACATGCCTACGCGTTTTTGAACAATGACTAAGGACTAACATCCAAAACGCATAGGCTGTTTTTACAACAATGTGTGTATTAAATATAATAATTTAAGGAGTGCCCACCATCCCTTTCCTTATGCTGGTACATTGGCGGTGTCGTTGGCCTCGGTCTGAGCACCGGGCGGAGCCATTATCTGGGACGGTTGTAGCGCCCAGACATGATTTCTTTTTTTTTTTTTTTTTTTTTTTTTTTTATATTACACAAAATGAACCGACTCAAATTGCACTGCAAAGAATCACATGTGATTTGAGCAGGAATGTGGTGCGATTCCAATCCGAACCCTACTAATGATTTGGACAGCCAGCTTCACAAATTGGGCAATCTATGCTTTGCTTCCATGCTTTTTATTGACATTAAATAAGCTGAAATTGCATCATATGGGAGTGCAGCCATCCGTTTTTTTCTTTCCTTCTACGTACGTATTGGGCAATCTACTCGGGCTGTAATTGTAAAAAAAAATAAAAAAAAAAATTAGTGTGTAGGCATAACTCTTTTTTTTTTTTTTTTTCGCTGCGAGCGCTTGTAATCGTTCCCTCTCTTCCCCCGCAGCCGCTGCGAGCGCTTGTAATCGTTCCCCTGCAGCCGCTGGGAGCGCTTGTAATCGTTCCCTCTTCCCCCGCAGCCGCTGCGAGCGCGTGTAATCGTTCCCTCTTTCCCCCTGCAGCGAGTGTGCGTGTAATCGTTCCCTCTTTCCCCTGCAGCGAGTGTGCGTGTAATCGTTCCCCTCTTTCCCCTGCAGCGAGTGTGCGTGTAATCGTTCCCTCTTTCCCCTGCAGCGAGTGTGCGTGTAATCGTTCCCTCTTTCCCCTGCAGCGAGTGTGCGTGTAATCGTTCCCTCTTTCCCCTGCAGCGAGTGTGCGTGTAATCGTTCCCCTCTTTCCCCTGCAGCGAGTGTGCGTGTAATCGTTCCCTCTTTCCCCTGCAGCGAGTGTGCGTGTAATCGTTCCCTCTTTCCCCTGCAGCGAGTGTGCGTGTTATCGTTCCCTCTTTCCCCTGCAGCGAGTGTGCGTGTAATCGTTCCCTCTTTCCCCTGCAGCGAGTGTGCGTGTAATCGTTCCCTCTTTCCCCCTGCAGCGAGTGTGCGTGTAATCGTTCCCTCTTTCCCCTGCAGCGAGTGTGCGTGTAATCGTTCCCTCTTTCCCCTGCAGCGAGTGTGCGTGTAATCGTTCCTCTTTCCCCTGCAGCGAGTGTGCGTGTAATCGTTCCCTCTTTCCCCCTGCAGCGAGTGTGCGTGTAATCGTTCCCTCTTTCCCCTGCAGCGAGTGTGCGTGTAATCGTTCCCTCTTTCCCCTGCAGCGAGTGTGCGTGTAATCGTTCCCTCTTTCCCCTGCAGCGAGTGTGCGTGTAATCGTTCCCTCTTTCCCCTGCAGCGAGTGTGCGTGTAATCGTTCCCTCTTTCCCCTGCAGCGAGTGTGCGTGTAATCGTTCCCCCTCTTTCCCCTGCAGCGAGTGTGCGTGTAATCGTTCCCTCTTTCCCCTGCAGCGAGTGTGCGTGTAATCGTTCCCTCTTTCCCCCGCAGCCGCTGCTAGTGTGTGTGTGTGTGTGTGTGATCACCTCCCCACTTGCTGCTATTGGCAGTGTAAGGGTTACAGTGAATCTTGCACAACTGTTTTTTTGTTTTTTTTGTTTTTCTTTGGGGGGGGGGGTTTGTTTTATATTAAAGCTTATATTTTAATAATCATTCAGTTGTTGACTGCCTAGGCTGAGATTGTGCAATCATCAGTCTGCTGCAGACAGGAGGAAGGACTTCCCTTAGTTTCCCATCACACTGCAACATTGTAACAAGTTATAAGGTGAGAGGCTGCAGCAGGGGGCTGATCTGTGTTAAACATTCTTGGTGAGCAGTCAAGAATTGCACAGGGACCATTTTTACTGATCTGTCATCTCTGAGCCGGCACCTCCAGTCCAGGAGGAAGTAGCTGGCGTCTTTGGATGATCCCTGAACAAAGATGGAGGGATCGTGCAAGGCATTGTCAGGGGTGAGTGCTGCGATCTCTATGGGAAGTAACTTGGAAGTATTAGGCCCCCCCCTGGAGTTTGTCCAGACCAGTCTGTCTCGACCATCTGACCCCGCAGGAACCCTTGAAATAATTTTCAGGTCTCGGGGGTAGACGACCCTTAAACAATTATTGGTGGTCACTGAGTAAAAAGGGGGCACATTGATGGTGATCAGAGCGCCGCACTGAATGTGTGCCGCCATGCCACTGGTTCTGCCAAATACCGTTTGATTTTGAATCCTGCCTTTGGGGGGATTAATTGGTCACAGCTCAGAGTACCCCTAGAAACCTCTGGAGAACGGCTGCTCCCGTCTCCTCTGTTTTGTATTAATGGAAGGAATGGTGAGAGGTCCTCATGGAACGGCTGTATGAGAGGGATGTGCAGCGGGCCGGTGATCAGCAGTTTTTATATCTGTGTGGTCAGGACGGGTCGGGGTGTGATAAGGAACCTCCTGTCATGGAACAGATGGTACGCTCCATGGAAGGGTTCTCTATCTGCAATCATCAGACTCCAGTACAAAGGATGGCTCCGCCCACCACTTTCTGGTTTATTTATAAAGACGAAGCTCTTTCCAGGAAATGGAACTGCCAGGATTAGTATTCATTTCACACAACCGGCAACCAGATTGTGTGTCTGTGTGACGTCCCCTTCATCAGAGGTGGCATTTCAGGTGAGAGCCGCGGGCGCTGAGGAGTCACCGAGGTCCATGTAACCGACCTATAGGAAAAAAAAGGGCCAACTCTTCAATCTCCAACCACCACACTTCCCGTGACTCTCCAGTAATTGCAGATTGACGATTTGGCTGTTTTCACAGAACACCGGCGGCGTATACGCTATGGCGGGGGGGGGGGGGGTGTAACTCCAATTCATCGTGGGCCGAACCAGCATTAGGATTGGACTCAAAGGGCCAGTTGCATCTATAATACTAGATGTTAGAGCTGCACGATTAATCGTGATCTCGATTCATCCCCTCCGCACGATCTCAAGCCCGGATTACCGCGATTTTTCAGCCCCAGTGCCTAGCCTGAAGGGGCACAACATTGCCAAGCAGGTGTCCCGATGTTTTCTAATGCCATGGGCGGGGAGGGGCAGCATCATCAGTGCGCTGCGCAGTCTCGTAAGTGCCGTTTTTTTTGAGAATCGTGATCTATATTCTAAGCAAAAGAATCGTGATTCTCATTTTTCCCCAGAATCGTGCAGCTCTACTAGATGTCCAGGGCACCCCCATCCCACCCCCCCTTACATCAGATGACAAGAGTCCTCCACCCTCCCTTACATTACAGTACACCCCCCTCTTACCTTTTTGCTGCTGCTGGAAGAAGCTGGGGTGTTGCTGGAAGCAGAACATGCAGGGTCTGGAGGAGAACCAGAGGAGAGGTGCGAGGGCCACGTGAAATGGAGGGCCGATTTGGCCCGCGGCCTTGTGTTTGTCACCTGTGCACTATGGTACACAATATGAGTGGACATTGTTAGTCCGCCCGCTAGTAACCAACAACATGGCCGCCTCCAAGGCGGCAACGACTTTTTTTGTTCTGTGAAAACAGCCAAATCGTCAATCTGCAATTACTGCGCCTGGAGAGTCACCGAAGGGATGTAATTGGAGATTTCTCTTGTCATCCATGGACTGACACAGCGTGTCTTATACACCTTTACACGTGGGTTATGTCCCTGCTTGCAGGAGAAGACCTAGGCAGAATGTGAGATGTTATACATACATTCTAAACAGCCAGAGCTGAACAGCCCCGCTCAGGGGGGCGGTCCCTCCGGCATAACCCTCCCACTGCAGTCAGCAGACCTCAGTTTTTTTCTGCCTAGCAGAAGACGTGGCTCTCTCAGGAGCCAGTCTCCTGACCTATTTTTATTCCTTTGGGAATTTTTTTCCTATTTTATCTTTTGAGATCTTCTATCAACTGTCGGCTGGGCAACAGGTTGGGTACAATATATCCTCGTAGTCTTCCCTGTCTGACCATCGAGCGTGCTGATCCTCGCTTTGTGTGCGTGAGACTCAGTTCACGACATGCCCCACGACTCCAGGGGTGGCCGGTGGGCTTCCAGCTCCGCGGTCCTCTCAAGATAGAACAGTCCGGCTGTATCTTTCGCGGTGGACCGGGCCGACAGCTACTCAGTACCGCACTGTGATAGTTCTGTCAGAAACACACCAGCGGGTCCCTCAGGGGACGGGTAAGTAGTCTCTCCTGGCTGCAGGTGAGTACATGCTGTGTGTTTCTTGTGTGGGGGGGATTTCCCTGTCTCCCCCTGTGTTTTTTAATGTCACTCTCTGTTCACTAGTGCTGGCGCTGTACTGTGGGGGGTGCCTGGGGGCCATACTGTCCTGGGGGGGGGGCTCATGCTGCTCTGCATTCGCTGGGGCTGTTTTGTTTTTGGATGTGAGGGGCCTGGGCGCCGTTCGGCGCCATGTTTTGTGTGTGTGCTGATTTTTACATTGGCGGCCATCTTGCCGGGGCCCGCCGGAGCACATTGCGGCGGCCAATTTCTTGTAGCCGCACGTTTTTCTGGCACTAGTTTGGCCTCTAGTGCCGCTGGGAACGGCGCGAATCTCCTCACACTCTCTCCTCTCAGCTCACTCACGCTGAGCAGCGCGGCGCAGTGAGACAGCGGCGGAACCGAGCGGTTCCTGGTCAGGTTGGTGGGTTCCCTGGGCATTCCCCTACTTCAGTCAGCACAGCCTGTGGGTGGTCTCAGAGAGGGACATTATGGAGTCAGTCACCAGCTTCCCCTCACATGCCAGAGGCAGCAGCCAGTGCTCCAGCACCTGCGGTCCCTATGGACCAGTTGTCGGCAGTCCTGGAATCATTTCTGACCAGGATGGAAGCTGTGTGTGAGCACAAGGGAGCAAAAAAGCGCCCTCTCCCCACTTTATCTCCACAAGGGGAGTGCTCTGATTCAGATATGGGCCTAGCTATTGCTGCTCAGGACCCTAGCTCTGAATATTTGGATGGTTTTGAACAGGACATTCCTTGTGAGGAAGACTCCAGTTCTGAGTCAGTAAATGACAGGGCGCTTGTTAGTGAACTCATTGATGCTGTGAGGGACACTCTCAAGCTAAATGCTGCGACCGCAGAACCTTAGGCGGATACAGTCTCCTTTGGTTCTTTTAAGGCCAGGCCTTCTAAAAAGGTTTTTCCATATGTACCTTTCTTTGACCAGCTCATTGACCAGGTCTGGGAAAAGCCGCAGAAGACTTTTATGGTCCCGCGGCGTTTGTCTATTAGATACCCCTTTGAAGACGCCCTGCTTAAAAAGTGGGCTTCTCCCCCGGTGGTCGACCCTCCAGTCGCCCGTTTAAACAAGGCCACCACTCTCCCGATGGAGGGGACTCCTGCGTTTAAGGACCCCACTGACAGGAGGTCAGAAGTGGTGAGTAGAGCCATGTTCGCCTTGTTGGGATCCGCCCTACGGCCAGTAGTAGCGGCGACCCTTGTGTCTCAGACACTCACGGAATGGGCAAAGATTTTGCACCAAACTGTGCAGGAGTATAACCTTCCTCCAGACACTATTGCTCTGGCCAACCAGATAGTGCAGGGTCTGATATATGTGTGCGACGCCACGTTGGACGCGGCCCCTTTAATATCCAGGGCCTCTGTCTCGGCGGTGGTATTGCGTCGTCTCATCTGGTTGAAATGCTGGTCTGCTGACCTAGCCTCTAAGAAGCTCCTGACGGATCTACCTTTTAAGGGTGGTAGACTTTTTGGTGCTGCTCTGGATGACATCATCAAGGATGTCACGGGAGGTAAAAGCACTCTCCTTCCTCAAACTATCAAGGGTAAGGAGGCCAGACGTAAACCGGGTCCTTCCTTTCCAGCAAAAAAGGTTTTTTTTCGTCCGTCAGAGTCCACGGGTAAGCCATCCCAGACTGACAACAGTGCGGCTGGCGGGCACAAGCTCCCCTGGGTGCGTAAGCCGAACAAGCCGGCTCCCAAGCCCGCCTCCGCGTGAAGTCTTGCCCCCGCCCGTCTCTGGGGTGGGGGGACGACTTCGCAGGTTCACGGATCGGTGGACCTCCCGGATCTCCGACCGGTGGGTGTGCGAGGTGGTCACCTCAGGATACAGAATAGAGTTCCGCTCCTGGCCCCCAGACAGATTCTTTCCCTCAAATCTCCCTCTCCTTCCTGCCCGTCGGGCAGCCCTCTTGGGGGCTGTACAGGATTTGATCGGGTCCGGAGTAATTGTGCCGGTTCCGTCCCAGGAGAGGTTTCAGGGGTTCTACTCGAATCTGTTTGTTGTTCCAAAAAAGGACAGGGTTCGGCCAATCCTGGACCTCAAGGCCCTGAATGCCTTCGTGAAGGTGCAAAAATTCCGCATGGAATCCATTCGCACGGTGGTCGCTACACTCCATCAAGGGGATTTTCTGGCATCCTTGGACATCAAGGACGCCTACTTGCATGTTCCGATCTGCGCAAGCCACCAGAAGTTTCTGCGCTTTGCGGTCGGCGAAGTCCACTATCAATTTGTGGCTCTTCCTTTCGGCCTAGCCTCGGCACCGAGGGTGTTCACCAAGGTGCTTGCTCCGGTCCTAGCTTTGCTGAGACAGCGAGGCATTGCTATCGTAGGCTATCTGGACGATTTTCTTCTAAGAGCAGACAGTGGCTCAGAATTGGAAGAAAGTGTGACTATCGTCAGTCAGACCCTCAGGGAGTTTGGGTGGCTCCTGAACGTTCAGAAGTCGGTTCTAGTCCCGACTCAGCGTCTGGAGTATCTAGGTCTGATTCTGGACTCCTTGGAGGCAAGAGTCTTCCTACCTCCAGACAAACTACTGACACTTCAGTCTGCAGTACGGGTGCTGACGTCCCGAAAATGGTCGTCAATCCGCTTTTGCATGAGAGTCCTGGGACTCATGGTGGCCTCCTTCGAGGCCGTTCCTTATGCCCAAGCGCACACCAGGGCTTTACAGAAAGAGATCTTGTCCACTTGGGACAAGTCCCCGTTGTCCTTGGATCTTCAGATCCAGGTGAGTCACCTGGTCAGGGCGTCCCTGACGTGGTGGTTGAGGTCCCCGGCTCTTCGGTCCGGGAAGTCGTTCCTCCCCATCCAATGGACGGTGATCACGACGGACGCCAGCCTGACGGGCTGGGGGGGAGTCTGGGGAGTCCTGTCGGCCCAAGGGCTTTGGACTCCAGACGAAGCCCTCTTACCGATCAATGTGCTGGAGATGCGGGCAATCAGACTGTGCCTCTCCTCATGGTCGGAGAAACTACAGGGTCACTCCATCAGGATCCAATCGGACAACACTACAGCAGTGGCGTATGTCAACCATCAAGGGGGGACTCGGAGCTCAGCTGCGGCTTCCGAGGTCGCCCGCATCCTGAGGTGGGCCGAAAGAAGCGTGCCGGCTCTGTCGGCCGTCTACATTCCGGGCGTAGACAATTGGCAGGCGGACTATCTAAGTCGTCAGACGCTGGACCAGGGAGAGTGGTCCTTGCACCCGGAGGTCTTTCAACTCCTTTGCAGACGGTGGGGCACGCCGGATGTGGACCTGATGGCCTCTCGACTCAATCGCAAGGTGTCGAGGTTTGTGGCCAGATCCAGGGATCCCTGGGCGGATGCCTCGGATGCGTTGGTGGCCCCATGGGGTCAGTATCACCTGATATACGTTTATCCTCCGCTGCAGTTGCTCCCTCACCTGCTCCACAGGGTAGCGACCGAGGGAATTCCGGTGATCCTCATTGCTCCGGATTGGCCTCGGCGTCACTGGTACGCCGATCTGGTACGTCTCGTCGCAGACGTTCCCTGGCGGTTACCAATACGGGGGGACCTTCTGTCTCAAGGTCCTATATTTCATCCTGCTTTACAGTCTCTGGTTTTAACAGCATGGTTATTGAAAGCCAGGTGCTGAGAGACCGAGGTCTCTCGGATTCGGTCATTTCGACTATGTTAAGGGCACGGAAGTCTTCCTCCAGAAAGATCTATCACCGTACTTGGAGAGCTTACATCGCCATGTGCGAAGAGCTGGACTGGCGCCCACGAACGTATTCCGTTCCCAGAATCCTGCATTTTCTGCAGCGTGGCGTGACCCAAAAGCTCGCTTTGAGTACCATTAAGGGTCAGATTTCGGCCTTGGCCATCTTCTTTCAGCGACCGCTGGCGGGTCATCCCTTGGTTAGCACCTTTGTGCAGGGGGTTCGCCATGTGCTCCCCCCTGTCAAGCCTCCTCTCCCCCCGTGGGATCTGAATTTGGTGCTCTCGGTCCTCCAGGAACCTCCCTTTGAGAATATTAGAGATATTCCCCTCTTGACTTTGTCTCAGAAGGTGGCCTTCTTGGTGGCCATTACTTCCATTAGACGAGTGTCTGAGTTGGCGGCCTTGTCCTGCAAGTCGCCCTTTTTGGTCATCCATAAGGATAAGGCGGTGTTACGTCCGCGACCTTCTTTTCTGCCAAAGGTGGTCTCGGCCTTCCACTTAAATGAGGACATTGTCCTCCCGTCCTTGTGTCCTCACCCATCGCATCCCAGAGAGTTTGCGCTTCACACTTTGGATGTGGTACGAGCCTTGCGGGTGTACCTGTCTGCTACTGCCTCTATTCGGAAGTCTGACTCACTATTTGTGGCTGTCTCTGGTCCAAAACAGGGCCAAGCGGTTTCGTCTGCCACCATTTCTAGGTGGATCAGACAAACCGTCATTCAAGCTTATGCTCTCAAGGGGCGGGCGCCTCCCTTTCCGGTTACGGCACATTCCACCAGGGCAATTGGTGCTTCCTGGGCTTTCCGACATCAAGCGTCGGTTGCACAAGTGTGCAAGGCGGTGACCTGGTCGTCTGTTCATACCTTTTCTAAGTTTTATAAGGTTGATGTGGCTGCATCTTCGGATGCTTCCTTCGGCCGCAAGGTGTTGCAGGCCGCTGTTTGATGTTGCAACTCCTCCGTTGAGGAGCTCTGCCTTGTTTTGGAGTGAAGTTTTTGGTTTTCCATTTATACTGCTCCCATCCCTCTTGACACTGCTTTGGGACATCCCACGTGTAAAGGTGTATAAGACACGCTGTGTCAGTCCATGGATGACAAGAGAAAATAGGATTTTTGTACTCACCGTAAAATCCGTTTCTCTGGCATCCATGGACTGACACAGCACCCACCCTTCTTTTCGAGTTTGTACTGCTTTGTTACGAACTGAGGTCTGCTGACTGCAGTGGGAGGGTTATGTCCGGAGGGACCGCCCCCCTGGGCGGGGCTGTTCAGCTCTGGCTGTTTAGAATGTATGTATAACATCTCACATTCTGCCTAGGTCTTCTCCTGCAAGCAGGGACATAACCCACGTGTAAAGGTGTATAAGACACGCTGTGTCAGTCCATGGATGCCAGAGAAATGGATTTTACGGTGAGTACAAAAATCCTATTTTTGGTGAGTTGGCTCTTTTGACAGAACACCGGGTAGACGGTGCTGGGTGGCTGTACGCCATAAATATCAATAAAGGCCGGAAACTCCCTCAGTATCTATTTCTGGGGGGGGGGGTGTACGCTGGAGATTGGACACCTTCCTGAAAATGCTGGCTGCCTGGCTATCAAGCATTTTTTGACTTTTGTCATTTTAAAGTGGTAAACTTCTAAAGTGAACAAAGCATATCCCTCTATAGTGTGAACTTGCCTCAGTCCAAAGCAGAGAGTGTGATTTCTGTCTGCTCTCTCATGCCTCTAATCTGCACGAGTCGCTTATGACGGTGTATGCTGATGCCAAGTAGACATCCCTGCTGCCTCCTCCCTTCCCAGTACACAGGAGATAAAGGACGGCCTCACCTGTGCATGTTTCCCTATGGGACTCTGTAGAGGGGGGGGTGTCCGTTCCCTCCACTCTGGTCTCCGATTACACTCAGCTCCCTGCTGTGTATGGTGTTGCATCAGATCTCCGGGACCCTGCCTGCGGGAAGCTGAGAAATGCTGTCTGTGTAAATTCTGTAACTGCATGGATGTAGAGCCTTTGTTTCTCAACATTAGTCCTCAAATACCTCCAACGGGCCAGGTTTTCCTTTTACTTTGCACAGCTGCTTTAAATCCATATCAATGACAAGGTATTGATTAGAGCTATTTTATCTAATGGAAGTTCCCAAAACACGGCCCATTGGGGGTACTTTAAGGATTGAGAACTGCTGATGTAGCGGAGTGAGGGACGCAGATAAACGGGTACAATGGAGGATTTGTTTCATCTGTATCACCTGAGGCCAGTCACTTCACTGTGTATAGGGAGGGTTTACAACCACGTTAAGGGTTTATTTTTACATTTGTGGTTTTGGGGGGGGGGGGGGGGGGTCTTTGCACAAGTTTTGAGCGGTGTCCAAACACCCCATCCTACTCCTCCCCCTTAATCTGCAATGACTGTGCCTGGGGGTGTGGCCTTGGCATGGATTCTACTTCCTGCTTTTTTGGCGGGTGGGTGGATGCGGCCGCGCTACAACCGCCCTGCAACTGTGTGCGGTGTTGTGTCACAGGAGTGTAGTGTTAAGGGGCTTACAACAGGGTAAGGATTCTGCCAGCCCTGGACTGCGCAGGCGCAGCGCTTAAGAGCTGTAGACTGCGACTGCGCAATCAACAGGGTATAGTGACAGTCGTTGCCGCACGCTCCCGATGCTCGCTCCACTCTGCAAGGGGGGCGGGTGTATTACTATTATAATGAGCGGATGCATGTTTAAAGAAATTGATGGACAGAGAGAAGGGCGGGCCGATTTGAATGCGTGTCAGAGAATTGTTAAAAAAAATCTTGTTTTTTTTTTAAACAGTTCTCTGACAAGTATTCAAATCGGCCATCCACATTGAACTACCCGCCCTTATCTCTGTCCAACATGCATCCGCTCATTATAATAGTAATACACCCGCCCCCCTTGCAGAGTGGAGGGAGCGTGCGTGAGCGTGTGGCACAATATTGTGCTCATAGCGCATGCGCCGTGTATGGGTTATAATCCATTCGGCTATTTTCGGAGGTCTGCCGTGAGCGGCACACGCAAGTGTTGCGCATGCGCAGGACAGAGCTGCCAGAATCCGCTGAGGGGCAATTCTCGGCAGGTCACCGGCTGCTGTTTCTCCAGTGTGAGGCCCCCGAGGGTTTTCACACTGAGGCGGTGCGCTAGCCGGACTGCTCCAAAAGTCCTGCTAGCCGCATCTTTTGGAGTGGTGTGTTTACCGCTCCTTCCCATTGAAATCAATAGGACACCTTGGCTATACCGCCGGCAATGCGCCTCTGCAGAGGTGATTTGCAGTGGTTTTTAACCCTTTTTCGGCTGGTAGCGGGGGGTAAAACCACAGGGCTAGCGGCTGAATACCGACGGAAAAGCGCTGCTAAAAATACCGCCACCGCACCTCCTGCCCTAGTGTGAAAGGGGCCTTGTATACAGTGGTTGTAAATGGATTATATAAAATTTTATATAATTTTTTTTTATATTCTCTCCAATGAAAAGTGCAGATCCCTCCATAAAGAGGACCTGTCACATGGGATGTTTACATTCCTTGTGCCGGCAATAAAAGTGATAAAAAATATATATATATATTTAAAGAGGAAGTAAACCCTGGTGGGCTTTACTTCTTCTTTTGTTCCCTGCAAAGTAAAAGCATAATGGGCTAGTATGCTTCACATACTAGCCCATTATGTGGCACTTGCCTGCAAATGAAGTCCCCTGCTGGAGGCCACATTCATCTTCGCCCCTCTTCCTTCTGGGGCCGCGGACTCCGGCTGTGTGACTATCCGGAGCCGCGTGATGTCACTCCCGCGAATGCTCGCCGGCGCCGCTGGTCATGGCGCTCGCTCGGGGGAAGAAAAAGCACGGAGGGTCGTTTCTTCACAGCGCATGCGCCGATGACCTCATCGGCACACTATAAGGTAAATATCTCTTAAATAGCGCACGTTTAGGAGATCTTTACAGTACCTATAGGTAGGGGTGCAACGGATCAAAAAACGTACGGATCGGTCCTCGGATCAGAGCCACGGATCGGATCATTTTCGAAACGGCAAAAAAAGGAAAAAAAATAAAAATAATGTTACACCCACCGGAGTTTTAGATTTCAGTTATTTTCAGCACAAAACTGAGCTTGTATGCTTAAATACAGTATTTGTAAATCCAACAAACTCTTTAGATGTTAAATTTTAAAAGCAGCAGCAAACCTGCTCACCTTACATGATTGCTAATGTGACAGAACAACTCTGATTTTCACATTTAACTAAATGGTAAATGTGAAAATCAGAGGTGTTCCGTCACATTTAGCAATCATGTAAGGTTTGCTGCTGCTTTTAAAATGTAAACAGTCCGATGAATTTCCAAATGTATTAAAGTTGATAAGCTCCGTTTTTGTGTTTTGAAATCCTAAAACTCTGTTGGGTGTAACAAGATGTCCGCTTAGCCCCTTCGCTATCATTACTGTGTGGGGTGGAGCAAGATGGCGGCGAAACGTCACTACAGCGACCGCCGCCGGGTGTACCAAGATGGCCGGAGCTAGGCCGAAGCCGCGGCCTTAACGTTCGGATCACCACCGATCCGTTGCACCACTACCTATAGGTAAGCCTTATTCCAGGCTTACCTATAGGTACAAGTTCTGTAAAGTAACTGTGTGTGTGTGTGTGTGTGTGTGTGTGTGTGTGTGTGTGTGTGTGTGTGTGTATAGATGGATATCTATTTATTATTTCTCTCTATCTCGAATATAATTTTTTTTATTTTTTTTGTGCTGCAAATCCCACTTTTGGCTTATACTCGAGTCTGTGTCTATCTTCACGTTTGTGCACCTGATACCGGCCGGCCGTAGGTCCCCTGGACCCCAAACTTGGCACACATGTAGCCCCCCTCTTCCTCTACAAGTGTGCAAAGTTTGTTGTCCGGGGGACCTACGGCCGGGGAAACACAGATTTTTCAAAGTCGGGCACCCCTTCCATAGACTCCCATGTTAAACGTCAGTCTAGTCACACAGCGCCGGAAATCGGGTAGGGAGATTGGACACCCTAGGCTTATACTCGCGTCAATACGTTTTCCCAGGTTTTTTTTTTTGTGGTAAAATTAGGTGCCTCAGCTTTATGTTCGAGTATATACTATATAGAGACCTCCTCTCTAAATATAAACTGGTAACCTGTAAAGGCTTTTAAAGCGTTGCCCATATTGATGATAAAATTTACGTAGTCTGTTGCCGTTGCGCGGGGCGTGCGCAATTTTTAATGCGCGACATATATTTTTTGATATGGATTTACTAGGTGTGACCTCCTTTATGTTGCCAAAGAATTTGGGTAAGCATTGTTTTATTTTTTTTGCATTTTTCAATTTAAAGGGTTAAATTTTGTGTTTGAAAAAACCGCTGCGCATATACCATGTGACAAAAAATATTGCAAAACCCACCAATTTATTCTCTAGGGAGTTCTAACTAGCAAATAAACTTCACATGTACGCAAAGTGCCAGAAATTGCCGGGTCTTGAAGTGGTTAGATGAGTAATCATTGCGCCCTGTATATTGCGCGCTGTAGAGGAGTTGAATTTTGTGTGGAACGAGGTCAAATGTTATCCAGTCCTGAGCATTGAGCTGGTCAGTTGGATGCATTCAGTTCTACTTTTCCATTTGTAGAGCTGCCAGAAATCTTGTCTGTTTCCTGTCAGATGTAAACATGACTTGGGGTCAGGCTCTGTGTTGTGGGGGGGGGGGGGGGTCGGTGATCTCCCCAGGGACTGTACGAGTCTTGTGATGACTTTTCTGTCTCCTTTTCCTCATCGTGTGGCTGGTGGGAAGATTTTTCATCATTTCCAATCATGAGCCTCGAGAAATAAATGGCAATTATTCGACTTTTTATGATATTCCTATAGAACGGCCCCATTTGCTGGTTATTGTACAGGACACATCCCCCCCCCCCCCCCTGTGTACACAGCACCCCCCATGTGTCCCACATCCCCTGTGTACAGAGCGCCCCCTATGTCATTGATTGGAGTGTGTGTATATATATATATATATTGACTTTCTTGTCTCAGTAGGATAGACCGAATATAAAACTGACTGTCCTATTTCTCTCCAGGTCTCCCCGGCATTCAGAATGGAGGTGGGCGGTGGAGCGAGCGGCCATTATCTGTCGGTGGACCTGGTTGCAGGCTCAGGTTTCTGACCTGGAGTTTCGGATAAGACAACAGACGGAAATCTACAAGCAAATCCGCTGCACCAAGGTAACTGTTCACCCTCTGCAGGATTGGACTTCATTTGTAAACGCACACTAAGCAGTCTTTGCATTGCAATAAAGCTGAAGTTGAATCTACTAATGTTTCGTCTTCAATGGTTCTCCACACCCAACCCCCCCCCCCCTCCCTCCCACTTCATCTCAATGCAGTTTTTAAATAAAAGCTTTTACATTTTCATTAGACCCATTCATGTCATCACTGGGTCTCTATGCTTCTCTACACAATACAGGTGAGTCCACCTCTTTTCCTGGCTAGAGGACATCCAACATTAAGCACTCTCCTCCCCCAGCCTGTGTCTCTGGCCCGCAACTTTCATTCACTGGATTTCAGTTCTCTCAATCATGAAGGGTGGTGAGCATCCCGTCGCCCATTGCGCCCCCCCCCCAGGGACGCCCACCAGTCGCCCATTGCGCGCGCCCCCCCCCCCCCCCCCCAGGGACGCCCACCAGTCGCCCATTGGGCACGCCCCTCCCAGGGACGCCCACCAGTCGCCCATTGTGCGCGCCCCCCCCCCTCCCAGGGACGCCCACCAGTCGCCCATTGCGCGCCCGCCCCCGCCCTCCCAGGGACGCCCACCAGTCACCCAATGCGCGCCCCGCCCCCCTAGGGACGCCCACCAATTGCGCGCCCCGCCCCCCCCCCCCAGGGATGCCCACCAGTCGCCCATTGCGTGCCCCTCCCCCCCCAGGGACGCCCACCAGTCGCCCATTGCGCGCCCCCCAGGGACACCCACCCATCAAGGCACTCTGATATTTGCATAATTCTGACCAAGAACCCGCCCTCTGAGGGCTCTTAAGAGGATTACTGGGGCAAGGAGCTGTGATGGTTTCAGGAAGCAATGTACAGCCCCCGGCCTCAGTACTCCTCTCAGGAGCCCCTCAGTCCTGATACAAGTGGGGGACTGGGTTTGGGAAGGAGTTATGCAAATCTTAAAATGCCCTGATGGGTGGGTGTCCCAGGCCAGGGCTTGACAAATTTGCTGTCAATCTAGGAGCCAGCTAAAGTTAGGAGCCAAGTTTTTGTTTTTTGGGGGGGGGGGGTGTTGCGAACAAATTGTACGGGAGTAACATGTTCCCGAAGGTGAACTTATCATTTTAACCCTTTCACAGCCAGAGCTGTTTTTTTGCACACATTTAACAAAATTCTTTTGGGTCTGAAGATTACATAAAACCCCCAAAACATTATATATTTTCTAAAAGCAGACACCCTAGAGCAGGGGTCTCCAAACTTTCTAAACAAAGGGCCAGTTTACTGTCCTTCAGACTTTAGGAGGGCCGGACTAGGGCCATTGGGAGTAGAAAATGTCCAGTGGGAGTGAACAATACCATATCTTTGGTGTTAGTGGGAGGACTAGTGCCCCGTTGTTGCCAAAAGAAGGAATTGTACCCTTTTAGATAGTGTCAGTTGGATGAATAGTGCCCCATTGATGTTTCAGCAACAAGAATGATTCCTCATTGTTGGTGTCGGTGGATGAAATTTGTGCCGTAAGGGCCAGATAAAGGCAAGCAAAGGGCCACATCCGGCCCCAGGGCCGCGGTTTGGAGACCCCTGCCCTAGAGAATAAAATAGTATCTATGTATGAAACCTTGTGAGCTGTTGTAAAACAAAACAAGCTGCCAGCACTCCCCACACTTCCTAATCATGTGGTGATGCAAATCAAAAACAAGAATAAGTGCCGCGCTAAATTGTGAATTCACAATAAATATTGTGTGTCCCACCTGGAATGAATGCTACTGCAATAATCAAAACCTTACTGCCATATATACGTAAAGTGCATTGTGCTATCCTAATAGCAATTGGTGAAATAATGCAAATTAAAATGAAAAAAAATCTGTCCTTGTAGCAATCGATGAATTAGTGAACCATGTGACAGTTCATTATATAATAAGTTGATGTGAACACGAAATCTTCACTTTACTCCACCGTTGTGCATATAATTTAAAAATCTCTGTGCTTGGCCCTCCACCAGTTGTGCCCTCACCTTTTTTAAGGCTTAAAGCGGAGGTTCACCCAAAAGTCAACCTCCGCTTTTCGGATTCCCCCCCAGTGTCACATTTGGCACCTTTCAGGGGGAGGGGGTGCAGATACCTGTATAAAAACAGGTATTTGCACCTCTTCCGGGTGTAGACTCCCACGGGAGTCCCGCCCCTTCGCGTCACCCCCGTTTTGTGTTCTGGGAAACGCACGGCTCCCAGAACACAACGGGGACCAGTGAGGACAGCGCTGCTCGCGCATGCGCAGTAGGGAACCGGGCAGTGAGGCCGCTGTGCTTCACTTCCCGATTCCCTCACCGAGGATGGTGGCGGGGGGAGCCGAGGGGTTAGCTCTGTTTCGGCTGCCGACGTCGCGGGCGACCTGGACAGGCAAGTGTCCATTTTTTAAAAGTCAGTAGCTGCTGGCTTTTTTTAAAAAAAAAAAAAAAAAAAATTCCGGTGACCCTCTGCTTTAATAAAAAGCACATGTGACAATTAATCCTCAGAAGTACTCCTCCTATTGTTCCTCCTCTCTTTAGATTTTGATCGGTTGCCAGTGTCAATCTAAAAGGAGAAGTACTTCTGAGGATTGATTATGGTCACGTGCTTTTTATTAAGCCTTAAAGGGGTTGTAAAGGCACAATTTTTTTTTTTTTCCTAAATAGCTTCCTTTACCTTAGTGCAGTCCTTCACTTACCTCATCCTTCGATTTTGCTTTTAAATGTCTTTATTTCTTCTGAGAAATCCTCACTTCCTGTTCTTCTGTCTGTAACTCCACACAGTAATGCGAGGCTTTCTTCCTGGTGTGGAGTGTCGTGCTCGCCCCCTCCCTTGGACTACAGGAGAGTCAGGACGCTCTCTACGTTGCAGATAGAGAAAGGAGCTGTGTGTTAGTGGGCATCCTGACTCTCCTGTAGTCCAAGGGAGGGGGCGAGCACCACACTCCACACCAGGGAGAAAGCCTCGCATTACTGTGTGGAGTTACAGACAGAAGAACAGGAAGTGAGGATTTCTCAGAATAAATAAAGACATTTAAAAGCAAAATCGAAGGATGAGGTAAGTGAAGGAGGACTGCACTAAGGTAAAGGAAGCTATTTAGGAAAAAAAAATTGTACCTTTACAACACCTTTTTTAAGGTGAGGGCACAACTGGTGGAGGTCAGCACAAGGATTTTTAATTTATATGCACAACGGTGGAATAAAGTGAAGATTTCGTGTTCACCTCAACTTGCTAGAGCAGTGGTTCTCAACTCCAGTCCTCAGGGCCCACCAACAGGCCAGGTTTGCAAGATAACTGAAATGCATCACAGGTGATATAATTTGCTGCTCAGGGATTGCAGTATTCTAGTCTGCATCTCACCAAGGTAATACTTAAAATCTGGCCTGTTAGTGGGTCCTGAGGACAGGAGTTGAGAACCACTGTGCTAGAGAATAAAATAGTGTTCCAATTTTTTTTTTTTTTTTAATGGCACAATTTTGCAAAAATGCAATAAATTACCCAATTTTTATATAAAAGATGAGGTTGCACCAAGTAAATGGATGCCCAACATGGCAAACCCTTATATTGGCGTGCGCCCGTGAAATGGTGACAAACTTCAGTACCCACTATGCTGGACCCGCAGATGGACGTGTGTGTGTGTGGGGGGGGGGGGGGGGGGTTGTGGCCCAGGCGCCAGGATGCAATTTCTTGTCGCCATGGGTTTGTCCAGCCCTGCCCTAGGCTTACCACCCTAGGGTAACACCCACATGTGCTGCTGAGCCTCCGTGATTGAGAGAACTGAAATCCAGTGAACAAAAGGGGTGGGGCCAGGGACCGTCGTCGGACTGGGAAGGAAAGTGCTAAATGATGTTGGATTTCCTCTAGCCAGGAGATGAGTTGGACTTTGATTTTGCTGCAGCTTCTAATACACAAAAATATAGTTGTATTAGATTGCCGCAGTCGGTCTCCTAAAGAAAGTTCCTGTAGTAGAGTATTGTCCTGCCCCCCCCCGACCACTGTACATGTGTATACATCCTTGTTAGTGAAGTGATCTGATTGGCTCTACAGCCAGGGAGCGGAAGAGGCAGAAAATGTTTGTTTGCACTGCATGGGTTAACTGCTCATTTTGTCCAAGGGTGCAAGGCAAAGCTTTACTTACCCGATCCTCCAGAAAACAGCACTCCCCCATGTCCAGCAGTGGACTTTATTTTTTATCACATACAGGTCAAAGTCCAAGGGGGGGGCGGTTTGTGTGTTTTTTTTTTTTTTTTTTTTTTCCCCCATCAGAGTAGTTCAGTGTCGCCATAGGTAACACTGTACTACTCTGGAGGACTGATAAGTATGTTCTTCTTTTTAGTGATCTATGTAGTGGCCAGCAGCCTTTGCATGTACAGTGAGGGGGGGGGGGGGGGGGAGTATTTGATCCTCTGCTGATTTTTGTATGTTTGCCCCACTGACAAACGATCAGTCTATATTTTTATTGGTCGGTTTATTATAACGGTGAGAGAATAACAACATATACAGAATAACACATTTCAAAAAAGTTATAAATGGAGTTGCATTTTAATGAGTTTAATGAGTGAAATAAGTATTTGACCCCTTCGCAAAACATGAGTTGGTGGAGAAACCCTTGTTGGCAATCAGAGGTCAGACGTTTCTTGTAGTTGGAGGGATTTTGTCCTCTTTGCAGATCCTCTCCAAGTCATTAAAGAGGAAGAAACCCCCCACCTCGAAAAAACTGGATAAAATAAGACCCTGCAAGAGAAAGGCGTAATGAGCTAGGCACTTACCTGAAATCCAAGCCCCTGAAGTCCTCCTCATTCCACTCCGCCATGTCCCCTCTGAGCTTCTTCCTGATATCGGCGCTGTGATTGGCCAGAGCAGCGATGACGTCACTTCCGCGCATGCGTGCGGGACCCGCATAATCCCGGCATGTCCCATTCATTCTGCCGGGACGCTCAGTGCGCCTGCGCTGTAGACAACAGTGCAGTGTTTTCTGCAAATATATCCTTAACCGTGTAGGTTAAGGAGATATTTCTTGCACCTACAGGTAAGCCTTAATCTAGGCCTACCTGTAGGTGCAAGTTGTCAGTGGGTTTACAACCACTTTTAAAGTGTGTGTGTGTGTGTGTGTGTGTGTGTGTGTGTTAACCCTAAAAATAAATGGATCCTGTTACTTTAAAGCATGTTATGACAGTGCTTGTCCTGTGTCATTTGGCCCCCTGCAACACCTAAAAAAAAAACTTTCTGATCCTGCCAGTTTCTCACCTCTGTAAACTGACCACAGTGTATCATGGCTGCTGAGCCCAGATACCGTGGTCAGTTTACGCGCCTCCGTCAACAGCAGCCTGCTATCTGCTCTCCTCTCTGCTCCTGTGGCTTCACGTCCCGGTTCCCTACTGCGCATGCGCGTCCTCACTGGTCCCTGCTGTCTCCTGGGACCTGTATGCCTCCCAGAAGACAGCGGGGGAGGACAGAGTAGGCGCCGGAAGTGGCGTAGATCACCGAGATGATCTATGCCAGGAAGTGGGAGAAAATGCCTGTATTAGACAGTTATCTGCTGCCCCCTGAAAGGTGCCAAATGTGACACCGGATGGGGGGAGGATTCCAAAAAGTGGAAGTTCCATTTTTGGGTGGAACTCAACTTTAATAAAAATATTGAAACATAAAGTGGTTGTTAAAGTTTTGCCATACAAAAAGTATAAAAGTCACAACCTGTCATTGTACAGTCTCAATACAGCATTTGGGATTCAAACCTGTAGGGTGCAGGGGTCCATGTAATAGCATCTATACACGATGAAGAAAAGCCCAAGCATGGGCTGGAACACAATAGCACTTCTAAATATCCCATATTAGTCTACTGCTCCTCAGAACCTCAGGCCCCTCTTTACATCCCAGGTCTCGTCAAGTGAACCGCCCTCCTAGAAGAGCCGTCCGTGTCCCCCCATCTGCTTGTCGGGGGGGGGGGGGCTCAACTCCTCAGACCGTGCGGGCGTCTTTCAAATCAGTTCAGTAAGGCCAACAGCCCTCTAAGAACCTACAGACCAAAGAAAACGGAGTCGTACAAGGTCCGAATCCGACAAGAGTAAACAAACAAAAAGAAAATAGAGGCAAAGAAATAGAAGGGAGGAAACAAAGCGAGGAAAGAATAGTTGAGAAGAGGGGGGGGAGCCCCGATTCAGCACCCAAATACCCCTAAATGCAAGCTAAAGCTACGCTGAAAGCATCCTGGGGTCATTCTAAGGTAATGAAGCCATGGGTCCCACACTTTATGATATAATTTTATTTTATCTTGAGCCAATGCTGTCAACCGTTCGTTTAGCATCAACAAAGACAATTTACCTTTTAAGCTGTTTGAATGGTAGGGCAGCCGATCTCCAGTTCCTAGCGATGGTTATTTTGGCTGAAATTAATATAAATGTCCACAGCCGCCTGCGAAACTTGGAGGCCTCCACTACTCCGCTCCCCAGAAACGCTTGCTTAGCTGATTTGGTCAGGTTTATCTGGGTGAGGGAGTAAATGAAATTATAAACCCTGATCCAAAACCTCCTAACTTTGGGGCATGTCCACCAACCACTTTAAAGCGGAGCTCCGCCGAATTTTTTTTATTAAAAGCCAGCAGCTACAAATACTGCAGCTGCTGACTTTTAATATTAGGACACTTGCCTGTCCTGGAGTCCAGCGACGTCCGCAGCAGAGGACGAGCGACCGCTCTTCACTCTGCTGCCCCTGCCGCCATCCTCGGTGAGGGAACCAGGAAGTGAAGCCTTGCGGCTTCACTGCCCGTTTCCCTACGGCACATGCACGAGTCGCGCTGCGCTGTTCTGACTGGTCCCTGTGTGTTCTGGGAGCCGAGTGTCTCCCAGAACACAACGAGTATTCTGCGGGAAGTGACGTGTTTCCCGCAGAGACGACTCCCGGAAGTGGGTGCAAATACCTGTCTTAGACAGATATCTGCTCCCCCCTGAAAGGTGTCAATTGTGACACCGGAGGGGCGAAGGGTGGAGCTCCGCTTTAAGATTTCCAGGCTGACGTTTGGTAACTCGAACCTTCAGCTCCCTCCACATATTTTCTATGGGATTTTAATGTCTGGAGACTGGCTAGGCCACTCCAGGACCTTTTTTTTAATGTGCTTCTTCTTGAGCCACTCCTTTGTTTCCTTGGCCGCGTGTTTTAGGTCATTGTCATGCTGGAATACCCATCCATGACCCATCTTCAATGCTCTGGCTGAGGGAAGGAGGTTCTCACCCGTGATTTGATGACGGTGGGGGGATGGTGTTCTCCATGGATGACGGTGGGGGGATGGTGTTCTCCATGGATGACGGTGGGGGGATGGTGTTCTCCATGGATGACGGTGGGGGGATGGTGTTCTCCATGGATGACGGTGGGGGGATGGTGTTCTCCATGGATAACGGTGGGGGGATGGTGTTCTCCATGGATGACGGTGGGGGGATGGTGTTCTCCATGGATGACGGTGGGGGGATGGTGTTCTCCATGGATGACGGTGGGGGGAATGGTGTTCTCCATGGATGACGGTGGGGGGAATGGTGTTCTCCATGGATGACGGTGGGGGGGGATGGTGTTCTCCATGGATGACGGTGGGGGGGGATGGTGTTCTCCATGGATGACGGTGGGGGGGGATGGTGTTCTCCATGGATGACGGTGGGGGGGGATGGTGTTCTCCATGGATGACGGTGGGGGGGGGTGGTGTTCTCCATGGATGACGGTGGGGGGGATGGTGTTCTCCATGGATGACGGTGGGGGGGGATGGTGTTCTCCATGGATGACGGTGGGGGGGGATGGTGTTCTCCATGGATGACGGTGGGGGGGGATGGTGTTCTCCATGGATGACGGTGGGGGGGGATGGTGTTCTCCATGGATGACGGTGGGGGGGGATGGTGTTCTCCATGGATGACGGTGGGGGGGGATGGTGTTCTCCATGGATGACGGTGGGGGGGGATGGTGTTCTCCATGGATGACGGTGGGGGGGGATGGTGTTCTCCATGGATGACGGTGGGGGGGGATGGTGTTCTCCATGGATGACGGTGGGGGGGGATGGTGTTCTCCATGGATGACGGTGGGGGGGGATGGTGTTCTCCATGGATGACGGTGGGGGGGGATGGTGTTCTCCATGGATGACGGTGGGGGGGGATGGTGTTCTCCATGGATGACGGTGGGGGGGGATGGTGTTCTCCATGGATGACGGTGGGGGGGGATGGTGTTCTCCATGGATGACGGTGGGGGGATGGTGTTCTCCATGGATGACGGTGGGGGGATGGTGTTCTCCATGGATGACGGTGGGGGGATGGTGTTCTCCATGGATGACGGTGGGGGGATGGTGTTCTCCATGGATGACGGTGGGGGGATGGTGTTCTCCATGGATGACGGTGGGGGGATGGTGTTCTCCATGGATGACGGTGGGGGGATGGTGTTCTCCATGGATGACGGTGGGGGATGGTGTTCTCCATGGATGACGGTGGGGGGATGGTGTTCTCCATGGATGACGGTGGGGGGATGGTGTTCTCCATGGATGACGGTGGGGGGATGGTGTTCTCCATGGATGACGGTGGGGGGATGGTGTTCTCCGTGGATGACGGTGGGGGGATGGTGTTCTCCGTGGATGACGGTGGGGGGATGGTGTTCTTGGGGTCATAGGCGGCATTCCTCCTCCTCCAAACACGGCGAGTTGATGCCAAAGAGCTGGATTTTGGTCTCATCTGACCACAACACTTTCCCCCAGTTCTCCGAATCATTCAATGTTCATTATCAGACTTCAGACGGGCTGTACATGCGATTTCCTGAGCAGGGGGACCTTGCGGGGGCTGCAGGATTTCAGTCAATCACGGTGTAGTGTGTTACCGATTTCTTGGTGACGATGGTCCCGGCTGAGATCAGTGACAAGATTCTCCGGTGTAGTTCTGGGCGGATTCCTCATCGTTCTCATGATCATTGAAACTCCACGAGGGGAGATCTTGTATGGAGCCCCAGACTGAGGGAGAGTGAGTGTTATATTGTGTTTCTTCCATTTGTGAATAATCACCCCAACTGTTGTCTCCTCCTCACCAAGCTGCTTGGCGATTTGGTCTTGTAGCCCATTCCAGCCTTGTGTAGGTCTACAATCTTCTCCCCGACATCCTTGGACAGCTCTTTGGTCTTGGCCATGGTGGAGTGATTGGAATCTGATTCTGTGGACAGATTTCTTATCTACAGGTAACAAGCTGAGATTAGGAGCACTCCTTTTTAAGAGTGCTCCTAATCTCAGCTTGTTAAATGTATAGAAGACACCTGGGAGCCAGAAATCTTGCTGATTGATAGGGGATCAAATACTTCTTACACATTAAAATGCAAATCTAACTTTTTTTTTTTTTTAAATGCATTTTTTCTGGATATTTTTACTCTCTCACTGTTCAAATAAACAAACAGGCCATTAAAGCGGAGCTCCGCGGGAAAAAAAAAATATTAAAAGCCAGCAGCTACAAATACTGCATCTGCTGACTTTTAATATTAGGACACTTACCTGTCCTGGAGTCCAGCGACGTCCCGCAGCAGAGGACAAGCAATCGCTCGTCACTCTGCTGCCCCCACCGCCATTCTTGGTGAGGGAACCAGGAAGTGAAGCCTTGCGGCGTCATGCCCGGTTCCCTACGGCGCATGCACGAGTCGCGCTGCGCCGTTCTGACTGGTCCCCCTGTGTTCTGGGAGCCGAGTGTCTCCCAGAACACAACGGGTATTCTGCGGGAAGTGACGTGCTTCCCGCAGATTTCCCGCAGAGAGGACTCCTGGAAGTGGGTGCAAATACCTGTCTTAGACAGGTTTCTGAACACCCCCCCCCCCCTGAAAGGTTTCAATTGTGACACCGGAGGGGGGGAGGGTTCCGATGAGCGGAAGTTCCACTTTAGGGTGGAGCTTCGCTTTAAAATTTTATAGACTGATCGTTTCTTTGTCAGTGGCAAACGTACAAAACCAGCCGGGGATCAGATACTTTTCCCCCCTCACTGTATAATGAGCTACGGCGCTGTTTACACTTTGCTAGTAGAGCGTCTTCATCCCCCTGTCTGAGCTCCTGTGCAGCGACTCCCTTCATTGTCTTCTGTAAGCAGCTGGAGTTGTGCGGAGTCCTGGATACGTCCTGGCAGCACCCAGTGTTGTGGGGTTGTGTTGGCACGGTACCTATACAATACCGAGAGGAATGGAGCCATCCCAGGACACGCAGAACATTTCCACAGGTGACCTTGGAACACGGTGATGACCCCTGTGCCACAGATATTTCTTGGAATAAACCCGTGTGAAATATCTCCCATTAAAATTGCTGCATCTAACCTGCCTGTGTTTATGAAGGAGAATCGGCCCTTATAGATTCGTCATCCCTCCATGTACAATAGAAGGCATGGTATAGCAGCTTTCCTTTTTAACCCTTTTGTTGCCAGAGCTGTTTTTGCACCCATTCAACCAAGATTTACCCCCCTACATGACCAGGCCATTTTTTGCGATACGGCAATGCGTCACTTTTAAAGCGGAGGTTCCGCCGAAATTTATAAAAAAACATTATTTATTTTTTTAAAAGCCAGCAGCTACAAATACTGCAGCTGCTGACTTTTAAAATATGGACACTTACCTGTCCAGCGTGCCGCGATGTCGGCAGCCGAGGTCGAGCAATCGCTCGTCCCCTCGGCTGCACCCGCCGCCATCCTCGGTGAGGGAATCGGGAAGTGAAGCGTTGCGGCTTCACTGCCCAGTTCCCTACTGCGAGTAGCGCAGCGCCGTCACTGGGTCCCCGCTCTCTCCTGGGAACAGTGTATTTCCCAGGAGACAGCGGGGAGGGGCGCGTCTGCCGCCTGAGTCTATTCCCGAAAGTGGGTGCAAATACCTATCTTGGACAGGTATCTGCACCCCTCTCCCCCCTGAAAGGTGCCAAATGTGACACCGAAGGGGGGGAGGGTTCCACAAAGCAGAAGCTCCATTTTTGGGTGGAACTCCGCTTTAACGGACAATTGTGCGGTTTTGCGACGCTGTACCAAATAGAGCTTTCTTTTTTGGTGGTATTTGATCACCTCTGTGGCTTTTATATTTTGCGCTATAAACAAAAAAAGGCAATTTTCAAAAAATATATATTTTTTACTTTCTGCTATAAAACATCCGATAAAGTAAAAAATCTTTTTTTTTTTTTTTTATTTTAGGCCAATATGTATTCTGCTACATATTCTTGATAAAAAAAAAATCCCATTAGGCGTATATTGATTGGTTTGCGCGAAAGTTATAGCGTCTACAAACTATAAAATAATATATATATATATATATTTTACTAGTAAATGCAGATCACAGTAATGAAATAAATACCAACGCAAATATCCTAAGCACATACAGACAGGAGCTAAATGCTGTAGGTATATTTCCAAAACCCAGGATCAGTAAAAAATAATAGTGCAGCGCTAATAAAAGTTCAAGAAGAGAGAATCCGTATAGGAAGATGCACAGGGATTCCCAATAAAGTGACATTGTGCCTTGTAAACAATGAACTCCGTGTCAAACGTGCAAAACCTCCACCCTGGACACTCTAAGCCGCTCACCTCAGCGCCAGGACCCCTGAGTTAACAAAAGGGTCATACGGGCTTTCCCAAATAGGGTAATTATCCAGGAGCGTGGTCGCAATATTCTCCCTGGCGCAGACCTTGTAAGAACGCCAGATGGATTCATGCACCGACATCTCATCTGGGTCATGGATGGTTACAAAATTGCCAGTATCTCGACATAAAGATGCGAGACATCTAGTGCTCTCTGCTATCAGTTATAAGTATTAAAACTTGCAAAAGAAGCACTTCAATAAGTGCCAGCATACAAGCGCTTGTATATAAAACCACATGGGAGACGGCTGTGGGTGACATCAGAAGTAGCTCCGCTCCTTCCATACGCGTTGCGTCCCAGCGTAAAGTCCTGCCCCCCCCGGGACGTAACTCGTACGGAAGGAGAGGCGCTACATCTGACATCACCCAGTGGCCGTCATCCCATGTGGTTTTTATGTACAAGCTGGAAGGTCCTTGCATGAATCCATCTGGCGTTTTTACAAGGTCTGCACCGAGGAGAATTTTGTGACCACGCTCCTGGATATTTACCCTTTATGGGGAAGGCCTGTTTGACCCTTCGTTGACTCATGTCCTGGAGCTGAGGTGAGCAGCTTAGAGGGGTTGATTTACTAAAGGCAAATTAAAGCGGAAGTACCCCCCCCCCCCCCAAAAAAAAATCCTGTGGAAAAAAAAACACCCTGCAAGAAAGGCATAATGAGCTAGTATGCATAGCATACTAGCTCATTATGTGGCACTTACCTGAGATCGAAGCACTCCTCGTTCCCCTCCGTGGCCGCCGCCATGTCCCCTCGGAGCGTCTTCCTTGTATCGCCGCTCCGGCGCTGTGACTGGCCAGAGCGACAATGACGTCACTCCCGCGCATGCGCGCGTGACGGCAGATCCCCGCGCGTGCGCGCGGTCCCGGCATTTTCCCATTCAGAAAACCGGCACGCTCAGGGCGCCTGCACCGTAGACATCGGTGCAGAGTTTTCTGCAAATATCTCCGTGTAGGTTAAGGAGATATTTCTTGCACCTACAGGTAAGCCTTGATCTAGGCCTACCTGTAGGTGCAAGTTGTCTGGTTGGGGTTTACAACCACTTTAACTATGCACTTTGCAATTGCGCTCTGCAAGAGCAGTTGCTCCAGAGATTAGTAAATGAGCTGAAGCTCTGCTGACTTCCATCATACAATCATGTGCAAGCAAAAATGATTGTGTGTGTGTGTGTGTGTGTTTTTAACTATTTTCCTTGCACGTGATTGGGTGCTCTTTTGCAAAGTGAAGCTTTACCTTGTTTTCCAAGTTCTGGTGCAACTGCACTTTGCAGAGTATGTTTTTGTCTTTAGTAAATCAACCCCAGAGTGTCCTAAGGTGGAGATTTTGCACGTTTGACACGGAGTTCATTGTTTACAAGGCACAAGATCACTTTATTGGGATCTGTTCCATCTGGTTACCAACTTAAACCCTGTCTCTTGGGACTTGGTTGCCAAGGAGAACCTTTGTGTCAGAATGACGCCTTTTTGCCAGCCTATGCGTGATATAGGACGTTGCAGTTCTGATTCCCAAGTCCACATGTACAGCGGGAGATCAGGAGAGGAAACTTGGAGTAGTATCGAATAAGTTGGGAAACTGCATAGTAGGGATGCACCGAATGGGTTTTTTGGTACGATACCGAAAACTTATTTTGATTGATCCCGAAAACCGATACCGAAAAGGCCCGAAACCGATATATATATATATATATATATATATATATATATATATATATATATATATATATATATAATATATATATGCTTTTTTTTTAAACTATTTTTATATATAGAGATGGCCAGGGACTGGGGCCACTGTACAGGAGATGGCCAGGGACTGGGGCCACGGTACAGGAGATCAATGCAGCCTCACCTGTGTCCCCAGTTGAGCAGCCTACCTGTGCAGGGGAAGAGAGAGGAGAGCTGCTGCCCCCTGGTGATTAGAGCGCCGGGAACATAACAGCTTTCATTTCAATAGCTGTGTGTTCCCTGCGGCGTGCCATCGCATACAGCCCCTTCCCCTTGTCCGGGGAACTTTGATAGACAGATCACCCGTCCCAGGATTGGACAGGTGATCTGTCAAAGTGCCCGGACAAAGAGGGGCTGTATGCGATGGCACGCCGCAGGGAACGCACAGTTATTGAAATGAAAGCTTTTATGTTCCCGGCGCTCTAATCGCCAGGCGGCAGCGGCTCTCCTCTCCCACGACACCCCCGTAATGGGCGGCACCAGGGGTGGGGGGCGGAGCCCCGCCCAGGACCGGCACCAGTATCGGCCTAATTTCTCTTTCGGCTTTTTACCGAAAGCCATTATCGGCCGATATTTTTCGGTGCATCCCTACTGCATAGGCATGGGTTTGGGGGATCAGCCTGCAGGAGCATATCTTCAAATCCGGACGGTTCGGATAGGATATGGGAGAGGAAACTACGGACATAGGATAGGGCTTGTCTCCTCAGAAGCTGTTGCATCTGAGAGTGAGAGTTCAATCGGGAAGGGGACTCTGTCATTAGAGATGGGTCTACACAGAGGACTTGGACAAGTCTCCTACATTCCTCCTTATGCCAAACTCCAGCTTACAGCTGGTGGGAAGGCAGGGGTCCCAAAGAATGGAGCCATTGGGCCTAACTGTTTAGACACGGTACCAGTTGAGATCAATCGATCCCATATTTGAAGTGTCTGGTGAGTAAGATTAGCCAAAGGAGACGTATCTTTACAGCAAACTGCTGGAGTCCATGGTAGAGCGCGGAGCTCAATCGGATTTAAGTGACCCCCCCCCCCCCCCCTAGTTCAGTGATATGGAATTAGCGGACCCCCAGCTGTTGCAAAACTACAAGTCCCATCATGCCTCTGCCTCTGGGCATCAAGCTTGTGGCTGTCAGTCTTGCTATGCCTCATGGGACTTGTAGTTGGAGGTCCGCTAATTGCATATCCCTGCTCTAGTTGGACTCATAGTTTGGTTGTATGGTGAAAACAGTCCACCAGATGTGTAAATACTGCCGCTTTGTGGTAAAGAGAAGCATCTGGGACTCCAGCTCCCCCCCGGCCTTTGGGAGAGATAAGGTTTCATATTTTATCCTGGGACGAGCCACCCCCCAAATAAAATTGGAGAACAATGGACAAATCTTCCTAAAGTACGAGGTTGGTATGTAGATGGGAAGTGTTTGGAATAAATGGAGAAACCTTGGTAGGACATCCCTTTTTTTCAGTGCTTTGATTTTTCCAAACCAAGAGAGCAGTTTGGTGTAAGATGACAGATCTGCCTGAGTTTTAAGAAGGCAGGGAGTGAAATTCGCCAAAAAAGAGCCGGGATGTGTCTGCTGGGATGTTGACTCCTAGATATCGGATAGAAGTGGAGCCAGTCTTAAAGAGGAAGTAAACCCTGATGGGTTTTACTTCCTCTGTTTCCCTGCAAAGGTAAAGCATAATGGGCTACTAGGCATTGCCTAGTAGCCCATTGTCACTTACCTGAAACCGAAGCCTGCGATGTCCCCGATTTTCCTCGCCTCCACCTTTCACCCTCTTCCTTCCGGGTATCGTGCTCCGGCCAATCACAGCGCAGGAGCCGCCAGTCACGGCACGATCTCCCCTAGAAACGGCACGATCAGATTCTGGCCAAAATATTGGCAATTGGGCTAAATTAGTTTTGAAACTGGTGCACCCGGACCAAACTGGATTCATGCCAGGCAGATCCACAAGTATTAATATAAGAACATATTTAAATATCCAGCTGCCAACAGAAAGAGAAGGGTCAAGAGCTATTCTGTCCTTGGACGCAACCAAAGCGTTTGACAGCCTTGAGTGGCATTACCTGCGGAAAGTGCTGGCGGAATTCCAGTTTGGTCCTAAATTTATCCAATAGATTAAAATTTCCCAGGGCGAAAGTAAGGATAAATGGCGATTGGTTCCAGTTAGCGAGGGGGACAAGGCAGGGGTGCCCGTTGTCGCCCCTGCTTTTCGCTCTTGCAATGGAGCCACTGGCTATCGCCATAAGGGCATCCCCGGAAATGCAGGGCTTTAAGAGGAGGCTGGGGGAGGAGAAGGTCGCAATGTATTCGGATGACGTACTACCTTTTTTTAGGGGACACGCAGGCCTTGCTGGAGACAGCAATGAATATAATGGGGGAATTTGGTAAATTTTCGGGGGTTGACAATCAATTGGGATAAACCTGCACTTTTGCCGATGGACCCATTGTCACAGCAGATGGATCAAGGGAAAGTTGCGAGCCAAATGAAATACCTGGGAATAACCGTAACAAAAGATCCAGGGCAGTATATTGGTAACATTAATGACAAAGCTGAGACAGAAATGCCTGAGTTTGGAACCGGCTTCCACTTTCAGTGGCCGGCCGGTGTAAATTAGTTAAAGCGGAGGTTCACCCAAAAGTGAACCTCCGCTTTTTGGAACCCTCCAGTGTCACATTTGGCACCTTTTTAGGGGGAGAGGGTGCAGATACCTGTATAAAACAGGTATTTGCACCGCTTCCGGGATTAGACTCCCGCGGGAGTCCCGCCCCTTCGCGTCCCCCCGTTTTGTTTCTGGGAAACACAGCTCCGAGAACACAGTGGGGACGGCGCGACTCGAGCATGTGCTGTAGGGAACCAGGCAGTGAAGCCGCAGCGCTTCACTTCCCGATTTTCCCTCAGGGGATGGCGGTGGGGGAAAGCCGAGAGCCGAGCGGTAGCTCGGCTTCGGCTGCCGACGTCGCGGGCGACCTAGACAGGCAAGTGTCCATTTTTAAAATAATAAATAAAAGTCAGCAGCTGCAGTATTTGTAGCTGCTGGCTTTTAAAAAAAAAAAAAATTTCAGGTGAACCTCCGCTTTAAGATGGTTTGGATGCCGCAAATCCTGTATGTCCTGCACAACTCCCCAGTATGGATTCCAAGACATTGGTTTAAAAAATTAGACAGCGTGTTCAGGGAGCTGATTTGGAGGAATGGAGCAGCAAGGATCCGCCTTCGAACCCTACAGCAACCAAGAGAGGAGGGGGGACTGGCACTTCCAAATCCAAGACACTATTTTTTAGCCACACAAATGCAACACATGCAGGGTTGTAACCTATCAGTAGGTAGAGAATATGCGAAGGGGGTTAATTCTGAACAACACCGGTCACGATACAGAAGTGGAGGCGGATTCTTTCTGCTCTAGGTGTCCCACAGTACAATTGATGGGAAAATGTCAAGAAAATGTTTGGGATACAGTGGATTTTCCGAATTCTCTCCCATATGGGATAAT
Source organism: Rana muscosa (assembly GCA_029206835.1). Classification (NCBI taxonomy): domain Eukaryota; kingdom Metazoa; phylum Chordata; class Amphibia; order Anura; family Ranidae; genus Rana; species Rana muscosa. The sequence goes on along the minus strand of JARGYO010005626.1, from coordinate 218,055,724 downwards.
GACTTAAAGTTATGAGGAAAATTTGAGGAATGGGATAGATGTGGGATACACCCTTTTTTAGCGCAACTTTTTTAGAGCAGGGAGAATAAAATCATTCCAAGAGATGAGGGCAGATTATGCGGTCCCAAACAGATCCTTCTATCGATACCTGCAAATCAGGCATGCGCTGAACGCACCGTTTGGACCGGGACCACCAGAATGGAATGATATGCCCCTTCTCTGTAAACTAGTAAATGCAGAGGACTCCAGAGGGGTGATCTCAGATATGTATGGGAACATAGAGGCGGATCAGGGAGAAGGGTTAGATAATAAAAACAAGGATAAATGGGAGAGGGATGTGGGCCCACTATCACAGGATCCGTGGAAACGTATATTAGAAACCGGACATAGTGTCCTCATATTGTGTGTATTGGGTCTCCTGGAAGAAAAGGGAGTGTCAGGAGACAAACGCATGACAATAATAAGGTGTCTGTTTCAAGGAAGGAAACTCATTGCGCTGAAGTGGCAAGCGATAAACCCCCCCCCCACAGTGACAGAATGGAGGAAGGTGATGGACGACATTCTCAAAAAGGGGAATTTATATACACTAATGCCGCGTACACACGATCGATTTTCTCGACGGTGAAAATACAATTTCTTTTTTTTTTTTTTTTTGGTCGAGAAAAACGACCGTGTGTGGGCTCCCTGGCAGTGTTTCCCAATGGGAAAACTGCCGCGGAAAAAAACGACGGGAATCACGACGAGAAAAATTAGAGCATGTTCTAATTTTTCTCGTCGTGATAAATGCCATTTTTTTCCCGTCGGGAAAAATTACAAAAAACCCACAGACGGTCGTTTTTCTTGTTTAAAAAAAAAAATTTAATTTTTCCCCGACGGGAAAAATGATCGTGTGTACGCGGCATTAGAGGGGAAATGAAAGGAAATGTAAAAATATGTGGAAACGATGGATAGAAACGGAAGCACGTTCAAGGGTGGGTGATGGATAAGTGAGGAGGGTGTAAGTGAATTATGAATAGGGGATAGGGAGGGAAGGGGTTCGTGGATTTTTCTTTTTTGGACACTTGATATATATGTACAGGCGGTCCCCGGGTTACAAACAAGATGGAGTCTGTAGGTTTGTTCTTAAAGCGGAAGTTCCGTGGCAAATCCTTCTTTTTTTTTTTTTTTCTTTTTTTTTTTTTTCGCTTGCATTCCAAGTATTTTGAGATCACCAATTAGTACTCACGTGTTTTGGTGACTTCAAACCTCCCCTGTCTTTTTTTTTTTTCTGGCAAAAGATGCACTTTTAAAATCAGCCGTATGAATTTTCCATTTTGCTTGTGGGCATTGAAGCCCACAAGCACTGACTTCCTGGAAGCGGTGGACGGTGTTCTGCTGAAGAAGGTCCGCCCGGCAGATTAGGTCCCCCCTGTACTGTGCATGCGCGTCATGAACCTCAACGGAGTTTCCGAAAGTAGCCGAACATGTAGAGCTGCGAGTTGGCGAGTACCCAGAAGCCGAAATTGAAATTACAATAGTACGGTATGTACAACATATTAAAAAAAATGGCTACTGTACATGTTGGTAGTGTAAGGAGTGTGCTCGTATATGGATGTTATTTTGGGTGACACTCCGCTTTAAGTTGAGTCTGTAAGTCGGAACAGGTACTTTTTTTTTTTTTTTTTTTGTGTAGTTCCAGCCCAAAAAAAAAATTAAGATTTTTGGTTAACATGGGGAAGGGTTATCACCCCTGTAACGTTTTTGTGCACCTCTTCAGAAGAATTCACCTCACTTCCTGTCCCAATGAAAATTGGATTTTGAAAATTTTGGATTGTTGTGGAAACAAGCCTTGTTGTTGATAAAGCATCAGTGGAGATAACTTTTTCCATGAGAACTCTTACAGGAGAGAATTTCCCTTCCTAGGGGTAGATTTCCTCTCACTTTCTGTTGTCTCCTTCCTATTTGTAAGTCGAGTGTTTGTAACTAGGGGATCACCTGTATTGCTGCCTATAAAAGGAAAACGGTTGTATGGTTTTTATTTGGGGGAAAAATAAATTTTAAAGATTCTGATAAAAAAAAAAAAAAGGCACGATCGCCGTTTCTAAAGTGCGCCGTAGACATTGGCGCACGTCTCTTTTGCAAATATCTCCTAAACCTACAGGTAAGCCTTAATCTAGGCTTACCTGTATGTAAAAGTGGTTGTAAAGGGTTTACAACCACTTTAAAAGGGAATAAGGATGAAAGTTGTTTAAAAAGCCGCCCCCCGACAATGAGATATTGAGAATTTCCGACTTCCTGTGGTTCACCTTGAAGTTGCTCATTCCGAATTCCTGAATGATGTAGAGCAGAGACAGATGGCTTTGGGTCACAAACATCAGCAAGTCATCTGCAATAAGTGCAAGTTTAGTGTGTACAGGGCCTGTCTTAATAATACCCCTAATAGGGTTGTTCTGCAAGGTAAGTGTTCCATAGTAAGGACATGGAGGAGGGGAGATGGAGGGCACCCTTGTCATGTCAAATTATGGATATGGAATGCAGGGAACAATTATTATTATTTAGGTACTTGTATAGCGCTGTCAATTTACGCAGCGCTTTTACATATACGCTGTACATTCACATCGGTCCTTACCCTCAAGGAGCCCACAATCTAAGGTCCCCAACTCACATTCATATACTAGGGCCAATTTTAGACAGAAGCCAATTAACCTCCCAGCATGTCTTTGGAGTGTGGGAGGAAACCGGAGCCCCGGAGGAAACCCACGCAGTCACAGGGAGAACATGCAAACTCCAGGCTCCCAAACTCGTGGTTGGGATTCGAACCAGCGACCCTTTTTACTGCTAGGCGAGAGTGCCACCCACTACACCACTGTGCTGCCCATGTACTGTTTATCCGGATCCTGGTAGATGGAAAGGAATAGAGGGATATTATCCTGGATAGCATTTGACCTTTCTTCTTTTTTTTTTTTTTTTCCCCCCTATTGATAAAATGCCGATAACCCTATTTTCAGCATCCCTAGTAAACATCCTCAAAGGTTTAGGCCCCATTCACATCTCAGTGTTTTGTAGCTTGAAGCTACAATCAATTCTCTATAGATACCGTTCACTATTCCCAATTTACCTGAAACCAAATGTCTGAAGCTCAAAGTTCTGGAGATTTTTTGTAGCTCGAATAGGGCAATTTTATTTATTATTTTTTTTAATAGATGAATGGAATAGGACTTCTGCCACCCGGTCATGTTGCTCAGCTGCACGTTTCTGTATTCTCTGCTCTCTAGATCATAAGTTATTCATGATTCCTCAGTCCTGACATAGAAGTGCTGAGAGCACGTAGTCCGGTAATAGTAGAGTAATGTATTCTGACTCTTTTTGGTTACAGGGAGGTGTTGTGCTCGGGGACTCTCCTCATTGTGAAGACTCTACCGCTCGGCAGACGGCCAACTCTGTGGTGCTGAATGCAAGAGGCAACCGGGTGCCTTCCTCCTGTTCCAAGACTACCCCAAAAGCTCCCTCGGGGGATGATCCTTGTAACACTCCCACCCCTCCTCCTCAGAGTGTAGATAAACAGGTAAGTCCACCCCCCAGCAAAAGGAGGGTTTCTTCATTTCACTTTTGTTTGGTCTTATTTGGAAACTCCTGCCTATAAGACACCTTTCACACTGGTAGCGTGGCCGCGTTGGCGGTAAAGCACCGCTATTTTTAGCGGCACTTAACCATCGTTTTAGCCACGCTAGTGGGACGCTTTTAATCCCCTGCTAGCGGCCAAGCAAAGTGTTATTGGCGCCCAAAAAGCACCGCTACCGAAGCACTTTGCAGGTGCTTTGGCAACGGTGCCCATTCATTTCATGAATGCCAACATGTACTGTGACATACTGAAGCAGAGCATGATCCCCTCCCTTCAGAGACTGGACTGCAGGGTAGTATTCCAACATTACGACCCCAAACACACCTCCATGACCAACACTGCCTTGCTAAAGAAGCTGAGGGTAAAGGTGATGGACTGGCCAAGCATTTCTCCAGACCTTAACCCTATTGATCATCTGTGGGACATCCTCAAACGGAAGGTGGAGGAGCGCAAGGTCTCTAACATCCACCAGCTCAGTGATGTCGTCATGGAGGAGGGGAAGAGGACTCCAGTGACAACCTGTGAAGCTCTGGTGACCTCCATGCCCAAGAGGGTTAAGGCTAGGGGTGCAACGGATCGGTGGTGGTCCGTGATCCGAACGGGCCACCTTGATCGGATCACCACGCGATCCGCGGAGCCTCGGCCGTAGGAAAGGCCGCGGCTTCGGCTTAGCTCCGGAGCGGCAGCCATCTTTGTACACCCCGCGGCGGCCGCTGTAGTGACGTTTTGCCGCCGCCATCTTGCTCCACCCCACACTCCTCACTCTCATTACTGTAAAGGGGCCAAGCAGACAGCTTGTTACACCCAACAGAGTTTTAGATTTCAGGCATTTTATCAGCTTAAATACATTATTTGGAAATCCAGCGGACTGTTTACATTTAAAATTTTAAAAGGAACAGCAAACCTGCTGACCTTACATGATTGCTAATGTGATGGAACACCTCTGATTTTTACATTTAACATTTTTAGTTAAATGTGTAGATCAGAGGTGTTCTGTCACATTAGCAAGCATGTAAGGTCAGCAGGTTTGCTGCCGCTTTTAAAATTGAACATGTAAAGAGTCCGTTGGATTTACAAATACTGTATTGAAGCTGATAAGCTCCGTTTTGTGTTGAAAATAACAAAGTCGGTAACTCTCGTGGGTATAACTTTTTTTTTTTTTTTTTTTTTTTTTTTTTTTTGCCGATCCGTGGATCAATCCGATCCGTGAGTTTTTTGATCCGTTGCACCCCTAGTAAAGGCAGTGCTGGAAAATAATGGCGACCACACAATATTGACACTTTGGGCCCAATTTGGACATTTCCACTCAGGGGGTGTACTGACTTTTGTTGCCAGCGGTTTAGACATTAATGGCTGTGTGAGTTGTTTTGAGGGGACAGGAAATTTACACCGTTATACAAGCTGTACACTCACTACTTTACATTGTAGCAAAGTGTCATTTCTTCAGTGTTGTCACATGAAAAGATACAAGAAAATATTTACATAAATGATGCTGTATATCCCGTCGGCACACTGGGTTTCGTTTTTGCCCCACTTTGTGGTGTTAAAGAAAAAAAAAACGGTGCAGAGCTCAGGATCTGACGGTTTAAAGCAGAGCTCGCCGGAAAAAAAAATATTAAAAGCCTACAGCTACAGCAGCTGCTGGCTTTTAATATTTGGACACTTTCCTGCCCTGGAGTCCAGCGACGTCCGCAGCAGAGGACGAGCGACCGCTCGTCGCTCTGCTGCTCCCTCCGCCATCCTCGCTGAGGGAACCAGGAAGTGAAGCCCTGCGGCTTCATGCCCGGTTCCCTACGGCGCATGGGCGAGTCGCGCTGCGCCGTTCTGATTGGTGCTCCTGTGTTCTGGGAGCCGAGTGTCTCCCAGAACACCAAGGGAAGTCTGCGGGAAGTGACGTCACTCCCGCAGATTCCCGGAGAGAGGACTCCCGGATGTGGGTGAAAATACCTGTCTTAGGTATCTTCACCCCCCTCCCCCCTGAAAGGTGTCAATTGTGACACCGGAGGGGGGGAGGGTTCCAAATAGCAAAAGTTGCTATTTAGGGTGGAACTCCACTTCAATTCAGATTGACACCCCTTCTGAGGCTTCATTCACCTGAGGCTCTCCTGAGGACAGGCTCTATAGGTGACCCACAGTGCTCTCCAAAATCCTTTAGGGCTCGTTTTACACTTGTTTCAAAATGTGGCATTGGGCGCACTTTTTTTTTTTTTTTTTTTTTTTTAAAGCGCTCTGAATGCCAGTCAAAGCTCCTGTCACTAAATAAAATGGTTATCTTACAGTCCTGGTCACTTGCGGTGTTTGCTTCAAAAATTATTCCCCATGTCATTTTTATGGTGCTTCAAAGTGTCTCCAAAGCCTCCATAGAAGTCTGACAACGCTCTCGAGGCTTTTTTATTTTTTATTCAGGATTAGCTTCACTTTGTTTTGGAGGTTATGCAAGTATAGATATCCCAGGATGCACTGGGAAAGTAGTCACTTCTGGTGTGTATGTATGTATGTGTATATATATGTATATGTGTGTGTGTGTGTGTGTGTGTGTGTGTGTGTATATATATATATATATATATACATACATATATATATATATACACACATATACATATATATATATATATATATACATATTATATTTTATATATATATATGTGTGTGTGTGTATATATGTGTGTGTATATATATATATATATATATATATACATACATACATACATACATACATACATACATACATACATACATACATACATACATACATACTGGCTCGGCAGAGCTGGGGGTTACTAGTGGGAGGGGGGGGTCTACTGAGTGGGGTTGCTCAGCAGAGCTAGGGGAGGGGTTACTACTGACTGGGGGATCTGCTGAATGAGGGTACCAATGAGTGGGGGTTCTACTGGGCCCCTTTCTAACAAAACACAGACAGGGCGTTTGCCAAGTTTCATTAAAGCCACACCGAAGCATCAAAAAAACATGTTTAAGCGGTAGGCTCTTTGTGGTAAAGTTGAAGTGTAAATGAGCTTGTAGTGTGGGTGTAATATGTTGTAGAACGATGCATTGTGATAAATCTTTTGGTGTGCATGGATCCCAATGGTTTGGCCTCATTTTACCGACAATGTGGGTCGGTGCAAATTGTAGCAGCAGAAATCTTTTGTTTACAGCTGTGGATGAGAGCGGCTCGGTGGAGCCGGCAGCTATTCTCGGCTCTCCGCACAGCCAGTGATCCCCCTACGGTCATCTCTGCTGAACGCACACGGTGTACCGGTGTGAATGTAGCCGTATAGTTAAGCCGGCAGCTCCTCGGAGTACAGTATCCTTGGTTGGCCCCGGTGATGGTAATGTCAGTGCGATGTCCGTGAGCAGCGTGTGAATAAATATTCATTACACAAACCATCTGTCAGTGTACCGTGTCCGAGGCCGGCACCTGTTGTGGTGGATGAGAGGGAAAAGATTCTCTATTCACCTTCCTGAGAATATTTTTTTTTTGTGTGTATAGAGATGAATCTATATCTCTCTCTCTCTCTCTCTATATATATATATATATATATATATATATATATATATATATATATATATATATATATATATATATATATATATATACACAGGTCCTTCTCAAAAAATGAGCATATTGTGATAAAGTTCATTATTTTCTGTAATGTACTGATAAACATTAGACTTTCATATATTTTAGATTCATTACACACAACTGAAGTAGTTCAAGCCTTTTCTTGTTTTAATATTGATGATTTTGGCATACAGCTCATGACAACCCCAAAATCCTATCTCAAAAAATTAACATATTTCATCCGACCAATAAAATAAAAGTGTTTTTAATACAAAAAAAGTCAACCTTCAAATAATTCTGTTCAGTTATGCACTCAATACTTGGTCGGGAATCCTTTTGCAGAAATGACTGCTTCAATGCGGCGTGGCATGGAGGCAACCAGCCTGTGGCACTGCTGAGGTGTTATGGAGGCCCAGGATGCTTCGATAGCGGCCTTAAGCTCATCCAGAGTGTTGGGTCTTGCGTCTCTCAACTTTCTCTTCCCAATATCCCACAGATTCTCTATGGGGTTCAGGTCAGGAGAGTTGGCAGGCCAATTGAGCACAGTAATACCATGGTCAGTAAACCATTTACCAGTGGTTTTGGCACTGTGAGCAGGTGCCAGGTCGTGCTGAAAAATGAAATCTTCATCTCCATAAAGCTTTTCAGCAGATGGAAGCATGAAGTGCTCCAAAATCTCCTGATAGCTAGCTGCATTGACCCTGCCCTTGATAAAACACAGTGGACCAACACCAGCAGCTGACATGGCACCCCAGACCATCACTGACTGTGGGTACTTGACACTGGACTTCAGGCATTTTGGCATTTCCCTCTCCCCAGTCTTCCTCCAGACTCTGGCACCTTGATTTTCGCATGACATTCAAAATTTGCTTTCATCCGAAAAAAGTACTTTGGACCACTGAGCAACAGTCCAGTGCTGCTTCTCTGTAGCCCAGGTCAGGCGCTTCTGCCGCTGTTTCTGGTTCAAAAGTGGCTTGACCTGGGGAATGCGGCACCTGTAGCCCATTTCCTGCACACGCCTGTTCACGGTGGCTCTGGATGTTTCTATTCCAGACTCAGTCCACTGCTTCCGCAGGTCCTCCAAGGTCTGGTATCGATCCTTCTCCACAATCGTCTTCAGGGTCCGGTCACCTCTTCTCGTTGTGCAGCGTTTTCTGCCACACTTTTTTTCCTTCCCACAGACTTCCCACTGAGGTGCCTTGATACAGCACTCTGGGAACAGCATATTCGTTCAGAAATTTCTTTCTGTGTCTTACCCTCTTGCTTGAGGGTGTCAATGATGGCCTTCTGGACAGCAGTCAGGTCGGCAGTCTTACCCATGATTGCGGTTTTGAGTAATGAACCAGGCTGGGAGTTTTTCAAAGCCTCAGGAATCTTTTGCAGGTGTTTAGAGTTAATTAGTTGATTCAGATGATTAGGTTAATAGCTCGTTTAGAGAACCTTTTCATGATATGCTAATTTTTTGAGATAGGAATTTTGGGTTGTCATGAGCTGTATGCCAAAATCATCAATATTAAAACAAGAAAAGGCTTGAACTACTTCAGTTGTGTGTAATGAATCTAAAATATATGAAAGTCTAATGTTTATCAGTACATTACAGAAAATAATGAACTTTATCACAATATGCTAATTTTTTGAGAAGGACCTGTACAGCATCTCACAAAAGTAAGTACACCCCTCACATGTAAATCTTTTCATGTGACAACACTGAAGAAATGACACTTTGCTACAATGTAAAGTAGTGAGTGTACAGCTTGTATAACGGTGTAAATTTCCTGTCCCCTCAAAATAACTCAACACCCAGCCATTAATGTCTAAACCGCTGGCAACAAAAGTCAGTACACCCCTAAGTGAAAATGTCCAAATTGGGCCCAAAGTGTCAATCTTTTGTGTGGCCGCCATTATTTTCCAGCACTGCCTTAACCCTCTTGGGCATGGAGGTCACCAGAGCTTCACAGGTTGCCACTGTAGTCCTCTTCCCCTCCCCCATGACGACATCACGGAGCTGGTGGATGTTGGAGACCTTGTGCTCCTCCACCTTCCGTTTGAGGATCCCCCACAGATGCTCAATAGGGTTTAGGTCTGGAGACATGCTTGGCCAGTCCATCACCTTTACCCTCAGCTTCTTTAGCAAGGCAGTGGTGGTCTTGGAGGTGTGTTTGGGGTGGTTATCATGTTGGAATACTACCCTGCAGGCCAGTCTCTGAAGGGAAGGGATCATGCTCTGCTTCAGTATGTCACAGTACATGTTGGCATTCATGGTTCCCTCAATGATCTGTAGCCTCCCAGTGCCGGCAGCACTCATGCAGCCCCAGACCATGACACTCCCACCACCATGCCTGACTGTAGGGAAGACACACTTGTCTTTGTCCTCCTCACCTGGTTGCCGCCACACACGCCTGACACCATCTGACACCAAATAAGTTTATCTTGGTCTCATCAGACCACAGGACATGGTTCCAGTAATCCATGTCCTTAGTCTGCTTGTCTTCAGCAAACTGTTTGCGGACTTTCTTGTGCATCATCTTTAGAAGAGGCTTCCTTCTGGGACGACAGCCCTGCAGACCAATTTGATGCAGCGTGCGGCGTATGGTCTGAGCACTGACAGGCTGACCCCTCCCCCACCCCTTCACACTCTGCAGCAATGCTGGCAGCACTCATACGTCTATTTCCCAAAGACAACCTCTGGATATGACGCTGAGCACGTGACCTCAACTTCTTTGGTGGACCATGGCGAGGCCTGTTCTGAGGGGAACCTGTCCTGTTATACCGCTGGATGGTCATGGCCACCGTGCTGCAGCTCAGTTTCAGGGTCTTGGCAATCTTCTTATAGCCTCGGCCATCTTTATGTAGAGCAATAATTCTTTTCTTCAGATCCTCAGAGTTCTTTGCCATGAGGTGCCATGTTGTACTTCCAGTGACCAGTATGAGAGAGTGAGAGCGATAACACCAAATTTATCACACCTGCTCCCCATTCACACCTGAGACCTTGTAACACTAACGAGTCACATGACACCGGGGAGGGAAAATGGCTAATCGGGCCCAATTTGGACATTTTTCACTTAGGGGTGTCCTGACTTTTGTTACCAGCGGTTTAGACATTAATGGCTGTGTGTTGAGTTATTTTGAGGGGAGAGGAAATTTACACCGTTATACAAGCTGTACACTCCCTACTTTACATTGTAGCAAAGTGTCATTTCTTCAGTGTTGTCACATGAAAAGATTTACACAAATGGGGGGGGGGGGGTACTTACTTTTGTCAGATACTTTGTGTGTTTGGAAATCTTATGTGCATTTCAATCTCCAGGCCAGGATTTGGGTTATTGGCTGATGCTGTGCAGTATTTAAAGTGACCCTGTCACAACTACATGAATGTAACTTTATTGATATTGACAGCTGGTGTTGTGCAAGAAGGGCTGAGCTCGGGTCACCATTCTCACACGCCGGCAGAATTTAGCTCAGTCTGCGTTGCACAACTCTGGTTGTCAATAAAAATCCTTTTGGTTTAAACGTTCTTGTACCTAAAGGCTCCCATTCACACTGGAAGCACAAAGTCGCATGAAAAGTCGCAGCCCACGTATTTCAATCTCAGCCGTTCATAATAATGTGTCTTAAAGGAGCTGCGACTTTAAAAAGCTTCCTGCACTATCATGCGACTCGAGTGCCGTAGACTGCAATGTAAATTCTCAAGCCACATGAAAGTCGCATCTTAATGTTTTCAACGCGACACTTGTGCAACAGTCACATTCAAGTCACAGCCATCTGATCTGTATTGCAAAACATTCAGTGGAGTCCAAAGGAGACGAGGGTCTTTTAGTCCCTGCATGTGTCATTAACCACTTCACATCCCACGTATTGTCGTATGACGTCTGCAGGAGGGATCTCCTATCCTGGGTGGGCGCCATCTAGGGGGCGTGCGCGCTCCTGCCGCATCGCTCGGGAGCAGGTGCGCACGCCCGGCGGCCACGATGTCTGCCGGGCACCCGCGATTGCCGGTAATAGAGCCAGGACCGCGTGTGTGTGTGTGTGTGTGTGTGTGTGTGTGTGTGTGTGTGTGTGTTCTCATGAGGTGTAAACACACAGATCCATGGTCCTGTCAGAGGAGAGGAGACCGATGGTGTGTTCCTTGTACAGAGGAACACTGATCGGTCTCCTCCCCTTGTGAGTCCCCGCCCCCTACAGTTAGAATCGCTCCCTAGGTAAAATATGATCCGCCCCCTAGTGTTATCCCCTTTCCTGCCAGTCACATGTACACAGTAATCAGTGCATTTTTATAGCACTGATTGCTGTATAAATGTGAATGGTCCCAAAAATGGTGTCAAAAATGTCCGATCTGTCCACCGCAATGTCAGTCGCAATAAAAAAATCACAGATCGCCGCCATTACTAGTAAAAAAAAAATAATAAAAAAAAAATGCCATAAATCTATCCCCTATTTTGTAGACGCTACAACTTTTGCGCAAACCAATTTAATATACGCTTATTGCGATTTTTAAAAAAGAGGACCTGTCCTGCCCTATTCCTTTTTACAAGAGATGTTTATATTCCTTGTAATAGGAATAACAGTGATAATAAAATTAAAGTGCCCCGTCCCCTCATGCTCACACGCAGAAGCGAACGAATACGTAGGTCGTGCCCACGTATGTAAGCGACGTTCAAACCACGTGAGGTTTCGCAGCGATTTCTAAGACCCCTTTCACACAGGGGCGGTTTGCAGGCGCTGTTGCGCTAAAAATGGCGCCTGCAAACCGACCCTAAACAGCGGCTGCTGTTTCTCCAGTGTTTAATCCCTGAGGGCTTTCACGCTGGAGCGGTGCGCTAGCAGGACCGCTCCAAAAGTCCTCCTAGCCGCATCTTTGGAGCGGTGTGTTTACCGCTCCTGCCCATTGAAATCAATGGGACACTGCTGCTATACCCCGGGCAATAATGCGCCTTTGCAGAGGCGCTTTGCGATGGTTTTTAACCCTTTTTCGGCCGCTAGAGGGGGTTAAGACCACTCTGCTAGCGGCCGAATACCGCCGCAATTCCGACGGTAAAGTGCCGCTAAAAATAGCAGCCGAATACCGCCACTGCACCTCCCACCCCAGTGTGAAAGGGGCCTTGGAGCGAGAGCAATTTTAGCACCAGACCGCCTCCAACTCTGTTAACCTGTAAAAGAAAAAAATTTTAAGCGTAGTCTATGGAGATTAAGTACCGAAGTTTGGCGCCATTCCACCAGTGCGCAATTTTAAAGCGTGACATGTTGGGTCTCTGTTTACATCTCACATTATACCAAAAAATGGAGCTAACTTTTTACTTTTTTTTTTATTCCTGAAAGTCGGTAATGTATGGAAGCGGGGGGGACATCTGACATCGAACCTCGTGGTTTTGGAGGTAGTGAAGTACCTGCAGAACTTTTTTTATCGAGGTATATCGGTCACCACATGTTCTCCAGAGTTATTGTGGTTACCATGGGAAAACGCCTGCGTAAAACTGATTGACTTTGTTGCCCTTAGCAACCACTTGTGTTTGGAAACGGATTAGAAGCCTTATATCCCCTCAGTGGTGCACTGGATGTGAGGTGACATGTGCTCTCCATGTATTCCTATCGAGATTTTTCTAGGCGGAAGTTGATCACCTACTCCTGATTTTGGGGAGCGCCCCCACAGATGGGACACGGGGAGCGCCCCCACAGATGGGACACGGGGAGCGCCCCCACAGATGGGACACGGGGAGCGCCCCCACAGATGGGACACGGGGAGCGCCCCCACAGATGGGACACGGGGAGCGCCCCCACAGATGGGACACGGGGAGCGCCCCCACAGATGGGGGAATGCACTGTAGAGGAGGGAGACGGAATGTCTACCAGACATTGGGTGCTATGGAGGGAAATCATCCACCAGGGTCACAGCGCTTACACCCAGCAGGGAGTAAAACGTTTGGCCTTCTCTACCCGAAACCTGACGTTCTGCTTTCATGATCTGCCGGAGCTGTGGATATGGAGACCGGATGGAATGCTGATTACGCAGCTTGTTGTGGAATTCCCAGTGACTGCGAGCTTTCCAAGTGTGATGAATAGGCTCCTCCAGCTTGTAATAAAGAAGGTAGTTTATCTCTGCATGAGGCCCAACCTTTTTATAAATATAGGCTCATAAAATGATTGATTTTTATTGTACTATATTGTTGCCAGCTGTGTGGAGGGGAAAAAAAACCGCTTTGTGGTGCCAAAAGCACTATTCAGATCTTACTTTGGCAAAGTGCACCCTGTTAAGTCTCCATGAATAATTCTGTAAATAAAAGCTTGTGTGAGGGAGGTGACGACCTGAATTCCCGGTATGTATTTTATTGTATGTCTAGAGCAGTGGTTCTCAACCTGGGGGTCGGGATACCCTTGGGGGGGTCGAATGATGATTTGCCAGGGGTCACCAAATCCTGGGCTGTTCGTGAACCCTGCACTGCTCTCCCAGCCTTCTTGCGGCTGCACAGCAGGGCTGTCCCTGGAGCCTGTGTCCGCCCACTCAGCCTCTTCACAGCCGCCCATTCAGTTCATGGCATGGCTGGTGGGCAGAGACTAGAGGTCAGCTGACTGGTAAAGAATGTGAAGTGGGAGGGGCTGGAGGAGACCCTATCTCCTGATTTCGGCATACGTGTCACTGCTACGAGACAACACAAAGTCGGAGACCCAGTGAGTAACACTACCTGGGATTATCGTTACCATTAAAAGTCCCCACTACAGTTCTCAGATCAGCAAATCACCTTGATCAAGAGCACCTAAGTTGGCTGATAACTCCCCCCAGCACTGCCCCTTATCCCACCACCCACCAAGGAGTAAAAGAAGGAATAAAAATAGAGAATACATGGAAGGGAGAGGAGAAGAGGGGGAGAAACAAAGAAAAAGGGAGAGACAGTGGAAGGGACTCGGAGCAATAAATGTCCGTGGGTTAGTGGTGCAAATTACTTGTCTTGCCTTGGGTGCTCACAACCCACGCTACAAAATAATTTTTGTTGGGGGGTCCCCACAACTTGGGAAATTTTATGAAAGGGGTCACGGCACTAGAAAGGTTGAGTACCACGGGTCTAGAGTTTTCTATGGATGATGTGGAGAGATTGTGATCCCGACTCTCTGCCTCAATGAGAAAAAAGCAAGGTGTTCTGTGAATGGTGCTCATGCTTGCCCGGTACCCAGATGGTAGCCGCAGTCACCGTCAGTGTTGTTCATCTTACGTTAAAAAAGTAATTAGTTAGTTACAAATTACTTCTTCCAAAAAGTAATGGAGTTACTCACTCAGTTACTACATTGAAAAAGTAATTAGTTACTCAGCAAAGTAACTATATTGGCTATATTATATATACACACGGGGGCGGGGCGGTGGAGGGATGATATATATGTAATTTTTTCAGTGTATAAAATAATAGGAGGGATAACAATAAATAATATTGGTTATGTGCCCAATGCCTCACTGTGCCCGTGTCTCACTGTGCCCAATGTCTCACTGTGCCCTTGCAATTACTGTGCAGTGTTGTCAGTTGTCACTGACTCACTGTGCCCCTAGCCCCTTACCTGATCGGCGGGCGGCGGCGTCCTGGCGGCCATTACACAGTTTTCAAAAGCCGCGCCTCCCGTGTCCTCCTCGTCTGTGATAGGCGGAACACTCAATTTCCCAGCATTCAGTGTTCCGCCTATCACGGACATCCGCTCATCCTCATAACAGACGAGGATGTCTGTGATAGGCGGAACACTGCCTGCTGTGAAATTGAGTGTTCCGCCTATCACAGGCGACGAGGACTCGGAAGGCGCGGCTTTTGAAAACTGCAATGGCCGCCGTCTGTCTGCATGACACGCTGTTCAGGTAGGCAGACGGCGGCTTGCAGTTAGTAGGCGAGTAGATGTAATTGGGGTAACGCCTCCCAAGTAATGGGAACGGCGGTGCCACGAGGGTAAGAGTAATCAGTTAGATTACTCGTTACCCCAAAAAGTGGCTACGTTACCCAACGCCGTTTATTTAAACGGCGTTAGTTACAACACTGGTCACCGTACTAGTGGCACCTCCTACAGTGGTTTTCTGGGTGTGGTACATAATGGTCCTACCTAGACCAATGTAACTATGCGGGGGGCGGCAGAGAAACATCATGCGTGTAACTTGGCTTAAACCACATGCCCAATGGTAGGCTGTCGTAGGACGTCCGCGGTTTGCAGTGGTTATACCTGGATGATGCCTGCAGCTACAGGCATCGCCTTGGTAGTAAAATTTGCAGCCAGTGGTTCCCTCTAATCCAGAAATGATTCAAGTGGCTGAACAGCCACTCCATCAATTCTGTAGGTGGCAGAATGTGGTCACCCTCCCCCACTGCCACCTTTCCTTACCTCTGCCGTCCAATCACGGAGCCTGGGAGCCACGTGGCCGGCGGTGACGGCTGAACGGCACAAAGGAACAGACGTTGTTCCTCCCTCTCTGTGACCCTGTAAGCGACAAGAATTTCGGCCCTTCCAGTTCCGCCTCGGTTTACCTGACCGTTAACTGCCAAGAAAGCAACCAATCAGAACGATCTGTGTATTGGCTGCATTGGAGGCCAGAGATTAGGAGTCTATTGCTGTTCATTCCTTGTGATGGCAATAAAGTTGATACAAAAAAATTTATAAAAATGTAACTACAAAATTTTTGTTTTTAGATAAAAAACAAAAAATCAAGTGACCTCCAAACTCCAAACTGGTAACCTGCAAAAATTTTTAGTGTTACCTATGGAGATTTTTTTTAAGTACCATTGTTTGGCACCATTCCACGGGCATATGCAAATTTTAAAGCGTGACATGTTTGGTATCGATTTACTCGGCATTACATCATCTTTCACATTATACCAAAAAAGTTGGTATTGTATTTGCATACAATAAAATTCATGAAAGTGTATTTATAGTGGAACTTTGTATTACGTGCATAATCCGTTCCGGAGAACGCTTGTAATCCAATACACTCGCATTTCAAAGCAAGTTTCCCCATAGAAGTCAATGGAAACGAAGATAATTTGTTCCACAATGACTTCTATTGCATGTAATACCGCATGTGACTAGAGGTGGGGGGGGCGCCGGAGAGACTCGGAAATACTCGGAGACGGAGTATTTCCGAGCGGCTCCGAGTGTCACTGACGCCCCCACACCTCTGGCCAAATGCGGTACTGCACATCCTGCTCGCAAACAGTTGGGATTTTTTAAAAATAATTACAAAACGCTCGTTAACCGCGTTACTTGCAATCCGAGGATCCACTGTAGAGGTTTACATCCACTTTAAGGTGAAAACACTTCCTAGATTGGCTCCACTAAATAAAGTGTGCCTGAGAGCAGCATTGCTGCTCACTGGCCATTGACTCCTGCTGCGGTCAATCAAAACCAGTGAGGGGGGCGGGGCTGAGCCACGCTATCTGTGTCTATAGGTACACAGCCTTCAGCTCGCACGTAAAGCCACAGTTTTTGTTAGTGAAGGGAATAGTTTGAACCAGCTTGGTCCCAATCAACTATTTAAACTTCACTGAAACATGGAGATCCGCTTTAAACTTTATTTTTTATTTTTTTTTAACTGCTTGCCGACCGCCTGCCGCATTCCTGCGTGAATCACCGTAGCTGTACGGTGGGCACCTTTAAGGAGTATAGGGCGCCCACACACAACCAACCCAATGTGTGTGTGTGTGTATGTGTGTGTGTGTGTGTGTGTGTGTGTGTATGGAAAGTATTCAGACCTCCTTAAATTTTTCACTTTGTTATATTGCTGCCATTTGCTAAAATTCTTTTTTTTTTTTCCTCATTAATGTACACACAGCACCCCATAATGTACACACAGCACCCCATATTGACAGAAAAACACAAAATTGTTGACATTTTTGCAGATTTATTAAAAAAAGAAAGAGGACCATGTGATATTTCAAAGTATTTAGACCCTTTGCTCAGTATTTAGTATTTGCACCCTTTTGATGAGTCTTTATGGGAAAGATGCAACAAGTTTTTCACACCTGGATTTGGGGATCCTCTGCCATTCCTCCTGCAGATCCTCTCCAGTTCTGTCAGGTTGGATGGTAAACGTTGGTGGACGGACATTTTTAGGTCTCCAGAGAGGCTCAATTGGGTGTAAGTCAGGGCTCTGGCTGGGCCATTCAAGAACAGTCACGGGGTTGTTGTGAAGCCGCTCCTTCCTTATTTTAGCTGTGTGCTTAGGGTCATTGTCTTGTTGGGAGGTAAACCTTCGGCCCAGTCTGAGGTCCTGAGCACTCTGGAGAAGGTTTTAGTCCAGGATATCCCTGTACTTGGCCGCATTCATCTTTCCCTCGATTGCAACCAGTCGTTCTGTCCCTGCAGCTGAAAAACACCCCCACAGCATGATGCTGCCACCACCATGCTTCACTGTTGGGACTGTATTGGACAGGTGATGAGCAGTGCCTGGTTTTCTTCACACATACCGCTTAGAATTAAGGCCAAAAAGTTCTATCTTGGTCTCATCAGACCAGAGAATCTTATTTCTCACCATCTTGGAGTCCTTCAGGTGTTTTGTAGCAAACTCCATGCGGCTTTCATGGGTCTTGCACTGAGGAGAGGCTTCCGTCGGACCGCTCTGCCATAAAACCCCCGACTGGTGGAGGGCTGCAGTGATGGTTGACTTTCTACAACTTTCTCCCGACTGCATCTCTGGAGCTCAGCCACAGTGATCTTTGGGTTCTTCTTTACCTCTCTCACCAAGGCTCTCCTCCCCCGATAGCTCAGTTTGGCCGGACGGCCAGCTCTAGGAAGGGTTCTTGTCGTCCCAAACGTCTTCCAGTTAAGGATTATGGGGGCCACTGTGCTCTTAGGAACCTTAAGTGCAGCAGAAATTTTTTGTAACCTTGGCCAGATCTGTGCCTTGCCACAATTCTGTCTCTGAGCTCTTCAGGCAGTTCCTTTGACCTCATGAGTCTCATTTGCTCTGACATGCACTGTGAGCTGTAAGGTCTTCTATAGACAGGTGTGTGGCTTTCCTAATCAAGTCCAATCAGTATAATCAAACACAGCTGGACTCAAATGAAGGTGTAGAACCATCTCTAAGGGTGATCAGAAGAAATGGACAGCACCTGAGTTATATATATATGAGTGTCACAGCAAAGGGTCTGAATACTTAGGAGCATGTGATATTTCACTTTCTTTTTTAATCTGCAAAAATGTCAACAATTCTGTGTTTTTCTGTCAATATGGGGGGCTGTGTACATTATGGGGTGCTGTGTGTACATTATGGAGTGCTGTGTGTACATTATGGGGGGCTGTGTGTACATTATGGGGGGCTGTGTGTACATTATGGGGGGCTGTGTGTACATTATGGGGGGCTGTGTGTACATTATGGGGTGCTGTGTGTACATTATGGGGTGCTGTGTGTACATTATGGGGTGCTGTGTGTACATTATGGGGGGCTGTGTGTACATTATGGGGGGCTGTGTGTACATTATGGGGGGCTGTGTGTACATTATGGGGAGCTGTGTGTACATTATGGGGGGCTGTGTGTACATTATGGGGAGCGGTGTGTACATTAATGAGGAAAACAAATGAACTTAAATGATTTTAGCAAATGGCTGCAATATAACAGAGTGAAAAATGTAAGGGGGTCTGAATACTTTCCGCGAGTGTGTATGTATGTGCGCGTGTGTATATGTGTGTGTATGTGTGTGTGTGTGTGTGTGTGTGTGTGTGTGTGTGTGTGTGTGTGTGTGTGTATATATAATTTTCTCTTTTTTGGGGGGGGGGGGGGTAATTACTATAGTTAAAAATATTGTTTGGTTTTTTTTAAATTGTCGTGTTTTTTTTTTTTTGGTTTATGGCGCAAAAAATAAAAACCGTAGAGGTGATGCCACCAAAAGAAAGCTCTATTTGTAGGGGGAAAAATACGTAAATTTTGTTTGTGTACCACGTCGCACGACTGCGCAATTGTCAGTGATGCTGCGCCTAATCGCAAAAAATGTCCCGCTCAGGAAGGGTGTAAAATCTTTCGGGGGTGGAAGTAGTTAAAATATTGTACAGCTTTTTAATGCATAAGACAAGACGATGATGTTTAGTACCATAGTGCGGTGTTCTGTCCCCGGTACACACCGTCGCCTCACATGGATCCAGGGTGATCTACAGAGAATGAACAGCCCCGCCTTTCCTCCGCTGGGGGAGGAGCTCTGTTCCTGGGAGGGTTTAGTTTTGGGCTGCGCAAACTGTTGGCGCTATATGCATCCAGTATAATAATTAAATGTTTTGTTTTTTTTGTTTTTTTTTTTTCTGTATCCCATTTCTTGCTGCATAATAAAAAAAATTTCCTCCTTTTTATCTTTGTAGTGTTCCCGCCTTACACAGTCTGAAAATGTCGCGTGTCAAAATCCACCCACCACACCTGTGTGTGACTCCCCCGGATCCCAGAAAACATCTCGTCAAGTCAATGGACTCATCAATTGGTGAGTTCCTCCAGCTTCCTTTTTATATAGTGTATGTGATGAGGGATTGTGCTGAGCTCAGCGCCTCGTCTTTCCTCCTCCTCCTCCTCCTCCTCCTCCTCCTGATGAATGTTCCTTCTCTTTGTTTTGGGAAAGTGATGCTTTGTGTGGTTTTTCTCTCCCTCGTAAATCCTGCTTCTCCTTCTTCTATTGTATCTCCTCTCTGGAATCGCTTGCCTGGGGGAGGCCCTTCCACCCGAATGCTTGTCTGTAATGTGGGCTGTGGGCTTATAAATTCAGGATTGTGACGCAATTGTGACATTTTACAAGGGGAGGATAGCCAGCCGCCTTCATGTGTGATTCCAGCATTCCTCTTCTGTGAAGGTCTTTCCCAGGTTTCAAATTGCGGAGTTGCCCATACATTATACAATTTGTTTTATTTGATTATTTGTAGCGCAAGGACCTGCCTGACTGCATACGAACTGAAAGTGTTTAGGACTGACCTCATTTATATGCTTTTGGTAAATCTAATGGAAAATTGTACAAAAGAATTGTATAATGGATGGCCAGCCTAAACCCTGGTAAACCCCTTTTTTTTTTTTTGCTGGGTAAAAAAAACAAAAACTGACCGCCCTGGTTAGTACAGCGATCTCCCCCGCTCAGCAAAGGCGTGGTTATTTCAGGATGGTGAGAGGGGGGCGGCCCTCGCCGTCCTGAATGAACAGTGTCGATCAGTACCGATCACTCACTGTGGAGGTGCAGATATTTTACTCTATTCATTTGAATGGCTCTTGCTGGAAGGGGGTATCAGGTAGGCAGTACAGGGCCCCATGATGTCTATCGGCTGCTGATTTTCCACCATGCACACCTGACAGCAGCTGGGATGGAGATGTTAAAGCAGAGGTTTGTTTTTCTTATAAAAAAATAGTCATGCATCTATAGACTATGACATTATACTCCCAAAGTATGGTCCTGTGTTGCATCTCACCTCCATATAACGTGTTTAGTTAAATGACATCAGCAGATTCCATTAAAGAGAATTCCAGGCATTGGTCTGGTATATGTAGTTGCATAAATCCATGTTGGACCAGTGTGTGTGTGTGTGTGTGTGTGTGTGTATATGTATATGTGTGTATATATATATATATATATATATATATATGTATATACACACAAAGTGATTTGCTATATGTGTGTGTATGTGTGTGTGTGTGTGTGTGTGTGTGTGTGTGTGTGTATATATATATATATATATATATATATATATATATATATATATATAATATTCTCACCTCGCTGATCTCTAAACACTCCCCCCTCCCGGAAGCTGGAAATCACCAGCTGTGATGTCATGTGCCATTGTAATGTCATGCTTTCCACCTTGGCCAGTCGGAAAACACTTTGCATTCAATACAATGGTGCTGGGAGAAAAAGGGAAACCACAACCCTCCTTTTTTTTTTTTTTTTCTCCCTCATGAATGATCCCCCTCCAAAATTAACATCCCACTCAATGGAATCTGTTCCACTTTTTGTATATACTAAGGAACACCTAGATGGCTCCTCATCTCAGTCTTTCCACTTTAGCATTGCGTTTGTTGAGATGATGAAATCCTATTTATAAACATTCTCTTTTCTGGGACTTTGTATTTTTTGGTGTCTGCTCTTAGAGCCCATCATTGGTAAACTATTTTGGTTTTCTTTAAATGCCGTGTGAGCCCTCTCCCTGAGGTGTGATCATGGAGCATGCTATGTGTGAGCCCTCTCCCCGAGGTGTGATCATGGGAGGTGTGATCATGCGATGTGTGAGCCCTCTCCCTGAGGTGTGATCGTGCAATGTGTGAGCCCTCTCCCCGAGGTGTGATCGTGCAATGTGTGAGCCCTCTCCCCAAGGTGTGACCGTGCAATGTGTGAGCCCTCTCCCCGAGGTGTGATCATGGGAGGTGTGATCATGCGATGTGTGAGCCCTCTCCCTGAGGTGTGATCATGCAATGTGTGAGCCCTCTCCCCGAGGTGTGATCGTGCAATGTGTGAGCCCTCTCCCTGAGGTGTGATCGTGCAATGTGTGAGCCCTCTCCCCGAGGTGTGACCGTGCAATGTGTGAGCCCTCTCCCCGAGGTGTGACCGTGCAATGTGTGAGCCCTCTCCCCGAGGTGTGATCGTGCAATGTGTGAGCCCTCTCCCTGAGGTGTGACCGTGCAATGTGTGAGCCCTCTCCCCGAGGTGTGATCGTGCAATGTGTGAGCCCTCTCCCCGAGGTGTGATCGTGCAATGTGTGAGCCCTCTCCCCGAGGTGTGATCGTGCAATGTGTGAGCCCTCTCCCCGAGGTGTGATCGTGCAATGTGTGAGCCCTCTCCCCGAGGTGTGATCGTGCAATGTGTGAGCCCTCTCCCTGAGGTGTGATCGTGCAATGTGTGAGCCCTCTCCCCGAGGTGTGACCGTGCAATGTGTGAGCCCTCTCCCCGAGGTGTGACCGTGCAATGTGTGAGCCCTCTCCCCGAGGTGTGATCGTGCAATGTGTGAGCCCTCTCCCTGAGGTGTGACCGTGCAATGTGTGAGCCCTCTCTCCGAGGTGTGATCGTGCAATGTGTGAGCCCTCTCCCCGAGGTGTGATCGTGCAATGTGTGAGCCCTCTCCCCGAGGTGTGATCGTGCAATGTGTGAGCCCTCTCCCTGAGGTGTGACCGTGCAATGTGAGCCCTCTCGAGGTGTGATCATGCAATGTGTGAGCCCTCTCCTCGAGGTGTGATCGTGGCGCACTCAATGCTTTGTTTTGACTTCCATCAAACCAGTTTAACCAGTAATGCTGCTTCTTGTGTATGTAGAAACAGACTGGAGAATGTTGCTGTACACACTGTGAAAACTATAATTCTGTTGTGAATCTTTCAGTCATAACAACTGAAAATTAAGCCTTGAAATGTGTTCAGGAAACGCAACCTTTCTTGCCGTGGCTTTCCTTGCATGCAGTCCTAGTGGTATACAGTCCAACGTATGTCTGATCTGGTACCTGCTTTTTGTGTACCAGATTGCAATGCTGCAGCGGGGGATGGGTGGCAGTATTCCAGATTCACAAACTGCTGGCTCCTTGTTGGCTCTTGCATGCAGAGATCCTGACTGATCCATGGTAATACTGTTGCCGATCTGATACCTTTTTTATTTGGTATACACAGAGGAATGGGAAGCATCTACAGGAAGCACACTCCCACCAACTGTGAGCAACGCTCTGAATTCTGACAACAGTGACGATAGAAAGTTTAGCTTACAGTGGATTGCGTGATGTTTAATTTTCCAAGTTGTGAACAATGGACATACTACAGATGTTTTTGTTTCCCGGCCACTTCCCCCTTCCCCCTTTACACTGTCACAATGACAGAAGGGGAGTTGCTGTAGGAAAAAAACATCTGACCGTGTTTACAAACCTTGCTCAGAGGGGAGATGGATACAACGTAACTTTATTTTGTATTGTTTTATTTGTCAGCAGATCAAACGGAGCTTCACTCTGCATATGTCTGTTATAGCAATTTGACAATTTTTTTTTCCTTTTATCATACCTTAGTTTAACCTAATCTGCCCTTATCTCCCACCCTTTCCCCTTTCTTGCAGAATGTTTTTATTCTGCCGACACATTTTGCTGGAGTAGTAATGTAGTTGGCTGTACGCCCACCCAATCATTTTTACTGGCCCTCGGATGTGTGCTTCCCAGGCTCCACTATCCCACCTGTGGGCCCAGTAGCTACATAGTGGGTGCGACGGGGTGGAACGTGGGAAAGCGTCGAACTTCTGTTCACTGATCACCTCCTAGCTGCAAAGAACCTTGAAGCGAAATCTATTGCGTTGTTTCTGGTGTCGCATTAATTGGCTGTGCGGCCAGGGAAGAAGCTAATGGAGCGTGATCTGCGCTCCCTTAACTTCAATAGGACAGCGAGACATTTTAAGGGTCTAATACAGGGGTCGGCGCTCGTAATTAGATCATGGCCACCCGGCCCACGGACATTTTTGCCGCTGTCCTCTTCATTGAATAGCGGCGAGCGGCCGGTATCACAGGGCTGGATGGGGGTGGGAACCACTGGAGTTCACTTTTCACATTAAACGGCAGGCGATTGGTTGCCGTGCGATCCTAGTAACCAATCGCCAGCCTGTTGATGTGAAACTTCAGCAGTTGCCGCCCCCATCCAGCCCTGTGATGCCGATCTCTGCTCTGCTGTACACCTGTGTAAGGTAGGAGAGTTCTACCTACACTTTGTGTCTGTGTGGTGGGGTACAGGGGACACTGCTTTGGGGGGGCACAGAAAACACTTTAGAAGAGGACACTATAGAAGTTATATGAAGGGGTACAGGGGACACTGCATTAGTTGGGGGGGGACCTATTGGGGTCCCCTTCCCGCCTGATGGCATGAACCCCATTTTCAGACCATGCTGACTGGCAGGGCTTGCGTCGGCCACCCTTGGGTGCCAGGATGGGGGAGGGGGCAGTAAAATCTGAATCCCCAGCCACATGCTTCCTTAGAGTGAACTGCCTTTTGTATTGATGAAGCACCTTAAAGTAAGGTAAACCTGAACCGCTATTACTGTGTTAGGATTATTACAGGTGAAACTCAAAAAATTAGAATAAAGTGCAAAAGTTAATTTATTTCGCTAATGCAACTTAAAACTAATATGAGAGAGAGACTCATTACATGCAAAGCAAGATAGTTCAAGCTGTGATTTGTCATAATTGTGATGATTATGGCTTACAGCTCATGAAAACCGCAAATTCACAATCTCAGAAAATTAGAATATTACATGCAATCAATAAAACAAAGATTGTACATAGAACAATACCGGACCTCTGAAAAGTAGAAGCTGCATATGTACTCAGTACTTGGTTTGGGCCCCTCAATGCGGCATGGCATGGAAGCTAGCAGCCTGTGGCACTGTTGAGGTGTTATGGAATAGTGAGTGAGTAACTTTATAGCGCTACAAATGCGAACTAAATCGCCTCAAGGCGCTTTGTATCCAATGACGTCCTGATCCTTCAGAAGAGGTGGGTCTTAAGTTTTATTTTTTTTTTATTTTTTTTTATTATTTAATTTTTTTCCCTGAAGGCCCGATGGTTTTCTTCCATGCGGATGTCCGTGGATAGTGTTCCATAACCGTGGTCCTTGGACTGCAAATCTTCGTTCTCCTTTAGATTTGTAGCGGGTCTTTGGATGTGGAGGAGGTTTTGGTTAGTTGACCGGAGGGCGTGCCTAGGGTTGTAGTGTTTTTTATTTTCTCGCATAGGTATTGAGGAGCGTTTCCTTGTGTGCATTTGTGAGTGAGGCAGAGGGTCTTGAATGTAACCTGATCCTTTACGGCTGGTCAATGTAGGGACCTCAGGGACGGGGTGATTGGTTCCCAAGGTTTTTTTTCCCCTTTACCAGTCTGGCTGCCATGTTCTGGACGACTTGTAGACGCGAAGTCTGGTATTTGGGTAGTCCTATGTAGAGGGAGTTAGCGTAGTCGAGTCGGGAGTTGATTGTTCCAACTACTACTGCTGTGTCCTCTTCCGGGATGAGTCTACGTAGCAGGCGGAGAAGATGGTGAGATTCGCTGACTACTCATCCTATTTGTGCATCCATGGTCATGCCTGAGTCAGATGACAGACTTTTGATTTTAGTGCTTGGGGTGATGGTTTGTCCAAGGATGGTGGGTGGTGTGCCTGTTCTGGAGTTTTTCTTTCGGTTTGCGTGGAGAAAGAAGTTCTGTTTTGGATCCATTAAGTTTGAGGGAGCTATCCGTCGTCCAATTATCGATCAATAAGAGGCAATTTTCTAGTGCGTGGTATTGGTCTTTTTTTCCGGTGATGCGAAGGTAGAGTTGAGTCATCCGCGTAGGAGTGATTGTGAGCAGGTCCTGTTTGCTGATGATTTTGAGGAGTGGGGGGACGTAGATATTGAAGAGCACGGGTGACAGGGGTGATCCTTAAGGGACTCCACATGTAATTGTGCTTGCTTCCGAAGTGAAGCTTCCTAGTTTCACTGTCTGGTATCGATTCTCTAGGAAGGATGTGAACCAGGGTAGATCAGAGTCTGCGGCTACTTCTGTGAGACGAGTGAGCAGAGTTTTTGAGCAGCAGAGTTTTGTGGTCTACTTTTTTCGAAAGCTGCGCTGAGGTCCAGCAGCACCAGGAGACACGATTCTCCGTCATCTGCTGCTTCGAGGGCGTCATCCCATATTTTGGGAAGTGCGGTTTCTGTCCCGTGGCCTGGGCGGAAACTCGATTTGTAGTGGGTCCAGGAGTTTGTGGGTGTCCAAATGGAGTTGTAGCTGTTGTACTACTGCTTTCTCCATAATCTTGGTGTTAAGGCTTGTTACCGGTCTGCGGTAGTTTAGGTCTTTGGGGTCGAGGTTGGCTTTCTTTAGGAGGGGTTTAATTATGCCTTGCTTGAGGGAGATCGGAACAATACCTTTTTTTTTTTTTTTTGAAGGATTGATTTATGAGATGTAGTGGGTGCCAGTATGACAGTGCATTCTTTCAGAAGTTTTGTAGAAATGGTGTCATTTGGGGATATGCTGTCTCAGAGGCTTCCAATGAGGATTTTGGGGGTGTCGATGGTGATTGGGACCAGAATAAATTGAAGACCAGGCTGCTTCAATAGTGGCCTTCAGCTCTTCTGCATTGTTTGGTCTCGTGTCTCCCATCTTTCTCTTGGCAATGCCCCTTAGATTCTCTATGGGGTTCAGGTCAGGCGAGTTTGCTGGCCAATCAAGCACGGTAATCCCACGGTCATGTGACCAGGTTTTGGTGCTTTTGGCAGTGTGGGCAGGGGCCAAGTCCTGCTGGAAAATGAAGTCGGCATCCCCATAGAGCTCGTCTGCTCTAAAATCTCCTGGTAGACGGCTGCGGTGACCCCGGACTTAATGAAGCTCAGTGGACCAGCAGATGACACGGCTCCCCAAATCAACACAGACTGTGGAAACTTCACACTGGACTTCAGGCATCTTGCAGTGTGTGCCT
Source organism: Rana muscosa (assembly GCA_029206835.1). Lineage (NCBI taxonomy): Eukaryota > Metazoa > Chordata > Amphibia > Anura > Ranidae > Rana > Rana muscosa. The sequence goes on along the minus strand of JARGYO010005626.1, from coordinate 218,029,187 downwards.
CTCCATTCTTCCTCCATACTCCGGCTCCTTGCTTTCCAAATGAGATGCAAAATTTGCTCTCATCAGAAAAGAGGACTTTGGACCACTGAGCACCAGACCAGGTGTGTTTTTTTTTCTTTAGCCCAGGTAAGACGCTTCTGACCTTGTTTGTTGTTCAGGAGTGGGGTGACAAGAGGAATACGACATTTGAAGCCCATGTCCAGGATCCGTCTGTGTGTGGTGGCTCTTGATGCACTGACTCCAGCCTCAGTCCACTCCTTGTGAAAGTCCCCAACACTTTTGAATGGCCTTTTCCTGACAATCCTCTCCAGGCTGCGCTCATCCCTGCTGCTTGTGCACCTTTTTCTTCCACACTTTTCCCTTCCACATAACTTTCTATTAATGTGCTTTGATACAGCACTTTTTGGGAACATCCAACTTCTTTTGCAATTACCTTTTTTAAGGCTTTCCCTCCTTATGAAGGGTGTCAATGATTGTTTTCTGTACAACTGTCAGGTCAGCAGTCTTTCCCATGATTGTGATTCCTACTGAACCAGACTGAGACCAGTTAAAGGCTCAGGAACCCTTTGCTGGTGTTATGGCTTAATTGGCTGATTAGCGTGGGACACTTTGAGCCTAGAATATTGCACCTTTTCACAATATTCTAATTTTCTGAGATTGTGGATTTGGGGTTTTCATGAGCTGTAAGCCATAATCATTCCAATTAGTTCAAGCTGTGATTTGTCATATCTTGCTTTGCATGTAATGAGTCTCTCTCATATTAGTTTCACCTTTTTTAAGTTTGCATTAGTGAAATAAACAAACTTTTTCACGATATTCAAATTTTTCGCGTTTCACCTGTATCTTAACCACTTCAGCCCCGGACCATTTTGCTGGCCAAAGACCAGGCCACTTTTTGCGATTCGGCACTGCGTCGCTTTAACTGACAATTGCGCGGTCGTGCGACGTGGCTCCCAAACAAAATTGGCGTAATTTTTTCCCACAAAGAGCTTTCTTTTGGTGGTGTTTGATCTCCTCTGCATTTTTTTTTATTCTTTGCGCTATAAACAAAAATAGAGCGATAATTTTGAAAAAAATTCAATATTTTATACCTTTTGCTATAATAAATATCTCCAAAAATATATATATTAAAAAAAAAAAAAAATTCTCAGTTTAGGCCGATACGTATTCTTCTTCTACATATTTTTGGTAAAAAAAAATCGCAATAAGCGTTTGGTTTGTGCATGGGACCATGGGGAATTCCGATCATCTGTGTGGAACTCCATCGGAGAAAAATCCACGTATGCTCAGACTAAATTAGGAGACGGGAGCGCTCGTTCTAGTAAAACTAGCGTTCGTAATGGAGATAACACTTTCGTCATGCTGTAACGGACTGAAAAGCACGGAGACTGAAAAGCGCGAATCGGCTAACGCCAAACTTTTACTAACACGCGGTAACACAAAATCAGCAAAAGCAGTCCAAAGGGTGGCGCCATTGGATTTGAACTTCCCATTTATAGTGCTGTCGTACCGCACGGCGTTTTGGACAGTCGGAATTTTGTCTGGTGTGTAGGCAAGACTGATGGAAGTCGGCTTCATCGGAATTCCGACAGAAAATTCCAACCGTTTTTTTTTTCACATCGTGTACAGGGCATTGCACAAATACTTTGTTAAAGCCCCTTTTAGTTTTATTCCAGCACTCAGTGTTTTTGGGTATGAGTATCAGCATGGCGCATCCTGACTTGGCAATATTTGCCGTCTCTTGTTTGCAAAAACACTCCAAATCTGTCAGATTGCAAGGCCATCTCCTGTGCACAGCCCTCTTCAGATCACCCCACAGATTTTCAAGAGGCTTCAGGTCTGGGCTCTGGCTGGGCCATTCCAAAACTTTAATCATCTTCTGGTGAAGCCATTCCTTTGATTTGGATTGATGCTTTGGGTCGTCATGCTGAAAGATGAAGTTCCTCTTCATGTTCAGCATTCTAGCAGAAGCCTGAAGGTTTTGTGCCAATATTGACTGGTATTTGGAACTGTTCATAATTCCCTCTACCTTGACTAAGTCTTCTGTTCCAGCTGAAGAAAAACGGCCCCAAAGCAGGATGCCGCCACCACCATGCTTCACAGTGGGTATGGTGTGCTTTTGGAGATGTGCAGTGGTGTTTTTGTGCCAAACATATCTTTTTGGAATTACGGCCAAAAAGTTCAACCTTGGTTTCCTCAGACCAGAACACATTTTCCCACAAGCTTTTGGGGAGACTTCAGATGTGTTTTTGCAAAATCTAAGATATGAAGAATACGGGAGATTGTCACCACACAGCCAGTACTTGCCAGATAGTCCTGCAGCTCCTTTAATGTTGCTGTAGGCCTCTTGGCAGCCTCCCTGACCACTTTTCTTTTCATCAATTTTGATGTCCAGTTCTTGGTAATGTCACTGTTGTGCCATATTTTCTCCACTTGATGACTGTCTTCACTGTGTTCCATGGTATATCTAATGCTATGGAAATTCTTTTGTACCCTTCTCCTGACTGATACCTTTTAACACTGAGGTCCCTCTGATGCTTTTGGAAGCTCTCTGAGGACCATGGCTTTTGCTGTAGGATGCGACCAAGAAAATGTCAGGCAAGACCTACTAGAACAGCTGCACTTTATTTGGAGTTAATCAGAGGCACTTTAAATGATGGCAGGTGTGTACTGACTCCTATTTAACAAGAGTTTGAATGTGTTTTCTTCTGAACACAGCTACATCCCCAGTTATAAGAGGGTGTGCACACTTATGCAGCTGCTGGGTGGATCCTAACATTGTTGGGATCCTTGCAGAGTCTGGACCGGATCCATGACCCAGCTGAATCTGGGCACCGGAGTGTAGAAATGCAGTTCTGTGATTCAGAAGAGCTTTGGCCATACTTCTCTTTGAAACCAGGTGGATTCAAAGCTTCTAAATCAAATATCCATTTAGTTTATTTTTGTAGGAATTTATTAAAATGCTCTTTTTGGATGTGAAAGGTATGTTCATATCCTCTTCCAGAACCTGCCTTGTTTTTCCTACTTAAAATGCCCCACGTTTTGCACATTAATTATGATCCGTACTGCATTACATTGAACTTTATACATTTCTGTGTGAATGTGGACAGTTTTCACAGCTGAAGGTGCATAGAGGATCCCCTTAAGTCATCTGAAAAATGAAGTGCTCCTTTTCAATGTGACACTTGTTGTCAAACTTTGAGATTCTGTTTCTTCTGTAGGAAACGTCAGTGTTTGGACAGAATCTTGCATACTATTCGAATTGTGTTGTGTAGCCGAGTCCTGTTAAACTTTGGATCAGTCTTACCGCAATCTCTAAGAGCCCATCCCTTGAGTTGCCCTTTGCCCGATGGGCTCGTCTTAAACTCCTTTCTACTGTATCGGCGCTATGATCGTTTATTTTTTTTTATGCTTCCCCAGTCACTTAGGCTCCGTTAACACCTAGCCCAACTAGACAAATCCCATTCATTTCAATGGCCCCTGTTCACATCTGAGCGTTCTGTCGCCTGAAGCAAGACGCCCGTCGCTCAAAAATGTACAGGAGCGATTTTTTTTGGGCAGATTAGAGGAGTTTTCTGCTTTTTACATTGGTGATGTTTTGACCTGTACAAAATTGGGGCAAAAAAAAAATTGCGTAACTTTTTGCCTGAAAACGTAAACGCTAAGGTGTGAATGCAGCCTCAAAGTGTACATTAGTTTCTTTTTCTGACAGATTACAGGCGTTTTAATTATTTTACATTGGTGACCTTTTTGAACTTCAAAACGCCTGTACAAAAACTCTGCAAAAAAAGCCTGTAAAATAGCAATGCCTAGATGTGAACGGAGCCTTGGGGTATTGTCCTTTTAGGAGATCCTGTCAACTAAAGGCTTTGGATGTGAACTGGGCATCCAAAATCGTATTTCCTATTGAAAGTCTCCTAAACATGGTAGTTGCAAGTGTATTGTGGGGGCGGCTGCGGCGGGCAGCCTGGGGTCGGCGGAGTGGGGCCGGGGTTCAGCCTGGGGGTGGCGGAGTGGGGGCGGCTGCAGCAGGCAGCCTGGGAGCGGCGGAGTGGGGGCGGCTGCGACGGGCGGAGTGGGCGCGGGCTGCGGCGGGCAGCCTGGGGTCGGCGGAGTGGGGGCGGGCTGCGGCGGGCAGCCTGGGGTCGGCGGAGTGGGCAAGGGGTTGGATATGTGCCTAACTATGTGTAATGTGTGTTGCTTTTTTACTAAAGATCAGATTGTTCCCTCAGTACAGAACCATGTATTGATTGTCAACACAGGGCTCTGGGCTGTGATTGGACACTGCAGGTTCCAGGTATGAATCATTGGCTGGGAATCGGTGACTGGCTCCCCTGTGTACAATCACAGCATTTTCCAGGAGGGAAATTCAGGAAAATGACAAATTCCTTTAAACAGTTAAGTTATAGTTCCTGACCATATAAGGAAAACGTTGTCTGTACCCGTGCCAAGAAATATGGCCCAGGTACACCGACCCCGCCTCACATAAGTAGAGACTTTATTCCCACGCCTTCAGGTTACACCTTGGCATGTGACGAGGTACAAGTTGTCCCCATTGCCATGCCCTGCACCTGGAGGTAGTGAGACTCGCTGAAGGTGTAGAAGCTTTGCGTGGTGCTATGAATTCCAAAATCTGTAAAATTAGTTAGACTCTCCCTTCCTCCCAACAAATCTCTTGTTACCTGTAATGAGGGGATACTGGAACACAGATTCTCAACATCCATGAAAACCCGGAGCGATTCATCATGCACTCCATCCAGAATGGTGGAAAGCTGGATGGTATATTGAAGTGTGACGGTAACCTTTGGTACCTGAGGTCGCAGGTGATCTTCTACCTCACTGGCAAGACTTGTCCAGCACATGATCTCCGATAGAATGGCCTCACTGGAGGATTTGTCGCATTTTTTTTTTTTTTTTTTTTTTTTTGGCAAGGAATAAAATTTTGGGGTGCTGAAGTTTGTCGCCATTTCACTGACACACAATTTTAAAGGCTTGATGTATCTTATTTACTCAGTGAAACCCTATCTTTTATACGTTTCCCAAAAATTGAGTAACTTTGTAAGGGCACATGACCACAATAACATTTTTGTGCGTTTTTTCCCGACTTTGTGTTTGCTAGATCGTTGCGCTATTATTGCAGAAAATTAGAATTATTCTCTAGGGCGTCTCTTCAGAAAATATACCATGTTTGGGGCTTTTATGCAATCTTCAGGGCAACAATGATTAACTACTTCCCTACCAACCTATAGCAGATTAACATCCGCAAGGTGGCTCGGTTATCCTGACTGGGAGTCATGTGACGTCCAGTAGTCGCTCTGACACACTGCATCTCCAATCATGATAAAGATCCCATGACGTAGGCTCTTAACCGTGTGATCAGCTGTAACCAGGTTTGTGCTGACAGGGAGAGCTGATCAGCAGCTCACCTGACGGCATTGATTTATCAGCGCAGCTCCCATCAGATGCAAATCCGTGCCCATCAGTAATGACTGTCAATGCCCAGCCCGTCGGTGCAGCCTCACCAGTGCCAGCCCGTCGGTGCAGCCTCACCAGTGCCAGCCCGTCGGTGCAGCCGAAAACAAAATCTTATAACAAACAAAGAAAAACTTTTTTTTTTTTTTTTTTATTTGTTTAGCAAAACATAAACCCCAGAGGTGATCACATACCACCAAAAGAAAGCTCTATTTGTGAGAAGACGATGATAAACGTTTAGTTTGGGTACAGTGTAGCATGACCGCGCAATCGTCATTCAAAGTGTGACAACGCTGAAAATTGGCCTGGGCAGGAAGGGGGTTAAAGTGCCCAGTATTGAAGTGGTTAAATGTGTGCAAAAAAAGTGAAAACTGCTCTGGCAGCAATAGTTAGAGGGGGGGTGTAAGAGGGGCTAGGGGGGGAGGGGCACCGGACTGCTATTAAAAGGTGTGTGTGTTTTTTTTTGTTTTTTTTTTCCGTTAATGCAAAGAATGCTATAAGATGACAAAACCCTTTTTACAATGACTAAGTGCTGTGTAGTAGGATTACTCTGTGCGGTGTTCTTGTACCTGGATCTCTGTGATCTCCAGACATTTATCTTTTGTCCGGGTTCCAGAATCTCTGATATCAACAGGAACTCATTGCCATGTCAGCACCGTGTCCTCCCACAATGGTGGCTTTATGTGGACATCCCTGAGATTACCTGTCCTCACTCTATAATATCTTCACACCGCACTGATTTATCACCTACAGACTTCTACATTAGGATTGATAAATGTGAGCCAATGGTTGGCATCACCAGCACTGGGATTGTGACACTGCAATCCACATACACAATCTTAGATCAACAAAATCATTAAATAATCAATCGGGTGTGTCTGATCTAGGAGCCTGAGGCCTCGTACACACGGCCGAGATTCTCGTTGAAAAAAACATGTCGTTTTTTTCGACGAGATCCTTGGACAAGAAACTTGTCCCGGCCGAGTGTACACACGCTCTTTCAAAGAACCCGCAGTTCTTTGAATGGAGCGTACGCGGTGACGTCATCGACTACGACGAGCATGCGCTCGTCACATTCGATGCCGTCGCCGCCATCTTGGTATACCCTACGTATGCCTAGGAAGCTACCGCGCATGCGTCAAATTCATTTCGAACATGCGCGGGCTTCCGGGAGGACAGGTAAGTGTACACACACTCACTTTTCTCGTCGAAACATGCCGAGGAGAATCTCGACGAGAAAATAGAGAGCAGGTTCTCTATTTTCTCGTCGAGGTTTCTTGTCGGTTTTCTCAACGAGAAACCCGATAGCAGCGTACACACGACCGATTTACTCGGCAAGACCTCTCTGCCAGCAAGTTTCTTGCCGAGAAAATCGGTCGTGTGTACGAGGCCTGAGGGCAGTTTTAGGAGGTGGCTTCAAATAACGAGCGCTAACGTTTTAGAACCTTTCTTCCTGGGATTGGTCCAAATCTGGTAATTTAACCACTTAACTTCCTGAAGGTTTTACCCTTTTTGTGGCCAGGCCATGTTTTACTATTCAGCACTGCGCAGTCATGCAACACTGTACCAAAATTAAGTTTGTCGTTTGTTTTTTCCCCACAAATAGAGCTTTCTTTTGGTGTTCTTTGTTCACCTCTCTGGTTTTTATTTATTGCTGTGAATGAAAAAAGACCAGAAATATTTTTTGGGGGAAAAAAATCTTTGTTTTAAAACTCTCTCCAGCTTTAGGCGTGTCCCTTCCTTCCTTCCCTTCCCTTCCCTTCCCTTCCCTTCCCTCCCTTCCTCCCTCCCTTCCTTCCCTCCCTTCTTCCTTCCTCCCTCCCTCCTTCCCTTCCTTCCTCCCTCCCTCCCTTCCTCCTTCCTTCTCCCTTCCTTCCTTCTCCCTTCCTTCCTTCCCCCTTCCTTCCTTCCCTCCTCTCCCTTCCTTCCTCCTTTCCTTCCTTCCCTCCTCTCCCTTCCTTCCTCCTTTCCTTTCCTTCCCTCCCTTCCTTCTTTCCTTCCCTTCCTTCCCTCCCTCCCTTTCCTTTTCCTTCCTTCCCTCCCTTCCATCCTCCTTCCTTCCCTCCCTTCCATCCTCCTTCCCTTCCTTCCTTCCATCCTCCTTCCCTTCCTTCCTTCCTTCCTCCCTTCCTTCCTTCCCTCCCTTTCCTCCCTCCCTCCCTTTCCTCCCTCCCTCATTCCCTCCCTTCCTCCTTCCCTTCCTCCCTTCCTTCCTCCTTCCTTTCCTCCCTCCCTTCCTTCCTTCCCTTTCCTCCCTCCCTTCCTTCCTTCCCTTTCCTCCCTCCCTCCCTTCCTTCCCTTTCCTCCCTCCCTTCCTTCCTTCCCTCCCTTCCCTCCCTTCCCTTCCTAACATCTCCTGTATTAGAGTGCCCCCATTTTGGATGAAGGATAACAGGAGGCCACCTTTTTGAACGGCAGCATTGTCAGTCTGGGGGAAGGGGAGTGTTAGATGGACTAGCAGATTTAGATACACTAATAAATGAAGCCAAACTCCAGCTCACACTTTATAATCGGTTACAGTATCAGTTTTTTCTGTTTTGAGATATAAAAGCTGATCATTGTAAGCACCCATGTCAGTGGTAAACGGTTTGTCTCATCCCTGTAAACTGATGCATTCTGTTGGAGTGCTTGTCCTGTTGAAAAACAGACTTACTGGCTGGATCACCAGTTGAAAATGACAGACCCTAAAGAAAACGAATCTAGCCAACCCATCTAATTGTTAAGCTGCAGTATTATGTTTGCATTTGGGTTTAATACCGCTTTAAGGCCTCTTGCACACCACAGCTTGAAAAAGCTCAGTACAGCTTTATTTTTATTTTTTTATTGTTTCTGAGCTAAAATACAGCCCATTAAAGGGGTTGTAAAGATTCGCGTTTTTTCACCTTAATGCATCCTATGCATTTAAGAGGTCCACCCGAATTTTTTAAAAGCCAGCAGCTGAACCGTCGAAATTGTCGCTCTAGCTGGCTGCTGCTGCAGGGACGGTCGTAGAAGGACTGGGAGCTCCTCTGCCGCGCTGTCTTGTCTGCCTTACCTGTAACCGCTCGGCAGCCATCCATTTGCTGCACTGGAGGAGGGGGACTGGACATAACTTCTGGTGGTTTCGCCGGTTAGAGAGGACAGCGGGTCTGCCGTCTGAAGTTGGGGAGTGCGCCGACATTATACATCTGCGGCCCGATGACACCCTGAGACCCCACGCTATTCCAGAATCCGAGAGGACGGCCGCATCATCATAGCCTTCCAGGTACACTCCTTTTTCTGTGTTTGTACCCCCTAAAAGTAGCGGACCGCATAGGTGCTAGCTGTAGACTGGTCTAGAGGTTTTGCCCTAGACCAGTGGTTCTCAACTCCTGTCCTCAGGACCCCCTAACAGGCCAGATTTTAAGTATTACCTTGGTGAGATGCAGACTAGAATACTGCAATCCCTGAGCAGCAAATTATATCACCTGTGATGCATTTCAGTTATCTTGCAAACCTGGCCTTTTGGTGGGCCCTGAGGACTGGAGTTGAGAACCACTGTCCTAGACGAAGCAGTGCTTCCTTGGTCGGTTACTGTTTTTTAGGAAAGGCCGCGGCTCCGGCCTACTCCTGGAAGTCGGCGGCCATCTTGCTACACCCAGACTCCCAGCCAGCCAGCCCTTGATTTCAGCCTCCTCTGACACATAGCTCGTTCCCTTCGGCCCCCTTAGTTGAGTTGTGTTATACCGGCAGTCAGCAATAACTATTTACTTTTTCATGTGATTATGAGACATTGACAAACAGAAAACAAGGAAATATACCTTGGAGATATATACCTGGATTTGTGTTTTGGCTCTTTTGCGGATGTATGTTATGGTCGGACAGCACTTTTATTGAACCATGATACAATACCCAGTGGTAGTATTTCTAAAATCATTGAAAAAGCATATTTAACAGAAATAAGATCAGTAAGACTGTATGTTTGATATGGACCTGAATAACTATATGTTCCATACTATGTGGTACATATGTTGCTAAGCAGATAAAACTGAGGGGTGCTCCACTCAGCCTTAAAGCTCCAATTATGCCAACAAAGATATCCAAAAAAAATCGCTCTGTTCGCTCTAAAAAACATAGTAATCAAGTTGCTGCTAGCTCTATACAGCGCTTCCTGGTTACCAGTGGAAACGGCCCTGATGCTTGCAGCAGTCAAACTAGATACACGAGACGCAACGCATCTCTCGTTTCATTAGCAATCGTTGGAAAAAAAATCTCACCTGCACCATCTTGCTGTTTAGATCTCATGGAAGAACCGGAGTCCCCCACGGGTTCAGATATGTCGTCTCTGCTGACCGGCATTAGAAAAGAGTTAGCTGGGATGTTCCATGGACTTGAAACATCAATAAAAAAGGAAATAGCGGGGGTGAGAACAGATATGGCGCATATCCTCGAAAGGGTAGAGGACACAGAACAGAGACAAGACACTCATGAAACAGCTATAAGAGAACTACAAAAGACTGTCACACAGCCTGTGCTCATAGTGCCTCTCTATATAAGCTTGAGGACCTCGAGAATAGAAATCGCAGAAACAACTTGCGAATCAGAGGTCTGCCCGAAGACAGTTGTGGAGGTTATCATATACACTTATGCACCTGAGATATTATGAATTGAACACTATGAACTGAGCATTAAGGCTTATGAAGTGTGCTAAGTGAAACCGTCCCAAGGCTGATCCCCCTGTTAATAGCCGGTGTAAGAGTGACAGAAACAAAGGACGGTACTGAGTCTCACTGTTGGAACTGAATTAAACTGGGACCTGCAAGCAAATAAATCTTGCTCTGTTCCCAATTACCTTTTAGCCTAGGCCTTCATTTCTATCCCAGCTACATCATATATTTAAACAGTAGCCATTAGCAGAGGGCCAAGGAGATGGGATAAAGGATGTCATCAAAGAAAGATCAGCTCAATCTGGAGAGTGGGGGGTCTCAAACAACACGTTCGGCAAAAGAGAAAGCAATGCAATTAGCGGCGGCAGCTACAGCAGCTAAATTGGAGAGGTTTGCCCATTTTTTGGCAAACTCGCCAGGTAGAGGGACACAACACCAGCAAGCACAGGGAAGAAACCAATCAGGAACAGCGGCAGATAGAAAAAGCCTAGGCCAGGGTACAACAGGCCCAAAAACAGCTAGTAAAAAGGGCTCTGTGGAAGAGACCTTGGGAGCTATGGCTGTACCTGCAACAATTCCAATGGCAATCCCTGTAGTAGCTCCGGATGCTGTTCTACCAGGGGAGGAAGCCAACGCTAAAAGAAGTACTTTGGGCCGTGAATGCATGTAGAGGGTCATTGGACAGTGTATCTAAACAGATAAAAGGGATAGAGGAGCAATTAGTATCCATGGGCCAAGAACTGCAGAGGACGGTGTTAAGGACAACAGCTGTAGAGGAGAGAATGAGCCAAGTGGAAGATGAGGTGTACCCATTGAAAAAAGAGATTAAAGTAATGAAAGAACAAATGGGGTGGCAGGCATCAAAACTTGATGAAATTGAAAATAGGTTACGTAGAAATAATATACGGGTGGTGGGCCTCCCGGAACGCAGTGAGGGCACCCACCCTATTAGCTTTCTAGAGGACTGGTTCAGAGATACGTTTGGGGAGAATGTCTTTTCACCTCTCTTTGCGATAGAGCCCATAGAGTTCCATTTAGAGCTCATCTAAAAGATGGATACCCCAGGCCCTTATTAGTGAAATTTCTTAATTACACTGACAAGACAACTGCATTGCAAAAAGCAAGAGCGAAGGGGGACATCTTCTATAAAGGGTCAAGAATCTCATTATACCCAGATTTCTCGCCGGAATTAAGTAAACGCAGAGCCGAGTTCACATCAGTCAAACGTAACCTTTTAAAAAACAAAGTTACATATGCACTATTGTACCCCGCACGTTTAAGGATAATGACTTTGGAGGGCCCTCAATTCTTTGACTCACCGGAGAAAGCAGCACAGTGGCTGGAAGAAAATAAAACAAATCTATAGACACTATACTGATGGGAGAGCCTAGATAAGGTTTCAAACTTGGGAAGATTGGAATACACTATGAACTAACATTTCACCTTTCTTTTTATTTTTATTTTTTTGCTGTTGCCGAAAAAAGGCTCCTCTGGGGGGGTGTGGGGGGGGGGGGGAAACTATTTTGTTTGGATTTTATAAATTGGGGAATGAGCCCTGATAGTTGAGCACCAAACACATGAATGCATGAATAGGAAACACCAAATATGCTCTCCGATGCACAAAATCATTTTTTTTCTTTTTTTGGGGGGGGGTAAGGGGGGGAGGAATAGTGGGAGAGAAGGGGAAAGGTCACAAGAGGATATGAATCTGGAGTGGCATGAAAGGGAGGGATGGCAGGTAGTGGTCACAAGCACAGCCCCTAGGGTATGCCTAGACAGGCGGAGGGAGGGGGAGTGGAGGGAGGGTAGGTGGGGGGTGGGATAGGAGACAGAAGGGGGGGGGTAAAACTGCACAAATTCACAAATGTCACACTTCAAACAAAGGAGAGAGGGAAATATGAGATGAAGGTAGTTTGGGGTAACCCACATTTTAGCAAAGACGCATTTAAAAGAAGCAACTCCTCCCTTACTTTTTTTTTTTTTTTTTTCTCTTTTTTTTCCCATTTATTTTTTCATGATAGGAAGAAAGGCTCCCCTGCTTGGCCTACGAAATTATGAATATCACAGTTTAAATTAGAAGATGGGTTGCTTTTTATATAAAAAGGAAATTAATTTAGTAACAGATCAGGGACAAAAAGGGAATAGCAGAGTAATTGGTTTTCTCTGTATCTGCTTATTTTTTCTCTGCTTTTTGCTCTGTTTTCTTCTCTTTTTATGACGGGCATATTGAGGATCTCTCCCGAAGTTTACTCTGGTTTAGCACCTCCTCCTTTCTCTTTTTTTTTTTTTTTTTTTTGGCACAATGGATCATGGAGCTCTCTTTTGCCCAAGGTTGAACTTTGTGGGGCCCAGATGGGTCTTTTGCTCTCGTATGTTTGTTTTTCCTTTGTTTTTGTAGTTATTATGCGATTGTATTGATATGCGGCCCAAAACATTTAACATAGGCTCCTGGAATGTCCGGGGGTTGGGTGACCCGATAAAAAGAGCTGTAATATTCTCCACACTTGAATGGTACGGGGCGGAGGTAATTTGCATCCAAGAGACCCATTTAACAAGAGAAACAAAGGTGAAATTGTTCAATAGGAAATATCAATGCCAGTATCATTCAGTTTACTCTTCTTACTCTAGGGGGGTGAGTATACTGGTGAAAAAAGGGGTGTCATTTATTTGTAGAGAGGTCAGGTTGGATGAATTGGGGCGCTTTATTTTTTTGCATTGTTTGATAGAAAATGAACCATATGTATTGGCAAATATCTATGTTCCGCCACCTTTCAATATGGAGATCTTGTATAAATTTGCGGAATTCGCGCTAAATAAAGAAGAAAGCTACATAATAGCAGTTGGGGACTTTAACGCAGTATTGGACAGGACAGTAGACAGATTTCCACCGGGGATAAGGATGATTGGGAGGGGAGAGGGACGTTTAACCCAGTTTTTAAGAGGTCGGATGGTGCAACATTTGGAGAATGGGAAACCCAGATGAGAGGCAGTACTCCTGTTTCTCAAGCTCATACTCCACATTATCTAGAATAGATATGGCCCTAGGAAACGAGGTGAGCCTGCAACGGGTTAGTAAAATTGTTTATTGCCCAAGAGGGGTGTCAGATCACTCACCACTGGTGCTGACTATAAATACAGGGAAAAAGTGCCCTCCAAGTAATTGGAAAATAAGTCCCTTCTGGTTAGAACTAATGGGAAAACCAGAGGAGATAAATATAAAATTGAGTGAGATGGTGGGCTTCAACGAAGGGACAGCACCGGTGGGAGTGATATGGGACACCCTAAAAGCCTTCCTTAGGGGAATACTGATTCAACAAATAGCCAAAATTAAAAAAAATTCTAGGGAATGGGAAGAGAAGATTAGGAAAGAGGTGAGAGAAGCAGAAGAACAATATGTGGAGGATCCGACGTTGATGAAACAAAGGAAATGGCTTGAGAAACAACAGTATAAAATGGTAGTGGTAAGGAAAGTAGAGAATAAACGTCTATTTCAAAAACAGAGTACCTTTGCGGAAGGGAAGAGTGTAGGCCATATACTGGCCCTATTGGCTAAAACTAATTCAGCCCCCTCGAGTATTCTCGCAATTAGGAAGGTAGGGGGAGAGATAACCTCTGTCATCTGAAATTTTGGAAATATTTGAGGCTTATTATCAGGACTTATATAAGTCAAAGAGGGCAGATGAGACATTACAAATGGATGAAATTCTGGGGGGGATAGAAACACCGGCCTTAACTGAGGAAGATAGAAGAGCCATAGAGTCCCCGATAACCCTAGAGGAACTCCAATTAGCAGTAGCGGAAATGTCCAATCAAAAGTCCCCCGGGCCAGATGGCTTACCGGTGGAAATTTATAAACAGTATGGGGAGGTGCTCCTCCCAGAACTGTTAAGGGTGTTGAACTGGGCGGTAGAAGGGGGGAAGCTGCCGGCCTCAATGTCAGAGGCTACCATAATAGTACTCCAAAAAGAGGGGAAAGATCAATTAGACACTTCATCCTATAGACCAATTTCATTGCTGTGTTCAGACGTTAGAGGTCTGCCCGAAGCGACTGGTGATAAGGATCTGGAGTCGTCGTTTACCGGTATATTTAACGCTTTGACAGAGTTCATCGGGCTCTCAGACCACGTAACATAGTCACTGAGCAACCTAGAGATGGAATATGCCGCCTACATTACTATACAGATAAGAATGCCATAATGGCCAAGATGAGGGGTACTCCCAACATTGACTTTGATGGAGCGACTCTTAATATCTTTTCGGACTTGTCTAAAGAAACCTTGGATCGCCGCAGAGTTCTTAAACCACTCTTGGAACATTTACGTTCTAATGGGGTTTTCCGGCGTGCCTCATTGCTAACAAAGATGGTCGCTTTCATACCCTCCGGTTCCCAGAGGAACTACCACAATTTCTAAAGGTCCTTAATCTTCCATCAATAGATCTCCCGAACTGGCAGGATCCGATCCCTAAGTTCTCGCATATTCAGGACTCTCATTGGCAAAAATCTCCTATTAAAAAAGGGCGCTTTTCCGCGCCAAGCACTGAACAACAACATAGATGAGTAAAGAGTAATTGGGCTAATATGCGTTTTTTCTCTCTGACTGAATATATCTGTAAGCTATTATGTCGAATGAAATGAGATTTAGCCGTTAAAGTTAAATGTTCTAAAAAGATCTAATGCTCATGGTCTGTTGTGTATTACTGGAGCAAAAAGTATTTTTCTGCTTACTATTCTACGCACAGCTGAATGCTGGTGGAGCATAATGCTCCTATGTGTTGTTTATACAACACGTTCCCCTTCCCTTTTTTCCTTTTGGGTTTGGGGAGAGCGGGTAGCCCTCGATTTTTTTTTTTCATCCGTTCTCCTAAGGGAGCTCTGGATGGCTGCCCGGTCTCTCTTCCCCCACAGGGACCACCGCAGATATCTGCGTGACAAATTAAGGTTTCCCACACGTGTCCGTATGGACATTTTTGTTTATGTAAATTTGTTTCTTTTTTCTCTTTCTTTTCAATATATACCCGTTTCTTTTTTATTATCTTTCCCCCTCTCAGACCGGCATGCATGGATAAGTAGGCTTAAGGGTTACGCTCTACTGAGACAATGACCACACTCAGTCACCTCCTATAATGTAAGGGGTTTAAACGTGGCGGCTAAACGACATCAGGTCACCAGTGAATTACGGAAATTGGCTTCTTCTATTGTGTATCTTCAGGAAACTCATTTAACCCATACTACGCAGGTCAAATTGAACTCGGTATATTTTCCTCAGTGGTACTATAGCCTTTCAGATACAAATAAGGCGAAGGGTGTGGCCATTGGTTTTAGTGGTAGTGTACCCTTTCGTTTTTCAGATATGCAAGCGGATGACCATGGCCGTTTTCTTTTTTTAAAGGGTTTCCTGGGCACCACCCAATGTACCTTAGCAAACATATATTGCCCGAACCAAAACCAATCTACTTTTTTTTCTCAAACTCTTACTGATTTATCACTCTTTGCCGAGGGACTAATCGTACTGGCAGGGGACATAAATATGTCTCTAGATCCTGTTTTGGACACATCCCATGGTCGTTCTAATATCTCTTTTAAGCGTCTGTCTTTTGTTAAAAAGAGACTTATAGACTGGCAATTGATAGACGTGTGGCGTATCTTACATCCAAAAGAAAAAGATTTCTCCCATTTTTCAAAGACTCATCAGTCTTATTTCCGAATAGATAATATTTTTTTAGATCACTATCACCTCCCACTATTAAAATCTGTGGATATAGGCACAGCGACATTATCAGATCATGCACCTGTGTCGATGACAATGACCATGCCCACTTTACCTCAGCGCTCCAATAATTGGAAACTCAACGATTCTCTTCTCTCTAATGTAACAGAGGTTTCAATGTTTGCCTCTCATATATCACAATATTTTAGAGACAACAAACCTTCTGAGACATCCCCTGCTATTATATGGGAAGCTCACAAGGCAACTATGAGAGGCCGATTCATAGAACTTGGGGCAAGGAGGAAAAGAGAGCATGGTCAACAACTTGAGCAGGTCCTTCATCAAATAACTGAACTCGATAAACAACACAAACTCACCTTACACATATCCCATTTAGAAGCACTTGCGCTGAAACGAGAAGAACTAAAAAATCTGCTTAATCTAGACACAGCTCGGAAATTCCAACGTTATTTGCAAAAACTCTGAGTGGGGGGATAAACCTAGCAGACAACTAGCAAGATCCCTTAAAGAAAAACAGACTAGATCATTTATCCCTAAAATAAAACTACCTAATGGTAACTTAGTCCACGCGACTCCTCATATTGCTAAAGCTTTTAGGGATTATTATGCAGATCTTTATAAAGTGCAGTGTGATTCTCCGTCTCTGACTGTGAAGGAGAGACGTAGCCTCATGTTAGCATACTTAAAAGAAGCGAATTTGCCTAAAATTCCAAATTCATCCCTCAGAGAACTTGAATCTGAACTTTCGGTGGAGGAATTTCAGGCAGCCCTGAAATCTTCACCGATAGGTAAGGCCCCGGGACCGGACGGTTACACTACCCGATACTACAAAACATTTAGTGACGTTCTCTTGCCCCAGCTTACTCCCTATGCCAACTCAATTTCACAGATCTCGGGATTACGCCCGGAATCTCTTACAGCTCACATTTCAGTTATTCTTAAAGGAGCACTATACCTTTTTTTTTTTTTTCCTTAAAAATAACAAACATGTTATACTTACCTCCACTGTGCAGCTCGTTTTGCACACAGTGGCCCCGATCCTGGTCTTCTGGGGTCCCTCGGCGGCTGTCTTGGCTCCTCCCCGCAAGGACTCCACACCTTAATGCGAGTGAGCTCGCATGGTGTGGAGTGATTGCGGGCGCGCTCCCGTGATACAGCGGCGGCCATAGCCGCCGACTGTATCACTCGGCCCCGCCCCCGGCGTGCCGCGTCATTGGATGTGATTGACAGCAGCGCCAGCCAATGGCTGGGCTGCTTTCAATCTATCCAGTGTAGCCAATCGGCGGCCAGGCAGAAAAACGAAGAGGATGACGGGGACGAGCATGGGACTTTCGAGGGGCCAGGTAAGAAAAACGGGGGCTCGGGGGGGGCGGTATTGTCGAATGTTTTTTCACCTTAATGCATAGGATGCATTAAGGTGAAAAAACATGTAACTTTACTACTCCTTTAAAGCAGATAAGGACTCTACTCAATGTAGTAGCTACAGGCCAATTTCCCTATTGAATGTTGATATCAAATTATATTCAAAGGTAATGGCTAACAGACTACTCCCCCTTATACCCAGTTGGATTTCTACGGATCAGACGGGCTTTATCCCACATAGAGAAGCCAAGGATAATTCTCTCCGGGCGATATCTCTTATACAATACGCTCAAAGGTCGTCCCAGTCCACCCTATTTGTATCTACAGATGCAGAAAAAGCGTTTGATAGGGTGGACTGGGATTACTTAAAAATGACCCTGCGACATTTTGGGTTGGGACCCAAGATGTTCTATCGTATTATCTCCCTTTACTCTAATCCCACGGCACAAATCCGCATAAACGGCACTTTGAGTGAGTCATTTCAACTATTCAATGGGACTAGACAGGGCTGTCCCCTTTCTCCCCTTTTATTTGCCCTTACCCTTGAACCCTTTCTGGCAGCTATAAGACATAATATAAATATACATGGGATTGATGGGAAGTGTCAGTAGGTAATAAAACTCACAAATATGCGGCATATGCGGATGATTTTTTATTCAGCAGCCCTGTATCTCGCTTCCTAATTTAATGACAGCTTTTTCTACTTTTCAGACACTTTCTAATTTTAAAAATAGGATTTTTTGTACTCACCGTAAAATCCTTTTCTCTGACATCCATGGACTGACACGGTGTCACTTTACACGTGGGTTATGTCCCTGCTTGCAGGAGAAGACCTAGGCAGAATGTGAGATGTTATACATACATTCTAAAAGCCAGAGCTGAACAGCCCCACCCAGGGGGCGGTCCCTCCGGACATAACCCTCCCACTACAGTCAGCAGACTTCAGTTCGTAACAAAGCAGTACAAACTTAAAAAGGAAGGGTGGGTGCCGTGTCAGTCCATGGATGTCAGAGAAAAGGATTTTACGGTGAGTACAAAAAATCCTATTTTCTCTTATCATCCATGGACTGACACGGTGTCTCTTTACACTTTACACGTGGGATGTCCCAAAGCAGTGTCAAGAGGGATGGGAGCAGTATAAATGGAAAAACCAAAAACTTTCACTCCAAGAAGGCAGATCTCCTCAACGGAGGAGTCGCAACTTTAAACAGCGGCCTGCAGCACCCTGCGGCCGAAGGAAGCATCCGAAGATGCAGCCACATCAACCTTATAAAAAACTTAAAAGGTATGAACAGACGACCAGGTCGCCGCCTTGCGCACTTGTGCAACCGACGCTTGATGTCGGAAAACCCAGGAAGCACCAATTGCCCTGGTGGAATGCGCCGTAACCGGAAAGGGAGGCGCCCGCCCTTTGAGAGCATAGGCTTGAATGACGGTTTGTCTGATTCCCCTAAAAATGATGGCAGACGAAACCGCTTGGCCCTGTTATGGACCAGGGGCAGTCACAAACAGTGAGTCGGACTTCTGAATAGAAGCAGTAGCAGACAGGTACACCCGTAAGGCTCGTAACACATCCAATATGTGCAGCGCAAACTCTCTGGGATCCGATGGGTGAGGACACAAGGGCGGGAGGACAATGTCTTCATGTAGGTGAAAGGTAGACACCACCTTTGGCAAAGGGGAAGGTCGCGGATGCAACACCGCCTTATCCTTATGGATGACTAAATATGGCGACTTGCAGGACAAAGCCGCCAACTCAGACACTCGTCAAACAGAAGTGATTGCCACTAAAAGGCCACCTTCTGAGACAAGACAAGAGAGGAATATCCCGGATATTCCCAAAAAGGAGGTTCCTGGAGGACCTAGAGCACCTGGCGTCCGTCGTGAGTACCGTCCATTGGATGGGAGGGGAACGACTTTCCGGACCGAAGAGCCGAGGGTCCCAACCACCCTGTCAGGGACGCCCTGACCAGGTGAATCACCTGGATCCGAAGATCCAAGGACAACGGGGATTTGTCCCAGGTGGACAAGATCTCCTTCTGCAATGCCCTGGTGTGTGATTGGGCATACGGAATGGCCGCGAAGGAGGCCACCAGGAGTCCCGGGACTCTCATGCAAACAACGGATTGACAACCATGTTCGGGATGTCAGCACCCGCACCGCAGACTGAAGTGTCAGCAACTTCTCCAGAGGTAGGATACCTTTGCCTCCAAGGAGTCCAGAACCAGAACTAGAGACTCCAGACACTGAGTCGGGACCAGGACTGACTCCTGAATGTTCAGGAACCACCCGAAGTCCCTGAGGGTCTAATTGACGATAGTCACCTTTCCTCTAAGTCTGAGCCACTTTCTGCTCATAGCAGAAGACCGTCCAGATAGCCCACGACAGCAATACCTCGCTGTAACAGAAGGCTAGAACCGGAGCAAGCACCTTGGTGAACACCCTTGGTGCCGAGGCAAGGCCGAAAGGAAGAGCCACAATCGAGAGTGGACTTCGCTGATCGCAAGGCGCAGAAACTTCTGGTGACTTGCGCAGATCGGAACATGCAAGTAGGCGTCCTTGAAGTCCAAGGACGCCAGAAGAAAATCCCTTTGGAGTGTAGCGATCACCGTGCGAATGGATCCCATGCGGAATTTCTGCACCTTCTCGAAGGCATTCAGGGCCTTGAGGTCCAGGATAGGCCGAACCACGTCCTATTTTTGGGACGACAAACAGATTCGAGCAGAATCCCTGAAAACTCTCCTGTGACGGAACCGGCACAATCACTCCGGACCTGATCAAATCCTGTACAGCCCCCAAGAGGGCTGCCCGACAGGTAGGAAGGAGCGGAAGATTCAAGGGAAAGAATCTGTGTGGGGGCCAGGATCGGAATACTATCCTATAACCTGAGGTGACCACCTCGCACACCCACCAGTCGGAGATTCGGGAGATCCACCGATCCGTGAACCTGCGAAGTCGTCCCCCCACCCCAGAGTCGGGCGGAGGCAAGACTTCACGCGGAGGCGGGCTTGGGGGCCGCTTGTTTGGCTTACGCACCCAGGGGCACTTGTGCCCACCAGCCGCACTGCCGTCAGTCTGAGAGTACCTGTGGACTCTGACTGACGAAAAAACCCCTGTTTTGCTGGAAAGGAAGGCCCCTGTTTGCGGCGGGCCTCCTCACCCTTGCTAGTCTAAGGAAGAAGAGTGCGTTTACCTCCCGTGACATCCATGACGATGTCATCCAGAGCAGCACCGAAAGGTCTACCGCCTTTAAAATAGTAGATCCGTCAGGAGCTTCCTAAGGCTAGGTCAGCAGACCAGCATTTCAACCAGATAAGATGACGCAATACCACCGCCGAGACAGAGGCCCTGGATATTAAAGGGGCCGCGTTCAGCGTGGCGTCGCACACAGAAACCAGGCCCTGAACCAGTTGGTGGGCCAGAGCAACTGTGTCTGGAGGAAGAATATGCTCCTGTACAGCTAGGTGCAACATTTTTGCCCAACCTGTAAGTGTTTTAGACACAAGGGTCGCCGCTACCACAGGTCGTAGGGCGGATCCCAACAAGGCAAACATGGTTCTGCTCACCACTTCTGACCTCCTGTCAGTGGGGTCCTCAAATGCAGGAGTCCCCTCCATCGGGAGAGTGATGGCCTTGTTCAACCGGGCGACTGGAGGGTCGACCACTGGGGGAGAAGCCCACTTTTTAAAGTAGGGCATCTTCAAGGGGTACCTGATAGACCAACGCTGCGGGACCATAAAAAAATTCTTCTGCGGCTTTACCCAGACCTTATCAATGAGCTGGTCAAAGAAAGTACAATGGAAAAAACCCCTTTAGAAGGCCTGGCCTTAAAAGAACCAAAGGAGACAGTATCAGCCTGAGGTTCTGCATCCGCAGCATTTGAGCTTGAGAGTGTCCCTCACCGCAGTCATGAGCACACTAACAAGCGCCCTGTCATTTACTGACTCAGAACTGGAGTTTTCCTCATAAGGAATGTCCTGTTCAAAACCATCCATACATTCAGAACTAGGGTCCTGAGCGATAGTGGCTAGGCCCATATCTGAATCAGCGCACTGCCCTCGAGTAGATAAAGTGGGGAGAGGGCGCCTTTTTGCACCTTGCGCTTGCACACAGCTCCCATCCTGGTCAGAAATTGATTCCAGGGCTGCCCACAACAGGTCCATAGGGACCGCAGTGCTGAAGCACTGCCTGTTGCCACTGACATTTTTAGGGGAAGCTGGTGACACAGACTCCATATTGTCCCTCTCTGAGACTCTCTCAGATAAAAAGTCCACCCACAGGCTGTGCTGACTGAGGAGGGGGCGCCCAGGGGACTAGGGACCGCTTAGTTCCGCTGTCTGTACCGCGCTGTGTCAGCGCTGGTAAGCTGTGAGGAGACTGTGAGGAGATTCGCGCTGCTATAGCAGCGCTAGAGGCCAAACTTTATTCTTGATAAAAAAGAATTCCAAAAAGGAATAAAATAGGTCAGGAGACTGGCTCCTGAGGGAGCCACGTCTTCTCCTTCTGCTAGGCAGAAAAAAACTGAAGTCTGCTGACTGTAGTGGGAGGGTTATGCCCGGAGGGACCGCCCCCTGGGTGGGGCTGTTCAGCTCTGGCTTTTAGAATGTATGTATAACATCTCACATTCTGCCTAGGTCTTCTCCTGCAAGCAGGGACATAACCCACGTGTAAAGAGACACCGTGTCAGTCCATGGATGATAAGAGAAATTAATATTTCCAAGTCCGAAATTCTAAATATCAACCCTACCAGGAAGGAAGGTGGAAAGTTTAAAACCCCTCTTCCCTTTTAGATGGGTTCAACGTAATATGAAATATTTGGGAGTGAATCTTACGCCTCACACTCAGTCTCTTTTTAAATATAACTATATTCCATTATTGAATAATATTAGAGAGGATCTACAAAAGTGGAATACGCTGACACACTCATGGCTGGGTAAAGTAAGCATAGTTAAAATGAACATTCTGCCTAGAGTACTTTTTTTTTTTTTTTTTTTTTTTTTTTTCAAATGATCCCATTGGGTGTACCTATAGTTTTTTTTTCCCTATTACAGACCTTGGTCTCCCGCTTCATTTGGAAGAACAGCCACCCCAGAGTATCCAAGGAAGTGTTATTTCGCTCCAAGGATGCGGGGGGACTGGCCCTTCCAAATTTTAAGACTTATTATAATGCTGTTATTCTATCTAGAATTGCAGAGTGGAAATATGCCGCTAATTCCAAACTCTGGGTGAGCTTGGAATATGCTCTGTGTATACGTGGTAACCAGGGTATAGTTGCTAGGTCTGTGTTACTAAGACACCTTGCTCCAAGTACCTCCTATATTAACCACTTCCACTCTTGATGTATGTGATGCCTTACATAGGAAGATTTCATGGTCATATGCTTCTCCTTTGCTACCACTTTTGGACCACGATTATTTCTTACCTGGTCTAGTAGACCCGGGATATAGGATGTGGTCGCCAGAAGGACCTCTTTTATTACATCAGGTTCTGCGAGAAAATGCTCTTAAGCCTCTTGAGGAAATTCTCGGCCTCAAGCCGATTACGTTTTTGGACAAATGGAGATATAACCAGTTGCAGGGCTTCCTTAGAACCTTGCCTCAGCCGCTCAAAGGAATACAGGACTTAAATAGTATTGAGGAAATCTTCAATTCAACGGAGTCACCGGAACATAGTATCTCGGTATTTTACAAATCACTTATCAAGCTCCAAGGAGACACTTACCCTCCCTTCTTTGCTAAGTGGGAGGCAGACCTGGAATCCAGTATCCCAGATAGCCAAAAGGACAAAGTCCTGCAGTTGTCTCATATCTCTTCAATAGCATCAAAGATGGCTGAGGTCAATTACAAATTGCTAACTAGATGGCACTATACCCCATCAAAGCTTCATCAGATGTTCCCTGCCAACTCCCCATTGTGTTGGAGGAACTGCGGGAACAGAGCAACTCATGCTCATATATGGTGGTCGTGCCCACTTATCCGCCCCTATTGGTCTAGCATTATTGGTATCATCCAACAAATATCCAGTATTAATCTTCCTGTTGATGCATGGACCATCCTCTTTCATGCTACTAAGGAGTCTGTCAGAAAATATAAATGTTCCCTAGTTCCACATCTGCTTAACACGGCTAAAGCACTTATACCTACCCTTTGGGGCCAGCCTGAGACTCCATCCGTGAAAAAGTGGTTTCAAAAAATATCAGGGGTACATCTCATGGAAGAAATTACTCATCGTAACAAGGACACTTTCCAACGACATATCCTAACTTGGACTCCGTGGATGGAATTTAAGGACACTACAACCTATAGAGAGATACTTGCACAATCTCACTGAGACTCAATCTATATTTACTGAATAAGCTATTAATATCTTAAGGCTGATTATTTGGGACTATTGTCGGGCCTACTCCTTAGGAGTCTAAAATGTACTGAGACATGCATATTACTAGATACCAGGCATGCCGGCCTACTTTTCCTCTCCCCCCCTTTTATCTTTTCCTAATTTCTCCCCCCCCCCCCCCCTTCTTTTTTTTTTTTTTTTTTTTTTATATACTTGGAGAGAGAATTTAACGAAGTTGTGATAAATTATTTTCGATCAATGCACATAGGGAAGAGGGGGGGGGGTGAATTTTTTGGGTATAAGTTTTTTTTTTTTTTTTCCTCTCTCTCTCTCTCTCTCCTCTCTTTCACATATAAGTTGGGTCACTTTATCAATATAGCCAATTGTAAATTTATTTCTCTTCCCCATTATCACATATTGGTGAGGTCACTTATCCCTGTCACTTTTGATCTCTACATACATGTTTTGTCACTCCAACACAGCCATTTGCAAACTCATCCTTCAGTCATTTATATAGCCCACTTCTGGACTCTAATATTTGGGTTCCCCTTTTTTTTTTTGTTTGAAGAAGTTTTTGGAACCACTTTTTGTCACCTCACATTAGGTACTTTCACTTTAAAAGGGCACTAACATTAGAGTTTTAACACATAATAAACCTTAAAACACTTAGGGGAGAAAACGAGGGACTGTATCCTCTCCTTCCCCTTCTTTCTTCCCTTTTTTTTTTTTCCCCTCTTCTCCTTCTGTGCACCCCTTTCCCTCTTCTTCTCTGCACAGCCCTGATTCCCCTAGTCAGTATGGAGTGTGGGGTTCCAGGGCTGGGGTTTTTATATAGGAGCATAGATGATTGTTCTCATTTTTAGGTTGATTTTTTTTTTATTTTTTCTTTCTTTCTTCGGGAAATATTGAGTATGTGTTTTTATGTATTGTAAAGTGTGTTATATGTTGAAAAATTAATAAAAAATTGATAATAAAAAAAAAAAAAAGCCAGCAGCTACAAATACTACAGCTGCTGACTTTAAAAAATGGACACTTACCTGTCCGGGGCACCCGAGATGTAGGCGGCCGAGCAATCGGTGAGGGAATCAAGAAGTGAAGCGTTGCGGCTTCACTGCCCGGTTCCCTACTGCACATGCGTGAGTAGCGCGGTGCGCCCTCACTGGTCCCCGCTCTCTCCTGGGACCAGTAAGTTTCCCAGGAGACAAGGGGGGGGGGGTTAAGTGGCGTGACTCCCACGGGAGTCTATGCCCGGAAGTGGGTGCAAATACCGGTCTTAGACGGGTATCTGCACCCCCCTCCCCCCTGAAAGGTGCTAAATGTGACACCGGAGGGGGGGGAGGGTTCCGAAAAGCGGAAGTTCTATTTTTGGGTGGAACTCCGCTTTAAGGTGAAAAAACATCCGATGCTTACAAGTCCAGTGTCGTGACCGCGCTGGCTTCTCGCCCCAATCTTCTCGGCTGTTCTCGGCTCTTCATTGGAGATTGATGGCAGTGCAGCCATTGGCTCCCGCTGCTGTCAATCTAATCAATGACGCGGCGCGCCGGGGGGCAGGGCCGAGTGATGCACTTGGTGGCTACGCCGCCACTGTATCACACGGGAGCGCGCCCACAAGCTAACCCCCTTGGGAGAGAGCTTCCCAGAACAGGGGTTGGCTCTTGCGGGGAGGAGCCGAGACAGCTGCTGAGGGACCCCAGAAGACGAGGTAAGTATAACCGGTTTGTTATTTAAAAAAAATAAATAAAACTTTTACAACCCCCTTTTTTTTTTATTGTAATGTGCCTATGCACACAGGCGTGTAAACAAGCGGCGTGCATGGGCCACGCTTGGGTTGGCTGGGCATGGGCCACGCTTGGGTCGGCTGGGTGGCTGGGCCGGGCCACGCTTGGGGCGGCTGGGGCGGGTTGGCGGCTGGGCCGGGCCCCGCTTGGGTCGGGTTGGCTGGGCCACAGCTGTGTTGCTTCTTTTCTGGTTGAAGTTGTTGTTCCTTCCTTAAAACAATTATTAGCAGGTCAGACATTTTTCTTGTACCTTTGATGTTTGCCATTATCTTCACATACCAAACTACTAATATTGTAATCCATGCAATGTTGCTGATTCTTTGACTTTGTCGGTCGTCTAACCAGCTTGTCTTTCTGTTTGCAGTGTGCGTTCCAGTGTGTCTTGTAATGGCTCTGCAGAGGATCCAGAGGATGTGTTGGGTAAGAAGCGTCGTGTGGATACCCCGTCTGCATCACCAGCACTTTCCGATTCCACCTGTGTGGCGGCTCGAACGCGGCCCCTGCGAGGGCACAAGAAGCGCAGCCTTGTCCGGTCCAGTGATGTGTCCTCACTCAGCAGAAAGGTAAAAACCCCGTCCTGTGACCCAGGAGGAAATGTTGGGGCTTCTAACCTCGGACTGGCATCCTGCTTTTACACATTAGGAGACTCTGTCTACCGCCACCTTGCCGTATACCGCTGGGCACTGCCAGATTTTATATGCAGAATGTTGCAGAAATTGGGTGTAATGACCTCGCCCCGTGTGTCCCCGTCCAGTCACCTCCCTAGTGGCAGAGGGTTCATGGAGCACATCTGTTAATTATGGAAGTCTGATTCAACGCCCAATGGGTTTTATTTAACCGACACATGGTGCTTCCATTTGTTGGGTGACCCCTTTGGGGCTAATCCATATACTAGGTACAGTGTACAGCAACCCCAAACTGACCAATCAGAATGCACTTTACTGGAATCACACCAGACTAAAGAGTCCTGATCAACAGCTAAAGATACTAATGGAATATATAGATGATATACTTTATATATTTTGTGCTTTGTTTAGCCACAGAAGCCGTTGTCTGCGAAGTGTGGATGTGAACCCCCCACCACATGTATCCTGTGTGGTTGTAAGACATATGCAAAGACATCACACCCCAGCACCATGGCTCTAAATGAGCAGATCTCCCTGATGGACCCCTGCTACCACCCCATCCTGTCCTTCCCCTATGGTAAGTGTGGAACCCTGAAACGCATTTAATGTCTTGTAGTGAGATGGAGAGATCTATCTCTCTCTCTGTATATGATTTGATTTATTTTATTATCCATTGAGGGACACAGGATTGTTGTCATTCTTGAGGCCCGTGCACACGATCAGATTATCCGACGGGAATTGTGTGACGGCAGGCTGTTGTCGGAAAATCCGCCAATCGGACAATTGTCGGATTTTCCGCCAACAAATGTGGGATAGCATGCTTTAAAAAATTTACCCCAACAAATGTGTGTTGTCGGATTATCCGATCGTGTGCACACAAGTCCTTCGGACAAAACTCCAAAGTACAAACACGCATGCTCAGAAGCAATGCTAACCATAACGCAACATTAGCAGAAGTTTCCCAAAGGGTGGCGCTAAAGAGCTGAAAACCCACATAGATTTGTGTTTGTTGGCCGACAATTCTTTGCCGTTTTTTCGTATGCAATAAAAGTTCCTGGCCAACGCCCATACTGCCACCTTTAGGAAGTTTGGACACTGGCAATAAAAAAAACTAGGCCGGCCCTATAAAACTCCGCCTCCAACCACCATGCCTCTCAAATCTTTTGCTAACTTCTAGGCCAGGGATATGCAATTAGCGGACCTCCAGCTGTTGCCAAACTACAAGTCCCATCATGCCTCTGCCTCTGGGTGTCATGCCTGATGCTGTCAGAGTCTCGCTATGCCTCATGGGACTTGTAGTTTGGCAACAGCTGGAGGTCCGCTAATTGTATATCCCTGTTCTAGGGCTAGGCAATCGGACATCATCTGTAGCTCTGCTGAGAAACTCCTATTTTTTTTATCTTTTTTTTCACAAGCGGACTCCTTCGATTTTTTTATTTTTTTTTGGTGACTTCAATTAACCACTTAACAACCACCTGCCGACAAATAACGGCGGCAGGGTGGTTGCTTAACTCTGGGAGGACGTTATATAACGTCCTCCCAGAATCGCGCGCCCCCTGGGGCGCGCACACGGGAAACTCCGTGACCGCCGGGTCCAGAGGACCCGGCGGATCACGAATCGCGGTAAATCGCCGCTGATAGCGGCCGTTTACCACGTGATCGCTCCGTCAAATGACGGAGCAATCACTTGTAAACAGACCGGCGTCATTTGATGACGCCGGTTCCTCCCTCCCCTCTCTGTACCGATCGGTACAGTGTGAGAGGGGAGGGGGAGGGAGCGGATGGCAGCAGCAGCACTGTGGGCTGGATCTGTGACAATTGCAGTCACAGATCCATCCATCCCTGCTCAGCCATCCCTGTGCTATACCCTGCCAATACTCTGCAATACACCCTGCCAATACTCTGCAAAATACCCTGGTGCAATACTCTGCAATACCCTGGTGCAATACTCTGCAATACCCTGGTGCAATACTCTGCAATACCCTGGTGCAATACTCTGCAATACCCTGGTGCAATACTCTGCAATACCCTGGTGCAATACTCTGCAATACCCTGGTGCAATACTCTGCAATACCCTGGTGCAATACTCTGCAATACCCTGCGAAATACTCTGCAATACCCTGGTGCAATACTCTGCAATACCCTGGTGCAATACTCTGCAATACCCTGGTGCAATACTCTGCAATACCCTGGTGCAATACTCTGCAATACCCTGGTGCAATACTCTGCAATACTCTGCAATACCCTCCGCAATACTCTGCAATACCCTCCGCAATACTCTGCAATACCCTCCGCAATACTCTGCAATACCCTCCGCAATACTCTGCAATACCCTCCGCAATACTCTGCAATACCCTGCCATACACCGCAATACCCTGCCATACACCGCAATACCCTGCCATACACCGCAATACTCCGCAATGCCCGGCAATACTCCGCAATGCCCGGCAATACTCCGCAATGCCCGGCAATACTCCGCAATGCCCGGCAATACTCCGCAATGCCCGGCAATACTCCGCAATACTCCGCAATGCCCGGCAATACTCCGCAATGCCCGGCAATACTCCGCAATGCCCGGCAATACTCCGCAATGCCCGGCAATACTCCGCAATGCCCGGCAATACTCCGCAATGCCCGGCAATACTCCGCAATGCCCGGCAATACTCTGCAATGCCCGGCAATACTCTGCAATAACCACTTCCCGCCCTCCGGCCGTCATATGACGTCCTTGACTTTGTGCGGGGATATCTGAATGATGGGAGCAGCTACAGGCATCATTCAGATATCGGCTTTTTCAGCCGGCGATTCCCTACACCATAAGAACAATCATAGCGGCTGTTCCGCCGCTTGATCATTCTTACGGGAGGCAAGAGGGGATGTCGTCCCCCCCCCCCCCCCCCCCCCGCCGCCCTCCGGTGCTTCTACCGACTCACCGCTACGATCAAAGCCAGGATTGTTGTTTTTTTTTTTTGTATTTTTTTCAGGCTTCCCAGCCTAGAGGTGAGATGTGGGGTCTTATTGACACCCCCCCCCCCCCCCCCCCCCCATATCTCACTGTAAAGAGGACCTGTCATGCCATATTCCTATTACAAGGGATGTTTACGTTCCTTGTAATAGGTATAAAAGTGATCAAAAAAATGTTTAGGGCGGAAAAACATGTCAAACTAAAATAAATAAAGTAAAATGAAGAAGAATTTTTTTTTTTTTTTAAAGCGCCCCTGTCCCCGTGAGCTCGCATACAGAAGCGAACGCATACGTAAGTCCCGCCCACATATGAAAACGGTTTTCAAACCACACATGTGAGGTATCTCTGCGAACGTTAGAGCGAGAGCAATCATTTTGGCCCTAGACCTCCTCTGTAACTCAAAACATGTAACCAGTAAAAATATTTAAAGCGTCGCCTATGGGGATTTTTTAAGTAGCGAAGTTTGGCGCCATTCCACGAGTGTGTGCAATTTTTAAGGGCGACATGTTAGGTATCTATTTACTCGGCGTAACTTCATCTTTCCCATTATGCAAAAACATTGGGCTAACTTTACTGTTTTTTTTTTTTTTTTTTTTTTAAGCACAAAACATTTTTTTTCCGTAAAAAACGCGTTAAAAAAATTGCTGCGCAAATATCGTGCGAGATAAAAAGTTGCAACAACCACCATTATATTCTCTAAGGTCTTTGCTAAAAAAACATATATAATGTTTTGGGGTTCTATGTAATTTTCTAGCAAATAAATGATGATTTTTACATGTAGGAGAGAAATGTCAGAATTGGCCTGGGTGCTCCAGAACGCCTGAAGGTGCTCCCTGCATGTTGGGCCTCTGTATGTGGCCACGCTGTGTAAAAGTCTCACACATGTGGTATCGCCATACTCGGGAGGAATAGCAGAATGTGTTTTGGGGTGTAATTTGTGGAATGCATATGCTGTGTGTGAGAAATAACCTGCTAATATGACAATTTTGTGAAAAAAAAAAAAGAGAAAAAAAAAATCTTGCTTTTGCAAAGAATTGTGGGAAAAAATGACAACTTCAAAAAACTCACAATGCCTCTTTCTGAATACCTTGGAATGTCTTCTTTCCAAAAAGGGGTCATTTGGGGGGTATTTGTACTTTTCTGGCATGTTAGGGTCTCAAGAATTGAGATAGGCCGTCAGTACTTCAGGTGTGATCAATTTTCAGATATTGGCACCATAGCTTGTGGACTCTATAACTTTCACAAAGACCAAATAATATACACCAATTTGTACTTCTTTTTACCAAAGATATGTAGCAGTATAAATTTTGGCCAAAATTTATGAAGAAAAAATAGTAATTTGCAAAATTTTATAACAGAAACGAAAAAAAAATCATTTTTTTACAAATATTTCAGTCTTTTTTCTCTTATAGCGCAAAAAATAAAAAACCCAACAGTGATTAAATACCACCAAAAGAAAGCTCTATTTGTGTGAAAAAAAGGACAAAAATTTCATATGGGTACAGTGTTGTATGACTGAGTAATTGTCATTCAAAATGTGAGAGCACCGAAAGCTGAAAATTGGTCTGGTTATTAAGGGGGTTTAAGTGCCCAGTGGTCAAGTGGTTAAGACTTCAAAGATTCTGTGCTTGAGCTGGTCTCCACACAGCAGCTATACTGCCAGCCGGTGTATCCTTAGCAACAGCTTTTGGAGGCAGACCCCTCCGGACTGAGAAATTGCAGGATTAGCCTGGAATGTGACCTTCTGGCACAGAGCTCTGCATTGTGGCACTTTCCAGATTTCTTTTCTACTGTGCTCCCCAGAGCGCCCCCTAGGTCCAGAATCATGGCACAGCCTCTTTTTTGACCCGGCCTCTAAAGACTCATGCAGTGGTCATGGCGAGGATAGCTTGGAATGTGACCTTCGGGCACTGGGGTTCTGCATAGGGGCTCTTTCCAGACCTTAACCACTTGACTTTCGGAAGATTTACACCCCCCCCCCCTGCCCTTCCTGGCCAGGCTAGTTTTTGCAATACTTTACTGCGTTACTTTAACTGACAATTGCTCGGTCGTGCAACGCTGTACCCAAATAACATTTTGTGTTGTTTTTTTTTTTTTTTTTTTGTTTTTTTTTACAAATAGAGCTTTCTTTTGGGGGTATTTGATCACCTCTGCAGTTGTTGCGCTATAAACAAAAAAATGAGCCAATTTTTTTTTACTTTCTGCTATAAAACCTATCCAAGAAGAAATCTTTTTTTTTTTTTTTTTATCAATTTAGGTCAATATGTTTTCTTCATATTTTTGGTGAAAAAAATCCCAATAAGCGTATATTGATTTGCACAAAGGTTATAGCAGCTGCAAACTCGGACTTTTTTCTTTTTTGCTTAACGACCGCCCACTGTATATATAGGTTGGCAGAACGGCACGGACAGGCAAATTCACGGACCTGTACGTGGCCCTTTTTAAATGCCTACCGTGTGGTCATGCGCGCTCTGCCGGCGGCCTTCTCGCGACCCTGCCACCTTCCCCCGTGAGTCGGACCGCGTGTCCCACGGACTCGATCGTCACGGGGGATCCCCACGATCGTCTCACGGAGGTATAGAGTGGGGTGTAAACAAGCATCTCCTGGCTCTGACTAGTTACAATGACACTGATCTCGGCTCCGTGTACTCGGAGCAAAGATCAGTGTCATGTGACACAAAGCCCAACCCCCCCCCCCCCCCCTCAGTTAGA
Organism: Rana muscosa; assembly: GCA_029206835.1. Taxonomy (NCBI): domain Eukaryota; kingdom Metazoa; phylum Chordata; class Amphibia; order Anura; family Ranidae; genus Rana; species Rana muscosa. The sequence continues at coordinate 217,997,582 of JARGYO010005626.1, read as the reverse complement.
AACACAATGCAGGGAACACTTAACCCCTTCACTGCCGGTGTCATTTTCACAGTAATCGGTGCATTTTTATAGCACTGATCGCTGTCTGTATAAATGAAAATTGTCCCAAAAATGTGTCCGATGTGTCCGCCATAATGTCGCAGTCACCAAAAAAATCACTGATCGCCGCCATTACTAGTAAAAAAAATAAAAATAATGCCATAACTATCCCCTATTTTGTAAACGCTATAACTTTTGCGCAATCCAATCAATGAACGCCGATTGCGATTTTTATTCATTTTTTTTGTACCAAAAATATGTAGAATACGTATCGGCCTAAACTGAGGAAAAAATGTTTTATATTTTTTGGGGATATTTATTTTAGCAAAAAGTAAAAAATATTGCATTTTTTCAAAATTGTCGCTCTATTTTTGTGTATAGCGCAAAAAATAAAAACCGCAGAGGTGATCAAATACCACCAAAAAAAAGTACTATTTGTGGGAAACAAAGGACGTCAATTTTGTTTGGGAACCACGTCGCACGACCGCGCAATTTTTTTTTTTTTTTTGCTAGAACTATCCCCCAAAAATATATAAAAACACTTTTTTCCCTCAGTTTAGGCCGATACGTACTCTTCTACATGTAGAGTGGGGGGCTTACCAGATTTCAATGTCCCACACTAAGGAAAAGGTAGAACGGTGCTTGTTGACTGCTCCATAGAACCTCAAATCTGCTTTTGAGGGTCTCTTCAGACAGTTACACCACACTATGCCCCACAAGTCCATATACAATGACACTCCATGCACGCATGATACCATAAAGGGAGGGGAAAAAAACGCTCTCCATGGTGGGAATAGCAACGTTTATTACGGGTAAATGCACTTACAGTAGGTAGAAGCGTGTGTTGGTTGTCCCCAAACAAAGCTGGGCGTGCCCCCCCCCCCGATGACGTCACGCATAGGGCGGAGCCACAACGCGCGCTACTGTGAATGCGCAAACCATTAGTGGTCAATCATTTAGCTGGGACCCGCTGATCGGCTTGTGCTGGATCATGTATTGGATATGTGATCAGGCACAGGAGAGACACTCGACGTGAGGCGGTCCACGAGTGGTTAAACTTTGCTAAAAGCTGGAGATGAGCTCTGTCTTCCCATGGAGACACGCAGAGTACAGTGCTGCATGGTGATGCTGAGCTGTGGGTGTTAACTGTCATTTTTTTTCCCCAGTAGACGCACCCATAACTTGTCTGTCAGACGCTGGCTGCATTCATCCTCTTGGCCCTGCTTATCGTCCCCCATATCTGTGCTGTTCTGCTGGATCAGTCTATGTATGGGGGCTGATGGCGGAGCATTCCTTCATTAGGTTTTTTGGGGTGGGGGGGGCCGTGCTCATCACCCACTACATAATGTAGTGGGTGATAAGCATGGCCCCCATCCCCCCAAAAATCGGTTGTACAGAAAGGCAAAGTCCCCCGACCATAACTTTCAGGGGCAAAAAATCGGTTGCAAATTATTGTGCAGCTTTTTTTTTTTATTTGTGTTACAAAGCGGTTTTAGGCTTTTATAAGCTTCACTACAGGACAGAGTCAGAAATGTCTACTTTTGCCTATAGTACTAATTTAATAATCTACAATGTTTTATATCTGAAATTGTATAATCGCATTTTTCATCCCTGTATTGTGCGTCTTTCTCTGATTGGCTGTTTGTTTCTACAGACACACCCTTCCATTTGCACTTTCAATCATTGCTGAAAGAGGACAGACAGTTCCGCGCCTCTAATAAGCTGAAAATCCTGAAGCTTTCGCAGCTCGCCAAGAAACCCCAGGAGACCGGCAGTGAGTGGACGAACGGCGCTTTTTGAAAAATGCCATCTTGTGTGTAATGGGGCCTCGCCTTAGATGCAAATACGTCAGACAGGGGCTCATAAACATCCAGTTGTTGCACAAAAAAAAACCCAGATGAGATTGTCACCCGCTGTGTGTGGGCACAATAAATCCGAACTCTGGAGTTTGTCCTGCCACAGGGGAGCTCAGACTTGTTTGTGTGAAGACCGGTTTCCTTTTTGCTAGAAGTGATCAGGAAAATGCTGGTTCAATACCGAATGCAGAATTGGCAGAACAATACCAGAATGTATGACATCACAACTGCATAGAAATGCAGGAGCAAAGAATGCCGTTCCTTACTGCTGCCCAGGGAGAAAACATCTGCAGGAAGAACTAGTTGCACAAGTCTCTGTAGCCCGGGGGGGGGGGGGGGGGGTCATTTATCATGTTCTTAAAGTCCAACTCCATGTTTAACCACTTCCTTCACTATAGCCAAAAGACAGCTGCAGCAAAGCACTCATTTCTGTGAGGACGTCCATTGAAGTCCATTTTGGGGGGAGAGAAAGTATATATTAGATGGTACTTTACAACCACTTTACTAAGGGGGAAGAGCAGCTGTGGCAAAATGGCAAAATACTCAATCAAGGCAGTAGGGGTGGGGGCGGGGAGGAGATTGACTTTACAGTTCACATACAGACTACAGAAATGACAAGGAGAGCGGAAGGGGGAGGTGCAGAGACAGGAGAGCGCAGGATGACTGAGGCACGTAGACTGACCAGCCATAAGCGTGATCAGTCAGTGTTTTTATAAACATTGATCAGACGGGAGATACAAAGTCACATTTTGTTTATAAACCATGCTAATTTGTATCTCTATCTCCTGTCTGAACAATGTTTATAAACAATGTTACTTTGTATCTATCATGTCTGAACGTTAATATAAATGATGTCCGACGGTCAGCTTTTTCCACAACAGCAGCTTTTACAACTACTTTATTTTGTACGGAACTGTGGAGTGGGGCAGGCACTGTCCTGTGCACTTACATAAGGGCGCACAACTAGTTGAAGCCCAATTAACCTTTTTAAATATTGTGATAGGCTGGCTAAAGTGTGTTGGGTTTTTTTTTTTTTTTGTGATAGGAGAGCTCGCCCTGTAGTAGGCCAAGTTGGATCTTGAGCCGTAGTTTACACTGTTCTTTCACATTATTTCTTCCCCCTCCCACAATGTCACAGTACTGGTCCAGTTTCCAAGCACCAGTGCTGGCACATGGAGTGAGACTGGTGCACTCTTATATCTGGGAGTATTTTCTTGCTGGGGGGATACAAGGTGTGTGCGCTGCTGCTGTAGAACCCGACACTATGTAACCCCGTTTGTCTTGCACAGGTTGAAGAAAAGGTTTGCTGTAAATCTAGCAGACGGTATGCTGGTGTGAATGGGAGGGGCTGGTGTGAATGGGAGGGGCTGGTGTGAATGGGAGGGGCTGGTGTGAATGGGAGGGGCTGGTGTGAATGGGAGGGGCTGGTGTGAATGGGAGGGGCTGGTGTGAATGGGAGGGGCTGGCTGCGACTGGGAGGGGCTGGCTGCGACTGGGAGGGGCTGGCTGCTGGTGTGAATGGGAGGGGCTGGCTGCTGGTGTGAATGGGAGGGGCTGGCTGCTGGTGTGAAGGGGAGGGGCTGGCTGCTGGTGTGAATGGGGGAGGGGCTGGCTGCTGGTGTGAATGGGGGGGGCTGGTGTAATGGTGTGAATGGGGGGGAGGGGCTGGCTGCGAATGGGGGGGAGGGGCTGGCTGCTGGTGTGAATGGGGGGCCTGGCTGCGAAGGGGGAGGCTGGTGTGAATGGGGGGGCTGGCTGCTGGTGTGAATGGGGGGGGGGCTGGCTGCGAAGGGGGGAGGCTGGTGTGAATGGGGGGGGGGAGGCTGGCTGCTGGTGTTAATTGGGGGGGGGGGCTGGCTGCTGTGTGTTGCTGGGATTTGTAGTTGACCGATACTGCAGCTAATGAGTCATTAAAGCAGAACAGGAACTCTCCATTTCCCAAGTTGTAGGTTTCCTGCTCTGGGCTCACAGATCTTGTGCAGAAAGAATGGTCTGACTGTCATGTGATAGGACTGTATGGCACCTATAAGGGTCTAGTCTGGGTCTTGGCAGCTGCCGGGCCACACAAGCTATGCCCAAAAATATCCAGTGATGTTGGCCATGCCTTCTACATCAGGAAGTCCTTGCATGTTCTCTGGTCTTGCCAGGACTCGGACTGGTTCTGCTGGTGCTAATGGATGTCTGATTTAGTCTTTCCCAGTGACCGGTATTTGGAGGATATTTGGCTGTAAAACTGACCTTCCAGGTAGATGATGATGATTCTTCTCGCTTTTGTTCTTGCAGGGTCGATGTTCCGGGACGACAGGCAATACAAAGGAATGTCAGGTCCCAGCATTCATATGTCCTCTGCAGTTACACCAAGACCAAACCCAGCAGCTCACCAGCTTCCCTCCCTTACCGATACGCCCCCTTCTGTCAGTCAGCAGAACAGCGCATCAACGGTGAGTAAATTCTGCAGGAACGTGGAATCGCATCATGACTTTTCATAGGAAAACCACAGAGAATGTTAAAATCATTCTAAAGAATAGTTGGAATGGGTTCTGCCTACAGACACTGAGCGTGTATCTTTGGAGAAATGTGTGGGAGGAGTTGGCTTTTCAATGACTCATTAACCGCTTGCCGACTGCCTAGCTGGGATAATACAGCAATACTTTGACGTTAAATACCAGAGCCATGGATGCAGCTAGATGCCATATCCCGGCATTTTTTCCCTCTAGGCACCCGTCTTCTAAAGGTCGCTGGATCAACCTTAAAAGCGGTGGCAGGGGTCATCCGTCCTCTCTTGCTTTTAAGGTTAGAGGAGAGATTTGGGGTCTTAGACCCCAGATCTCTCCATAAAGAGGACCTGTCATGCTGTATTGTTATCACAGGGGGATGTTTACATTCCTTGCCATAGCAATGAAAGTGATCAAAAATTTTTTTTTTTAAAGGGACAGCGTAAAAATTCAATAAATGTAATTAAAAAAAGTTTAAAACGCCCTTTTTCCCACATGCTCGCGCGCAGTGGCAAATGCATACGTAGGTCACGCCCACTTATGTAAATGGTGTTCATACCGCACATGTGAGGTGTTTCTGCGAATGTGTGAGCGAGAGAAATAATTGTATTTCTAGCCCTCCTCTGTAACTCTAAACTGGTTACCTGTAGAAATTGTTAAAGCGCCACCTATAGAGAGTAAGTAACGTAGTTTGGTGTCATTCTACGAGCCCACCCTATTTTAAAGCGTGACGTGTTGGGTATCTATTTACTCGACGCAACATCTTTTATAATATACAAAAAATTGGGGTGTGTGATGATTATTAATTATTATTTATTATTTTAATTTTATTTATTTGCAACAATTTATTCTTACAAAGCAAATTCACCTTTGCACGGTGGTACTGACTAGTATAGGTCGGGATCACACCTATGCATTTTTTACTTTTCAGTTTTGCAGAAACGCACTACAGTCGGTTTCCTATGGGTCACGTTCACATCTGTGTGTTTTCTGGAAGGGTCCAGGGATTTTTGGTTCCATAGAATGGATCAAAAATGTGTATTGAAAAACACAAAATGCACCCAGATTATGCAACCTGCATAGGTGTGAATTAGGCCTAAGGCTTGATTAACATCTATGCATGTTGCTTTTGACCGTTTTTTTTGCTGTGCTTTCCTTTTTCAGCGTTTTTTTTTTTTTTTTTTTTTTTAAATGTGAAAATTTGCTGTTGGGCAGATGTAAAAACGTAAATCACTGCAAAACTGCTGTAAAAACTCACTGCATGCTCTTCTGCAGCTTCTCCGTTTGAAATCTATTAAACACCGTTTTGTGTTTTTAAAAAAAAAAAAGTCCCTGACTCTTCCCGAAAACGCAGAGGCACAAAAATGCATTGATGTGAACATGTTCCATGGGAACCCATAATAAAAAAAATGCCCTGCTTTTCTGCAAAAAGCATGAAAAAAACGCATTTGTGTGACTGGAGCCTAAGGCTCTGTTCACATCTTGGCATTATGGGGCGACAATTGCGGTAAAATTGCGCAAACAGAACCGCAGGAAGCCTGTCGCCCAAAAGAAGCGCTTGTACTTTTGGGGCAGCAGGCGTCCCGCAATTTTGTTTGCGCAATGTTGCAGCAATCACTGCCCGACAAATCGCAAGCAAAATCGCACCGCGTTTGGGGTGCTATTGAAAGTGACAGGGAACGCACGGACGTCCTGCGATTCAGAACGCCAAAATGTGAAGTTTAAGTGTTTCTCCTCACTCTGTTTCTCTCCCTCACTTGGCTATCTTGACCTGTGCTGAAATAAAGGAGCAGAGGGGAAAACTAGGGTATCGGGCACCCGACGTCCACCCTATACACCTGTCATTGGTTGTTAGACGCTGGCATTTGGCCCACACAGTGCCCAACGGGTTTTTTTTTTTTTTTGTGCTGCACAAAAAGAAAACCTGTGGCTTTTGTTTTTAAAAAAAAAACAGACCTGATCCTCCTAACAGTTTTTGGACAATTTGGGTCAATTTTTAGGCATTTTGTTAGGGCATCCCTGAAGAACCCAGAAGGCACCCCAGGATGCCACCTCACCCTGGTTAAAAAAGGCGGGGCTATAGAATGCCCATGTGACCGAGGCTTTAGTATGATGAGGACGGTGCTGTAAAGTTTTTTATTTATTTTTTTACCATTTGCTTTTTATTTCAGGCTCTTAAACGGAAAAGGTTTGAGAACTCCTATGACATCGACAACATCGTCATTCCAATGTCTCTGGTGGCAGCTTCCCGTGTGGAGAAACTTCAGTACAAAGAGATTCTGACACCGAGGTACAGCTGCACACTGTGTGCCTAAAGCGCTCTCTCATCCTCTTCCCTGTAATAGTACAGCCGCACACTGTGTGCCTGAGCTCTCTCTCATCCTCTTCCCTGGAATAGTACAGCCGCACACTGTGCCTGAGCTCACTCTCCCATCCTCTTCCCTGGAATAGTACAGCCGCACACTGTGCCTGAGCTCTCTCTCCCATCCTCTTCCCTGGAATAGTACAGCCGCACACTGTGTGCCTGAGCTCTCTCCCATCCTCTTCCCTGGAATAGTACAGTCGCACACTGTGTGCCTGAGCTCACTCCCATCCTCTTCCCTGGAATAGTACAGCCGCACACTGTGTGCCTGAGCTCTCTCCCATCCTCTTACCTGGAATAGTACAGCCGCACACTGTGTGCCTGAGCTCTCTCTCCATCTTACCTGGAATAGTACAGCCGCACACTGTGTGCCTGAGCTCTCTCTCCATCCTCTTACCTGGAATAGTACAGCCGCACACTGTGTGCCTGAGCTCACTCTCCCATCCTCTTACCTGGAATAGTACACCTGCACACTGTGCTTGAGCTCACTCCCATCCTCTTACCTGGAATAGTACAGCCGCACACTGTGTGCCTGAGCTCACTCTCCCATCCTCTTACCTGGAATAGTACACCCGCACACTGTGTGCCTGAGCCAAGCTGAGCTCACTCTCTCATCCTCTTCCCTGTAATAGGTTAGGAAGGATATCTGTGAGCTCTAGTAGTGGTTCATGTTCTGCAATGTCAGACGTTTTGCAACTTGTCCCACCCACTTCCTCAGTTCTGGGTGTCAGGACCACCCCTCCCCAAGTATGTATATCCTCACAGGTAGCACACACCTCCTAAATTGTTCACCTTTACAGAAAAGGTGAGTGGACACCCTCCCCGCCCAACACCCCCCCCCCCCCCCCGGTCCCGGCTGTTTCTGAGCTGTACCTCTGTGCAGGGCTTTCAGGACAGACCAGAGCGATTCTGATTGGTCAGTGTCTGCACAGTGAATTGTCCTAATCATCCCAGAAGCGCTTCAGAGAGGAGAGCGGAGGTTTCAGATTTCTGGACCAGCTGCTGGGGGGGGGGGGGCGGGGAAGAAAGCTGAGCATCTCCAGAGGGAAGTACAGCAGGGGGGATGTACCGTATTAATGTTCACCTTTTCAGATAAAGGGGAAAAAAAAAAAAAAACGAACGCACTAATCCAATTACCACGGAGAGGCGGATATTTATCCAAGAACCGGATGGATGTGAGTTGTGCAACCAACCTGTTCTGGTTGCATAATCCCATCCTTTGTGTTAGGAAGTCTCCATTACAGAAACAAGTCCAGCTTAAAGCGCTGCGTAAACTGTTGGCGATTTATATAAATCCTGTATAATAATAATAAAGGCTCGGTTCACATAGGTGCGATGCTGGAACGCTGACTCACAAGGCAGTTCACACTGCGATATGCGAACTGCTGCGTGTGTCAATACAAAGTTAATGACACCCCCAGATCAGTTTGCATATCGCAGGGCAAACTGTCAGTTCAGACATGAATCGGATTGCATTGGGTGTTCACACCCATGCGATCTGGTTCTGGTGCGGGCCAAAAAAGGCTCCTGCATGACTTTAGATGGCTGAATTGGCATTGCACAGAAATTGCATGTGGTACAAATCGCATGCGATCTCGCACAGTGCACTAGTGTGAACCGGGTTCTAAAGGCAAAATCTTTTTTTTTTTTTTTTTACCTTTTAATGTATTAAAGTGGAACTAAAGCCCCGGCAATTATTTCAGAATAGACATGCACACTCTGTGCTGCAATAAAATGTCTGTCTGCTCGCCGTCTCCTCCTGCACTGAACCGAGCTGTGCATGCCGGGGCCGGTCTCCTGAATGCCGGGGATGACTGCCTACTGAGCATGTGCAGGAGTGACGTGATTGCCCGCTGGCCAATGCAGAGGCTCAAAGACTGGCGCTTGGGCGCAAGACTATTGGACAGATTAATATAGAGACTTTTAGTTCTGCTTTTAAGGTAAAAAAAAACCCATGCAAGCGGCTCCCTCTCCAGCCCCCCCCCCCCCCCCCACTTACCTGAGCCCGATCTCAGTTCAGCGATGTGCACAAGAGCATAGGTTTTCTAATCTCTCCTTCTCCCCAGACACAGCTGGCTGAGCCATTGGCTCCTGCTGTTAATCACAGCCAGTGACAAGGGAGCAGGGGGGCGGGTTCAAGTTGTGCTGTGTGTCATATGGACACGCACAGCTGGCTGGGGTGCGACCAACGCACAAATGGCTTGCTATGTGGGCACTCGGCAGGGGGGGGGGGGAGCCAGGAGCTCCGGCAGGGGACCTGACAAGAGGAGCATTGGGGGTGCACTATGCCAAGTCATGGCTCAGATCAGGTTTGATTTTTCTAAATAATAAAAATGTTTGACTTTAGAATCATTTGACTCAAATGAGAACCTTCACAGACCTATCAGTGAGCCGTCTCGCTTCTGTCTGAGATTTATGTTCGGAGAATCATTATATAAAGTGATTGGAGCTGGAACATTTTTAGAATTAATTTTTTTTATTTATTTTTTCCCCCAGTTGGCGAGTGCTGGATTCTTCAGAGAAAGATCTGCTGGATGTGGATCCGCAGGTGAGCTGCCCTCCTATTGACAACAAACAATTTCCATTCTCCAAACAGTAGTTTGCAGTGCTAGTCCTGGTCACCAACTGGTACACTCAGAGTATGACTCCACGTCACAGAAAATGCTATTAACCAATCACAATAGCAGGAGGAAAGCAATAAGAGACCTCTGGGTGGTTCTGTGGATACTTGTTTGCTATACCCACAGAACAAGTGCCAAGTCCTAATTGTTAAAGCGGAGTTCCGCTGATTTTTATTGAATTTTTTTTTTTTTTTTTAAAGTCAGCAGCTACAAATACTGCAGCTGACTTCTAAAATATGGACACTTACCTGTCCAGGGCGCCTGCGATGTCAGAAGCCGATCTGTTCCTCGGCTCTCGGGTGCTGCCGCCATCTTCGGTAAGGGAACCAAGAAGTGAAGACAGCGGGGGGGACAGAGGAGGCGCCAGACGTGGCGTAGATGACCGCGGGTGGCTCAGCTATCTATGCCCGGAAGTGGGAGCAAATACCTGACATTGTGCAGGTATCTGCTCCTCCCTGAAAGGTGCCAAATGTGACACCGGAGGTGGGGAGGATTCCAAAAAGGGGGAGTTCCATTTTTGGGTGGAACTCCGCTTTAAGAAAAAAAACTCTGCTTGGACCCGCAGTCCATGGACTTTATGGGCACACAACTCTCTTAGCCCCCATTCACACAGAATGCGACTTGAACGTGGCACGATTTCAGGTGAGACTTGCCTGACATTTGTGCAACGTCATATACCTATGTCTATGCAAGTCGCACCTGAAATCGCCAAAAATTGTGCAGGAAACTTTTTTTTTTTTTTTTAAATCAATGCGGCACCGAAAAGTCGGGATCGAACAGTTTGATTGCCGACAATTGGGTGCGTCTTGTCATGTGACTTGGAACTGGCAAATTGCATGACAAGTCACACTGGCTAAAAACGTTTTCTACCTTTTTTTAAAGTGGTAGTGAAGTCCTTTTATCTTGATTTATACCTACAGGTAAGCCTATAATAAGGCTTTACCTGTAGGTACTGTAGATGTCTCCTAATTGAATACGGTTTAGGAAATATTTGGCAGGGAAGGCAACGTCACTGGCGCTCTCAGTGGACGGCGTGCCATCCCCTTGAGAGCCATGACTCCCCACAAGCATGTGCGGGAGTGACATCACTGGACCACAAAGTCCAGGTGAAGATGGAAGCCGTGTCGTCGGTCGCAGCAAAACGCTGGAGGGCTTCGTTTTCAGAGAAGTCTTGCATAATGTGCTAGAATGCGATGCTTGTCACATATACTAAGCAATGCATACTAGCACATTATGCTCTTAAATTGCAGAGAGAAAGGTGTGTTTTTTTTGGTTTACTTCTGCCTTATTGCATTATTTTAACTACTTCACCCCCGGAAGGTTTTACCCCCTTCATGACCAGGCCCTTTTTTCTAATATGGCATTGTTGCTTCAACGGACAGTTGTGCGGTCATGCGACACTGTACCCAAATAAAATTGATATCCCCCCCCCACAGATGGAGCTTTCTTTTGGTGGTATTTGATCACCTCTGTGTTTCTTATTTTTATGCGCTATAAACAGACTGTCAATTTTGGGGAAAAACTTTTTTTTGCTTTAACCACTTAGGCCCCGGACCATTTTGTTGCTAAAAGACCAGGTCCCTTTTTGCGATTCGGCACTGCGTCACTTTAACTGACAATTGCGCGGTTGTGCGACGTGGCTCCCAAACAAAATTGATGTGGTTTCCCCCCCCCCCACAAATAGAGCTTTCTTTTCGTGGTATTTGATCGCCTCTGCGGTTTTTTATTTTTTGCGCTATAAACAAAAATAGAGCGACAATTTTGAAAAAAATTCTATATTTTTTACTTTTTGCTATAATATCCCCCAAAAATATATTTAAAAAAAAAAATTTTTTTCCTCAGTTTAGGCCGATACGTATTCTATATATTTTTGGTAAAAAAAAAAACGCAATAAGCGTTTGATTGGTTTGCGCAAAAGTTATAGCGTCTACAAAATAGAGGATAGATTTATGGCATTTTTATTATATATTTTTTTTTTTTTACTAGTAATGTCGGTGATCAGCAATTTTTATCATGACTGCGACATTATGGCGGACACATCGGACACTTTTGACACATTTTTGGGACCATTGTCCTTTTTACAGCGATCAGTGCTATAAAAATGCACCGATTGCTGTGAAAATTACACTGGCAGTGAATGGTTAACCACTAGGTGGCGCTGTAGGGGTTAAGTGTGCCCTGATGAGTGATTCTAACTGTAGGGGGGATGGGCTCTGTGGGACATGACACTGATCACCACTTCCGATGACAGGAAGCGGTGATCACTGTCATTGTCGCTAGGCAGAGCGGGGAGATGCTTGTTTACACAAGCATCTCCCTGCTCTATCTCTCCGTGAGACGATCGGGGGTGTCCCCGCGGCGATCGAGTCCGGTCGGGCTCACGGAGAAAGCGGCAGGGTCGCGAGCGCGCCGGCGGCGGGCGACCACACGGCGGCATCTTAAAGGGGACGTACCTGTACGTACTTACGCCTGTCCGTGCCATTCTGACGACGTGTGTATATATACAGGAGGCGGTCTTTGAGCGGTTAATACACATCCAATAATTTTTATTTATTTTTTTTTAAATCAAATTTCTTCATCAGTTTAGGCCAATATGTATTCTGCTACATGTTTTTGGTTAAAAAAAAAAAACCATCCCAATAAGTGTACGTTGATTGGTTTGCACTAAAGTTATTGCGTCTACAAACTATGGGATATTTATGGAATTTTTATATATATATATATATATATATATATATATATATATTTAATAATAATAATAATATTATTAATGGAGGCGATCAGCGATTTTTAGTGGGATTGCGGCAGACAAATCGGACACTTTTTTTTTGTGAGACCAGTGACACCAATATAGTCTTCAGTGCTAAAGAAATATGCACCATCACTGTACTAACGACACTGGCAGGGAAGGGGTTAACATCGGGTGATCAAAGGGTTAAGTGTCCCTAGGGAGTGATTTCTAACACTGGGGGATGGCTTGACTGCGTAAAGAAAGAGATTAGGGTTTCTGCTTTGATTTGTTTCCCTCTGACAGACCGCCATTCTGCCTCTTCTGGGAACGATCGCGGGTGGCCGGCGGACATTGGACCCGCTGATTGGCTTCCCCTCTGGCCAATCGGCATGCGCCCCAGAGCTATTGCACCGAACGACGTACAGGCAGCCGGGCCACCTTGCCGCAGTAAGTGTGCGGCAGTCGGTCCGGAACCAATTATATATGCGGTCGGCAACTTAACCGCTTCAGCCCTGGAAGATTTGTCTGCTCAATGACTGGGGCCATTTTTGCGATTCGGCACTGCGTCACTCTGACAATTGCACCGTCGTGCTGCGGACAGGTTGGACACTTGACACATTTTTGGGACCATTTACAGAGCGATCAGTGCTATAAATATACACTGATTACTGTGTAAATGTGACTGGCAGGGAAGGGGTTAACACTAGGAGGCGATCAAGGGGTTAACTGTGTTCCCTATTGTGTGTTCTAACTGTGGGGGGGATGGGGACTGACTATAGGAGAGGACAGATCGTGTTTTTCTATTTTGTATAAAAGACGAGATCTGTCTTCTCTCCTCAGACAGCACAGGGAAACTCCCGTGCTACCGCTCGTGCATGCGATCGCACGCGCATCGGGTTCCCCGCCGCGTGCCCTCTGGTGGCTCTCCTGGGCGAAGATTATATATATATATATATACACAATCTAATTTCGGCCAGAAGTGCCATTCTGCCGCAGTAGATCTGGGTGAGCCAGTTAATGACGGTTGTGGATGGATTTCTGTAGTGAGACTACTGACCACACTCTATGGCAGTTGAGGTTTGTGTGTTCAGAGTCAGAACTTGTATATATTGGCTTTGTATTTTTATTTTTTTTTTAGCTGGAAGATTTGTCATCTGATGTGTATCAAGACCGACACAGCCACTTTGAGGAGCTGGAACGTTCCCGGTGGGATTCGTGGGCTTCTACTACTGCGCCCCAACGACGAGGGAGCAGGTATGTGCTAATCCGGTGTTATAAGAGTTCAGAGATCGAGACGGCTTTATGACAATGTTCTACCCCAGAGGAGCAGAAACTGGGCATGGATTTAAATTTGGGATAAACTAAGGGCCATTTATTTTATTTTTTTACAGATCATCCAACAGATCAGATGGTCGTTGGACACCACAGCCTCCAAACAGCCAGGGATCATCTCAGCAGATTCCCTCCCCAGATATCCGATTCCAAAGCCTTAACGACGTCCCGTTTTCCCTGTCATCTGCTGCAGCCGACAACCCAGAGCCTTACAGCACTGTCCAATGCCGGACCCGAGTGCTCTCCTGGAGCGAAGATACCAGATCTTCCACGCCTGAGATCCCAGATGAGGAGGAACGGGTACGTTGGCTCCTGCAGGTTTTCACTATTCCGCAACACTTAGGCCTCATTCACGTGTTCACATTTTTGTCCCCAGAAAAGTAAGCAAGAGGAAATCTTCCAATGGGGACACTAGTTCTGGTGACATGGGGGTCCCCAAGAGTTTCCCTTAACCCCTTGCTGACTGCCCACAGTACATTTACTGTGGACGGGCAGCAGGTACAGGCAAAGCGACGTACCCGTATGTCATTTTGCCTGTACACACAAGGTGGTGCTGCGTGCCCCTCCCCACCCCTGCGGAACGGACACAGCGAAATGCAGTGATCATTTGAGCGCATAGCGCATCATGTCTACCTGCACAGGTTATTTTTGTTTTGTTTTTTTGTGACCTGTGCAGGCAGTTCCATTAATTTCAATTGGGAGAAACAGTAGCTGTTCGAACAAAGCCGCCGCTCCCAATGTGAGTAGTTGCGTGGGGCGGGTGCACAGCCCCAAAACGCAAAGTCTGCCACTACCGTGCAGCCCCTGTATCCTAATTGAAATTAATGAGACTACCGGCACAGGGGTGTGCAAAAAAAAAAAAAACTGTGCAGCCCTTTGCAGTCAAACACACCCCTAGCGTAGGCTATAGTACGCACATATGAAAAGAGGCCTTAAGCAGGCCATACACGGTCAAATTTCTAACAAATTTTCTTTTCAAAATCGGAAAGTTCGTTTTTTTGTGTGATCCGATGATGCCACCATTGATTTTCGAAATTCGGCCGGGAATTTTCTTTTCTCTCCGGGAATTTTCTTTTCTTGCACATGCGCATTTTTTTTTCTATTACATTTCTCGCACGATTCTCCCATCATTGATCAGAAAATCGTTTGTTTTTTTTAAAAAAAATCCAACATGTCCGATTCCTCAAATTTGATTGCCGCACAAAAATCAGCTGTTGCTGCAGCCCACTAACAGTGTAAAATTCGTATGAAAATTCTTTGATACGATTTTCGAAATAAAATTATTTCGATATTCGAACCGTGTATGGCCGGCTTTAGTTGCAGAATTGTGTCTTTAACGGATTTGTGGGTTTGGCGTACCACCTCCACCTAGATACTGATCCCTACTTGGAAACGAAAGTGGGTATTCTTTCTAGCTTCTCAAAAAGAGGGCCCCCTTTAGTCTCTCTAAAGCAGGGGTCTCAAACTGGCAGCCCTTCCGGCTGTTGTAAAACTACAAGTCCCATGAGGCACTGCAAGGCTTGACTGTTACAAGCATGACTCCCACGGGTAGAGAGGCATGATGGGACTTGTAGTTTCGCAACAGCTTGAGTTTGCGTCCCCTGCTCTAAAGCTATAAAAATGTCTGTTATATAGTCCCGGCTATAGAAGACACAGAGGGGTTAGTTTACTAAAACTGCAAAATGCGGTGCAGCTGAGCATAGAAACTATCACGTTTTTTTTTGTCAAAGCTTAATTGAGCAAGCTGAAGTTAGAAGCTGATTGGCTTCTATGCAGAGCTGCACCAGATTTTAAACTTTTAGTAAATCAACCCCTGTATGCTCAGTGGCATCCCGTGTCTCCTTCCGTTCTTCCAGCGCTGCCCCCTATTGACGCCTAATTGGCATTCATGTGTTATACGCTCCCCTCCCGTGCCATGGGCTGTGGCTGCATTTGTCACAGAAGTGTTTTTGAGACATGGAAGCCTCCTGCTATAGGAATGTCTGACATCCTTACATACTCCATGACTAACATTCTCTGAATAGCTAGGGGCGGGCTTGGAGGTGTGTCTGCCTGTGTAATCATATCCTTACTATTAGGCCTCTTGCAGAACATGTGTTTTGCAGGGGCACAAAGAAAACAATTGTTAATGTCCCCTGTTCCCATCACAGCACCGCTATCACCTGCAGAGTGTACAAAGTATGTGCAGTTTTCTGCCGTGTCAACAATGTGGTGTGAACAGGGCACATAGAACTACTTTTTTGTTTTTGTTGTGATATTTTCCTCTGCAAGGGAAAAAAAAAACATAACGCTGGTACCACATGTGCAACAGGACACATAGAAAACCAATGTTTTCTTTTGTGTCCTTGCAGAAACATAGCAAATACGCACGTCTCTGCACATTGTGTGAACCTAGCTTATGCCCTTCCCCCCCCCCCCCCCCCCCCCCCCCATCAGTTTTTATGCACATATGGCGTGAACGACTCCTTAAAGTGCTTGTAAACCCCCCTGACCTATTTTTTACAGAGGCTTTACCTATATGTACTGAAAATTTCTCCTAAACATGCGCCGTTTAGGAGATATTTGTCTTGTAGTGCGCTGATGTCATCGGCGCATGCGCAGTGAAGAAACGGCCCTCCGGCCGTTCCTTCCCCACGTGACGTCATGCGGCTCCGGACAGTGACAGAGCCGGAGTTCGCGGCCCCGGAAGGAAGAGGGGTGAAGATGGATGCTTCCAGCAGCGGGGACATCGCGGGCTTCGTTTGCAAGGCAAGTAGCACATAATGGGCTAGTGTGTGACGTATACTAGCCCATTATGCTTTTGCAGGGGGATATTTATATATATATGTGTGTGTGTGTGTGTGTGTGTGTGTGTGTGTGTGTGTGTATGTATATATATATATATATATTTATATTTGTGTGTGTGTGTGTGTGTGTGTGTATATATATATATATATATATATATTTATATTTGTGTGTGTGTGTGTGTGTGTGTATAATAGGATTTTTATAACAGCTTACCTGTAAAATCCTTTTCTTGGAGTACACCACGGGACACAGAGCTAGTCATTACATAATGGGTTAAGGGTCACCAGCGGTGATTGGACACTGGCACAACCAATGGAAGACAGTTCCCCTCCATATAACCCCTCCCATCAGGGAAGTACCTCAGTTTTGTAGCAAAGCAGTAAGGTTCCCATAAAAAGGGGGGGACCTCTGTGTCCCGTGGTGTACTCCAAGAAAAGGATTTTACAGGTAAGCTGTTATAAAAATCCTATTTTCTTTATCGTACACCACGGGACACAGAGCTAGTCATTACATAATGGGACGTCCCAGAGCAATGCTCATATGAAGGGGGGGAGACACAGATCAAACCGACCGCTTGCGGACCAGAAGCCCTATACTGCTGCCTGCAGCACACTTCGCCCGAAGGCGGAATCCTCATGTCCTTTCACATCTATTTGATAGAATTTGGAAAATGTATGGACTGAGGACCAAGTTGCAGCCTTACAGATCTGAGCCATCGAAGCCTGGTGGTGCACTGCCCATGAAGCACTTATCGCCCTGGTAGAGTGCGCCTTAACAGGAAAAGGAGGAGTCCTGTTCTTTAAACCATAAGCTTGAACAATTACTTGTCTAATCCACCTGGAAATGGTGGATTTTGATACCGCTTGGCCCTTCTTGGGCCCATCTGGTAAAATAAACAAAACATCTGTTTTACGTATCTGAGCGGTTGCTTGCCGATACACCCTTACCGCTCTCACTAGATCTAGAGAGTGTAATAATTTTTCCCCCGCCGTCCGCGGGTTTGGAAAAAAGGAAGGCAGAACAATGTCTTGATTCAAGTGAAAAGCCGACACCACCTTAGGCAGAAAAGCCGGATGGGGTCGTAGTACGATCTTGTCCTTGTGACAAATTAGATAAGGCTCTTTACAAGAAAGAGCTGCTAGCTCTGATACTCTCCTAGCAGAAGCTATAGCAATCAGAAAGGCCAATTTCCTACTTAATATAATTAAAGGAATATGGCGAATAGGTTCAAAAGGTTGCTTTTGCAACACTGACAATACCAAATTCAAATCCCCTGGACACAAGGGAGACCTGACTGGAGGATTTATCCTCAGTACCCCCCTGAATGAATGTCCGAACTAGGGAATGAGATGCCAATGGTCTCTGAAAGAAGACTGATAGAGCCGATATTTGACCCTTGATGGTACTAAGGGCTAATTTCATATCCACTCCTAGCTGGCAAAAAGCAAGAATCCTGCTTATTTCATATTTCTGAGGATTCCAACATCTGGATTCACACCAGGAAACGTATGCTTTCCAGACTCTATGATAGATGAGTCTGGAGGCTGGCTTTCTAGCATTAATGAGCGTAGAAAGAGCCGGACCAGAGACCCCTCTCTTTTTGGGTCTCAGCAGCCAGGCCGTCAAATTTAGCCTTTGTAAGGAAGGGTGGAATACTGGACCCTGTGACAGCAGGTCGTGTCGAAGTGGAAGCTTCCAGGGCCTTCCTATCGCCATTTTTACGATCTCGGCGTACCAAGGCCTCCTGGGCCAGTTTGGGGCCACTAGGATTACTGGTATTCCCTCCTCCTTGATCCTGCGAAGCAGTCTTTGTAGAAGAGGGATCGGAGGGAATGCATAGATCAGTGCGAACTGATTCCATGGAGTTATTAGAGCGTCTGTCCCGTAGGCTAGAGGATCTCTCGTTCTGGACACAAAGTTGTCCAATTTCTTGTTGAACCTGGAAGCTAGCAGGTCTACATCTGGGTTTCCCCATCTCAGACATATGGCCTGAAAGATCTCTGGGTGAAGAGACCACTCTCCTGGTAGCAGCTGCTGACGACTCAGGTAGTCTGCTTGCCAATTTTCCATCCCTGGAATGAAGATTGCAGAAAGGCAAGGTACATGCTCTTCTGCCCATGCCAAGATCCGGTTCACCTCTCTTTGGGCTGCCCGACTGTGGGTGCCTCCTTGGTGATTGATGTAAGCTACTGCCGTAGCATTGTCGGATTGAACCCGAACTGGGTAGCCCTGTAACCTGTATGTCCAGGTTTTGAGGGCTAGATATACCGCCCGGATCTCTAGCACATTGATGGGCAGGATCCCCTGAGTCTTGGCCCAGGTTCCCTGGGTAGAAGCCTCCTCGAATACTGCACCCCAGCCCGATAGGCTGGCATCCCTAGATACCACCTTCCAGGCCACTGGGAGGAAGGACTTTCCCTTCCGTAAATTCCTGGCTTCTAGCCACCAATTGAAGCTGTGGCGTACTTGTGAGGACAGGCGCATGGGTATATCCAGAGCTTGGCTCTTCCTGTTCCAGGAGGCTAAAATATTGCCTTGAAGTAGTCTCGAATGAAACTGGGCGTAAGGGACCGCCTCGAAGGAGGCTACCATCTTTCCCAATAGTCTCATGCAAAGGCGAATAGACGGCCTTTTGTTTGCTTTGACCTTGTGGATCAGGTCTTTCAGAGACTGTATCTTTGGCTCTGGCAGGTATACCCTGTTTTGGGCTGTATCTATGATCATGCCCAGGTACACTATCCTTCTTTGGGCCTGGAGAGAGGATTTTTGTAAGTTTATAATCCATCCTAAATGCTCCAGGTATCCTACTGTAGTGTCTACAGCGTGATCCAATCCCTCCTTTGACTGATCTATTAATAGTAGATCGTCTAGATAGGCTGTTACCGCAATGCCCCGTGTTCTTAGGTTTGCTAACAGAGGAGCTAGCACCTTTGTGAATACTCTGGGCGCGGTGGCTACACCAAATGGCAGGGCCACAAATTGAAAGTGGCGATCTTCTACCGCAAACCTTAGGAATCTTTGGTGAGCGGGGAGGATTGGTATGTGTAGATATGCGTCTTTGATATCTATGGACGCAATGAATTCTCCGCCTTTTAAAGTAGCGACCACGGATCGAATCGTTTCCATTCGAAAATGGCGAACGTTCAGAAACTGGTTTAGATTTTTTAGATCCAGGATGGGTCTGACTTCTCCGTTCGGTTTTGGAATCACAAAGAGGTTTGAGTAAAAACCTGAACCTTGCTCCTTTTGGGGTACGTCTGTAACCACACCTTGAGCTATTAAGTGATTCAAACCTTTGAAGAAGGATCCTCTTTTTTGTGGATCCTTGGAGAGTCTTGAACTTCGGAATTGAGAAGATGGGATCTCTCGAAATTCCAGTCTGTACCCTGAGGATATTGTGGATACCACCCATTTGTCCTGGGTTTCTGTCCGCCAAGTCGCTGAGAACTGACGAAGCCTTCCCCCCACTCGGCTGAGCGGGGGCGCCCCTTCAATGAGAGGTTTTGGGGGCTTGCTTATTAGCTCTTGAACCCCACGGCTTCTTGTTCTTCTGAGCCTGTTCTTTGGCTTTTTTGGGCGGCTGAAAAGGCCGTCGCCACTGGCTGGAGTCAGATTTCCCGGGAGCTGGGGAGAGAGTGTGTTTAAAACAAGGTCTCTTGTTTTTCTTCTCTCAGGTAAAAGTGTCGTTTTACCACTTGATATCTTTTGGATATATCTTTCTAAATCTTCCCCAAAAAGGCGTTCGCCATGGAACGGGAAACTTGCCAACAACTTTTTGCATGGGGCTTCCGCTGACCAATGCTTAAGCCAAAGTACTCTGCGCATCTGTACCAGCTGGAGTGTAAGGCGTGATGCCAGTATGATAGAATCTCCCATGGCATCCACTGTGAAGCATAAGGCTTTAGGCAAATTTTCCCAATTTTTAGCCTGCTCTGAAGGCAGTTCCTTCAGCCCCTGCTTTACCTGTTGGCTGACGACCTGACCCATACCGACTGCTGCTACTGCAGGTTGGGTAATTGAGCCGGCCAAAAGGAAGGAGGATTTCAGTAAGGATTCCAACTTCTTCTCAGAAGGATCTTTAAACACTTGTACATTATCCACTGGACATGTCAGGTTTTTATTTACACAAGAAATAGCCGCATCTACCGTAGGCAGGCTCCATTTCTTTAAAAAATTTTCCTCCATAGGATAAAGAATGTTAAACTTTTTTGGAGGTGAAAAACGCTTATCTGGATGTTGCCAGTCTGCGTACAATAGATCCTCTAGTAACGGATGAACCGGGAAGGAGCATGCACCTTGCAGGGATCTTAATGATCCTAGGGAGGAGACAGGTGATTCTGTTACCTCCAAAGAGGGTAACCTAAATGCAGCTCGCACGGCTCCTGCATAGCATTGCACCTGTGACTTTAAAATCTGGGATACCGAAAAAGGCTCATCCGATATCCCTGATCCGTCTGACTCCTCATCCTCTGCTGATGTAGCCTCCTCCTCATCCTCCTCCTCCTCAGGTACTTCTGAAGGGAGGTCCAATACTGGAGGAGATCTGCTTCGCTTATTGTCCTTTTTAGAGGATTTAGCGATTAAAGTAGCAATTTTCTCCTCCAGATTATTTAGGGCAGCTGATAAAGTGTCCTCAGTGACATATGCAGGCCCAGGCTTCACTGGGGAAGCCGCCATACCTGACAGAGGTAATGGCTCATCCTGTACAGGTGCTTTTGGCAACACAGGAGAGGAAGGTACCGAGTCAGCACAGCTAGAGCCTCCTGTCTCAGGCGGCGGTGCTCTTTTATCTCTTTTTGTCCGTATTACTTCCCCTGGAAGGCTTACTGTTTAGACAAAATACAAGGTACCTAAATGCATATACTACCGTGTTCAGTTTAGCAAATACATTAAGTATGCAACTTTTAACACATAACTATGCATAACATGGATGTCTTCTAGGAAGTACCCAATCCAACCACATGGAGTCTTACGTCCCTGTATAGCTGCTGTTTCTCTGCCAGGAACAAGAGAACTAACGAGCTTGCTTGCTGCTGCAGTGCTTTTTTCACTGACAGTCTTTTAAATTTGGCGCCGTTTCTGTGCCTGCGCGCGCCACGTGCCCGCGCACGCCTCGGCCCCCCCCCCCCCTCCGATAAAGCGCGCTCCCGCGTGCGGCCTTTAGCGCTATGGTGGTGGCCATAGTGAGAGAGGACTCTCATCAGCCCCTGTCCCCACTTACCTGCATCTGCAGGTGTCTGTATCGGCCACCGGAAGGAGGAGCGGGGTGCTCAAGCAAGCTCAGCAGCGGAGGTGACGAGCAGTGTACTTCGCCGAAGCCGACACTGAACAGAGTGAGGTGAGTATATTCAGCTCTTTACTCCCCCCAGTGGTGGAAAAAAAGAAGACATCCACTTTTTGAAAAAGGTCCCAACCTAGTTATGGACCTTCTAATCTCACCTTATCCACGCCGCAGGTTTTTCTGCTGAAAGATTTCAGACAGATACCAAACTTCACCCTTCACGGTGGGCTATGTGTGCCAACCTTCAGGGATATGGGTTCCTATTTAAAGGATACCTCTCCCCTGGGCCTTGTACAAGACTCTTACCAGGACTTTATAGCGAAATAGCGAAAGTGCTGGATCTTAGAGCCCAGTCCTCCGAAGAGAGACATTACAGGTGACGCCTCATGGATGAGGCCCGGATCCCATCCAGATTCAGCTCATTTGTAGGCGTCTTGGATGGATCCGAAAGCATAGCTCTTTTACCCCCAGAGGGTCTCTTTGGTAGAGCTTTCCTTTAGCACCTCCTAACGCGTCCAACACCTTTCGACACTGGCGAAAAAACTGAGGTACTTCCCTGATGGGAGGGGTTATATGGAGGGGAACTGTCTTCCATTGGTTGTGCCAGTGTCCAATCACCGCTGGTGACCCTTAACCCATTATGTAATGACTAGCTCTGTGTCCCGTGGTGTACGATAAAGAAATATATATATATATATTTGTGTGTGTGTGTATGTATGTATGTATGTATATATATATATATATATATATATATATATATATATATATATATATATATATATATATAATCTCTATCTATCCCCTGCCCAGTACTCTTTAAAGAGTACAGGACTGGGCAGGGGACGTGGTGGAAAAACTCACTACTGAAAATACAAGTGTTGTGGCGGGGATCAGTGACCCTAACTGATGACAGAATGTTAAATAAAGTTCATGACCGCTGTGAATACTAGTGATCTGTGATTGGCCACAGCTAATCTCATGGTACAGCTGTTATTGGCCCAGGTACCATGTGATTGCTGTGGTCAATAACTAGCAAAGGAAGCAAAGCTGTTATGTATCATATTGATTCTCAACCGCTTTGTTGACATTGTGATCATGTGAGCGCATAGCGCTCACATAATCACCGCATTTCGCTGTGTCCGTTTCGCTGGGGGGGGGCACGCAGCGCCACCTTGTGTCTGTACAAGCAAAAGGACATACGGGTACGTCGCTTTGCCTGTACCTGCTGCCTGTCCGCAATAAATGTACTGTGGGCAGTCAGCAAGTGATTAAGGGAAATCTCTTGGGGACCCCCATGTCACTAGTGTCCCCTTTGGAAGATTTCTTCTCGCTTACTTTTCTGGGCACAAACCCTTGGTATTTTTCTTTTACTTTTAGTAAGGAGATTCACCCTCTATTTGTCCTGTTTATCATTACTGAGGACACAGACTGCAAAAAAAACTGACAGGGATTCGAATCTGTCTATCCAAATAAAAAAATTAAAAGTTTTAAGTTTTTTAGTTTTATACTTTAATTGTTGGAGTAGAATTCATTGTAATTTGTAATCCAAACCCCTTCTTTGTAGGGAAAGAAAAGCTGCCATATGTGCAATCTGTTAAATCATTTTTGGGGAGCCTTTTATGTTCAGTTGAAAGTATTTATTTTTTGGGGGTTTCTTCTCCTTCTCATCCTTCTCCTTTTTTTCTCCTTCCTTCTCCCTCTTCCTTCTCCCTCTCCTTCTCCCTCTTCCTTCTCCCTCTCCTTCTCCCTCTTCCTTCTCCCTCTTCCTTCTCCCTCTTCCTTCTCCCTCTTCCTTCTCCCTCTTCCTTCTCCCTCTTCCTTCTCCCTCTTCCTTCTCCCTCTTCCTTCTCCCTCTTCCTTCTCCCTCTTCCTTCTCCCTCTTCCTTCTCCCTCTTCCTTCTCCCTCTTCCTTCTCCCTCTTCCTTCTCCCTCTTCCCTCTCCCTCTTCCCTCTCCCTCTTCCCTCTCCCTCTTCCCTCTCCCTCTTCCCTCTCCCTCTTCCCTCTTCCCTCTTCCCTCTTCCCTCTCCCTCTTCCCTCTCCCTCTTCCCTCTCCCTCTTCCCTCTCCCTCTTCCCTCTCCCTCTTCCTCTTCCTTCCTCTTCTCCCTCTTCCTCTTCCTTCCTCTTCTCTTCCTTTTCCTCTTCCTTCCTCCTTCACCTTCTCTTCCTTTTCCTCTTCTTCCTCCTTCACCTTCTCTTCCTCCTTCACCTTCTCCTTTCTCCCCCCCCCAGACTTGTGTAGATGAACTAATTCAGACGTTGATTTTCTGCACTCTCAGATCATGGGTTTTATTTTATTTTTTTCCTGCAGATTGTCCAGCCGTGGGAACCGCGCTCTTTTCCCCTCTCGGACAGAGACTGCCGCACTCTCCTGAACTCACCTGAAACGCCGAGCAGAGGCAGGACCAAGCCGCCCCCGGACGTTTCCTGGCCGACGTCGAGCAAGCCTTGCGCATGGACTGAAAGCGTAGACTCTGGCATGTCAACAGAAATCCTCACCCCAGCCTCCAAAGAGCCCCCCCTACCCAATAGCATTTCAGTAGTTCGAGTCCGAGCCCACAGCGGCGACAAAATAGCGAGCCTGGAATACTTTCCACCCAGGCCGGTGAACAAGAGATGAGAGGTCCTCTTTTTTTTATTTTTATCACAGGATGTGTGAGCAGAGAACACAAATCCATATACTTTATTTCAGTATCAAGTGCTTGGCTGGCTTGCAGGCCCAAGTGGAGCATTAGGGTGCACCATGATGTAGGGGTTCCTGGGCTCAGCGGCACGCTGAAGTGAGAAGCCTACGAGTGGTACAGCACACGGCTACATGCTGAAAGTCCATATGGGCCGCAGGAGGGTCTCCGTAATGTGGAGGACCCCCAATTTCCTGTGGTCTCCTGGTAGCTGCGCAGGCAGTGCAGGTACATGGAGCAGGCTCGTGTAGCTGGTTGAAAGAGGTGAAAGATTGGTAAAAAATAAATAAAATTACAGAGCATTCTATTCGGGGGGGGGGGGAATACGATAATGAAAGTCGGGGGGAAATAATGAGGTTTAAACCCTTGACGTCCAGAGGAGAGAGAGAGAGAGAGCTTTGCAGCGTCAGCGGCTTCTGTGGCTATGAGATGGCCAGATGCTGTTCTCCATTTCCTGTCCCAGTCCTGAATTTCTATCCTACTTGTTTATCACTGTGTATCGGTAGCAGGAGGAGAATGCCACGTCCCCGGTGTTTGTCACGTCACCCACACAACTTTTTGCTTGCATCACTCACCGCAGTGGATGGCCGGAATCTCGTGTAGAATTGTCGCAGAGGTTGTGATCTCAGAAAAGTTACAGCCGATCTCCTTCTCCTCCTTCCTCCCTGTCCCCGGGAACAAAGATGCTGTAATTATTTAATAAATGGGGGGGGGGGAAATGACTCCTATATGAGAATAGCCTGGTGTATATGGATATATGGAATTAGACTAAAAAAAAATAAAAATAATAAATTCTAAATCCTATTAGATAACCTGGTGCTTGTCTTGGTTTTGTTTGTTTTTAAATGTCGTCCCAAAAAAAGTGGTCTAATAGCGCGCCATTCTAAATGCATAATATAATTTACATCTTGCTGGGATTTATCTGCTGTTTGCTGCAGTTCAAAATATTACCACTCCAATGATTTTATATACAATGTAAAGCTTGTTCCGATCAACCACTTGCCGACCGCGATATAGCCGAATGAAGGCCAGCCAGTTGTGGGAGGGCGTCATATGACCTCCTTCAGTGATCGCGCCTACTGGGGTGCGTGGGCGACACGCTCTGTGTTCCTCGGGGCACTGCTGATCGCAAATTGCGGTAAAGAGACAATCAGGGTTACTCTTTCGTTCATGGACGGACGCAGCTTCCTATTGGCAAGTGGGTATTATCCTACCTTTAGGCGTGACTAGGCAGAAAAACTTGTAAAAAGTGTTGCATCACACCTTCTACAGCACCGACCAGGGGGCGGACCCTCTGGGTATAATCCCTCTCTCTGCACCTAGCAGATCAGTTTTTTTTCTGTCTAGCAAGGAATAGGACATGGCTCCCTTCGGGCCCATTGGTCCGGGGGGATTTTTTTCTACATTTTGTTTTGTTTTCTGCGATCTTCGATCAACTGCCGACTGTGTGACAGGCTGGATCCTCGATCCTTGTAGTCTCCCCAGTTTCGGCCATCGAGCGTGTGCCGACCCTAGCTACGCGCTGGGTTTTCCACGGCATGCCTGTCGCTCTACGGGTGGCCGGTGAGCCTACGCTCCAGGGCTTGCATCGGACCGCTCAGCTTCGGCTGATCTTACGGACGAGTTGCAGTAGCCTGTCCGGTGAGCTCGCGCTCCAGGGCATGCATACGATCATTCCCTAGGGCTCAATCACAGCATGCCTGGCCGACAGTCACCTCCGTGCGTGGATGATGATCTGTCACGCAGGAAGGGTAAGTGTCGCCTTCTAAGCGTAGTAGTGTCAGAGATTTATTAAATAAATATAATACAGCGGCAAGAGATATACTCACAAACGAGTATAGTAAGAGGCTTATCTTAAAAGTTGTCATCCGCTCGACCCGGGAGCTGCGAATCCTGATGTTCACAAGCTGGAATCCCACGTAGTGGTTAGCGGTGGTAGAAGGAACTTTACTCTCGCGGCCGCAGAGATGGGGAAGAATCCTCACTGGAACACAGCTAGTGGAATCGTCACTTCCGGGTATGATGTCAGCGGGGGATGCATCCCCCAGTTTGTGAGTGTATCTCTGGCCGCTGTATTATATATTTTTTTAATAAATCTCTGATACTACTACGCTTAGAAGGCGCTGCTTTTTTCCTCTTCCTGTCTTATTTCAGATCACTTCTATCTGTAAGCTGGCAGCCTTCCTTGCGGATAGTTTTCAAGCTATTCCACACATGGACTAATTGATATGGACTTTTAACGTGTGTTTTTATACAGCCTATTTTAGTTCCATTCCCATTCTGTCTGCCCCGTTTTATGTTTAGTTTTTCTTTTGTATTTCCTAATCCAGAGTGCGCTCAATTCATCTATTGTTTATGTTACAGGAAGGGTAAGTAGCTGCCCTGCTTCGGCAGGGTGACTTGGCTGGACATTCCTGGAGGGATCAAGTAAGTGGGTTTACCCTTTCTTTCCTCTCTCCCTGCCTTGCCTCCTCCCTGGGCTGCTAAGCTAAGGTTGCTGGGGGGGCTGCGCTGTAGCGGTCATTTAAAAAAAGTCATTTTTGCTTACCTGTGTATGCCTTCTCCCTCCATGCTGTCAGCGGCCATTTTGTGGTGGTCCACGCCTGTTTGGCCTCTGGTGACTGTCCGGCGGCCATTTTCTTGTAGCTCGCACCAATATGTATGTCGCCGCTCGGCGGCCGTGTTTCTTGTGGTTTACACCTGTATGTAATTACCGGCGGCCATCTTTTTGTGGCCCGCGACCGCTTTTTGCCTCTACTGTCGGCTCGGCGGCCATTTTCTTAGGCCCACATTGTTTTCCATACGGCCGCTTGGCGGCCATTTTGCGGAAGTCTTCGGCCTCTAGGGTGCATTTCACTGGCGCAAATTCACACAGGGAACGCTGATAAGAATCAGACTGACACAGGCAGCTGTGGGATAGCATCACAGGCGGAGCACACGGCAGCGATACCGTTCCAAGGGTGGTGAGTCCTCTGGGAGATCTGCATCTCTGTAGCATCTAGGAGGATGGCCTATTGATACCTTGTCTGAGGTCCCTGTGGGTGACAGCGCGTGGGTCAGCATGGCTTCTAAAGCAGACGTTTTTCCCCTGAAACACCTGAGTTGGCAGCTGGTGCCCCTGGAGGCTTTGTTGCCAAGGTAGAAGCAGCGCATGGGAACACGGGGGGTGGAAATCGCCCCCGTCATCTTCTGGGAATAATTCTGATGCAGAACCAGGCCTGGCTGTGGCTCATGGCCCGGATTTTGATGCATCAGACTGCAGACCGTGACCGGTCGGACAGTGAGAATGACTCCAAGTCCAGGTCAGCAAGCAAAAAGGTTTTGGTATCTGACCGTATCACAGCAATGCGGGATCCCCCAAAATGGGAGAATGCTGCTAAAGCAGCAGAGACACCGGCCCCCTTTGGGTTTTGTAAACCGGCCCGCACTGCTAAGGTGTTTCCTTGTGTCTTATTTTGATAAGCTCTTGTACAAGGAGTGGGAAGACCCCACTGAGGGGTTTTTTTTTTGGTTTTTTTTTGCAGCCCCAAACATTTTGGGGTGGTTCGGTACCCCTTGAGGAGAGTTCTTGAAAAAATGGACCTCTCCCCCAATAGTGGACCCCCCATGTGTTCCAGACTTAACAAGTTACCACGATTCCAGTGGAAGGGGCGCCTGTCTTCAGGGACAATCGCTTACCTATACACGGTGGGGGGCTCAGCGGTACGTCCGGCATTGGCTGGTGTTTGTCTGATGGCTCAGACACTGAGTATGC
This sequence comes from Rana muscosa, assembly GCA_029206835.1. Taxonomy (NCBI): domain Eukaryota; kingdom Metazoa; phylum Chordata; class Amphibia; order Anura; family Ranidae; genus Rana; species Rana muscosa. The sequence goes on along the minus strand of JARGYO010005626.1, from coordinate 217,969,644 downwards.
AAAAGGGCTACTCCGGGGGTTAAAAACATGGGAGACTCCCAACGAGGTAGCTCTGGCCGACCAGTTGGTACAGGGCCTTGAGTCTGTCTGCGAGTCAGACATGGATACTATTTCCTTGCTGTCTTGAGCCTCCATTTATGCGGTGGCGTTACGCCGCCTGATCTGGCTAAGGTGCTGGTCTGCGGACCCTTTTTTCCTAGAAGGCCCGCTTGGATCTGCCGTTTTAAGGCGACAGACTTTTGGGGCCTCTCTGGATGACATCATTTAAGATGCCACAGGAGGTAAGAGCACATTGCTTCTGCAATCCAAAAAAGATAAGGAGCCACGCCATAGTCTAGCACAAGCGGTTCTTTCGTCCGCCTAGTGCGGCAAGTAAACGACCCCAGGCCGATAAAGTGCCTGCTGAGGGACAGAAGCATCCCTTGGTTTGCAAGCCCAACCTTGCCTACCGAACAGATTTTTTTTTTCCCCCTCTTAACCACCAGCTTCAGCCAACTTGTCGGGAAGCCCTACATGGGGGCGGTCCAAGACCTGCAGATACGCAGGGTGGGTCTTCCTGTCTTGGTACAGGAACGGGTTCAGGGGTTCTACTCAAATCTGTTCTTAGTGCTGAAGGAGGGGGGGTTCTTCCTATCTTGGATCTCATGACCCTCAACTGCTTTGTGAAAGTACAAAGATTCCGGAAAGGAGTTGGCTCGCTCTGTTGCACTCCCCTCCATCCAGGTTTTTTTTTCCGGCATTCTTGATCATCAAGGACGCATGCTTGCATGTCCCCATATGCACCAGGCATCAGATGTCTGCGTTGGTGGCCGGGGAAGACCACTACCAATGGTGGCTCTCCCCTTTGGCCTGGCATCGGCACCAAGGTGCTTGCCCCGATTCTGGCCCAACGAAGACAGCGTGGCTTCGCTATCATGGGCAACTTGGACGATCTTCTGAGTCACTTCGAACTTAAATTTAGTAGTAAGCGTGTCTATAACCTGTCATACCCTCGGATACTGGTCGGGTGCTGAACACTCAGAAGTCAGTATTGGTACAGACCCAACTCCTAGTGTGTCTAGGGTTGATTCTGGAAGACTCAGAGGCGTAATTTTTTATTTTTTTTTCCTTCTTCCTAGGGGAAAGTTGCAGACCCTTCGGGCTGCGGTGCGGCAGTTGACATCCCAAAGATGGGTTGTCATGCCACTTTTTGCAGGAGAGTCCTTGGCCTCATGGTAGCCTCCTTCGAGGCGGTACCATAGGCACTATTTCACACGAGTGTTAGAGGTAACTCTGTCCTGAAGGGTCAAGTGCCCTTCATCCCTGGATTATCAAAATTCGGGTCAGCCATCTAATCAGGACCTCCCTAGTTGGTGGCCGACATCACCGGCATTTCTGTCTGGGAAGTTGTTCCTTCCTGTTTACTGGATGGTGGTCACGGTGGACGCCTGGCTTCCCGGATGCAGAGGAGTCTGAGGAGCTGGGTTGCTGGACTCCAGAGGAATCCCATTGCAGATCATGGCCTGAAATCCGGGCGATCTGGCTTTGACTCTTCACATGGTCTCAGAGGCTACAAGGGCGTCCAGTCAAACACCACAGTGGTGGCGTATGTCAACCATCAAGGAGGAACAAGCAGCTCTGCTGCAGCATCGGAGGTCGCTCACCTCCTAAGGGGGCTCCCTTACCAGAGGGGAAGCACGCCAGTCGTATATCTCCTGGCTTCTGGACTCGATCGGAAGGTATTGAGGTTTGTGGCCAGGTCAAGAGACCCATAGGCAAACAAGACAGATGAGTTGATGGTACTTTGGAGTCAGTACCGACTAATCTATGCCCTTCCTTTGCTTCGCAGACTGGAGGCAGAGAGGATTACAATGGTCCAATTACTCTAAATTGGCCTCGGCGTCCTTGGTACGCCGATCTAGTGCGTCTGGTAGCAGACTCCTTTTGGCATCTACCGTTAAGAAGGACCTGCTGTCGCTAGATCCCATACGCCATCCTGTTTTTACAGTCACTGGCTTGAGGGCATGGCTTGAGAGCCAGGTGCTAAGAGACCGGGGCCTGTCAGACTCTGTGATGTCTACCATGAGGACTTGGAAGACCTGCATATCCAATTGTAGGAAATGAGGTGGCATCCGCATACTTATTTGGTTCCAGTGTCCTGCTGTTCTTCAGCAGGGAACGGGCCAAAAATGTTTAAGTACAATTGGGGGACAGGTATCTGCCCTGGCTGTTTGTTTTTTGTTTTTTAACGACTCCTGGTGGCTCACTCTCTAGTGAGAACGTTTGTACAGTGGGTTTGGCAGGCGGCCCCTCCGGGCCACCCTCCACTACCTCCGTGGGGCTTGTGTAGCAGACGTCCTTTTGGCGTCTACCACTATGAGAGGACCTGCTGGCTCAAGGTCCTATATGCCATCCTTCTTGCAGTCAATGGCTTTAACGGCATGGTCTCTAAGTGCCTCAGAAACCACTGTTTGAGAACACCAGGCAGATTCTCTTGTTGACACTTTCTCAGAAAGTGGTCCTTTTTGTGGCTGTTATGCCAGTGAGATGGGTTTCTGAGCCGGCAGCCTTGTCATACAAGCCTCCCTATCTGATCTTCCACAAGGATAAGGTGGTGCTGCGTCCGTAGCCTTCTTTTCTTCCTAAGGTCGTGTTTCGACCTTCCATCAAGGAAGACATTGTACTGCCATCCTTGTATCTTCATCCATCGAATCCTAAGGAGAACGACGTTGCATTCCTTGGACATTGTCTGAACTCTGAGAGAATGCTTGTCTGGTTCTGCTCCGTTCCGGAGTCCGGGCTCACTGTTTCTTTCAGTAGGGCCCAGCGGTCTTGTCGGCCACCATCTCTAGGTTGATCCGACAGATTGTGATCAGGCTTATGCCATGAAGGGTCAGGCGCCTCCCTTTCCCGGCGCATTTGACCAGGGCAAGAGATGCCTCTTGGTTTTCGTCAGATGGTTTTCTGAGCCGGCAGCCTTGTCTTGCAAGGCTCCTTTATCTGATCTGCCACAAGGATAGGTTGTGCTGCGTCCGCAGCCTTTTCTTCTTAGGGTCGTTCGACCTTCCATCTCAAGGAAGACATTGTACTGCACTGTACTGGACACATCCTTGTGTCCTCATCCATCGAATCCTAAGGATACGACTAAATAATTTTTGGACGCTGTCTGAGCTCTGAGAGCATCAAGCGTCTGTTTCACCAGGTGTGTAAGGCGGTGACCTGCTCGTCAGTTCACACTGTCACTAAACTGTACAAGTTGATGTGTGTGCATCTTCGGATGCGTCTTTCAATCGCAAGCTATTTAACTGTTTAGAGTTGCAACTCCTCCGTTTTTGTTTGGGGGTGAAGTTGTTTTAATGCTGTTCCCACCCCTCGTTTTTTTTTACACTGCTTTGGGACGTAACACTTGTCAATAGGAAGCTGTGTCCGTCCATGAACGAAAGAGTAAATAGGATTTTTTACTCACCGTAAAATCCTTTTCTCTGAGTTCATGGACTGACACAGCACCCACCCCTCGTTTTACGTTTGTACTGCTTTTTGACGAACTGATCTGTGAGGTGCAGAGAGAGGATATACCCAGAGGGTCCGCCTCCCTGGGCGGTGCTGTAGAAGGTGTGATGCAACACTTTTTACAAGTGTTTTTTTTTTTGTGTGTGTTTTTTTTTTTTTGTGTTTTTTTTTTTTTTGTTTTTTTTTTTTTCTGCCTAGTCACTCCTAATGCGGCGTACACACACACACGTACGTTTTTAATGCCATTTTTTTAACTGACGGTTTTCTCGTCTTTTTTTTCCCATGTTTCCTCTCAAGCCTGTCTTGCATCCACACGATCATTAAAAAAAACACTTGAGCAAAGCGCAGTGACGTACAACACGTACGACGGCACTATAAAGGGGAAGTTCCATTCGGATGGCGCCACCCTTCATGTTATTAAACTTTGAGCGGCGATTCGCGCTTTTCAGCCTCGTGCTTTTCAGTCCGTTACAGCGTGACGAATGTGCTATCTCCATTACGAACGCTAGTTTTACCAGAACGAGCGCTCTCGTCTCATACTTGATTCTGAGCATGTGCGGTTTTTTTTTCCCCCTCGTAAAAGCATACACACGATCGTTTTTCACGTCGTTAAAAAAAAGACATGAAAAATGACGTGAAAAAATAGAGCATGTTCGAAATTTTCAATGGCCGTTTTTCACGCCGTTAAAAATGCTCTGGAGCATACACACGAACGGTTTTAATGGCCATTTTTAAAAAAAAAATGGCATTTTTAACGGCATGAAAAACGATCGTGTGTACGCCGCATAAAGGTAGGATAATACCCACTTGTCAATAGGAAGCTGTCAGTCTATGAACTCAGAGAAAGGGATTTTAGGGTGAGTAAAAACAATTTTTTTTTTTTGACCACGTGATCAGTTGTGTCCAATTGCAGCTGATCACAATGTAAACAGAAAACCGGTTATCGCCATTCTTTTCCTCACGCTGACAGCATGAGGAGAAGAGAGCCGATAACCGCCTTGTGTAAAAAGAGACATTTACAGGTAATACTTGAAAAATTTGAATATCGCGCAAAAGTTCATTTATTTCACTAACTCAACTTAAAAGGTGAAAGTAGAATACGAGAGAGACTCATTACATGCAAAGCAAGATGGTTCAAGCCGTGATTGGTCATAATTGTGATGATTATGGCTTAAAGCTCATGAAAACCCCAAATCCACAATCTCAGAAGATTATAATATTACATGCAATCAATAAAACAAGGATTGTACATAGAAGAATATCGGACTTCTGAAATGTAGAAGCTGCATATGTACTCAGTTTGGGTCTCTAAATGCAGCGTGGCATGGAAGCGATCAGCCTGTGGCACTGCTGAGGTGTTATGGAAGACCAGGATGCTTCAATAGCGGCCTTCATCTCTTCTGCATGGTTCGGTCTCATCTTGCTCTTGGCAATGCCCCACAGATTCTCTATGGGGTTTAGGTCAGGCGAGTTTGCTGGCCAATCAAGCTCAGTAATCCCACGGTCATGTGACCAGGTTTTGGTGATTTTGGCAGTGTGGGAAGGTGCCGAATCCTGCTGTAAAATGAAGTCGGCATCCCCATAGAGCTCGTCTGTGGAAGGAAGCATGAAGAGCTCCAATATCTCCTGGTAGACGGCTGTGGTGACCCCGGACTTAATGAAGCACAGTGGACCAACACCAGCAGATGACACGGCTCCCCAAATCAACAGACTGTGGGAACTTCACACTGGACTTCAAGCATCTTGCAGTGTGTGCCTCTCCCTTCTTCCTCCATACCCCGGATCCTTGCTTTCCAAATGAGATGCAAAATTTGCTCTCATCAGAAAAGAGGACCACTGAGCACCAGACCAGGTGTGTTGTTCTTTAGCCCAGGTAAGACGCTCCTGCACAACTGTCAGGTCAGCAGTCTTTCTCATGATTGTGATTCCTACTGAACCAGACTGAGACCATTTAAAGGCTCGGGAACCCTTTGCCGGTGTTATGGCTTAATTGGCTGATTAGCGTGGGACACTTTGAGCCTAGAATATCGCACCTTTTCACAATATTCTAATTTTCTGAGATTGTGAATTTGGGATTTTCATGAGCTGTAAGCCATAATCATCACAATGATGACAAATCACGGCTTGAACTATCTTGCTTTGCATGTAATGAGTCTCTCTCATATATTACTTTCACCTTTTTAAGTTGCATTAGTGAAATAAATTAACTTTTGCACGATATTCTAATTTTTCGAGTATCACCTGTATACTGGTAATTGGGGCAGTCCCATCACTGCTGCCAGTCATGCCAGCTATCAGTGCAGCCTCAGCGCACAGCAGTGAAGGAGAACAATTACTTGTTTGCAAAATTTTATAACAAGGAAAGTTTGTCTTTTTGTTTTTTCAGTGTTTTTTGTTTAGCAAAAAATAAAACCTCAGTGGTGATTAAATAGCACCAAAAGAAAGCTCTATTTGCGTGAACAATGAGTGTTGCACGACCGCGCAATTTTTATTCAAAGTGCAACAGCCCTGAAAGCTGAAAAGTGGCCTGGGCAGGAAGGGGGTAAAAGATCCTGGTAGGCGAGTGGTAAAAGGAGTTTGGGGTTGCAAAAAAAAAAAATTGTACATACACCTATGCTGCAGCATGGTTCTGTTGCTGCAGCTGTCCCATGTCGGCTCCATTACTCAGTTCTCAGTCTTAAACGGTCATGTGATCTCTCAGGTCTCTGCTCGAAGCAGAGAGCGGTGACTATATGTCACTGATCTCCACTCTGCTCCTCCAGCGCTCACTGGCGCACCGGGCTGGCTCAGGCTTTTGGCTGCATGCTGAGAGGTGGAGCCTGACAATATGGTTGGGATCTTTCCAGAGCCTGGAGTGGCTGAAAGAGATGTCGTCTGGGAGGGAGGAGATGGCCCACTATCAGCTGACTCCTGTGAACCACAAGGGACGTATGACCAAAAGAGTTTTGGCCCTACTTCTAAGGTCTTTAAACAAAGGAAATGGACACCCTGGGACATGGGTGGTCAATCTGTGGCCCTCCAGCTGTTGCTGAACTATTAGTCCCATCATGCCTCTGGGAGTCATGCTTGTAACTGTCAGCCATGCAATGCCTCATGGGACTTGTAGTTCTGCAACAGCTGGAGGGCCACAGGTTGAGCACCATGTGGCCTGGGGTGGGGGTGGGGGGTGTACCTTAACCAACTCCCAGCCCTTTAAGAGTTCTTAAAGCCGGCAGGCATTTGAGTCATGATATTGGCTGTCACATGATCGGAAAGCGCACCATCTCAAGTATGCATTGGGAGCTTTCAGATCCCCGCCGGCTACCGGGGCTCTCGGCATGGTAAGTTGTAAACATGGGGCTGCATATATGTGGTTGTTTGGCCTCAAGGCCCATTCGGCACGAGGCCACATATGTCTATGGCTGGCGCCAAGGGGTTGCCCACTACACTATGGCTATATTGTAAAAAAAAAAAAAGGCTTTCTGAAGTGGTTTATGAACATTCCTCCATAAATAGCCACTTGGGTGGCATGTGTGCCCATTGGTGACAATGAACAGAGCTGTCCTCAGGCATTGTGTACGGAGCAAATCTGAGCAGCTCTGTACCTGGCTGTGATTTGCCAGAGGCCGATCACATGATGTAAAGTTTAATGGTATGTGTTTTATGTCTGAGTTCTGACAACAGAGGAAGGAAGTGATTCATTATTTAATGAAAACAGAGCAGCTGAAGATTTATACCTTCCACTTCCTCACTTTCCCTCTCTAGGATGTCTCTTTAGTGATCTCATTACCCTTTCATTTCCCTTACCCTTCATCCCCATCCTCCCATTGTACAGTGCCTTGGAAAAGTATTCATACCCCTTGAACTTTTCAACATTTTGTCATGTTACAACCAAAAATGTAAATGTATTTTATGTGATAGACAAACAAGAAGTTTCACATAATTGTGAAGTAGAAGGAAAATTATACAAATCTCTGAAAAGTGTGGGGGAGGGCATTTGTATTCAGCCCCCTTTACTCTGATCCCCTAACTAAAATCTAGTGGAACCAATTGCTTTCAGAAGTCACCTAATTAGTAAATAGAGTCCACCTGTGTGTCATTTAATCTCAGTATAAATACAGCTGTTCTGTGAAGCCCTCAGAGGTTTGTTAGAGAACCTTAGTGAACAAACAGCATCATGAAGGCCAAGGAACACACCAGACAGGTCAGGGATAAAGTTGTGGAGAAGTATAAAGCAGGGTTAGGTTATAATAAAATCTCCCAAGCTTTGAACATCTCACGGAGCACTGTTCAATCCATCATCGGAGAATGGAAAGAGTATGGCACAACTGCAAACCTACCAAGACATGGCCATCCACCTAAACTGACCGGGCCGGGCAAGGAGAGCATTCATCAGAGAAGCAGCCAAGAGGTCCATGGTAACTCTGGAGGAGCTGCAGAGATCCACAGCTCAGGGGGGAGAATCTGTCCACAGGACAACTATTAGTCGTGCTTCTCCACAAATCTGCCCTTTATGGAAGAGTGACAAGAAGAAAGACATTGGAGAAAGAAAGTCATAAGAAGTTCTGTTTGCAGTTTGTGAGAAGCCATGTGGGGGACACAGCAATCATGTGGGGGGACACAGCAAACATGTGGGGGACACGGCAACATGTGGGGGACACAGCAATCATGTGGAAGAAGGTCCTCTGCTCACATGAAACCAAAATTTTACTTTTTGGTCTAAAAGCAGAACGCTGTGTGTGGCGGAAAACTAACACTGCACATCACTCTGAACACACCATCCCCACCGTGAAACATGGTGGTGGGGATGATTTTCTTCAGCAGGGACAGGGAAGCTGGTCAGAGTTGATGGGAAGATGAATGGAGACAAATACAGGACAATCTTAGAAGAAAACCTGTTAGAGTCTGCAAAAGACTTGAGACTGGGGGGGGAGGTTCACCTTCCAGCAGGACAACGACCCTAAAGTACAGCCAGAGCTACAATGGAATGCTTTAGATCAAAGCATATTCATGTGTTAGAATGGCCCAGTCACAGTCCAGACCTAAATCCCATTGAGAATCTGTGGCAAGACTTGAAAATTGCTGTTCAGACGCTCTCCAAATCTGACCGTTTGTACTCTCCATCGGACAATTGTTGTCGGATTTTCTGCAAACAAATGTTGACTGGCGAGCTTTAAAATTTGCCGCTGACAACGGTCTGTTGTCAGATTTTTCCCGATCATGTGTACACAAGTCCGTCAGACAAAAGTACAAACACGCATGCTTGGAAGCCATGCTCGCCAAACATGACATTAGCAGAAGGTGCCCAAAGGGTGGTGCTCAAGAGCTGAAAAACCACATAGCACGTCACTACGTTTGTGGTTGTTGGCCGACAATTGTGTGCCGTTTTGTATGCAAAGACAAAAGTCCAATGCTGAGTGCGGAAAATCTGATCGTGTTTGCAAAGCTTAGGTCGTGCCTGGCACTACAGCCCACCCAACGCCACCCATTCAAGTGAATGTGTTTGCTGTGCAGTATTTCAGCATTTAGCGATTTAAAACGGGCAGTGATGCGCCGTATGCTCTGTCTCTAATGCACGTCCTCCAAGCTCCATGTTTTAACCCCCTCAATGCAGGCATTGTGGCAAAATTAGATCATCTTGGGGGTCCTGACATTTTAAGTGATAAAGTCTGACCCCAAAAAATTTGTTGTTTTTTTTTTCATTGTGTAGAAAAAAAAATACCCCCCAGGAAGCTGAATGTCTCAAAGTAAGTGGTAGAGTGTGTGTCAGTCAAACGATCACAACACTAAAAGCTGAAAATGGCCTGGTAATGAAGGCCAGGCTCCTGTATGATGCGGTAGGCACATGTATACCTAGTATTAATGTTTCCGCCATTTATCTTACAGAAGCACTATTCCATACCATAGAGCAGTGGTGTCCAAACTGCGGCCTGGGGGCTAGATGTGGCCCTTTGCCTTTATCTGGTCCTTGGCGGACTTTTCCTCCCACTGACACAAAGGATGGGGTCACTATTCCTCCCACTGACATCAACAGGTTACCATTCCTCCTGCTGACGCCTAGGATGGGGGGGGGGTGGTTACCATTCCTCCCGCTGACGCCGAAGATGGGGGGGGTGGTCACCATTCCTCCCGCTGACGCCGAAGATGGGGGGGGGGGGTCACCATTCCTCCTGCTGACGCCAAGGATGGGGGGGTCACCATTCCTCCCGCTGATGCCAAGGATGGGGGGGTGGTCACCATTCCTCCCGCTGATGCCAAGGATGCGGGGGGGGTCACCATTCCTCCCGCTAATGCCAAGGATGCCGGGGGGGTCACCATTCCTCCAGCTGACGCCAAGGATGGGGATCACCATTGCTTCTGCTGATGCCAAGGATGGGGGGGGTCACCATTGCTCCCGCTGACGCCAAGGATAGGGGTCACCATTGCTCCCGCTGATGCCAAGGATGGGGGGGGTCACCATTGCTCCCGCTGACGCCAAGGATGGGGGGGTCATCATTGCTCCCGCTGACGCCAAGGATGAGGGGGGGTCACCATTCCTCCCGCTGCCGCCAAGGATGGGGGGGTCACCATTCCTCCCGCTGACGCCAAGGATGAGGGGGGTCACCATTCCTCCCGCTGCCGCCAAGGATGGGGGGGTCACCATTCCTCCCGCTGATGCTAAGGATGGGGGGGTCACCATTCCTCCTGCTTCCTGTCATGTGACACCGCTGAGAAGCCTGTGACATGAAATTCAAAAAATCTCCCACACCTTACGGCCGAGGGATACACCACCAGAGCCTGCAGAGCGGCATCTCTAGACCCTAGGACACCACCATCCTTGATGGACATCATTGCAAAGTGGATAGACTATACTTACATTATTTATAACAGTAGGATTTATACAGTTGGCGCCTCCACCCCCCTCTTTCTTTACATAATTCCTCCCGCTGACTCTAAGGATGGGGGGGGTCACCATTCCTCCCGCTAATGCCAAGGATGGGGGGTCACCATTCCTCCCGCTGATGCCAAGGATGGGGGGGTCACCATTCCTCCCACTGACGTCAAGGATGGGGGGGTCACCATTCCTCCCGCTGACGCCAAGGATGGGGGGGGTCACCATTCCTCCTGCTGACGCCAAGGATGGGGGTGGTCACCATTCCTCCCGCTGACGCCAAGGATGGGGGTAGGGGTCACCATTCCTCCCGCTGATGCCAAGGATGGGGGGGGTCACCATTCCTCCCACTGACGTCAAGGATGGGGGGGTCACCATTCCTCCCGCTGACGTCAAGGATGGGGGGGGGGTCACCATTCCTCCCGCTGACGCCAAGGATGGGGGGGTCACCATTCCTCCCGCTGACGCCAAGGAATGGGGGGGTGTCACCATTCCTCCCGCTGACCTTACCAATGGCCACAGTCCAGCCCCCCTAAAGTCTGAAGGACAATAAAATGGCCCTTTGTTTAGAAAGTTTGGAAACTCCTGTCCTAGAGGCTTTCTAATTGTTATTTCCTGTCCAGAAGACCAGACACTTGTGGCTGCTCAATCTTCATCAGGGGGACAGGTGTACTCCCCACCCCCCGTGTAGGTTAACCAGCCGTTTTGCTGACGTCCTTACATTAATGTTGGAAGGAACAGTGGGTTGTACCAATCTCCGCCCACTGTTCATCTGCTCCGCCCACCCCCTTCCATTTTCTTGCATCTTCTGCAGACAAGAATACTCCCCGTATGCTGCACATATGAATGGCCGCCATTGATGGGATGTGTAGTTCTATGAGGCACCAAGCGGAAATGAGGCCGAGTGCTACTGAGTCTCCTCCCCCTGGGCCCAGCCATTGCAGGGGGAACAAAAAATAAAATTATTGTGTCGCAGGTTCTGTTGTGTGTTTTTTTTGTTTTTCAGCAATTTCACTTTTAGCGCCCATCCCCTTTTAGGGGTGCTATATACCCAAATTTAGGTGGCTGGTCTGAGATAGTAGTTAGGCTCAGACCGTTCTCATTGATAGGTTGTGCTAGTTTGTTTCTCCAGGTGGTATACTGGTGTGCAGTTCCCTGAGGCCTGTAGGTGGCACTGCCATGACAGGTCAGGGTTGAACCACTAGTAATAGTGCTGTGCCTTAGGGTGTCCCCTCTCGGCAGCAGGACAGTGGGTGTGGTTGGCCTGCTGTGCATGCTAGGGGAGGATGCATAAAGGGCAGACGCCGCCTGAGGGGAGCCAGAAGAGAGGCGAGGAGTCCGAGTCCAAGTGCGTGGCGCGCGGCGTTCCAGGCCATGGGGCCGCGTGCGAATCAGTCCAAGGCACCTTTAGCCCTGGGGCTGCAACTTCAACACTGGGCCCAGCACCTTTAGCTGGAGCCCACTTCTGGGAAGAGGAGTCCCAGGGTGCCCCTTGCGAGGGAGCCCGCTTCTAAGAAGAGGAGGCTGGGGGAGGACCTTTCTGACGGACCGGTGAGAGTTCACGGTGAAGGAAGGGGCCCGGTCACTCTCTGGAGGGATTCATCTATCCGCCAAGGGCCTAGTAATGTGCTGTTGCTGGCACCTGTCCTTGTATTGCAAAAGCTGAGAAGTTCGGGACGTGATAGATTCTGTGGCAGAGTCTCCCGATCGTATCTTAAGCCCCGTACACACGGTCTGACTTTTTGCCAACAAACTTCATTTTGAGCAAGTTTGACAAAAAATCCGACTGTGTGTACGCTCCATCGGACAAAAGTTGGGTCTGCAAACGGACAAACTTTTTGCCAACAAAAGTTCGATGGAGCAAAGTCCGACCGTGTGTACAGAAAACCATCGGACTTTTGTCCGATGGACAAAACAAACAATGTTAAAATCAACCAACAATAGCAGAAGTTTACCAAAGGGTGGCGGTAAAGAGCAGAAAAACCACGTGATGTTGGAAAAAGTTTTGGGAAAGTTTGCAGAAAAGTCCTGTTGTGTGAATGCTATGGGTGTGCCCGGCCAACTCCGTTCGGACAAAAATCCACGGAAAAGTCCGATGGAAGTCCGACCGTGTGTATGGGGCTTTAGAAAAGATCATAATTAAGTGTCCGAGCATCACTGCGACTGCTAGGATCCACCTTTACAGGAGACTATCCGGGTGAGCTGAACCCACTCGGGGATTGAGTGGCGATTGTAACATTTACTTGTGCCTGGACCTACCTCCCAAAAGAAAAATAAACTCAACGTTGGAGTTTAGAGTGGTGTGGACATTGGAATTACTTGGGGGGGGGGGGGGAACAGAGACTTGTCCCCTATATCCTAGGACAGTGATGGCGAACCCTTTTTGAGCCCGAGTGCCCAAACTGCAAACCAAATTTTAATTTTTTTATCAAAGTGCCAACACTGCAATTAAACTTGAATACCGAGGTTTAGGTTTAGAAAAAACAACTCGTACAGTTGTCCAAACTAATTAACAGCTATTTTTTTTAAAAGAAACACAATAACAGAGCTTTCTGTTAAACATTTTTATTTTATTTTTATTGAAAAAAAAAAAACAATAACTGTACACGTGCATGTATTTTTGCATAAGGATGCATTTGCTGAGTGCTGGTAAGGATGCCTTTGCTGGCCATTTTCAAAGATGCCTTGGCTGGGCACTGGTAAGGATGCCTTGGCTGGGCATTATTAAAGATGCCTTGGCTGGGCATTATTAAAGATGCCTTGGCTGAGCGCTGGTAAAGATGCCTTGGCTGGGCACTGGTAAGGATGCCTTGGCTGGGCATTATTAAAGATGCCTTGGCTGGGCATTGGTAAGGATGCCTTGGCTGGGCATTGGTAAGGATGCCTTGGCTGGGCACTGGTAAGGATGCCTTGGCTGGGCACTGGTAAGGATGCCTTGGCTGGGCACTGGTAAGGATGCCTTGGCTGGGCATTATTAAAGATGCCTTTGCTGGGCATTGGTAAGGATGCCTTGGCTGGGCATTGGTAAGGATGCCTTGGCTGGGCATTGGTAAGGATGCCTTGGCTGGGCATTGGTAAGGATGCCTTGGCTGGGTACTGGTAAGGATGCCTTGGCTGGGCACTGGTAAGGATGCCTTGGCTGGGCATTATTAAAGATGCCTTGGCTGGGCATTGGTAAGGATGCCTTGGCTGAGCATTGGTAAGGATGCCTTGGCTGAGCATTATTAAAGATGCCTTGGCTGGGCATTGGTAAGGATGCCTTGGCTGAGCATTGGTAAGGATGCCTTGGCTGGGCATTATTAAAGATGCCTTGGCTGGGCATTGGTAAAGATGCCTTGGCTGGGCATTTTTAAATATGCAATTTCTGGGCATTTTCAAAGAAGCCTTTGCTGGGCATTATTAAAGATGCAACTTGTGTCTTGGACAGCAAATACTGCATTAGGTAAAGATGCCTTGGCTGGTGATTGGTAAAGAAGCCTTTGCTGGGCATTGGTGAAGATGCAACTTGTGTCTTGGACAGCAAACGCTGCATTAGGTAAAAGTAGACATTTGGTATGCTTTTGCACAATTGGGCTCCATGTACACAGAAGCTCAGAAACGGTTGTTTTTAAAACAGCAGAAAAAGCTAGCGTTTTTTTACTAGCTTTTTATTAGCGTTTTTCAGTGTAGCGTTTTTTTCGTTTTTTTTTTAAAAAATAATATATATTTTTTTCAATGGACCAAAAAAACGCTAAAAAAACGCTCGCGGCCAGCGTTTGAGCGTTTTTCTGCGTTTTGCGTTTTTTTCTGCCGAAAAACGGCACTTTGAACACAAATTTCTTGCGTTCAGAAAAAAGCCCATTAACTCCGCTGCTCATTAAAGCTAGAAAACGTTATGTGTACATGAACACATAGGCTAACATAGAGTGCAGTTAATGGGCTTTTTAAAAAAATGCCAATAAACTGCAGGTTATCAGCTTCTGTGTACATGGAGCCTTAATGTGATTTTTTTGCTGTTGTATGCATGCTGATCATAGGTGTGCGCAGCCTATTGCATTAGGGCGTGCACCGTTAAGCGCAAACACACGTGTGTATGTGTCTACATATATATGACCCCGGCACATTGATCTGCATGCTGGTACAGTGAAAGAGAAGAGAATAAACACTTCTCTTATGGCAGAGCCAGTAAGAGGGAGATCTTTCCCATGTTCCTGCTGCTACACAGAGCGATCACACTAATGTGCATGGGGTGATTAGGGTGTGCCTGGGCACACCCAGCACACACTGTGCGCACGCCTATGATGCTGATAACTTGTCAAACCTTGGCTCATACTCCGTTAGTTTGAGAGCAACACATACAGCACTCCATTCATCTGTTAGTCTATTTCTGGCATCACATTTGATATAATTCAATGCTGAAAAAAAGCTGCTCACAAGCGTAGGATGACCCAAACAAAGTAAGAAAAGCAATCCCAAGTGTTTTCATTGCCTTAAAATTATTTGGCAGAGAATTCCACACTTTGAGTATTTCATTTTCTGAACTAGCAACTGTGCTGTCCTTTGTCGCCCCTTCACATTCTATCTTCTCAAGTGTGGCACGCAGGTCAAAAAAAAATTTTTTTTTCCAGATAGAACTTTCTTGAAATTCCAGTAGCTCCATTTCCAGATTTCCTAAATGTAACCAGTGTAAGCAGGAAAGATCAAGGTCTTCAAATTTTTCTTTATCTGGAGAAGTAAGAAAACACAGGGTTGTCTCCATCTTACAGAACTGTACAAATCTGTTAGGCCTCGTACACACGACCGAGTTTCTCGGCAAGAGCAAGCAAGAAACTTGCTGGCAGAGATGTCTTGCCGAGAAATTCCTTCGTGTGGATGGTTTCTCGTCAAGAAAACAGACAAGAAACCTCGACGAGAAAAATAGAGAACCTGCTCTCTATTTTCTCGTCGAGATTCTCGTCGGCATGTTTCTCGACGAGAAAAGTGAGTGTGTGTGTGTGCACTTACCTGTCCTCCCGGAAGCCCGCGCATGCTCGAAATAAATTCGACGCATGCGCGGTAGCTTCCTAGGCAAAGGTAGGGTATACCAAGATGGCGGCGACGGCATCGAATGTGACGAGCGCATGCTCGTCGTAGTCGATGACGTCACCGCGTACACTCCATTCAAAGAACCGCGGGTTCTTTGAATCGAGCGTGTGTACACTCGGCCGGGACAAGTTTCTTGTCCAAGAACCTCGTCGAAAAAAAAACACATGTTTTTTTTTTCGACGAGAATCTCGGCCGGGTGTACGAGGCTTTACTAAAATTCTCCTTTGCAAACTGCTATAATGCTAGAAAATTCCTTGTAGGATTTCATGATGGTTTGGCTTGTCTGTAAATGTTGTAGAATTTTCCAAATGCATTTTTAGATTGGGAAAATATTTCAGCGGCCCACTTTTCAAGGTCTCTTTCAAAAACCTGCAGTTTTCTCTCAAATGTTCTGATATCACAAAACATCCTTTCTGCTCTTTTCCCAAAACCTTGCAGGTTTTTGTTTAAGACGTTGAAGTGTATTGTAAAATCAGTAAAAAAAAAAAACCATGAGGTTGGTGAGCCAAGGTCATATCAGTGAGCTGTGGATATTTCTGCCCCTTTTCATTGATAAACAGCCTAATTTCATCCAAGCGGGCTACAAATCTCTCCAAGACCCGTCCTCTGCTTAGCCACCCTACATTATTGTACATAAGTAAAGTATTTTCCTGACCGTTCCATGTCAGCACAGCTGGGTGAGGCCCCGCCCACCCCCTACGTAATCAGGACTTTAACTATAAATTTTTTTGCTCACCGCAGCCTCAGTGTTCCTTTTTCTTCCTCCTAGGTCAGGACTAGCGGTGTCTCCCCTCCTAGCTGGTATAAATTACTGGCGGTCCGTCCGGATGTGTCTGCTGCCGGATGCAGTCCCTGCGGGATAAGGTACCAACGGTAGCTTGGTCAGGGAACCCCGCTGCTGATCCTCGGGGTGGCTTTACGCAGCCTTAAAGTGGAGCTCCACCCTAAATAGCAACTTTTGCTATTTGGAACCCTCCCCCCTTCCGGTGTCACAATTGACACCTTTCAGGGGGGAGGGGGGTGAAGATACCTGTCTAAGACAGGTATTTTCACCCACATCCGGGAGTCCTCTCTGCGGGAATCTGCGGGAGTGACGTCACTTCCCGCAGACTTCCCGTAGTGTTCTGGGAGACACTCGGCTCCCAGAACACAGGAGCACCAATCAGATTGGCGCAGTGCGACTCGCACATGCGCCGTAGGGAACCGGGCAGTGAAGCCGCAGGGCTTCACTTCCTGGTTCCCTCAGCGAGGATGGCGGAGGGAGCAGCAGAGCGACGAGCGGTCGCTCGTCCTCTGCTGCGGACGTCGCTGGACTCCAGGACAGGTAAGTGTCCAAATATTAAAAGCCAGCAGCTGCTGTAGCTGCTGGCTTTTAATATTTTTCTTTCCGGCGGAGCTCCGCTTTAAATAGGCGGCTTGGGGGAGCTGGTGGTGTGGTCTGTCTCTCATCTTGGATATTTTTATGGTGCCTGTTAAGGGTGGGCCGCGCTCTCTCTCTGCCTTTTATGTGGAAGCCGACTCTGAACATGTGCTCTGCCACTCAGCCAATCAGGAGTGGAGGGGGTGGAGTAAGCTCTTAAAAGAGCCAAATTTTGAAAGTCTGCTGTTCTGTTTAACCACTTGACATCTGGGCACATAACCCCCCTCCTGCCCAGGCGAAATTTCAGGTTTCAGCACGTCACGCTTTGAATGACAATTGCGCGGTCGTGCGACGTGGCTCCCAAACAAAATTGACGTCCTTTTTTTCCCACAAATAGAGCTTTCTTTTGGTGGTATTTGATCATTTCTGTGGTTTTTATTTTTTTGCGCTATAAACAAAAATAGAGCGACAATTTTGAAAAAAAACACAATATTTTTTAATTTTTGCTATAATTAATATCCCATTTTTTTTTTTAAAAAAAACAATTTTTTTTCCTCAGTTTAGGCCGATACGTATTCTACATATTTTAGGTAAAAAAATAAATCGCAATAAGCGTATAGTGATTGGTTTGCGCAAAAGTTATAGCGTCTACAAAATAGGGAATAGAATTATGATTTATTTTTTATTTATTTTTTTACTAGTAATGGCGTCGATCTGCAAATTTTTTTTTTTTTGTGACTGTGACATTATGGCGGACACATCGGACACTTTTGACACATTTTTGGGACCGTTCACATTTATACAGCGAACAGTGCTATAAATATGCACTGATTACTGTATAAATGTCACTGGCAGGGAAGGGGTTAACCACTAGGGGGCGATCAAGGGGTTAATATGTTCCCTGCTAGATGTTCTTACTCTGGGGGGGAGGGGACTGACTGGGGGAGGTGACTGATGGTTGTCCCTATGTACAAGGGACACACCATCGGTCTCCTCTCTCCCTGACAGGACGTGGATCTCTGTGTTTACACACAGAGAACCACGTCCCTGGCTCTGTGACAGCCGATCGCGGGTACCTGGCGGACATCGTGGCCGCCAGCCACGCGGGCACAGCTTTTCCCCGATGCGCGCCCGCGGTGGCGCGCATCGCGTAAGTAAATAGGAGGACGTCGCTTTGCGGACGTCTTTTTCATATGGCCCGGGCGCGAAGTGGTTAAACCTGGCTGTTGCAGTGTGCAGTGCTTTGTATGCTAAGCTGCCTGCGTTGTACACACCCTCTCCTCAGGTATGGCTTGTAAGGGACAGGATTCACTTCTTCACACCACCTGCTTTAATATGGATGCTGGACATAGCATATGTTGTATTTTTTCTAGCAGAACCAAAATGCCTACCCCCTCTAAAGATCAGCGATCACAAAGAAGGTAGGGGAGACACCGATGTTTACATGCATCTTATATTGTTGTATCTAGCAGACTAATTTTTTACCTCACGCCTACCTGTGCTGCTCCAGCTCCTCAGGTCATGGCTCTTCACGACGTTCAGAGGATGAAATCTCAGGGAAATATAGGAGACGGGAAGATCGACGCTCTCGCTGTAGAAGAGAAGTGTCACGCTCTCTCTCCTTCAAGACACCACCGATCTCCATCACGTCACCGCCAGGATTCACATCATGATAATCCTAGGCCAGGAGGCTGCTGGGCCTGCCCCAAAAAGGCATTGGCCGGGAAGACGGCTTGTGCGGACTGCTTCAAGGAGGCGACAAAGGGCCATGAATCGGATAAAGCGGAGCTAGTGTCATTAATAAAAAAGGCGTTTGAGGATACACTGCAGACGTTTGCAACGCAGACGCAAGTGTCAACTGCCCCAATTCCTTCCACCTCTCGTTCCCTGTCACCCCAAGAACGTCCAACAGGTCAGAATAATCCAATGACTGAAGCTCAAACACGAGCACAAGATTCGGATGCGTCCTCCGCAGAAGAAGAGGATGACCAATATGTTGGGTTTGATTTCACCTTAGTTCCATCCTTGGTGAAAGAAGTTAGACAAGCCTTGCAATGGCAAGATGAGGCAGTAGAACCTCAACGGAAACAAACAAAGTTGTTCGCCAACATGAAACGGGAGACGGTAAATTTTACGTTTGTTGAGGAAATCCAAGACATAATCACTGGCGAATGGGAAAACTCGGACAAGAAGGGCTTTTTTAAAAATCGATTTGCAAAAATGTACCCGTTTCAGACAGAAAAGGTGAAGGTTCTGGAAAACCCCCCTGTAGTGGACGCGGCACTCATGCGCCTCGCTAGGCATGTGACCCTGCCACTGGACGACGTAGTGACCTTCAAAGACGTTCTAGACAGGAGGGTGGATATAGATCTTAAAAAGATCTACACTCTGGCCGGCAGAATATGTAAGCCGACGATGGCTTTGGCCACCATCTCTAAGGCCATGGAGATCTGGGTGCAGAATGCCGAAGGGGTGGTGGAAAATGACCTATGCAAAGCTGAGGTCTCAGCCCCGTTCGCAAATTTGAAGCTAACAGCTGCATTTATGGCTGAAGCATCCATTGACATAATCAAGATTCTGGCCAGAGTCATGCTAAATGCGATGACGGCCAGAAGAGCCCTGTGGCTGAGGCCCTGGGTGGCGGATCCTGCGTCTAAACAAGGATGGTGCAGAATACCTTTCGAAGGTCACTCCCTGTTTGGGAATAAGCTTGATACAGCTATCTCCAAAGGGACAGGTGGAAGATCAGGTTTCATCCCACAGGATCAGATGCTGCTTAAGAATAAACCGACTTTCAGAGGCACAGCGAGACCCAGAGGCAGAGCCACCAGGTCCTACAAGCCAGGAAGGGAATTTCGCTGACGATGGCCGAACTCAGCGACAAGCCGCAAATCTGGAAGACCAGCCCCCTCCGCGGGGCAACAGGCCCGGAAGTCTTTTTGACTATACACCGGCCCACACTTGCTGGGTAGGAGCCAGGCTGTTCAGGTTCCGTCAACTGTGGGCAGAAAAGATAAAGGAGCCATGGGTGGTGTCGACCATCAAGTATGGACACAGTTGAAAATTCCTCAACCGACCCCACAGAGTCTTTGTCTCAACAAAAATGCCCCCAGAAAAAGAAAAACGGGAGGTCTTTTGGAATTACATCTAGACCCTCCTGGATCAGGAGGCAATAATTGCAGTTCCTCAACGGGAGCGTTTTTCCGGAGTCTACTCGCCTCTATTCTTGGTTCAAAAAAAGTCGGGAACGTGGAGGCCAGTAATAGACCTTCGAGGTCTCAACAGATCCATCAAAAAGGAGCGGTTCAGGATGGAGTCGCTCCAGACAATTCTGAAAATTGTCCAACCAGGAGATTGGATGCTAGCAGTGGATCTCAAGGATGCGTACTTCCATGTACCCGTAGCCCTGTACTACCAGAGATTCCTCCGGTTCGCAATTGGACAACTTCACTACCAATTTGTGTGCCTTCCCTTCGGGCTGACCACATCCCCCAGAGTATTCACAAAAATCCTGGTGGCACTGGTGGCACATCTACGACTCCAAGGTATCCGCGTACACCATTACTTGGACAATATCTTACTGCTGAGCCAAGACAAGAGCATACTCCTAGTACACCGGAACACGACTTTGTTGACACTAGAAAACTTTGGGTGGTTAATCAATCGAGAGAAGAGTCACCTTGTGCCGACTCAATCCCTGGTGTATCTAGGTGCGAAGATAGATACCAAGATGGCATCGGTAGCATTGCCCAGGGACAAGATGTCCGGCATACTGAAAGTAATGTCAGAAGCTCGGAAGCAGTCATACATGCCAATAGTAGAGTGCATAATGATCCGATGGTCAAGTGGGCGCAATTGAATTCACGCCTCTTCCAAATGGGTCTCCTGAGTCAATGGAGATCGGGGGATCTTGGTCAAAAAATACAGATCACAGCCCAGATGAACGTCAACTTGGACTGGTGGGCAAGTCAACAGAATCTTACCCGGTGCCACTCCCTACTCTGAGAGATGGCAAATCATCCAATCAGACACCAGCGGTACAGGCTGGGGGGCCTTATACAAAGACCAGTGGGCCCAAGGTCGTTGGGTGTACCAGGCGACTGACGTAGGCTCCAACATCTTGGAGCTGAGGGCGGCCTTCCAAGCCCTCCTGGCCTTCAAAAATCAGATCCAAGGAGCGACTATCCTTCTGAAACTAGACAACATGACGGCAGTGGCTTACATCCGCAGGCAGGGGGGCACCCGCAGCAGTACCCTCCTGAAGGAGGTAACACCGATCATGAATTTTGCTCAGATCAATTTGCATCTGCTAACGGCTGTGTATGTGCCTGGATGTCTGAACACGCAAGCAGACTACCTGTCCAGAGCGGATTTGAACAACAACGAATGGGCCCTGTCTCCGCGAGTCTTCCGGAGCTTAGTGGCATGGGCCTTCCTCCCAGAAGTAGACCTATTTGCCTCTGCCATCAACACCAAACTACCACGGTTCTTCACCCAGTTCAGTCACCCACAAGCGTCAGGAGTGGATGCTCTAACAGCAGAATGGAACTTCAGAACAGCATATGCCTTCCCTCCGATTCCGGTGCTCCTCCGCTTCCTGCGGAGACTGCAACAAGAGAAAGTGTCTGTCCTAGCAGTAATTCCAGACTGGCCCAAGAGACCTTGGTACCCTCTACTCTGCTCACTGAACATCAGGAAGCCACGAACTCTACCAGTATCCTCAGACCTACTGAAACAGGGTCCAATCTGCCACCCGGCTCCGGAGAGCCTGAGATTGACGGCCTGGGTCTTAAGAGGCGTAGGTTAACTGATCTGTGTTGTTCAACCAGAGTAACGAACACTCTTCTGAAGGCAAGGAGAAGCAGCACCAACAGTGCCTACAGCAGGACCTGGAATAAGTTTGTGGAATTTGCTCATAGACATGATTTTCTGCCCGACTCACCAAAAGTCTGCCACATCCTGGAGTTCCTCCAAGCGGGCTTGGAACTCGGTCTCTCCACAAGCACGTTGAAAACTCACGTGTCCGCTATCTCTGCTTTTTCGGGTGTCCAATGGGCCACTGAAAAGTTGGTGATTCAATTCTTCAGAGCAACCATCCGCCTGAGACTGCCAAAGTTGCCAAGATTTCCGAAGTGGGACCTACCTTTAATCTTGGACTTCCTATCGTCAAACACCTTTGCCTCTCCAGTCTCTCTGTGGCATCTCACATTGAAAACTGCCTTTCTCGTGGCAGTAACCTCAGCCAGAAGGGTGTCCGAGATGGCCCCGCTGGAGTTTAAGGAGCCCTTCCTCTCCTTCTTCCCCGATAGGAGCGGTGCTCAGGCCAATGCTGGGGTTTGTCCCTAAAGTAGCCTCTACCTTCCATATGACACAGGAGATCACTCTTCCACTGTTGCTCGTAGAAAACTCTCAGGATCCAAATCCACTTGACGTAGGAGCTTCCCTGAGAGCCTATGTGGACGCGACAGCCGAACTCAGGAAGTTGGACAATCTCTTTGTTATACCAAATGGTGCCCGTAAAGGCCTGAAAGCTTCTAGTAGAGTGATCGCCACATGGCTGGTTAAATTGATATCTTTAGCCTACAGAGCCAAAGGTCTGCCGGTGCCTGAGGGGGTCACAGCGCATTCCACGCGAGGAGTCTCTGCCACCTGGGCTGCGGTCGGACAGGTGTCCTTGGAGACTATGTGCAGGGCAGCTACATGGACATCTATACGTACCTTCATGACACACTACCGTGTGGAGCCAGCGGCTCTAACTACCATAGAGTTTGGCAAGAGGGTGCTAGCTTCCGCCTCCTATATGGATTAAAAAAAAATACATTTCTCAAGCATAACCCTCCCGTGTGTGGCTAGTTAATTCCCAGCTGTGCTGACATGGAGCCGTCAGGAAAAGGGAAAATTTAATTCAAATACTTACCGTAATTTTCCTTTCCTGACGAGCTCCATGTCAGCACAGAACCCGCCCAGTCAAGTAGTAAAAAATACGAAACTCTGAGGCTGCGGTGAGCAAAAAATGTATAGTTAAAGTCCTGATTACGTAGGGGGTGGGCGGGGCCTCACCCAGCTGTGCTTATATGGAGCTTGTCAGGAAAGGAAAATTACGGTAAGTATTTTAATTAAATTTTCCGTTATACTGTGCCTGTACCTCATCAAGAAGTGCTTGAAACTGTTGAAAATTAAGAGCACGAGCCATGATGTAATTTACCATTTTTGTGACGTCCTTGAGGATATTGTCTAATTGTTTGCTGCTTTCCTTGGCACAAAGAGCTTCTTGATGTATAATACAATGAAATTGAATGAGTGGATGCTTTGCTTCTTTGACAAAAAACTGCATGAAACAGTGGCGGCTGGTGCTCAAATTTTTTGGGGGGGCGCAAACAAGCTGAAAAAAAAAAAAATTGCAGCCACTGTGCCCAAACGCCACTAGTTTGTCCCCAAATGCAGCCAGTTTCCCCCCATATACAGCCAGTTTCTCCCAATATACAGCCAGTTTCTCCCAATATACAGCCAGTTTGTCCCCAATATACAGCCAGTTTGTCCCCAATATACAGCCAGTTTGTCCCCAATATACAGCCAGTTTGTCCCCCAAATGCAGCCAGTTTGTCCCCCAAATGCAGCCAGTTTGTCCCCCAAATGCAGCCAGTTTGTCCCCAATAATACAGCCAGTTTGTCCCCCATATACAGCCAGTTTGTCCCCCCATATACAGCCAGTTTGTCCCCCCATATACAGCCAGTTTGTCCCCCCATATACAGCCAGTTTGTCCCCCATATACAGACAGTTTGTCCCCCATAATACAGACAGTTTGTCCCCCATAATACAGCCAGTTTGTCCCCCATAATACAGCCAGTTTGTCCCCCATAATACAGCCAGTTTGTCCCCCATAATGCAGCCAGTTTGTCCCCCATAATGCAGCCAGTTTGTCCCCTATAATGCAGCCAGTTTGTCCCCCAAATGCAGCCAGTTTGTCCCCCAAATGCAGCCAGTTTGTCCCCCATATGCAGCCAGTTTGTCCCCCATAATGCAGCCAGTTTGTCCCCTATAATGCAGCCAGTTTGTCCCCCAAATGCAGCCAGTTTGTCCCCCAAATGCAGCCAGTTTGTCCCCCATATGCAGCCAGTTTGTCCCCCATATGCAGCCAGTTTGTCTCCCATATGCAGCCAGTTTGTCTCCCATATGCAGCCAGTTTGTCTCCCATATGCAGCCAGTTTGTCCCCCAAATGCAGCCAGTTTGTCCCCAATATACAGCCAGTTTGTCCCCCAAATGCAGCCAGTTTGTCCCCCAAATGCAGCCAGTTTGTCCCCCAAATGCAGCCAGTTTGTCCCTCCCCAGCCCTGCACTTACCTTCCTCGAGTCAGCGCCGTCCTTCTTCCGTCCTCGATGTCCCTTCAGCCAATCAGGTTGCCGGTAACCAGACCAGGTGAACCCGATTGGCCAGGGAACGCACCCCCCGTGCGTCCTCTCATTAGGTATTTAGAAGCCGATTACAGCCCTCAGGCTTCCCGCTGGCTCTGATAGGCACTTCTAAAGGCCAACCAGACGCTGTTATTCAGATGGCCGGCGCTCAAGGGGCCGGCCATCTGAATAGTGGGCGGCAGCAATACATAGGTTCATGCAATGCATGAACCTATGTATTGTGAGTGACGGCCGGGCGCAGAAGCGAGCGGGGGCGGCGCTTCTGCGCCCACTATGGACGCACCGCCATGTGTGTAAAAAAAAAAGGACATTTAAAAAAAAAAAAAAAAACTCTTAAAGGGCCCGTTTTTTAATTTTTTATTTTTTTGACCTCTATGGACGGGCCGCCACTCGTATGAAACCAGATGTTACCCCAACCATGGAAGGTGCCCCGTCACTAGTTATTGAAACCACTTTTTCTGGCCTTATGTTTTGTGACAAAAAAGCCTCCATCACAGCGTTGTAGATATCTATCCCTTGTGTGCTTCCAGGTAAACACAGCAGTTTCATGAGCTCCTCTCTCATGGTGTCACCAACAGAATAACGCAAAATTACTGCTGGCCTTGCATGATTATTTCTATCTGTGCTTTCATCCAAACACATGGAGTAACTGCTGACCAACATCACTTGCCATACGCAGGACTCTTATCTTTAACATTATTTCTGCTAAGTGGCATTTCAGAGATTCGTTGCTTAATTTTGTCCTTGTTTGCAAAATCATGAAAAAGGGAATTACTCACAGCCAACATGGCCGTTTTGATAAAATCGCCATCAGAGAGGGGCTTTCCGTGTTTTGCTATACACAGTGAAATTTCAAAGCTGGCATTTGACAGTAAATTTGTTTAAGCCCTGGTTCACACTGGTGCGATTTGACATGTCAAATCGGCGAAATTTGCCGCAAATTGCAGCCAATGGTACCGTCCTAATCGGTGCAACGCCGCATCTGCGGTGCTGCACCGATTACAAAAAGTAGTTTTTGTACTGCTTTTTGCGATTTCAGCCGCGATTTACATTGACCTCTGTTTCAGATGTCTTTGAAATCGCGGCCCAAATCGGGACTGCCAGCGGGAGTGAAATCGTGCGAGTTCAGCTGAACTCGCAGGCTTCACTCCCGCAGCCCCAGTGTGAACCTGGGCTTAGAAAGATAGTTGCAAAAACTACGATACTGGCAGTGATAGTTCCTCAATTTCCCATCAAGAAACTCTTTTCTTTCAGCTTCACCAAGTTCGGCACACACTTTTGTGGCTGGTATGAAAATGACGTCTGACACTTGATGTGCGAGATACCACACTTTCCCTACACAGAACACATAACGCTTTCCCATTGCGTTCAATCACTCCAAATGACTTTGTCCAGGTCTCTTGGAATGATCTTCCACTATCTGTTTTTAATTTAGTTTTTTTGGATGTACTCATTTTTGGGGTGTTCAAGTCTACAAAAAAAAATAAAAAAAAATTATAAAATAAATATGGATGAAGCACGCAATACAAATCTATCCCTACCTATCTATACCAAAAATATTATTGCAACATTTAACAAAAAAGGTAATAAACCCTGAATTGTAGAAGAGCAACTCACGGTTTTGTAGACAGATACACATCGTCCAATGTCCTGTGAAACAAGAAGGCGCGCCGTGCCGGCGCTGACACCGCTCTGCTGGGTCTGGAAGCTGCTGTAGATTCTACAAGAACTACAGAGAAGATTCCAAAGGACTGGAATGAAAAAAACAAAAATTTGTCTTTAGGCCATTGGTCGCCGGATGTGGCCCTTTGCTTGCGTTCATTAGGCCCATATTTAATCCCCCCAACTCAGACGAATGAAGGGGTACACATTCCTCCCAATGACACCAAAGATAGGGGCACTATTCCCCCATGACACCTATAATGAGGCACATGAACACCAATGATGGGGGGTAAAATGTTTCTCAATGACACCTATAATGAGGCACATGAACACCAATGATGGGGGGTAAAATGTTTCCCAATGACACCGATAATTAGGCCGAATAACAGCAATGATGGGGGGTAAAATTTTTACCAATGACACCTATAAGGAGGCACATGAACACCAATGAGGGGGGTAATATGTTTCTCAATGACACCTATAATTAGGCCAAATAAAACCAATGAGGGGGGTAATATTTTTCCCAATGACAGCTATAATTAGGCCAAATAACAGCAATGATGGGGGGTAAAATTTTTCCCAATGACACCTATAAGGAGGCACAGGAACACCAATGATGGGGGTAATATGTTTCCCAATGACACCTATAAGGAGGCACATGAACACCAATGATGGGGGTAAAATGTTTCCCAATGACACCTATAATTAGGCCGAATAACAGCAATGATGGGGGGTAAAATTTTTCCCAATGACACCTATAAGGAGGCACATGAACACCAATGATGGGGGGTAAAATGTTTCCCAATGACACCTATAATTAGGCCAAATAACAGCAATGATGGG
This sequence comes from Rana muscosa, assembly GCA_029206835.1. Taxonomy (NCBI): domain Eukaryota; kingdom Metazoa; phylum Chordata; class Amphibia; order Anura; family Ranidae; genus Rana; species Rana muscosa. Next base: position 217,942,961 of record JARGYO010005626.1, on the reverse strand, counting down.
GGGGTAAAATGTTTCTCAATGACACCTATAATGAGGCACATGAACACCAATGATGGGGGGTAAAATGTTTCCCAATGACACCTATAATTAGGCCGAATAACAATGATGGGGGGGTAAAATGTTTCCCAATGACACCGATAATTAGGCCGAATAACAGCAATGATGGGGGGTAAAATTTTTACCAATGACACCTATAAGGAGGCACAGGAACACCAATGAGGGGGGTAATATGTTTCTCAATGACACCTATAATTAGGCCAAATAAAACCAATGAGGGGGGTAATATTTTTCCCAATGACAGCTATAATTAGGCCAAATAACAGCAATGATGGGGGGTAAAATTTTTCCCAATGACACCTATAAGGAGGCACAGGAACACCAATGATGGGGGTAAAATGTTTCCCAATGACACCTATAATTAGGCCAAATAACAGCAATGATGGGGGGGGGTAAAATTTTTCCCAATGACACCTATAAGGAGGCACAGGAACACCAATGATGGGGGTAAAATGTTTCCCAATGACACCTATAATTAGGCCAAATAACAGCAATGATGGGGGGGGTAAAATTTTTCCCAATGACACCTATAAGGAGGCACATGAACACCAATGATGGGGGTAAAATGTTTCCCAATGACACCTATAAGGAGGCACAGGAACACCAATGATGGGGGGTAAAATGTTTCCCAATGACACCTATAAGGAGGCACAGGAACACCAATGATGGGGGTAAAATGTTTCCCAATGACACCTATAAGGAGGCACAGGAACACCAATGATGGGGGTAATATGTTTCCCAATGACACCTATAAGGAGGCACAGGAACACCAATGATGGGGGTAATATGTTTCCCAATGACACCTATAAGGAGGCACAGGAACACCAATGATGGGGGTAAAATGTTTCCCAATGACACCTATAAGGAGGCACATGAACACCAATGATGGGGGTAAAATGTTTCCCAATGACACCTATAAGGAGGCACAGGAACACCAATGATGGGGGTAAAATGTTTCCCAATGACACCTATAAGGAGGCACATGAACACCAATGATGGGGGTAATATGTTTCCCAATGACACCTATAAGGAGGCACAGGAACACCAATGATGGGGGTAAAATGTTTCCCAATGACACCTATAAGGAGGCACATGAACACCAATGATGGGGGTAATATGTTTCCCAATGACACCTATAAGGAGGCACAGGAACACCAATGATGGGGGGTAAAATGTTTCCCAATGACACCTATAAGGAGGCACAGGAACACCAATGATGGGGGGTAAAATGTTTCCCAATGACACCTATAAGGAGGCACAGGAACACCAATGATGGGGGGTAAAATGTTTCCCAATGACACCTATAAGGAAGCACAGGAACACCAATGATGGGGGGTAAAATGTTTCCCAATGACACCTATAAGGAGGCACAGGAACACCAATGATGGGGGGTAAAATGTTTCCCAATGACACCTATAAGGAAGCACAGGAACACCAATGATGGGGGGTAATATGTTTCCCAATGACACCTATAATTAGGCCAAATAACAGCAATGATGGGGCAGAATTTTTCAAAATAACACAATGACACCAATGAGGGGGGTAATGTTTCCTAAGGACACCATCAACAAGGTATATACAAAACAGAGATTGCCGCTCCAAATAGACTCACCCCAACAACAAAAACCTCTCCAGGAACCAAGGGTGCTGGCAATGCACAAGGCAATGAAGGAATCTGGACAGCCGCCCTCCAATCCAACGTAGCTTTTATTGGAAAAATAAAATAAAATAAAACAGGCACTACATGTCACAGCAACGGGGTAACAGGGGCAACTAACGCGTTTCACACCTACCTATGAGTAAGCACTTTTAAGTGTGAAACGCGTTATCTGCCCCTGTTACCCCGTTGCTGTGACATGTAGTGCCTGTTTTATTTTATTTTATTTTATTTTTCCAATAAAAGCCACGTTGGATTGGAGGGCGGCTGTCCAGATTCCTTCATTTTTTCTTCGACACCATCAACATGATTAGGCCGAATAACAGCAATGATGGGGGGGGGGGGGAAGGAAATGTGCCAATGACACCAATGAGGGGGGGGGAGGGAATGTGCCAATGACACCAATGAGGAGGGGGGGGTGGAGGAAATGTGCCAATGACACCAATGAGGAGGGGGGGGAGGGAATGTGCCAATGACACCAATGGGGGGGGGGAAGGAAATGTGCCAATGACACCAATGAGGAGGGGGGGAGGGAATGTGCCAATGACACCAATGAGGAGGGGGGGGGGTGGAGGGAATGTGCCAATGACACCAATGAGGAGGGGGGGAGGGAATGTGCCAATGACACCAATGAGGAGGGGGGGGGGTGGAGGAAATGTGCCAATGACACCAATGAGGAGGGGGGGGAGGGAATGTGCCAATGACACCAATGAGGGGGGGGGTGTGGAGGAAATGTGCCAATGACACCAATGAGGAGGGGGGGAGGGAATGTGCCAATGACACCAATGAGGGGGGGGGAAGGAAATGTGCCAATGACACCAATGAGGAGGGGGGGGAGGGAATGTGCCAATGACACCAATGAGGGGGGGGGAAGGAAATGTGCCAATGACACCAATGAGGAGGGGGGGGAGGGAATGTGCCAATGACACCAATGAGGAGGGGGGGGGGGTGGAGGGAATGTGCCAATGACACCAATGAGGAGGGGGGGAGGGAATGTGCCAATGACACCAATGAGGAGGGGGGGGGGAATGTGCCAATGACACCAATGAGGAGGGGGGGAGGGAATGTGCCAATGACACCAATGAGGAGGGGGGGGAGGGAATGTGCCAATGACACCAATGAGGGGGGGGGGGTGGAGGAAATGTACCAATGAGGAGGGGAGGGGAGGGAATGTGCCAATGACACCAATGAGGAAGGGGGGTGGAGGAAGTGTGCCAATGACACCAATGAGGAGGGGGGGGAGGGAATGTGCCAATGACACCAATGAGGAGGGGGGGTGGAGGAAATGTGCCAATGACACCAATGAGGAGGGGGGGAGGGAATGTGCCAATGACACCAATGAGGAGGGGGGGGGTGGAGGAAATGTGCCAATGACACCAATGAGGAGGGGGGGGGAGGGAATGTGCCAATGACACCAATGAGGGGGGGGTGTGGAGGAAATGTGCCAATGACACCAATGAGGAGGGGGGGGGGAATGTGCCCCAATAATAATTTTGCAGTGCATTTTTTTTTCCTCTCACCTTCCGAGTCCTGCAGCTCGTTCCCGCACGTCTTCTCCTCATGCTCTCTCCGCGTGTTCTCCGAGTCGCGCCGAGGACGTCAGCGCTGATTTGTTTTGGCGGTGTGGATGAGACAGCTTCTTCTTTGATTGGACGAGCTGCAAGCACATCACCTCCGGGCGCTCATTCGATGTCACGCCCACTCGGACACGTCACCGCTAGCCCAGAGAACTGTGGGAAATGTAGTTCCTGGGCGCGGTGTGACGATTTTAATCTTTTAATAAAATTTAATGTGTGCAATTCTTGAGGGTCACGGCGTGCCCTCAGAAACGGCTCGGAGTGCCAGGAGCGGCATGCGTGCCACGTGTTCGCCATCACTGTCCTAGGAGATGAGAACCAACTGATGGAGAACTTAGCTGTGGGACCCAAATACACGACACCGCTCAACCTCCTCATCCAGGAGGGTACGGGCATATAGTACGGTGTGCCCTTTTTCCTGCAAGTGAGCCAAAGGTGGGAAAAAGGGTCCGTGTGCCACACACTAATAAGAGGAACTTCACTCTCTCAATCAACATTGACTATTATTAATCCTCGCATTTCTTCTTTTACCTTCTGGCCTAGGCAAATGTCATACATTCTATTAGTCTTCATGGAGAGGGGCTTTCTCCGCTAAACACACCCGCATGCCTAAGCTAAGGGCAGATGGATTCCAGGAAGTAAATGCTACAGGAACCATCTGCCCTTATTCAAGATGGCTGCAGCTAGGAATGCTAGGGGGGTGATTTCTTACCAAAATAAAGCATTGGAGACATGGGGGTGGGGGAGTTTGCTTTAAATAATAAAGAATGAAATGGTGTTTTTGTTTTGTGGTGCTCAGGTACTGTGTAGTTCCACTAATGATACGAAGCACACCTGTGTATAGGAGGAGAGTTCTAGTGAGGTATGTGGCCGTCATCCAGGAGCTTTTACACCATTCAGAGAGAGAGAGAGCTCTGAAATCCCAGAGTGCTGTAATGTGCAAACTCCACCCTATACTGGGTGCGTCCAATGCTTGGAACTACTACAATGCTTGGAACTACTACAATGCTTGGAACTACTACAATGCTTGGAACTACTACAATGCTTGGAACTACTACAATGCTTGGAACTACTACAATGCTTGGAACTACTACCTTCTGCAACAACCTGATAGACTTGTTAGGTGCAGAGCTGTTGGGATGCATAGCAAGTGTACAGCCTTTCCCTGCCCCCCCCCCCCCAGCATGATCCAAGCAGTGTGTATTTTCTTTACTGCATGGACAACATCCTTCATTAGTCTACACCTGCTGTGCCCACCATCCCTCTGCCGAGTTCCCGGGTCTGTACACCCGCTGTGCCCATTATGAGGGGTTCCCACCATCCCTGTGCTGAGTTCCCGGGTCTGTACACCCGCTGTGCCTATTATGAGGGGTTCCCACCATCCCTGTGCTGAGTTCCTGGGTCTGTACACCCGCTGTGTTCATTATGAGGGGTTCCCACCATCACTGTGCTGAGTTCCCGGGTCTGTACACCCGCTGTGCCCATTATGAGGGGTTCCCACCATCCCTGTGCTGAGTTCCCGGGTCTGTACACCCGCTGTGCCCATTATGAGGGGTTCCCACCATCCCTGTGCTGAGTTCCCGGGTCTGTACACCCGCTGTGCCTATTATGAGGGGTTCCCACCATCCCTGTGCTGAGTTCCTGGGTCTGTACACCCGCTGTGCCCATTATGGGGGGTTCCCACCATCCCTGTGCTGAGTTCCTGGGTCTGTACACCCGCTGTGCCCATTATGGGGGGTTCCCACCATCCCTGTGCTGAGTTCCCGGGTCTGTGCACCCGCTGTGCCCATTATGAGGGGTTCCCACCATCCCTGTGCTGAGTTCCCGGGTCTGTACACCCGCTGTGCCCATTATGAGGGGTTCCCACCATCCCTGTGCTGAGTTCCCGGGTCTGTACCCCCGCTGTGCCCATTATGAGGGGTTCCCACCATCCCTGTGCTGAGTTCCTGGGTCTGTACCCCCGCTGTGCCCATTATGAGGGGTTCCCACCATCCCTGTGCTGAGTTCCTGGGTCTGTACCCCCGCTGTGCCCATTATGAGGGGTTCCCACCATCCCTGTGCTGAGTTCCTGGGTCTGTACACCCGCTGTGCCCATTATGAGGGGTTCCCACCATCCCTGTGCTGAGTTCCCGGGTCTGTACCCCCGCTGTGCCCATTATGAGGGGTTCCCACCATCCCTGTGCTGAGTTCCTGGGTCTGTACCCCCGCTGTGCCCATTATGAGGGGTTCCCACCATCCCTGTGCTGAGTTCCCGGGTCTGTACACCCGCTGTGCCCGTTATGAGGGGTTCCCACCATCCCTGTGCTGAGTTCCCAGGTCTGTACACCAGCTGTGCCCATTATGAGGGGTTCCCACCATCCCTGTGCTGAGTTCCCGGGTCTGTACACCCGCTGTGCCCATTATGAGGGGTTCCCACCATCCCTGTGCTGAGTTCCCGGGTCTGTACACCCGCTGTGCCCATTATGAGGGGTTCCCACCATCCCTGTGCTGAGTTCCCGGGTCTGTACACCCGCTGTGCCCATTATGAGGGGTTCTCACCATCCCTGTGCTGAGTTCCCGTGTCTGTACACCCGCTGTGCCCATTATGAGGGGTTCCCACCATCCCTGTGCTGAGTTCCCGGGTCTGTACGCCCGCTGTGCCCATTATGAGGGGTTCCCACCATCCCTGTGCTGAGTTCCCGGGTCTATACGCCTGCTGTGCCCATTATGAGGGGTTCCCACCATCCCTGTGCTAAGTTCCCGGGTCTGTACACCCACTGTGCCCATTATGAGGGGTTCCCACCATCCCTGTGCTGAGTTCCCGGGTCTGTACCCCCGCTGTGCCCATTATGAGGGGTTCCCACCATCCCTGTGCTGAGTTCCTGGGTCTGTACACCCGCTGTGCCCATTATGAGGGGTTCCCACCATCCCTGTGCTGAGTTCCCGGGTCTGTACACCCGCTGTGCCCATTATGAGGGGTTCCCACCATCCCTGTGCTGAGTTCCTGGGTCTGTACCCCCGCTGTGCCCATTATGAGGGGTTCCCACCATCCCTGTGCTGAGTTCCCGGGTCTGTACACCCGCTGTGCCCATTATGAGGGGTTCCCACCATCCCTGTGCTGAGTTCCCAGGTCTGTACACCTGCTGTGTCCATTATGAGGGGTTAATTTTGTTTATTGAAAAAAATCTTACAAACAACAACTTATATACAATAAAACCATAATAAATAAAACATATTTACAAATAATTGAATATGACTATACAAAACATAAAAAACACACAAGAACATAATAAACGGTGCAAACCAAATTTCGCACAACATAATCCCTACGGGAAAGCCAGACTAAAGAACATCACCGTCACCATGCATGGAGCCTTTTATATAAAATGAGTGGGAACTGCCATTAGGGTAGTTGGGGCAGCCGCTTCCTAGCCTGGCTACTCCCTCTCCCTGGAGAACCAGCGCGCTTCGTTGCACCCTGACACTCATCATCCATAGAAGATGCTGAACTGAATGAGTCCCATTCATCATCATCATCAGACAGTACCTTAAATTTATTTGCCAAAGGCAAAACCTTAGGACTTAATGTAACTGTACCGCCTTTTTTTTTTCTTCCTTTTGCCTCTCCTCCTTTTATCCTCCAACCACTCCATATCATCCTTGGACAAACCGGAGTCAACAGCCTCCCCACACCTATCCTCCCCTCCACTGTCCCTTCCCTTATCTACCACCAGGCCAGCCTCTTCACCATCCTCCTCACTCCTCTGCACCCCACGATCCTAACAGGAACTCTGCAGCGTCGAGGGAGGGGGACTGGCACCGCACTTGATGCACCAGCCTCAGCACCTCTTGCTGCCTCTACAATTTTAGAAGACACAGAAGGATTGGACACATTCTCTGCAACTGACACCTTACCTACAGACTGGGAAGACACGGGCACATTAGGTAAACACACAGACTGGGAAGACACAGACATACTGGGTATCGGCATAGACTGGGGCACCACAGACTGGGGAGACACAGACACATTGGGTGTTGGCACAGACTGGGGAGACACGGACACATTGGGTATTGGCACAGACTCAGATGGACTCACAGGAACCCCAGCTGCTGAGCTCTGAGCATCCTCCATGTCCAGGCGGAAGAACTCTCTCGTGAGCTCAGGCTTGTTGTGCATTGCCTCAGGACACTGACTGTAAGGATGTCCCACCACATTGCACAGATTACACCTTATGATATTACAGTCCTTAGCCAAATGATCTTCACCTTGACACAGAGAGCACTTCATCACTGGACAGGAGGATGCAAAATGTCCTTTGATTCCACATTTGTTGCAGAGCTTTGGCTGGCCTGGATAAAAAATGGTCATCCTGTCCCTCCCCAGGAAAGCCGAGGATGGCAGATGCTGAACAACATTATCAACGACTTTTAATTTTAGCTGTACAGACCACCCTCCTGTCCAAATTCCCCGGTCGTCCAAAATCTTTTTTAGGGGACTCAGGACGTCTCCATACCTCTTCAACCAAACACATAAATCCCCCTGTGGTATAGACTCATTGCGGACAAGAATTGTCACCGTTTTAATGAGTGGCTGGCGTGAAACAAGCTTGGGGATGAGCCCTTTCCAGTCCGGCAGGCCCCTGCACACGTGTTCATACTTCTCCCAAAATATGTCCAAAGACTCCGGACGGATAAAGGACAAATCATATTCATAGGAACCTGCCGGACTGATCAGGGCGAAGATATCTGCGGGCGTAAACCCCATCTGCAGGATTTTATCCACCACTGCCCTCCTATGTGGGGGAATTCCACCACCTTCCCATTTTAACTGCACAACATTCCTCCTTTTAAACAGGGAGGAAGACAAAACATTCCCATATTCCTTCCCTGCTTGCTCCCCCTTCCCAGATCTTGCAGCAATACCAGCATAGGATTTCCTTTCACTACTAGCATTTGCAGTCCTGTCCTTCCCATTCAAACCTGCTGGCTGAGAGTCTGAATCAGCTGGGATAGCAGTCACTGAATTAGCAGAGGCAGGACCCGCCCTCTCCCCCTGCTCTGAACACACAGCTCCAATCCTGTCCACTGCAGACTCCTGGAGAGTTGTGGCACTACTGCACCCAGCATTTCCTCCACCACTCACAGGAACAGCCGCTGTGCCTGGTCCAGGCAAAGTCTCTGTATTGTCCATGGACCTCTCTGCAGACTGAAGCTGACAGTTATTAGCAGATGCATGCTGTGCATTGTCTATGTGTCTGAGATGACTGCCTGCAGCACTACAACCCTCAGCAAGTCCATTGTCATTAAAGTTCACACCATCATCCTGCACACACACTGTACCTGCTTGCTGTGTTGTCTCCTCTGCGATGTTATGGCTGATGGTGGGGTTGGATTTCTTCCCAGCTGTTGCAGGCTTAATGGTGGAACTTGCTCTCTCCACAGGTCTTTCTTCCACAGGACTAGGAATGGTGTCTATCTTCTCATCACCAACCGGGGAAGCCCACCCGGAGGAGATTCCAGCTTGGTGATGAACTCCAGCATGCCAGTACCTTCACCCTCCTGCTCAGATGTTACATATTGCTGGGGTGTGGAAGGGGACAGAGGCCTCCGCCATTGAGGGCTCAACAGATGTCTGAGGTGTTGAAGAGCTGGGCTCATCCTCCGGGCCACTTTCTGACTCTCTGCCGAGTCTGTCTGTTCCTGCATCTCCTTACTGATCTCCTCACCCTCCATGCAGGAAGCAGCTCCTCTCCTCATGCGATTAAATCGCTCCTCATTTTTATATTTTTCTTTGAATATTTCGCTGTTCTCCTTCAGAGAACACACCAATTCCTTCTCTTTCCTCACAGCTTGTTCCAGGTCTTTCAACTCAGGCCTTAGAGCCGGTCTTTTCTTGCTGTAAACTTTAGCACAAATCTGCTTTTTCTTCCTGAAATCAGCCATCAAAACCATCAACTTCTCCTCTTCCTTCTCAATCCGCTTCAGCTTGCTGACAGTCCTCTGTCTAAAGGCAGACAGGGACTCATCTTGCCTTTGGCCAGGCCCAGAATCTTCCACAGGCCTATCCAGGGGGCCCCCACCAGGGTCCTCCCCAGGATCCAGCATCCCTCCTGGGGCAGAGAAGCAAATCTAGCCCCTGGTCTCTGGAAGCACAGGAGCAAAGGAACCAGCAACCTCACTGTCAAGGAGTGGAATGGCAGTTTCCCACTATCCCTGTGCTAAGTTCCTGGGTCTGTACACCCGCTGTGCCCATTATGAGAGGTTTCCACCATCCCTGTGCTGAGTTCCAAGGTCTGTTCACCCGCTGTGCCCATTATGAGGAGTTCCCACCATCCCTGTGCTGACTTCCCGGGTCTGTACACCCGCTGTGCCCATTATGAGGGGTACCCACCATCCCTGTGCTGAGTTCCTGGGTCTGCATACCCGCTGTGCCCATTATGAGGGGTTCCCACCATCCCTGTGCTGAGTTCCCGGGTCTGTAAACCCGCTGTGCCCATTATGAGGGGTTCCCACCATCCCTGTGCTGAGTTACCGGGTCTGTACACCCGCTGTGCCCATTATGAGAGGTTCCCACCATCCCTGTGCTGAGTTCCCGGGTCTGTACACCTGCTGTGCCCATTATGAGGGGTTCCCACCATCCCTGTGCTGAGTTCCCGGGTCTGTACACCCGCTGTGCCCATTATGAGGGGTTCCCACCATCCCTGTTCTGAGTTCCCGGGTCTGTACACCCGCTGTGCCCATTATGAGGGGTTCCCACCATCCCTGTGCTGAGTTCCCGGGTCTGTACACCCACTGTGCCCATTATGAGGGGTTCCCACCATCCCTGTGCTGAGTTCCCGGGTCTGTACACCCGCTGTGTCCATTATGAGGGGTTCCCACCATCCCTGTGCTGAGTTCGCGGGTCTGTACACTCGCTGTGCCCATTATGAGGGGTTCCCACCATCCCTGTGCTGAGTTCCTGGGTCTGTACACCCGCTGTGCCCATTATGAGGGGTTCCCACCATCCCTGTGCTGAGTTCCCGGGTCTGTACACCCGCTGTGCCCATTATGAGGGGTTCCCACCATCCCTGTGCTGAGTTCCCAGGTCTGTACACCCCCGCTGTGCCCATTATGAGGGGTTCCCACCATCCCTGTGCTGAGTTCCTGGGTCTGTACACCCGCTGTGCCCATTATGAGGGGTTCCCACCATCCCTGTGCTGAGTTCCCGGGTCTGTACACCCGCTGTGCCCATTATGAGGGGTTCCCACCATCCCTGTGCTGAGTTCCCGGGTCTGTACACCCACTGTGCCCATTATGAGGGGTTCCCACCATCCCTGTGCTGAGTTTCCGGGTCTGTACACCCGCTGTGCCCATTATGAGGGGTTCCCACCATCCCTGTGCTGAGTTCCCGGGTCTGTACACCCGCTGTGCCCATTATGAGGGGTTCCCACCATCCCTGTGCTGAGTTTCCGGGTCTGTACACCCGCTGTGCCCATTATGAGGGGTTCTCACCATCCCTGTGCTGAGTTCCTGGGTCTGTACACCCGCTGTGCCCATTATGAGGGGTTCTCACCATCCCTGTGCTGAGTTCCTGGGTCTGTGCACCCGCTGTGCCGATTATGATGGGTTCCCACCATCCCTGTGCTGAGTTCCCGGGTCTGTACACCCGCTGTGCCCATTATGAGGGGTTCCCACCATCCCTGTGCTGAGTTTCCGGGTCTGTACACCCGCTGTGCCCATTATGAGGGGTTCCCACCATCCCTGTGCTGAGTTCCCGGGTCTGTACACCCGCTGTGCCCATTATGAGGGGTTCCCACCATCCCTGTGCTGAGTTCCCGGGTCTGTACACCTGCTGTGCCCATTATGAGGGGTTCCCACCATCCCTGTGCTGAGTTTCCGGGTCTGTACACCCGCTGTGCCCATTATGAGGGGTTCTCACCATCCCTGTGCTGAGTTCCTGGGTCTGTACACCCGCTGTGCCCATTATGAGGGGTTCTCACCATCCCTGTGCTGAGTTCCTGGGTCTGTGCACCCGCTGTGCCGATTATGATGGGTTCCCACCATCTCTGTGCTGAGTTCCCGGGTCTGTACACCCGCTGTGCCCATTATGAGGGGTTCCCACCATCCCTGTGCTGAGTTTCCGGGTCTGTACACCCACTGTGCCCATTATGAGGGGTTCCCACCATCCCTGTGCTGAGTTCCCGGGTCTGTACACCCGCTGTGCCCATTATGAGGGGTTCCCACCATCCCTGTGCTGAGTTCCCGGGTCTGTACACCCGCTGTGCCCATTATGAGGGGTTCCCACCATCCCTGTGCTGAGTTCCCGGGTCTGTACACCCGCTGTGCCCATTATTAGGGGTTCCCACCATCCCTGTGCTGAGTTCCCGGGTCTGTACACCTGCTGTGTCCATTATGAGGAGTTCCCACCATCCCTGAGCTGAGTTCCCGGGTCTGTACACCCGCTGTGCCCATTATGAGGAGTTCCCACCATCCCTGTGCTGAGTTCCCGGGTCTGTACACCCACTGTGCCCATTATGAGGGGTTCCCACCATCCCTGTGCTGAGTTCCCGGGTCTGTACACCCACTGTGCCCATTATGAGGGGTTCTCACCATCCCTGTGCTGAGTTCCCGGGTCTGTACACCCGCTGTGCCCATTATGAGGGGTTCCCACTATCCCTGTGCTGAGTTCCCGGGTCTGTACACCCGCTGTGCCCATTATGAGGGGTTCCCTTCATCCCTATGCTGAGTTCCCGGGTCTGTACACCTGCTGTGCCCATTATGAGGGGTTCCCACCATCCCTGTGCTGAGTTTCCGGGTCTGTACACCCGCTGTGCCCATTATGAGGGGTTCCCACCATCCCTGTGCTGAGTTCCCGGGTCTGTACACCCGCTGTGCCCATTATGAGGGGTTCCCACCATCCCTGTGCTGAGTTCCCGGGTCTGTACACCCGCTGTGCCCATTATTAGGGGTTCCCACCATCCCTGTGCTGAGTTCCCGGGTCTTTACACCTGCTGTGTCCATTATGAGGGGTTCCCACCATCCCTGTGCTGAGTTCCTGGGTCTGTACACCCACTGTGCCCATTATGAGGGGTTCCCACCATCACTGTGCTGAGTTCCTGGGTCTGTACACCCGCTGTGCCCATTATGAGGAGTTCCCACCATCCCTGTGCTGAGTTCCCGGGTCTGTACACCCGCTGTGCCCATTATGAGGAGTTCCCACCATCCCTGAGCTGAGTTCCCGGGTCTGTACACCCGCTGTGCCCATTATGAGGAGTTCCCACCATCCCTGTGCTGAGTTCCCGGGTCTGTACACCCACTGTGCCCATTATGAGGGGTTCTCACCATCCCTGTGCTGAGTTCCCGGGTTTGTACACCCACTGTGCCCATTATGAGGGGTTCCCACCATCCCTGTGCTGAGTTCCCGGGTCTGTACACCCGCTGTGCCCATTATGAGGGGTTCCCACCATCCCTGTGCTGAGTTCCTGGGTCTGTACACCCACTGTGCCCATTATGAGGGGTTCCCACCATCCCTGTGCTGAGTTCCCGGGTCTGTACACCCGCTGTGCCCATTATGAGGGGTTCCCACCATCCCTGTGCTGAGTTCCTGGGTCTGTACACCTGCTGTGCCCATTATGAGGGGTTCCAGACCAGTTGGTACACTAGACTGCCTATTGGTAAATTATTAAAATTCATGACTCTTTAGGTTATGCTGCCACCTTCAGGTGAATGGACAGGAATAACTCCCCCCTGCTCAGTATTTAGTAGATGTCCCCTCCTGTGTCTCTTTGTAGATTTGTAGATCTCTTTGTTGGTTCCCATAGATCCTGGCCTCTTCCGAACACCCCAGATGGGCTTTATCCAGACCGGGTGCTGCAGACAGCAGACAAAGAGCGGCTGTCCCCCCGGATCCTACATCCAAGAGCGGGGACGCCGGTCGGCACTGGATACTGCAGGCAGCGATCTCCTCTAAAGAAATTCTATTTTGTTACCCTTGGCAACCTCCTTCTGCACCCATTAGTCTTATTTGTAAGTAATCCAAGCAAAGGCTGATAGGAGCCCCACCCCCATCTCTTAGGCCACGGGTCCTTGCAAAGCTCATGCAGGTAAGGATTGCTCTGTGGGTTTGACAATCTTGCCCTACCAGGGTCATAAATAAGTGGTGACCTGGAATTGGGGGTCAGAATGGAACATTTGGGCAAGGAAAAGGAAGATGTAGATCGGGGGTCTCCAAACTTTCTAAACAAAGGGTCACTTTATTGTCCTGAAAACTTTAGGAGGGCCGAACTGTGGCCTGTGGGAGAAGAAAGTGGTCTGGTGTCAGTGGGAGTAAACAATGCCCCATTATTGGTATTAGGCGGAGGAATAGTGTCCCATCAGTGGGAGGAATAGTGTCCCATCGTTGGTGTCAGTGGGGGGAATAGTGTCCCATCAGTGGGAGGAATAGTGCCCCATTATTGGTGTCAGTGGGGCGAATAGTGTCCCATCATTGGTATTAGGTGGAAAAATAGTGTCCCATCAGTGGGAGGAATAGTGCCCCATCATTGGTGTCAGTGGGAGGAATAGTGCCCCATCATTGGTGTCAGTGGGGGGAATAGTGTCCCATCATTGGTGTCAATGGGGGGAATAGTGCCCCATCATTGGTGTCAGTGGGGGGAATAGTGTCCCATCATTGGTATCAGTGGGGGGAATAGTGTCCCATCATTGGTGTCAGTGGGAGGAATAGTGCCCCATCGTTGATGTCAGTGGGGGGAATAGTGTCCCATCATTGGTATCAGTGGGGGGAATAGTGCCCCATCGTTGGTGTCAGTGGGAGGAATAGTGCCCCATCATTGGTGTCAGTGGGGGGAATAGTGCCCCATCGTTGGTGTCAGTGGGAGGAATAGTGCCCCATCATTGGTGTCAGTGGGAGGAATAGTGCCCCATCATTGGTGTCAGTGGGGGGAATAGTGTCCCATCATTGGTGTCAATGGGGGGAATAGTGCCCCATCATTGGTGTCAGTGGGGGGAATAATGTCCCATCATTGGTATCAGTGGGAGGAATAGTGTCCCATCATTGGTGTCAGTGGGAGGAATAGTGCCCCATCGTTGATGTCAGTGGGGGGAATAGTGTCCCATCATTGGTATCAGTGGGGGGAATAGTGCCCCATCGTTGGTGTCAGTGGGAGGAATAGTGCCCCATCATTGGTGTCAGTGGGGGGAATAGTGTCCCATCATTGGTGTCAGTGGGAGGAATAGTGTCCCATCATTGATGTCAGTGGGGGGGGGATATATTTTTTTCCCATCGGTGTCAGTGAGAGGACTAATGCCCCACTGTTGCTGACAGTGGTGTGGGGGGGGGGTAATGCCCCAGGGGCTGGATAAAAGCAAGCAAAGGGCCGCTGTTTGGAGACCCTTGACGTAGACTGACCCATTGGCTCCCACCCTTATGGATCTATGGGAGATATTGTCCGGAAGGCCTGTTCTGCATTTCAACGTTTACCCACTTGGCTTCCGCACTATAACCGAATGACGGCCACAACCCGGACCTGAATTTCCGGGAGGCCATCAATAGACGTCCTCCCTTTAGCACGCTCCCCGCCGATCCCGACCCCTCACCACGTGATCAGCTGTCAGCCAATGACCGCTGATCATGTGATGTAAACAAAAGCTTGGTAATCGTTTTTTTTTTTTATTTTACTCGCGCTGATAGCGAGAGGAGAAAAAAAAAAGCTGATCACCGGCTTATGTGCAAGGGACATTGGTCCCGAAGAGGAAGAGGCAATTCTGCCTCATCTGTGCCAATCAGTACCCCCTGCCATTGCCACCTGCCAGTGCCCACCAGTGCCACCTATCAATGCCCACCAGTGGTGCCGATCAGTGCCACCTAGCAGTGCTGCCTATGAGTGTAACCTACTAGTGCCGATCAGTGCCCATCACTGCCACCTATCAGTGCCCATCACTGCCACCTATTAGTGCCACTTCTCAGTGCCCACCAGTGCAACCTCGGTCCCCGAAGAGGAAGAGGCAAGTCTGCCTCATCTTTGCCAATCAGTACCCCCTGCCATTGCCACCTGCCAGTGCCCACCAGTGCCACCTATCAATGCCCACCAGTGGTGCCAATCAGTGCCACCTAGCAGTGCTGCCTATGAGTGTAACCTACTAGTGCCGATCAGTGCCCATCACTGCCACCTATCAGTGCCCATCACTGCCACCTATTAGTGCCACTTCTCAGTGCCCACCAGTGCAACCTCGGTCCCCGAAGAGGAAGAGGCAAGTCTGCCTCATCTTTGCCAATCAGTATCCCCTGCCATTGCCACCTGCCAGTGCCCACCAGTGCCGTCTATCAATGCCCACCAGTGGTGCCAATCAGTGCCACCTAGCAGTGCTGCCTGAGTGTAACCTACCAGTGCCAATCAGTGCCCATCACTGCCACCTATCAGTGCCCATCACTGCCACCTATCAGTGCCACCTATTAGTGCCACTTCTCAGTGTCACCTCTCAGTGCCCACCAGTGCCGCCTTATTGGTGTCTATCAATGCAGCCTCATCAGCGTACATCAATGAAGGAGAAAAATTACCTGTTTGCAAAATTTTATAACAAAATATAAAAAAATATAAAAAGTTTTTTTTTTTTTTAAATGTGGTCTTTCTCTTTCGGTCATTGATGGACACAGGTCCTTTATTAATCTGGACCTCAGGGTTATGTGCCTTAGGCCTCGTACACACGACCGATTTTCTCGGCAAGAACCAGCAAGAAACTTGCTGGCAGAGAGGTCTTGCCGAGTAAATCGGTCGTGAAACCTCGACGAGAAAATAGAGAACCTGCTCTCTATTTTCTCGTTGAGATTCTCCTCGGCATGTTTCTCGACGAGAAAAGTGAGTGTGTGTACACTTACCTGTCCTCCCGGAAGCCCGCGCATGTTCGAAATGAATTCGACGCATGCGCGGTAGCTTCCTAGGCATACGTAGGGTATACCAAGATGGCGGCGACGGCATCGAATGTGACGAGCGCATGCTCGACGTAGTCGATGACGTCACCGCGTACGCTCCTTTCAAAGAACCGCGGGTTCTTTGAAACGAGCGTGTGTACACTCGGCCGGGACAAGTTTCTTGTCCAAGAATCTCGTCAAAAAAAACGACATGTTTTTTTCAACGAGAATCTCGGCCGTGTGTACGAGGCCTGAAGGTCAAGATTTAAGGAGCTGTGTCCGTCAATGAACTTCGGAGAAAAGGATTTTACGGTGAGTACAAAAATCCTATTTTTGAATTTTTTTTAAACAAAAATTAAAACCGCAGAGGTGATCAAACGCCACCAAAAGAAATCTCTATTTGTGGGGGGGGGGGGGGGGGGAGTGCATCAGCGCTGAAAGCTGAAAATTGGCCTGGGCAGGAGGGGAGGGGGAGGGGGAGGGGGGGTTTAAGTGCCCAGTAAGCACGTGGTTAAAGTGTCATTCCAAACAAAGCTGAGAGGTTGTATTACGGAACTCAATGAAGAATACATGGAGTAGGAATGTGATTCCAGTTCCTTGTCACCAGGCCCCCCTAAGGGCACATTTCCCCAACCTTACGGGTAGGGTGACCACATTTACAAACTACCATTCAGGGACACCCCCCCTTCCCAAAAATCAGCTTGTGCTGTAACGAATCACAGCACAGTGATTGGACACAAGAGGCGGGATTTATGATTTCTCCAATCACAAGCAGGGGGCGGGGATTGTGCTCCTCCAGGTATTCCCGGCCAGGACAAGTGTCTGTCAGTGAGTAAAGTGGTGATGTGGCGGCCTTTTTTGGGGGCATCAGATTGGCCCGGGGGGGTGGCTGTGTTAGTTTCATTCCGGGACAGTGTATTGTCCTGGAATGAATGTGCTCGGGACAGACCTGCAAAATGCGGTACTGTCCCGGGCAATCCGGGACACGTGGTCACCCTAGTTACTGGGTGTTCCATGTGTTACTATGCCATTTATTCGATGACACCCACTGCAATGCAATGCATCTCTAATGCACACCATGGCCATGCGTCGCAGTGCGCTGTGTTGCGGATAAAATGGTGGTGGGTGTCCTTCCTGGTGTGTTGGCAGCCTCTTCATTGGGGGGCGCATTTTTTTTTTCAAAGCGTCATAATGCGCAAGTAGACCGTTTTCTAATGAAATCCTCTGCAAAGGGAGAGAGGACCTCAGAATGATTTGTAGGAAGGAAATGTCTGTCTGGGTGTCCCCAATCATTGGACATGAAATGATCAGACAAGGGTGGGGGAGGGAAGATCTTTGCAGAACGCCTGGAGGATTGATTTACTAAAATAGGAAAGTGAAAAATCTGGTGCAGCGCGGAGAAGGCACCGGAGAGTCAGAAGAAGACCCCCGAAGTCGGTAGAAGACCCCCGGAGCTGCCTAATAAATTACTTTAAAAAGCTGTGTGTGTGTTTTTTTATTGACACTTTTCCCCCAGGTGAATGGGTAGGGGTACGATGTACCCCATACTTATTCACATAGGGTGGGGGGCCGGGATCTGGGGGCTCCCGGATTCCAATAAGCCCCCCGCCCGCAGACCCCGACAACCAACGGCCAGGGTTGTCGGGAAGAGGCCCTTGTCCTCATCAGCATGGGGACAGGGTGCTTTGGGGTGGGGGGGCCGCAGGGCGCCCCCCTGCCCCAAAGCACCCACCCCCCATGTTGAGGGCATGCGGCCTGGTACGGTTCAGGAGGGGGGAGGCGCTCGCTCGTCCCCACCCCCTTTTCTGACCGGCCCGGGCTGCGTGCTCGGATAAGGGTCTGGTATGGATTTTTGGGGAACCCCCACGCCATTTTTTCGGCGTAGGGGGGTCCCCTTAAAATCCATACCAGACCCAAGGGCCTGGTATGCTCTTGGAGGGGAACCCATGCCGGTTTTTTATTTAAAATTTGGCGTGGAGTTCCCCCTCAAGATTCATACCAAACACAGTGCCTGGTGTGGGCGGGGATCCAAGTCGGATCCCCGTTCATTGAAAGTCGGACGTATGTCGGCTTCAAGTCGCAGGGCAAAGTCGGTTCCAAAGTAGGACGGTTGTCGTGTCGCACAAGTGTGAACCCGGCCTTAATCAACCCCTCTGGATTTTAAGAGCCACACCTGGCCCACCTTGCAGATCCTCTATTGTTACAGTGCAGTGGCAGCTGGTTCTCAAAATGTTTGGGGGGGGGCGCAACAAACTGAAAAATTCAGAAAAAAAAAACATCAATTGCAGCCTCACTGTACCAAACGCAGCCACTATGCCATCAAACACAGCCACTGTGCCCATCAAACACAGCCACTGTGCCCATAAAACGCAGCCACTGTGCCATCAAACGCAGCCACTGTGCCCATCAAACGCAGCCACTGTGCCATCAAACGCAGCCACTGTGCCCATCAAATGCAGCCACTGTGCCCAACAAACTCAGCCACTGTGCCCATCAAACGCAGCCACTGTGCCCAATAAACGCAGCCACTGTGCCCATCAAACGCAGCCACTGTGCCCATCAAACGCAGCCACTGTGCCATCAAAAGCAGCCACTTTGCCCATCAAAAGCTGCCACTGTGCCCATTAAACGCAGCCACTGTGCCATCAAACGCAGCTACTTTGCCCATCAAACGCAGCCACTGTGCCATCAAACGCTGCCACTGTGCCATCAAAAGCAGCCACTTTACCCATCAAACGAAGCCACTGTGCCATCAAAAGCAGCCACTTTGCCCATCAAATGCTGCCACTGTGCCCATAAAACGCAGCCACTGTGCCATCAAACACAGCCACTGTGCCCATCAAACGCAGCCACTGTGTCATCAAACGCAGCCACTGTGCCCATCAAACGCAGCCACTGTGCCCAACAAACTCAGCCACTGTGCCCATCAAACGCAGCCACTGTGCCCAATAAACGCAGCCACTGTGCCCATCAAACGCAGCCACTGTGCCCATCAAACGCAGCCACTGTGCCCATCAAACGCAGCCACTGTGCCCATCAAACGCAGCCACTGTGCCCATCAAACGCAGCCACTGTGCCCAACAAACGCAGCCACTGTGCCATCAAACGCAGCCACTTTGCCCATCAAACGCAGCCACTGTGCCCATCAAACGCAGCCACTGTGCCATCAAACGCAGCTACTTTGCCCATCAAACGCAGCCACTGTGCCATCAAACGCTGCCACTGTGCCATCAAAAGCAGCCACTTTGCCCATCAAACACAGCCACTGTGCCATCAAAAGCAGCCACTTTGCCCATCAAATGCTGCCACTGTGCCCATTAAACGCTGCCACTGTGCCTCAAATGCTGCCACTGTTCCCAATAAACGCTGCCACTGTGCCCATTAAACGCTGCCACTGTGCCCCAAATGCTGCCACTGTGCTCCTTTAAATCGCAGCCACTCTGCACCAAATGCTGCCACTGTGCCCGCCGTCTGCCCGGCACTTACCCTGTCTCGGGTGGGCAGTGGCAGGCGGCGAGCGGTGTCCCATGTCCTCCATGTCTTCCTCAATGTCTTCTCCCGCCCGCCCTCTCCTATGATTGGACGCCTGATAGGCGTCCAATCACAGCGCCTGTCGTTTCAGCCAATCAGGTGACAGGTAACAGACCTGAGCACCTGATTGGCTTAGAGGCGGTTCAGTGTTAGGAAAGCGAATATTCATTCGCTTTCCTAACACACAGCTGAGTGAACTGCGAGCGCCCAGCATGGCGCCCGCTGTTCACCTCTTTTGACGCCTATTAAAGCCTATGGCCACTAGCGTTGCTAGCCAGGTGCGGGGGGGGGGGGGCGGGCCGCACCCGGGTGACACCCACCAGAGGGGTGACACCCGTGGGTAGCGCAGCGGCACCACACTGACATTGCCCGCTGCCCTGTGCCTTAGGCTCACGCTGCGGCTGTGTCCCTCAGCGGAGCGGAAGGAAGCCGCCGCCCCCTCTGCCTCCTCTCTGTTTACATCCACAGAGGAGGAGGAGGAGCCCGCGCTCGAGAGACACACCGCTGTGTGTATCTGCCGCTCTGTTCTGAGGTCTGTAAGGTAAGGGGGGCATCTTTACTGATGGGGGGAGGGGGTGTCTGTACTGCTGGGGTCTGCACAAGAGGGAGTTTGCACCAGGGGGGGGGCTGTAACTGAGGGGGGTGTCTGTACTGAGGGGGGTCTGGTACCAAGGGGGGTGTCTGTACTGAGGGGGGTGTCTGTAACTGAGGGGGTGTCTGTACGAGGGGTGTCTGGTACTGTGGGGGGTGTCTGTAACTGAGCGGGGTGTCTGTAACTGAGGAGGTCTGCACTGAGGTGGGGGTGTCTGTACTGATGGAGCGGTCTGCACTGAGGTGGGGGTGTCTGTACTGAGGGGGGTGTCTGTACTGAGGGGGGTGTCTATACTGAGGGGGGTGTCTGTAACTGAGGGGGGTGTCTGTAACTGAGGGGGGGTCTTTAACTGAGGGTGTGTCTGTAACTGAGGGGGTGTCTGTAACTGAGGGGTGGTCTGTACGAGGGGGAGTCTGTATGAGGGGGTGTCTGTACTGAGGGGGGTGTCTGTACTGAGGGGGGTGTCTGTACGAGGGGTGTCTGTAACTGAGGGGGTGTCTGTAACTGAGGGGTGGTCTGTACGAGGGGTAGTCTGTACGAGGCGGTGTCTGTACTGAGGGGGGTGTCTGTACTGAGGGGGGTGTCTGTACGAGGGGTGTCTGTAACTGAGGGGGTGTCTGTAACTGAGGGGGTGTCTGTAACTGAGGGGTGGTCTGTACGAGGGGGAG
Source organism: Rana muscosa (assembly GCA_029206835.1). Taxonomy (NCBI): domain Eukaryota; kingdom Metazoa; phylum Chordata; class Amphibia; order Anura; family Ranidae; genus Rana; species Rana muscosa. The sequence goes on along the minus strand of JARGYO010005626.1, from coordinate 217,922,014 downwards.
TCTGTACGAGGGGGTGTCTGTTACTACGGGGGGTGTCTGTACTGAGGGGGGTGTCTGTACGAGGGGTGTCTGTAACTGAGGGGGGGTGTCTGTAACTAAGGGGGTCTGCACTGAGGTGGGGGTGTCTGTACTGATGGAGCGGTCTGCACTGAGGTGGGGGTTCATACTGAGGGAGGCGGGTCTATATTGATGGCGGAGAGTCTGTACTTAGTGGAGCGGGTTTGTACTGAGGGAAGGGATCTATACTGTGGGAGTGGGGTCTGTAGTTAGTGGAGGGGGGTCTGTACTGAGGGGGGACTATAGTTGTTGGGGGGTGACACCATTTTTTTTCGCACCGGGTGACACCAACCCTAGTGACGCCACTGCCTATGGCTCTAATCAGGTGCTTCAAAAAAATACCCTGCAGCTGTAATTCAGGCGCCCAGCCCCCCCGAAAGGGGTCGGGCGCCTGAATAGGGGGTGTCAGCAATGCATGAATCTATCAATTTGTCATAGAGAGGTGGCAGGAGAGAGGAGGCGCCCCTTATGGACGCACCGCCATTGTTACAGTGTCTCAGACTGGCTCAACAAGGAATATGTAAATATGCACAAAGTCCACGCTAAAATAAGGGACTCTTCTTGGTGGCTTTGTCTTCAAGGAGACCAGAATAGATAACTTCCACCATGAACCTCAGATAAGGCCACCTGGAAAAGTCCATGACTGTGACCACCAATGGATGTACAACGGCTTTGCTGCTCTCTTTGCTACAGGGACACCTAACTAGCATGAGAAAATAGAAAGAAGGCGCACCAAGCCTAATGCATTACTGTATAAAATATCAAAAATGTAAACCATTATACTCACAAAGTGAGCAAATTCACACGCATGGAACACAATCACCACCAGACGAATGTCAGTCAGATAGGCTCAGTTGACGCGTTTCGAGGGCCCTGCCCCCTTCCTCTGAGCTAATTAGCAGAGCCAGCGTTCTTTTGCCTCAACAAGAAAACCTGTTTTGAAACAAGTAATGGGATGTCACCCGGGTGGGGGTTTGGAATTCAGTCTCAAAGAGCTGCTCCGCAGAAGACCCCCACCTCTGGCTCAACGATAGTTGGCCTACCGGTGTCAGGGTCCGCTATGGAATAGGGATGAGACATAAAGCCCTCCATAGAGGAGGAGGAGGAGGCTGAAAGCAAAGGCCTGAGAGGGGTAGGAGAGAAGACTCAGAAATAGGAGCAGAGACTTCACACAAGATCTCGCGGGTGTTGAAGAAAAATAAATAAATAAATAACCATCCCTCTGACTTGGCGTCCACCTGGCAACCCCCCCAGCCCCAACCCCACCCCCCCAATCTGCTTAGTGTCAGACATGGCCACTGCAATACGACAGAAACCGATGAGAACGCAATAAACAGATCTACTGCAATGATACCGATTCCATAAAATAAACTGCCGGGAGAGCTTTCTTGCCGAGAAAACTGGCTGTGTGTACGCGGGTTTCAGTTTTCTCGTCAAGAAAACTGCCCAGATTCCCCGACGAGAAAAAAGACGACCTGCGGTCTTTTTCTCGTCGAGAATCTCGTCGGCCTGTTTCTCGACGAGAAACCCAAGCGTGTGTACACTTACCTGTCGCTGTGGAAACCCGCGCATGCTCGAAATGACTTTGACGCATGCGCGGTAGCTTCCTAGGCATAGGCATAGGGTGTAGAAAGATAGAGGAGACGGCATCGAATGTGACGAGCGCACGCTCGTCGTAGTCGATGACGTCACCGCATTCGTGCCATTCAAAAGAACGGCGGTTCTTTTGAATCATACGTGTGTACACTCGGCTGGGACAAGTTTCTTGTCAAGATTCTCGTCAGGAAAAACAACGTTTTTTTCCTGACGAGAATCTCGGCCGTGTGTACAGGGCTATTGATGGAGGTGGGGAGAGAAGGCTTATTGATGGATGTGGGGAGGGCAGGTTTATTGATGGAGGTAAGGAGGGAAAGGAAGGCTCATTGATGGAGGTAGGGGAGGGGAAGGTTCATTGATGGAGGTGGGGAGAGAAGGCTCATTGATGGAGGTGGGGAGAGAAGGCTCATTGATGGAGGTGGGGAGAGAAGGCTCATTGATGGAGGTAGGAAGGGAAGGCTCATTGATGGAGGTGGGGAGAGAAGGCTCATTGATGGAAGTGGGGAGGGAAGGCTCGTTGATGGAGAAGGGGAGGAAAGGCTCATTGATGGAGGTGAGGAGGAAAGGCTCATTGATAGAGGTGGGGAGGGAAGGCTCATTGATGCAGGTGGGGAGTGAAAGGCTCATTGATGGAGGTGGGGAGAGAAGGCTTATTGATGGAGGTGGGGAGGGAAGGGAAGGCTCATTGGTGGAGATGGTGAGGGAAGGCTCATTGGTGGAGATGGTGAGGGAAGGCTCATTGATGGAGGTGGGGAGGGAAGGCTCATTGATGGAGGCAGGGAAGGAAGTCCCATTGATGGAGGCGGAGAGGGAAGGCTCATTGATGGAGGCGGGTGGGAAGGCACATTGATGAAGGTGGGGAGGGGAGGCTCATTGGTGGAGATGGGGAGGAAAGGCTCATTGATGGAGGTGAGGAGGGAAGGCTTATTGATGGAGGTGGAGAGGGAAGGCTCATTGATGAAGGTGGGGAGGGGAGGCTCATTGGTGGAGATGGGGAGGAAAGGCTCATTGATGGAGGTGAGGAGGGAAGGCTTATTGATGGAGGTGAGGAGGGAAGGCTCATTGATGGAGGTGGGGAGGGGAAGGCTCATTGGTGGAGGTGGGGAGAGAACGCTCATTGATGGAGGTGGGGAGAGAAAGCTCATTGATGGAGGTGGGGAGAGAAGGCTCATTGATGGAGGTGGGAAGGGGAGGCTCATTGGTGGAGATGGGGAGGAAAGGCTCAATGAGCCTTCCCTCACCACCTCCATCAATGAGCCTTCCCTCCTCACCTCCATCAATGAGCCTTCCCTCCCCACCTCCATCAATGAGCCTTCCCTCCCCACCTCCATCAATGAGATTTCCCTCCCCACCTCCATCAATGAGCCTTCTCTTCACACCTCCATCAATGAGCATTCCCTCCCCGCCTCCATCAATAAACCTTCCCTCCCCGCCTCCATCAATGAGCCGTTCCCTCACCATCTCCACCAATGAGCCTTCCCTCCCACCTCCATCAATGAGCCTTCCCTCCCCCACCTCCATCAATGAGCCTTCCCTCCCTGCCTCCATCAATGAGCGTTCCCACCCCACCTCCATCAATGAGCCTTCCCTCCCCATCTCCATCAATGAGCCTTCCCCTCCCCATCTCCACCAATGAGCCTTTCCCTCACCATCTCCACCAATGAGCTTTCCCTCCCCACCTCCATCAATGAGCCTTCCCTCCCCCACCTCCTTCAATGAGCCTTCCCTCTCCACCTCCATCAATGAGCCTTCCCTCCCCACCTCCACCAATGAGCCTTCCCTCCCCACCTCCATCAATGAGCCTTCCCTCTCCACCTCCATCAATGAGCCTTCCCTCCCCCACCTCCATCAATGAGCCTTCCCTCACCATCTCCACCAATGAGCCTTCCCTCCATCAATGAGCCTTCCCTCCCCGTCTCCATCAATGAGCCTTCCCTCCCCAACACCATCAATGAGCCTTTCCCTCACCATCTCCACCAATGAGCCTTCCCTCCCCACCTCCAGCAATGAGCCTTCCCTCCCCACCTCCATCAATGAGCCTTCCCTCCTCACCTCCATCAATGAGCCTTCCCTCCCCACCTCCATCAATGAGCCTTCCCTCCCCACCTCCATAAATGAGCGCCCCCCCCACACCTCCATCAATGAGCCTTCCCTCCCCACTTCTATCAATGAGCCCCACCTCCATCAATAAGCCTTCCCTCCCCGCCTCCATCAATGAGCCTTCCCTCCCCATCTCCATCAATGAGCCTTCCCTCCCCACCTCCATCAATGAGCCTTCCGTCCCCCACCTCCATCAATGAGCCTTCCCTCCCCACCTCCATCAATGAGCCTTCCCTCCCCGCCTCCATCAATAAGCCTTCCCTCCCCGCCTCCATCAATGAGCCTTCCCTCCCCGCCTTCATCAATGAGCCTTCCCTCCCCTACCTCCATCAATGAGCCTTCCCTCCCCACCTCCATCAATCAGCCTTCCCCTCCCCACCTCCATCAATCAGCCTTCCCCTCCCCACCTCCATCAATGAGCCTTCCCTTCTCACCTCCATAAATGAGCCTTCCCTCCCCGCTTCTATCAATGTGCCTTCCCTCCCCACTTCTATCAATGAGCCCCACCTCCATCAATGAGCCTTCCCTCCCACCCTCCATCAATGAGCCTTCCCTCCCCCACCTCCATCAATGAGCCTTTCCCCCCTCCTTCATCAATGAGCCTTCCCTCCCCACCTCCATCAGTGAGCCTTCCCCTCCCCATCTCCACCAATGAGCCTTCCCTCCCTGCCTCTATCAATGAGCCTTCCCTCCCCACCTCCATCAATGAGCCTTCCCTCCCCGCCTCCATCAATGAGCCTTACCTTCCCTCCCCTCCTCCACCATTGAGCCTTTCCCTCCCCACCTCCATCAATGAGCCTTCCCTCCCCACCTTCACCAATGAGCCTTCCCTTCTCACCTCCATCAATGAGCCTTTCCTCCCCATCTCCACCAATGAACCTTCCCTCCCAGCCTCTACCAATGAGCCTTCTCTCCCCACCTCCACCAATGAGCCTTTCCCTCCCCACCTCCATCAATGAGCCTTCCCTCCCCACCTTCACCAATGAGCGTTCCCTTCTCACCTCCATCAATGAGCCTTCCCTCCCCATCTCCACCAATGAACCTTCCCTCCCAGCCTCCATCAATGAGCCTTCCCTCCTCACCTCCACCAACGAGCCTTCCCTCCTCACCTCCATCAATGAGACTTTCCTCTCCGCCTCCACCAACGAGCCTTCTCTCCCCACCTCCACCAATGAGCCTTCTCTCCCCACCTCCATCAATGAGCCTTCCCTCCTCACCTCCATCAATGAGCCTTCCCTCCCCACCTCCACCAATGAGCCTTCCCTCCCCACCTCCATAAATGAGCGCCCCCCACACTTCTATCAATGAGCCCCACCTCCATCAATGAGCCTTCCCTCCCACCCTCCATCAATGAGCCTTCCCTCCCCCAACTCTATCAATGAGCCTTCCCTCCCCCACCTCCATCAATGAGCCTTACCTCCCCCTCCATCAATGAGTCTTCCCTCCCCGCCTCCATCAGTGAGCCTTTCCCTCCCCATCTCCACCAATGAGCATTCCCTCCCCACCTCCATCAATGAGCCTTTCCTTTCCTCCCCACCTCCATCAATTAGCCTTCCCTCCTCACCTTCATCAATGAGCCTTCTCTCCTCACCTCCATCAATGGGCCTTCCCCTCCCCACCTCTATCAATGAGCCTTCCCTCCCCACCTCCACCAATGAGCCTTCCCTCCCCACCTCCATCAATGAGCCTTCCCTCCCCACCTCCATCAATGAGCCTTCCCTCCTCACCTCCATCAATGAGCCTTCTCTCCCCACCTCCATCAATGAGCCTTCCCTTCCCACCTCCATAAATGAGCCCCCCCCACACCTCCATCAATGAGCCTTCCTTCCCCACCTCCATCAATGAGCCTTCCATCCCCGCCTCCATCAATGAGCCTTCCCTCCCCGCCTCCACCAATGAGCCTTCCCTCCCCACCTCCATCAATGAGCCTTCCCTCCTCACCTCCATCAACGAGCCTTCCCTCCCCACCTTCATCAATGAGCCTTCCCTCCTCACCTCCATAAATGAGCCCCCCCCCACCCCTCCATCAATGAGCCTTCCCTCCTCACATCTATCAATGAGCCCCACCTCCATCAATGAGCCTTCCCACCCCCAACTTTATCAATGAGCCTTACCTCCCCCCCCCCATCAATGGGCCTTCCCTCTCTGCCTCCATCAATGAGCCTTCCCCTCCCCACCTCCATCTATGAGCCTTCTCTCCTCACATTCATCAATGAGCCTTTCCTCCCCCACCTCCATCAATAAGCCTTCCCTTCCCACCTCCATCAATGAGCCTTCTCTCCCCACCTCCATCAATGAGCCTTCTCTCCCCACCTCCATCAATGAACCTTCCCCTCCCCTACCTCCATCAATGAGCCTTCCTTTGCCTCCCCACCTCCATCAATGAGCCTTTCCTCCCCACCTCCATCAATGAGCCTTCTCTCCCCACCTCCATCAATAACCCTTCCCTCCCCACTGTCCCCGTGCCAAGTCTGTCCCATGTCTTGTCCCCGTATTGAGGACACTGTACCCGGACCAAGTCTGTCCCCATGTCTTGTCCCCGGATTGAGGACACTGTCCCCGGACCAAGTCTGTCCCCCAGTTTTGTCCCCAGATTGAGGACACTGTCCCCGGGCCAAGTCTGTCCCATGTCTTGTCACCGGATTGGATTTGAACAGGGGGTGGGGCAATTTCAAAGACAGTCAGGGCAGAATTTAAATAAAAAAAATCTGAATTACACCCCCCGCCGCACCTTCTAGTTTAGGGGGTTGTTTTTTCCCATTATCTGTGCCCCTCTCTGATGATCATGTGCTGGTCGGAGCGGAGGGAATATTTCTTCAGTTCCGCTCGCATGTTCTTCTGCCTTGGCTCAAGTCCCGGTCAGCCGCCTGCTCATCTCCTCGCCTTCCCTGGTGGAGTGATCTTCCTCCGCCCCCCACCCAGTAGTACCCGGGGCCCGGAGAGTGAGACTTAAAGTGATTGTAAAGGGTCGTTTTTTTTTTTTAAATAACAAACATATCATACTTACCTCCACTGTGCAGCTCGTTTTGCACAGAGTGGCCCCGAACACTGACTTCTGGGGTCCCTCGGCGGCTCTCGCGGCTCCTCTCCACATCAGATAACACCCCCCTTAGGAGAAACGCTCTCCCGAGGGGGTTACCTTGCGGGCGCGCTCTCGAGTCATTCATTCGGCGTCCATAGCCGCTGAATGTATGACTCGGCCCCGCCCCCCGGCGCCCGCATCATAGGTTTTGATTGACAGCAGTGGGAGCCAATGGCTGCGCTGCTATCAATCTAGCCAATCAAGAGCCGGGACCCAGTGGAGAGAGGAAAATTCGGGGCTCAGGTAAGTAAAATGGGGGGGGGGGGGCTGGGGGGGCCAGTCACTGCAAGGTGTTTTTTCACCTTAATGCATAGGATGCATTAAGGTGAAAAAACACAGAGGATTTACAACCCCTTTAACAGGCTGTGAGGCGGGCGGCGGCGGCGACGGGCAGAGAGTCGCAGATTGCCGCCATTACTTGTAAAAAAAAATATGTTCCCGGATTTCATTTAAAAAATCTGGTCACCTTACCCTTGGGTGACCACATTTCCAAACTGCCATTCAGGGACGCTCCCCCTCCCCTTCCCAAAAATCAGCTTGTGCTGTAACGAATCACAGCACAGCCGGGGGCCGCAGGTGCGCGCTTTACCCAGAAGCACTGATCACGCCCCCAAAAAAGGCCGCCACATCGCCATTTTACTCACTGACGGTACTTGTCCTGGCCGGCCGAGGCGAGTTTTACCTTGTTCCAAAGCTGGCTCAGTGATTTAGACACAAGAGGAAGGATTTATGATTTCTCCAATCACAAGCAGGGGGCGGGGATTGTGCCACTCCAGACATTACCGGCAAGGACAAGTACCATCAGTGAGTAACGCGGTGATGTGGCGGCCTTTTTTGGTGGCATCAGATTGCCCCGAGGGGGGGTGGCTGTGTCAGTTTCATTCCGGGACACTGTATTGTCATGGAATGAAGGTGCCCGGGACAGACCTGCAAAATGCGGGACATGTGGTCACCCTACCCCCTCCCCCCCCCCAACCAAAGAGAAGCTGGACTTATCCCCCTCCAACCAAAGAGAATGGCTGGGTATCACCGAGTATGGTCGAGTATGGCCGGTGTGAGGGGGTTAGCTCGGCAGCGGGTGTGTGTGACCCCCGGGATGGGCTCCCCACACAAAACAGGTCCAGCAAACGGAGGTTGTGGTTTTCAAAATCAAAAAAGGTGCGGTTTATTTTCTATTTACAGTGACAAAACACAGCAAAGCAAAAGAAACATAACCAAAATAAATCCTGGTCAAGTTGACCTCTGACTAAACATACAGGTTTCCTAACTAACAACTGGGATCAGCCTAGTGCTGTCCTAGTCCCTAAGTCCCTGGTTTAGTAAAAGTCCAAACCAATAGCCACACAGGCTTTGCCTCACCGCACAGGGGTTCACTCTCCCTAGACAGTCCACACAGGTCTGGTTCCAGGCATGAGCTAACATCTAATGAAGCTGGGAGTTCTTATAGAGGCCTAAATGAGCTGACAAGCTTCAGCTGGCCTCATCAACTCCCTGTCTGTACGACGCCCAGCCCTCTCCCTAGAGGTATGAGTCATCCATGAGCCCACTAGCCTTATACAACTCTCCACCTAGTTGTATAAGTCGGCGTAAAGCCTGAATCTGGGCGAAATATATCTACCCCCCTGGATGCAACCAGGTGACTTTACCTTCCTGCTGTCACATACCCCCCCCTCTTGTTTTAACCTTGGGGTTGGAACACCAGCAATCAGGCATTCATGTACTCGAGACAAAGCATCCACATTCCCCATTTGAACGCCAGGGCGATGCTTTACTGTGAAGTTGAATTCCTGGAGGGCCAGGAACCACCTATTCACTCTTCTATTTGTTTCCTTGTTTTGAGCCATCCACTTTAACGGAGCGTGATCCGTAACCATGTCAAAGTGCCTACCTAGCAGGTAGTACCGAAGGGAATCTAGAGCCCACTTCACCGCTAAACACTCCTTTTCAACGGTGGCGTAATTTACCTCATGGGACTTCAACTTCCTGCTGAGGTAAATGACTGGGTGCTCTTCCCCGTTCCAGACCTGGGACAATACTGCTCCTAACCCCACATCTGACGCATCACTTTGTACGACAAAGTCTTTAGAGAAGTCGGGTGAGTACAACACTGGCTGGCTACATAAGGCTTGTTTCAAGAACTGGAATGCTGCCTCAGCCTCGGGGGTCCATTTAATCATGACTGACCCTTTCCCCTTCGTCAGGTTGGTTAGGGGCACAGCCTTAGAAGCAAAGTGGGGAATGAATCGCCGATAATACCCAGCGATTCCCAGAAAGGCTCGTACCTGCTTCTTGCTGTTGGGACGTGGCCAACTCTGGATGGCCTCGACTTTGTTGAGTTGGGGTTTTATTACTCCCCTCCCAATGGTGTACCCAAGATATTTGGCCTCCTCCTGCCCAATGGTACACTTCTTGGGGTTAGCCGTAAACCCCGCTTCCCGAACAGAGTCCAGGACTGCTTGCACTTTTGGCAGATGTGAGGCCCAATCTGTGCTATGGACAATTACGTCATCCAGGTAAGCCGCAGCATACTTCAGATGGGGCCTCAGCATCTGGTCCATTTTCCGCTGGAATGTGGCCGGCGCATTCTGTAACCCGAACGGCATTCTTTTATATTGGAACGCCCCGTCTGGGGTTACAAATGCGGTTTTCTCTTTGGCCGACTTGGCCAGGGGGATTTGCCAATACCCTTTTGTGAGGTCAAGAGTCGTCATGTATCGGGCTGTTCCCAGCCGGTCGATCAACTCATCTATACGTGGCATGGGGTAGGTGTCAAATTTTGTAACTTTGTTCAACTGACGAAAATCGTTACAAAATCGCCAGCTCCCATCCGGTTTAGGCACCAACACGATGGGACTAGACCAATCACTTTGGGACTCCTCTATCACCCCTAAGTTCAGCATTTTCTGTACTTCCTCCCGTATTGCCTCCCGTCGAGCCTCTGGGATCCGATAGGGTTTTAACTTCACCCTTTCACCGGGCGGGGTAATGATGTCATGCTCTACCCCAGATGTTTGTCCCGGCAGCTCAGAGAATACCTCCTTGTTGCGAAGCACAAACTCCTTAACCTCCTGTTGTTGGGGTTGTGACAAGGTGGCTGCTATTCCAACCTCAGGAATCACGCAACCAGTTTGAGCTGGTGACCAAGTGTCTGCGACTAGGGACTCTCTATCCCTCCAGGCTTTCAACAGATTAACGTGATAGATCTGTTCGGGCTTTCGCCTTCCTGGTTGTCTGACCTTGTAATTCACTTCGCTCACTTTTTCCATTATCTCGTAGGGGCCTTGCCATTTGGCAAGGAATTTACTTTCAACCGTAGGGACAAGTACCAATATCCTATCCCCCGGGGAAAAGGTACGGGTCTTGGCTCCACGGTAGTGATGAGCCGAACACCCCCGGGTTCGGTTCGCACCAGAACCCGCGAACGGACCGAAAGTTCGAACGAACATTAGAACCCTATTAAATACAATGGATGCGAACGTTCGAATTCTAAAGTGCTAATTATAACAACTATTATGCATGTTATTGTCCTAAAAAGGGTTTGGGAACCCGGGTTCTGCACCAGGGGACATGTATCAATGCAAAAAGAAGTTTTAAAAACGGTCGTTTTTCAGGAGCAGTCATTTTAATGATGCATAAAGTGAAAAAAAAAAGTCAAATATTCCTTTAAATATCGTACCTGGGGGGTGTCTAAAGTATGCCTGTGAAGTGCCACGTGTTTCCCGTGTTTAGAACTGTCCCTGCACAAAATGACACTTCTAAAGGAAAAAAAAGCCATTTAAAACTGCTTGCGGCTTTAATGTAATGTCTGGTCCCGGTAATATGGATGAAATTCTTTAAGAAAAATGGCATAGCTACCCCATGACCCCCCCCCACCCCAGCCCATTACCAGCCCCTTTGGGTCTTGTATGGATATTAAGGGGAACCCCGCACATAAAATAAAAAAGGCCCTATATACTCTGAACAGCCCTATACAGGCGGTGCATACAAGACAGGGACTGTAGGTTTGTTCTTATGTAGAGTCTGTTTGTAATTTTGAACAGGTACATTGTTGAAGTGTAGCTCCAGACCAAAAATCTATTTTTAAACTTTTTGGAAAACATAGGTAAGGGTTATCACCCCTGTAACATTTGTTTTGCTGTCTGTGCCCCTGTTCAGAACATTTCACCTCACTTTCCGTCCCAATGACAACTCTTTTTGAAATGTGGTCTTTTTCTTGAAACAAGGATTGCTGATAAAGCATCAGTACAGAGGAGACACCTTTCTCCCATATTTATTCTTACAGGAGAGAATTTTCCTTCCTAGTGGTAGATTTCCTCTCACTTCCTGTTGTCTTCTTGCGTTTGCAAGTAGGAGTCGTTTGTAAGTTGGATGTTTGAAAGTAGGGACCTGCCGTATATACTCTGCAGAAATAGGCCCCTTAGTTGTTGGTGTTGGCACAACACTGTAAGCACTCACAGTTACTCTTGGTTGGTGCTGGAACGCCCTGCTGTCAACTATTATATCAGGAATTTTAATTACATATAATTGTTGAACAGTGGTAGTAAAAATTGGGCCTTTGATGGTGGTGCTGGTGCCACAACACTGTAAGCCCTGACAGTTACTCTTGGTGGGTGCAGCAATGGGCCCTGCTGTGAATTATTAGATCAAGAATTGTAATTACATGCCCCTGTTGAACAGGGGCTGAAAAATTGGGCCTTAGGCACTGGTGGCACAACACTGCAACCCCTCACAGATACTGTACTTGGAGCACAGCAATGAGCCCTGTTGCAAAGTATTGCTTCAAAAATTGTAATGACACGCCCCTGTTAAACAGGGGCTGAAAAATTGGGCCTTAGGCACTGGTGGCACAACACTGCAACTCCTCACAGATACTGTACTTGGAGCACAGCAATGAGCTCTGTTGCAAAGTATTGCTTCAAAAATTGTAATGACACGCCCCTGTTAAACAGGGGCTGAAAAATTGGGCCTTAGGCACTGGTGGCACAACACTGCAACTCCTCACAGATACTGTACTTGGAGCACAGCAATGAGCCCTGTTGCAAAGTATTGCTTCAAAAATTGTAATTACACGCCCCTGTTAAACAGGGGCTGAAAAATTGGGCGTTAGGCACTGGTGGCGGCACCCATAAACAAAAATGATCTTACAAGCTATCATCATCAATCGTATCATTGAGGACTCGGAGGAGGAGGATAGCCAGTCAACATAACAGCACAGGCACTCAGCATCAGCATCAGTCTTGAAGGGATGTGACATGTTAAAATCAATTAGTCTGTTATATCAGCATCAGGTGTGTGGTAGCTGGTGGTGATCCAAGACTGGTTCATCTTGATGAAAGTCAGTCGATCAACCGAGTCGGTGGACAGGCGCACCCTGTGATCCGTGACAAATCCTCCAGCAGCACTGAATGTGCGTTCCGAAAGAACGCTGGATGCAGGACAGGCCAGTAGCTCAATTGCATACTGTGCAAGCTCTGGCCAGTGATCCATCCTCAAGACCCAGTAAGCCAGAGGATTTTCGGTGGGGAAGGTGTCCAAGTCTGACCTTGCCCCTAGATATTCCTGCACCATGTTTATCAGACGCTGGCGATGGTTGCTGGAACCGATCATACTTTGGGGCTGCGGACTAAAGAATTGTCTGAACGCATCGGTCAGACGGCCACCTTCCCCACCGCTCCTTCTTTGACTGGCCGAAGCCTCAGCAACTCGTTGTCCAGGACCAGGAGTTTGTAACCTCCCAGTCTCTGGGAACGCGTTGCACAGACCTTTCTGCAAGGCCTCCCGGAGTTGTCTCATCCTCTGCTCCCTCTGCGACGGTAACATAAGGTCCGCAACCTTACCCTTGTACCGTGGATCAAGGAGAGTGGCCAGCCAGTAATGGTCCCTCTCCTTGATCCGAAGAATACGAGGATCCTTCCGCAGACTTTGCAGGATCAGGGAGGCCATGCAGCGTAGGTTTGCTGAGGCATTCGCTCCGGAGTCCTCTGGGTCACTAAGGACGACATGATCCGCAGCCACCTCCTCCCAGCCACGTACAAGTCCACTGGTTTCTTGGGACTGTAAATCATCCCTAAAAGACTGCTGCTGATGATGCTGAGTGCCAGCCTCCACCTCCATGCTGACACAATCCTCCTCCTCCTCCTCCTCCTCCTCCTCCTCCTCTTCCTGTGCGATGGGTGGGACAGAAGGAACACTGTCTGGGTAAAGGGGGCCTTGAGAGGCAAGGAAGTCCTCCTCTTCCTGCCTCTGTTCTGCCTCAAGTGCCCTGTCCATTATTCCACGCAGCGTGTGCTCCAACAGGTGGACAAGAGGTACAGTGTCACTGATGCATGCACTGTCACTGCTCACCATCCTCGTGGCCTCCTCAAATGGTGCCAGGACAGTGCATGCATCCCTGATCATGCCCCACTGGCGTGGAGAAAAAAAACCAAGCTCCCCTGACCCTGTCCTGGTGCCGTAGTCGCACAGGTACTCATTGATGGCCCTCTGCTGCGTGTGCAGCCGCTGCAGCATGGCCAACGTTGAGTTCCACCTGGTGGGCATGTCACATATAAGGCGGTTCTTGGGCAGGTTCAACTCCTTTTGCAGCTCAGCCAGGCGAGCACTGGCATTATAAGATCTGCGGAAATGCACACAGACTTTCCTGGCCTGCCCCAGGACATCCTGTAAGCCCGGGTACCTGCCCAAGAAGCGCTGCACCACCAGGTTAAGGACGTGAGCCACACAGGGCACATGGGTCAGTTGTCCCTGTCGGAGGGCGGAGAGGAGGTTGGTGCCATTGTCGCAAACCACCATTCCTGGCTTAAGCTGGCGTGGCGTCAACCACCTCTCGGCCTGGCCCTGCAGAGCAGACAGGACCTCTGCCCCAGTGTGGCTTCTGTCCCCCAAACACACCAGCGCAAGCACGGCATGGCATCTTTTTGCCTGCGTACTTGCGTAGCCCCGTGAACGGCTACGGAGCACCGCTGGTTCATAGGACAAACCACAGGAAGAGGCCATGGAGGAAGAAGAAGAGGAGGGGGTGGAGGAGAGAGGTGTGTCACAACCAGTAGTAGCATTTTGGAGGCGTGGCGGTGGGACAACCTCCAACACTACTGCACCTTGTCCTGAATCCTTCCCAGCTGCCAAAAGAGTGACCCAATGGGCCGTGAAAGAAAGGTAACGTCCCTGTCCATGCCTGCTGGACCATGAGTCAGCGGTAATATGCACCTTACCGCTGACCGCCCTGTCCAGCGAGGCCAAGACATTGCCTTCCACATGCCGGTAGAGAGCCGGAATAGCCTTCCGTGAGAAAAAGTGGCGTTTGGGAACCTGCCACTGAGGAACCGCACATTGCACAAACTCACGGAAGGGGGCCGAGTCTACCAACTGAAAAGGCAGCAGTTGAAGCGCTAGCAATTTAGCCAAGCTAGCATTCAACCGCTGGGCATGTGGATGGCTGGGAGTGAACTTCTTTCGACGGTCCAGCAGCTGGGGCAGGGAAATTTGCCTGCTAGAATCGGACGTCGGTGTACTGCTAGCAGAGTGGCCGCAAGTACTTGGCTGTGACACACCTAATTCTACACCTTCATTCCTCTCAGTGCATGTTTCAGAGAGGACTGAAGTTATAGTGGGGTTGGAGATCCCAGCTGATGCGGTGCAAGGAGAGGTCCGCTTTGTTCTTTGGTGTGGGTCTTTGAGGTAGGCTTGCCAACGAGCTGCATGGCAGGTCAACATATGTCTGGTCAGGCATGTGGTACCCAAGCGGCTGATGTTTTGGCCACGCGATATACGCTTGAGACATATGTTGCAAACAGCAGCTGTGCGATCTGATGCACTAGCCTCAAAAAAGGCCCACACCAAAGAACTTTTTGAATGACGGGCAGAGGCAGCGCCCTGCACAGGCGAAGCTCTGCGGTGTGATTCCGTCGGTGTACTGCCCTTACGCTGGCCACCAAAGGGCATCCTGCCTCGTTGGAGATGTGCCTCCTCCTCATCCTCCTCCTCCTCCTCTCTCCTATTAGGCACCCACGTGGAGTCAGTGACCTCATCATCCCCTCCCTCCTCATCACTGGAGCCAATCTGGCAGTATGCTGCAGCTGCTGGAACATGACTGCCAGATTGGTGTCCTTCTTGAGCATCCCCTCTGTCTGCTCTCACGCTACTGCCTTCCTCTAGCTGGGTTTCATCATCAGACCCTTCGAAACGCTGGGCATCCTCCTGGAGCATGTACCCAACACTGTGCTGAAACAGTTCGGGGGACTCCTCAGGAGGAGGACATGGTGGGTCTAGGGAAGGAGTGACTGATGATTTGTCTGACATTGATACCAGGGAAGACGACGCTTTGGCAGCTGCTTTTCCAGTACCCTGAGCCTGGGTGAGAGAGGATGAGGAGGAGGAGGAGGGCTTGGTCATCCACTCTACCAAGTCTTCGGCATGATGTGGCTCAACATGTCCAGCTGCCGAAAAGAAGGACAAGCGTGTCCCATGGCCATGTGCTGATGACAATGCACCGCGTCCACGACCAGCACTGTTGCCCCCAGACACAGAGCCTGCTTGCCCTCTTTTATTGCCTCCTGACTGTCTGCCTCTCCTTGTTTGCCTTCCAGACATTCTAATAGATGGCCTGCAGGGAGATGGGAAAAAAGCAATAAGGGCTACCTTCAGGTGTCCTTCTCTGTCCCTTGAAACAAGGACTTTCACAGTGAAAGAAACTGACACTCTCCCTACCTACAGTTTTCTGTCCCTAGAAAAAATATTTTTTTTAAGCACAATATAGCACAAGGAGAATTCACTCACTGTCCTTCCAGGTCCCTGGAAACAAGGACTTGCAGAGTGAAAGAAAAAAAACACTCTCCCTACCTACAGTTTTCTGTCCCTAGAAAAAATGTTTTTTTTAATCACAATATAGCACAAGGACAATTCACTCACTGTCCTTACAGGTCCCTGGAAACAAGGACTTGCAGAGTGAAATAAACTGACACTCTCCCTACCTACAGTTTTCTGTCCCTAGAATAAATGTTTTTTTTAAGCACAATATAGCACAAGGAGAATTCACTCACTGTCCTTCCAGGTCCCTGGAAACAAGGACTTGCAGAGTGAAAGAAAAAAAACACTCTCCCTACCTACAGTTTTCTGTCCCTAGAAAAAATGTTTTTTTTAATCACAATATAGCACAAGGACAATTCACTCACTGTCCTTCCAGGTCCCTGGAAACAAGGACTTGCAGAGTGAAATAAACTGACACTCTCCCTACCTACAGTTTTCTGTCCCTAGAATAAATGTTTTTTTTAAGCACAATATAGCACAAGGACAATTCACTCACTGTCCTTACAGGTCCCTGGAAACAAGGACTTGCAGAGTGAAAGAAAAAAAACACTCTCCCTACCTACAGTTTTCTGTCCCTAGAAAAAATGTTTTTTTTAATCACAATATAGCACAAGGACAATTCACTCACTGTCCTTACAGGTCCCTGGAAACAAGGACTTGCAGAGTGAAAGAAAAAAAACACTCTCCCTACCTACAGTTTTCTGTCCCTAGAAAAAATGTTTTTTTTAATCACAATATAGCACAAGGACAATTCACTCACTGTCCTTCCAGGTCCCTGGAAACAAGGACTTGCAGAGTGAAAGAAACTGACACTGTCCCTACCTACAGTTTTCTGTCCCTAGAATAAATGTTTTTTTTAAGCACACTATAGCACAAGGACAATTCACTCACTGTCCTTACAGGTCCCTGGAAACAAGGACTTGCAGAGTGAAAGAAAAAAAACACTCTCCCTACCTACAGTTTTCTGTCCCTAGAAAAAATGTTTTTTTTAATCACAATATAGCACAAGGACAATTCACTCACTGTCCTTCCAGGTCCCTGGAAACAAGGACTTGCAGAGTGAAAGAAAAAAAACACTCTCCCTACCTACAGTTTTCTGTCCCTAGAAAAAATGTTTTTTTTAATCACAATATAGCACAAGGACAATTCACTCACTGTCCTTACAGGTCCCTGGAAACAAGGACTTGCAGAGTGAAATAAACTGACACTCTCCCTACCTACAGTTTTCTGTCCCTAGAATAAATGTTTTTTTTAAGCACAATATAGCACAAGGACAATTCACTCACTGTCCTTACAGGTCCCTGGAAACAAGGACTTGCAGAGTGAAATAAACTGACACTCTCCCTACCTACAGTTTTCTGTCCCTAGAATAAATGTTTTTTTTTAAGCACAATATAGCACAAGGACAATTCACTCACTGTCCTTCCAGGTCCCTGGAAACAAGGACTTGCAGAGTGAAAGAAAAAAAACACTCTCCCTACCTACAGTTTTCTGTCCCTAGAAAAAATGTTTTTTTTAATCACAATATAGCACAAGGACAATTCACTCACTGTCCTTCCAGGTCCCTGGAAACAAGGACTTGCAGAGTGAAATAAACTGACACTCTCCCTACCTACAGTTTTCTGTCCCTAGAATAAATGTTTTTTTTAAGCACAATATAGCACAAGGACAATTCACTCACTGTCCTTACAGGTCCCTGGAAACAAGGACTTGCAGAGTGAAAGAAAAAAAACACTCTCCCTACCTACAGTTTTCTGTCCCTAGAAAAAATGTTTTTTTTAATCACAATATAGCACAAGGACAATTCACTCACTGTCCTTCCAGGTCCTGGAAACAAGGACTTGCAGAGTGAAATAAACTGACACTCTCCCTACCTACAGTTTTCTGTCCCTAGAATAAATGTTTTTTTTAAGCACAATATAGCACAAGGACAATTCACTCACTGTCCTTACAGGTCCCTGGAAACAAGGACTTGCAGAGTGAAAGAAAAAAAACACTCTCCCTACCTACAGTTTTCTGTCCCTAGAAAAAATGTTTTTTTTAATCACAATATAGCACAAGGACAATTCACTCACTGTCCTTCCAGGTCCCTGGAAACAAGGACTTGCAGAGTGAAATAAACTGACACTCTCCCTACCTACAGTTTTCTGTCCCTAGAATAAATGTTTTTTTTAAGCACAATATAGCACAAGGACAATTCACTCACTGTCCTTAGAGGTCCCTGGAAACAAGGACTTGCAGAGTGAAAGAAAATAAACACTCTCCCTACCTACAGTTTTCTGTCCCTAGAAAAAATGTTTTTTTTTAAGCACAATATAGCACAAGGACAATTCACTCACTGTCCTTCCAGGTCCCTGGAAACAAGGACTTGCAGAGTGAAAGAAAAAAAACACTCTCCCTACCTACAGTTTTCTGTCCCTAGAAAAAATGTTTTTTTTAATCACAATATAGCACAAGGACAATTCACTCACTGTCCTTACAGGTCCCTGGAAACAAGGACTTGCAGAGTGAAATAAACTGACACTCTCCCTACCTACAGTTTTCTGTCCCTAGAATAAATGTTTTTTTAAGCACAATATAGCACAAGGACAATTCACTCACTGTCCTTCCAGGTCCCTGGAAACAAGGACTTGCAGAGTGAAAGAAACTGACACTGTCCCTACCTACAGTTTTCTGTCCCTAGAATAAATGTTTTTTTTAAGCACACTATAGCACAAGCACAAAACACACTGACACTCTCCCTACCTATCCTTCTCTTTCCCTAAACTAAAGGAATCCAGGTTAAGCAAGAAAGAAATAACAGTCACTGTCCCTGCCTATGCTGCTCTATCCCTGCTCCGGAACACACTACACTAGGCCGCCGTGCTGGCGGCCTTTTATAGTGTGGGGCGTGTACTAAACACCCTCAGCAATAATTGGCCACAGGCATCCTGCCTGTGGCCAATCATTGCTCTCCTCGCTGCCGGCGCTGTGATTGGCCAAGCATGCGGGGTCACAGTGCATGCTTGGCCAATCACAGCGCCTGGATGACACTGCGATGGCGTAGTGCATTGTGGGCCGTTCGCGTCACTCGAATTTGGCGCGAACGGCCCAAATCGTTCGATCTTCGTCGAACGATCGAACAGCCGATGTTCGAGTCGAACGTATGTTCGACTCGAACACGAAGCTCATCCCTACTCCACGGTTGTACACTCTCTGCTGTGCCAACTGCGCTTGGGCCAAATGTTCCTTCACGATGGGCATTACCTGTGCAATTCGATCTTGCATCAGGGCGACATGCTCAATCACACTCCTGTGGGGAGAACTCTCACTTTCCCAAGTTTCCTTGGCAATATCCAACAGCCCTCTTGGGTGTCTCCCATACAGTAACTCAAAGGGGGAGAATCCCGTAGAGGATTGGGGCACCTCCCTAATAGCAAACATCAAATAAGGAAGTAAACAGTCCCAATCCTTTCCATCTCTATCCACCACTTTCTTCAACATTTGTTTTAGGGTTTTGTTGAATCTTTCAACCAGCCCATCGGTTTGGGGGTGATACACAGACGTACGCAATTGCGTCACTTTGAACAATTTACACAGCTCTTTCATAACCCGGGACATAAAGGGTGTACCTTGGTCCGTAAGCAGTTCTTTACAAATACCCACCCGGCTAAAAACAAGAGATAGCTCTTTGGCTATGGTTTTGGCCGAGGTATTTCGGAGAGGGATCGCTTCTGGATAACGGGTGGCATAGTCCATTATAACTAATATGTACTGGTGCCCCCTAGCGGACTTGATTATAGGACCTACCAAATCCATGGCGATCCTCTCAAACGGGACCTCAATGATGGGTAGAGGGACCAGCGGGCTACGGAAATGTGGCATCGGGGCCGACCTCTGACACACAGGGCAGGAGGAACAATAATTTTCTATGTCCTTCATCACCCCAGGCCAATAGAATCTCTGTAATACCCTCTCTCGGGTTTTCTCTGTCCCCAGATGACCTCCAAGAATGTGCCCATGGGCCAACTCCAACACCAACTTCCTGTAAGGTTTGGGCACCACAAGCTGCTCAACGGTTTCTTCTGCCCTTTTTGCCACCCGATACAGTAGGTCCTTCTCTACGCTGAAGTATGGGTAAGTGCAGGTATTATCTGGGTTCACTAACTCGCCATCTATTTTCACTACGTTTTCCCGTGCCTTTATTAGGGCGGGGTCTTTCAACTGTTCTGTGGCAAAGTTTTCCCTGTGAACCTCAAGATCAGAAAACTCCACAGACGGTAGGATTTCGTCTGAGGAGGTGGGCTCCTCTCCAGTTTCTTGAGTCTCCCCTGCCAATACTGATAAGGGAAATTCCGGAGAGTCCTCACCACTCTCAGGGGAGTTCTGGCTATCACATTCCTGGTACATAGGGGCACCAGTGAGGGGCTCAGGATCATCCCACAGTTCCCAGAACTTCGGAAAATCCCTTCCCACAATGGCGTCATGCGGTAACTGAGATACTAAGCCCACTGGATGAGAGAGGGTACCTTTGGGGGTCTCGAAACACACTGTAGTTACTGGATACTCTCGGGTGTCCCCATGCACACAAATAACAGCTACCTTGCTATTCCCAGAGACCTCTGTTTTAACTAACTCAGCCTTTATCAGGGTCACAAGGCTACCTGAATCCAGCAATACCACAACATTTCTACCATTAACACACATTTTGCATAAATGTTTCTCAGTTCCTCGAATGGCAGTGCATGCGACTGTCGCACACAGCGACTGACGTCTGCCCGTCAGAAAGTCACACTGCATGGGTTCCTCCACAACCGGGCAATTGGCTGCAATATGTCCCGCTTGCCGGCAGCGGTAGCAAACGATCCTTCTTGCCGCCTCTTGAGCCGCTGATTTCCCAGGCTGTTCTCGCCAAACTTGGGGTAGAGCTCCCACCCTCTCACTCTCTCCACCCTCACCCCTTGGAATCCTCTTATCCGCCCCTGGGGATGGTCTGGTCTTAGGGTGGA
>JARGYO010005626.1:217506970-217901286 GCA_029206835.1 Rana muscosa | reverse complement strand
ATTGAGCGGTAATGCCACACTGTACCCAAATGTTTGTAATCAGATAAAACTTTTTGGTGGTATTTAATCACCACTGGGGTTTTTTTTTTATTTTTTGCTAAAAATAAAAAAACGAAAATATTGAAAAAAAAAGTTACATTTTTTTTCTTAGTTTGTTATAAAATGTTGTAAATAAGTAATTTTTCTCCTTCACCGACGGGCATCACAGATGGGCACTGCAGATGTCCCTGCTGAGGAATGCCACTTACCGGTGTTCTAACAGTATGGGCCCCCCCCCCCCCATCAGATAGTGCCCGGGTTGGACTGCGCTATGCGCAATCGGGGGGGGGGGGGGATCACGGAAATCTCAGAGACTAAACATCTGTTACATCAACTGTTGTTGGAGCATGCGCAGTTAACACGCGCTCGCTCCCGCCGCTCGTTCTATCAGATGGGGGGACCCATCTAGATAGAACAGCGCTGGCCCCCGCTCAACTCAATACAGCAAGGGGCGGGATGGTTAAACTCAATAGACCCACCCCTTTTATAAAACCCATCTACCCCTTGCTGTATTGGGTGGGCCCCTTGAGTTATGTGAACACGCCCCTTAGACGTGTAGTTTATTGTGAAAAGCATCCTATAAAAAAATAAAAATCACTTCTCTATAATACACCCGCCCCTTTTGATTGAGCGTGGCCAGCGCTGTTCTATTGCAATGGGTCCCCCATCTGATAGAACGAGTGGCGGGAGTGAGCGGCAACCAGCTGATTGAACAGATGTTTCCCCCCCCCCCCCAGATATTTCTGTGATATGGGACTGCGCATGCGCATTGCAATCCGGGCACTATCTGATGGGGGACCCAGAATGATAGGACACCGGCTCTCCTCTCCTACTGTCAGTGTGAGGAGAGGAATGCCATTAACCAGCATTTCCTGTTTACACAGATCAGTTGTAATTGGACACAGCTGATCACATGGTAAAGAGCCTACACCATAGGCTCTTTACCATGATTGGCGATGTGCTGTGTCCCACGTACTCGGCACACCACCGATCGCCGCGCTGCGTGCCCAGAATGGGGGGGGGGGGGGGGGGGAACGGCATAGGACTTCCTTCCAGAATGGACGGGAATCGGTTAAAAATGCTCCCTTCCTAACACCTAGACCAGTGATGGTGAACCTCGGCACCCCAGATGTTTTGGAACTACATTTCCCATGATGCTCATGCACTCTGCAGTGTAGTTGAGCATCATGGGAAATGTAGTTCCAAAACATCTGGAGTGCCAAGGTTCACCATCTCTGGCCTATACTAATCTTTCCAAGAGACTTATTACCCATTGTCAGCCCACTCCGGCCAGGTAATCGGCTCCCCTGTCAACCATTGGCCTGCGGGAAAGAGGAAGGAGCGTGGATATCGGATGGGCCCTCATAGGTGACTCCATTACAGGTGTCACCAGCCATTGTCCAGCATCCTCTCCCCTGCAGTTGGCACTGGCTGACACAGGGGGATCACATGACTGGAGTATATATGTCTAACAGCTTGGCGCCCACAGTAGTTGTACTGCGAGCGGGGAGCAGCTCCAGGCAAAGTGATGTACATCACAGCTTTCTTCTGGGTATGGGGTGTGATTGCTGCTCGCCGCTCCCCTCCCCTCCCGGACCCATGCTGTGATTGGACACAGCACGAGTTTGGCAGCTGATTGGCTCTGTCCAAACACACAGTTCTGTGTTTACAAAACCAAAGAACTCTGTGTACTATGAACAGTGATCTGGCTGTTTCTTATCCCTGCAAAGCAGGGAGAAAAAAAAAAGCCCCCAGATAGTTAAGAGCAGCACATAATACAATACACATTACATTTTATGTTAGGTACACAATTTGAGCACCCCTAGATATATTAACCCCTTCCCAGCCAGTGTCATTAGTACAGTATATCTGACCACTTTATTAGCATCACTACGTCAGTCAGTGACCCTCCAAGCCAGTGTCCGTTAGTGTCAAATTGTCCGCCACACTACCACTATAAAGTTGCTGATCACCAACATAGGGGCTACAGCTGCATAAATTCCACTATATATATCTCATAGGTCCATACACACTATAAAATTTCACACAAACCAACCTCTTAGACTCCATTCACACAGGGGCAACACGACTTCCAGCGCGACTTTGGGAGGCAACTTGGACACGACTTGAGTATGATCCAAAGTCGCCCCTGTGTGAATGGGCTCCAATTGGGACCATTTTTTTTTAGATAACAAAAAAAAAAAAAAACAAAAAAAAAAAAACACATTCTTAACCAAAAGACATGTAGAGTACAATGGGTCCTAAATTTATGACGAAATTTGATTCTATTGGACTGGAAGTCGAAAATAGTTTGGTGCCTCATTTAGAATGAAAATTATATATAAATTTTATTTGGGTACAGTGTTTCATGACCGCGCCATTGTCAGTAAGACCCCTTTCACACTGGGGCGTTTTTCAGGCGCCTTTGGGCTAAAAATTGCGCCTGTAAAACGGCCCCCCTGCAGTGTCAGTGTGAGACCCCCGAGGGCTTCCACACTGAGCCGATGTGCTGGCAAGACATTAAAAAAAAACTGCTGCAAGCAGCATCTTTGGAGTGTATACCCCTTCTCCACCGCTCCTGCCCATTGAAATGAATGGGCAGCGCGGCCGGCTATACCGTCAGCAAAGCACCCCGCTGCAGTGGCGCTTTGCGGGTGGTTTTAACCCTTTTTCAGCCGCTAACAGGGGTTAAAAGTGCCCCGCTAGCGGCTGAATACCTCTGCAAAAACGTCAGTAAAGCGTCACGGCTTTACCGCTGAAGCCGCCCGCGCCCCAGTGTGAAAGGGGCCTTAAAGTAGCACAGTGCTGAATAGCAAAAAATGGCCTGGTCATGAAGAGGGGGTAAATCTTCTGGCGCTGAGGTGGTTATGCAGGTTACTATAGGTTTTTTATTTGTGGGTTGGGGGGAGGGGGTTAAGCATAGTAGGCAACACCCAGAATTCTACTTTAAGGGTCCTCTATTCACACGATACATTTACTGCAATTCACACACTTTACTGCAGCCTATTCATTTTGAAAGGCCCCCCAAAGGCAGCAAGAATCGCCCCAGCGGTGCAGCACACCCCACCGTACATTGCAGTCATGTGTGTTGGGGAACCTTCACCCTCGGCACCCCTGTGGTGAACTACAAGTGACACTAACAGAACACTAACCGCGCCTTCCAACCAAATCATATGGGATGGCCAATGCCTCATCCCCCTCCCCCCCCCCATTGTTCCCAGGGAGCTGCCAACTTACTCCCACTTCCTGTTAGGTCTGCAGCACAGGAGGTGAAAGAGAAATCTCCCCGCCACGTCT
Source organism: Rana muscosa (assembly GCA_029206835.1). Classification (NCBI taxonomy): domain Eukaryota; kingdom Metazoa; phylum Chordata; class Amphibia; order Anura; family Ranidae; genus Rana; species Rana muscosa. The sequence continues at coordinate 217,897,950 of JARGYO010005626.1, read as the reverse complement.
GCAACACAGGAAGTGAAAGAGAAATCTCCCCGCCACGTCTGCAACACAGGAAGTGAAAGAGAAATCTCCCCGCCACGTCTGCAACACAGGAAGTGAAAGAGAAATCTCCGCGCCACGTCTGCAACACAGGAAGTGAAAGAGAAATCTCCGCGCCACGTCTGCAGCACAGGAGGTGAAAGAGAAATCTCCCCGCCACGTCTGCAACACAGGAAGTGAAAGAGAAATCTCCCCGCCACGTCTGCAACACAGGAAGTGAAAGAGAAATCTCCCCGCCACGTCTGCAACACAGGAAGTGAAAGAGAAATCTCCCCGCCACGTCTGCAACACAGGAAGTGAAAGAGAAATCTCCCCGCCACGTCTGCAACACAGGAAGTGAAAGAGAAATCTCCCCGCCACGTCTGCAACACAGGAAGCGAAGAGAAATCTCCCCGCCATGTCTGCAACACAGGAAGCGAAAGAGAAATCTCCGCGCCACGTGTGCAACACAGGAAGTGAAAGAGAAATCTCCGCGCCACGTCTGCAACACAGGAAGCGAAGAGAAATCTCCCAGCCATGTCTGCAACACAGGAAGTGAAAGAGAAATCTCCCCGCCACGTCGGCAACACAGGAAGTGAAAGAGAAATCTCCCCGCCACGTCTGCAACACAGGAAGCGAAAGAGAAATCTCCCCGCCACGTCTGCAACACAGGAAGCGAAAGAGAAATCTCCCCGCCACGTCTGCAACACAGGAAGCGGAGAGAAATCTCCCCGCCTGCAACACAGGAAGTGAAAGAGAAATCGCCGCGCCACGTCTGCAACACAAGAAGTGAAAGAGAAATCTCCCCTCCACGTCTGCAACACAGGAAGCGAGGAGAAATCTCCCCGCCACGTCTGCAACACAGGAAGTGAGGAGAAATCTCCCAAATGGGACACAAATGGTAAGAAAACTGACTGGATTTACCCTTCCCTGCAAAAAATAAATAAATAAAAAATAAAAAGTTGGCTTGAGCAAAGTTGAGCTTTTCATTAAAATATAGAAGGGGAACTCATGAGCGCCCCCCCCCCACTCTCGGGGGGTCCCTGCTGCACTTAGCTGCTGGAGATGCCACCTCACCCACGCCATACCGGGTCAGAAACTAGAAAACTTCACTACGCGGGGCTGTGAACCATCATGAGAGGAACACAACGGCAGGAAATGAACCGTCTGCTCCATTTTTTATAGAATATTTAGATTTTTACTTTCTTTGTAAACTTATCCCTGCACCGCGTCCAAAGCGCACCCCACCTGCGGTCATCAGCGTCACAAAGGCAGGTCACTAGGTGGCACGGTTCAGTAGTATCACGTGATCTGCTGGCTGGACGTATTTCTGGTGTGATGCGTTACGTTTTGTGCGGTCTGGCTCAATTTTAGCCCATTCAAATGAACGGGCTGAAATCGCACTGCCCCCCCCCCGATCGCATGTGAATCGCACGGGAATACACAGCGCATTCATGGTGTGAACTGGCCCTGAATCCGCTCACTGTTGGCGGATTCACTACAGACAAGGGGATCACTCTTCAGAGGGAGTTTGACAGGCAGCAGGGCCGGTGTTGGGTCGCCTCCCCAACGCCTGTTTTAAACCCTATAAAACGTGTGAACACAATCGCACGCAGTGTCGGGTGAATGGGTTGCGTGCGGCGGGCAGTACTGAGAGGGTAGGGAGCGGCTGTGACCACACCGTCCAATAACAAGCTATCCCGAGTCTTCTCAGTTTTATGACAGCTCCCAAAAAGAAGATTCTCATTAGCCAGTGCAGTCACATGGCTGTGCTGACCAATAAGAATCTATCCTTGGCCTCCTATGTTCCAGGACAGACCCCCAGAAGGAGATTCTCATTGGCCAGTGCAGTCACATGGCTGTGCTGACTAATAAGAAACTATCCTAAGTCTTCGGTTCCTGGAAGGTGTCCCCAGAAGGAAATAAGTCTCATGGGTCAGAGCAGTCACATGGGTGGGCTGACCAATAAGACACACTATCCTGAGCCTTCTCAGTTTCATGACAGCTCCCCAAAAGATTCTCATTGGTCAGAGCAGTCACATGGCCGGGCTGACCAATAAGAAACGATTCTGAGACATCTGTGCTCTGGGACAGCTCCCCCAGGAGGAGATTCTTATTGGTCAGAGCAGTCACATGGCCGGGCTGACCTAAATAACACACACACTAACCTAAGCCTTTTATGTTCTAGGATAGCTCTCTAGGAGGAGATTCTCATTGGTCAGAGCAGTCACATGGCTGGACTGACCAATAAGAAACTGTCCTGAGACATCTCTGCTCTGGGACAGCCCCACCCCCCCAGAAGGAGGAGATTCTCATTGGTCAGAGCAGTCACATGGCCGGGCTGACCAATAAGAAACGATTCTGAGACATCTGTGCTCTGGGACAGCTCCACCAGGAGGAGATTCTTATTGGTCAGAGCAGTCACATGGCCGGGCTAACCTAAATAACACACACACACACTATCCTAAGCCTTTTATGTTCTAGGATAGCTCTCTAGGAGGAGATTCTCATTGGTCAGAGCAGTCACATGGCTGGACTGACCAATAAGAAACTGTCCTGAGACATCTCTGCTCTGGGACAGCCCCACCCCCCCAGAAGGAGGAGATTCTCATTGGTCAGAGCAGTCACATGGCCGGGCTGACCAATAAGAAACTGTCCTGAGACATCTCTGCTCTGGGACAGCCCCACCCCCCCAGAAGGAGGAGATTCTCATTGGTCAGAGCAGTCACACGGTCGGGCTGACCAATGCCCAACAGCCGTTGCACACTTTATACTACAAAGCCTCCAGGTATGTGTAGTGAAGTTCTCAGGCCAATCGGCCTATTACAGCAGCCCGGATAGGAGATGGCTTTTCCAGCAGCAAGGGGCAGGAGAGGGGTGTTGACAATAAGGCCTCATTCACACGGGGGGGGGGGTAATATTACATCCCCCATACGGGGGTGGGGGGGGGCGGGTCACAGTAACCCGTGCATCCAGTCCCATTCATGTCAGTTGGGATGCAGCGGCTGCACGGACAGTCGCCGCTCCCAATCTGTGGGTGTGTGCGGGCCCCCGAACTCACACGATATGCGGCGCCCCAATTGCCATGAATGGGACTGCCTGCAGGGGATACATGAACACCTGTGCAGGTAAGCCCCGCCCTCACACAGGATACACATTGATACGTCCCGTGTGAATGAGGTCATAACAAAAGAAACATACAAAGTTTGATACATAACTCACATGGCAGCCAATCAGCTTCTATCTTCAGCTTGCCCAGTTAAACACTGAACATGAAAGCTAGAAGCTGATTGGTCGCGATGTAGATGAATTCCCCCTATATGGGGGGGGGGGGGGGGGGGAGGGCACTCACCCCGAGGCTCGGCTCTGCTCCTCTTCCATTCGCTCTTCCTCCAGACTCCCGGCCGTTTCTTCTTCTTCCTCCTCCTCATCCTTTTCTTCCTCTTCACTCTCCCCGCCTGAGCTGCTCTCTGTGGCGTCCGAGTCGAACCCCCCCTGGGCCGCCCGCAGCCGGGTCGTGGAGCTGCACGCCAGCCGGTCCAGTTCAATGTGCGGGGACCCCGGTAGGCCGGCCGCCCCGCGCTCCGACAGCAGCTCCACCAACCCCGACAGCTGCTGCCGGACGTGCCGCTCCACCTGCTTGGCCTGGATCACCTGGAGCCTCCGGCACAGCCGGCGGGCCCGTGCTCCCAGTTCCTGCTGGCGGCTGGACATCTGGGCCGCCCTCAAAGCACACAGGACCTGGGGCCCCCGAGCGGTGGTGTCCTGAGAATCCACGGGCCCTTGTGCAGAGTCCCGTTCAGTAGCCGGGGGCCCCAGTGCACCAACCGATACCCCCTCTGCCCTCCTCCCCGTAGAATCCAATGCCAAGTCTCGCCCAGCAAGGTGGCCCTTTGCGTTGCCCCCCGGTGCAATGTCCGTTCTCTCCCGTTGCTCCGGCCCAGCTTTACTCCTCTCTGGTGTGGCCCCGATCCTCTTCTCTGGGTGCTCCTGTGCACCGCCGCCCGTCCTCTTCTCCCGGGGCTCCAGCCTGTTATTAAGCCTCTCCGGTGCGGCGTCAGACCCCATCGCCGTTCCCATTTTCCTCTCATGGGGCCCTAGCCCATCTTTCAGCCTCTCTTGAGCAGCGACGGGCCCCGTTGTATTCTCAGTCCTCCACTCCCGGGGCCCCGACGGTGCAGTGATGGGCCCCGGCCCAACTTTCAGCCCCTGAGGTGTAGCGACGGGCCCCGATGAGCACTCTGTCATTCTCTCCCGGGGCCCCAGCCCAACTTTCAGCCCCTGGGGCGCAGCAACGGGCCCCGATGAGCACCCTGTCATCCTCTCCCGGGGCCCCAGCCCAACTTTCAGCCCCTGGGGCGCAGCGACGGGGCCCGATACGCTCTCAGTCCTCTCCCAGGGCCCCAGCCCAACTTTTGGTACGACGATGGGCCCCGACGAATTCTCCGGCCTCCTCTCCCGTGGGCCTGGCCCACCTGATGAAGTGAAGGGCCCCGATACGCTCTCGGTTCTCCTGTCCCGGGGCCCCGGTGCGGATGCAGAGTGGTGGCCCTGCGGTCTAGGGGCCCCAGGGGCGGCCCTCGTTGGGGGCCCCGGTGCAGAATTCAGTCCAGTCAGGGCCCCTATGTCCTCTCTGGGCCCCCGCAGGGGCCTCCTCACCCCTTTCTTCAGGGGCCCCGGTGCCTCGTCCATCAGGGGCCCCCCCGGTTCACCATCCTCCGCCCTCCCCCCGCCGCCGCCGTTGAGTAGCAGCAGCCCGGTGCGGCCCCTCCAGGCCGGGGACGAGCCGCCGCCGAGTCGGATCCGGTGAGGAGCTTCCTGTGCGGCTCCGGTCAGCGCCGGGGCCATGTCCGCCATGCAGGAGGGGGTGGGCGGCGGGCGGCTCCTCACGGGGGTCCCGGGCTCTCCATGGCCCGCCCGGGGGGAGGCCAGCCGCAGACGCGTTTTCTGGGTCGGGTTCGTCGCAGCGCGCCGCCGCCGGTCACGGCCTCCTCCCCACCCGGCCAGTCCGGGGAACAAAGCTCGCTTACTCCTCCCCCCGCCTCCTCCTCTGCAGGGGCGGCCATTGCGCGCTCACCCCGCCCGCCGCCATCTTGTGCCGTGCCTGTCACCGCGCGCTCCGGGGCCTACCAACCGCCCGGAGAAAGAGGGGGGGGACGGTTCTTCTCCCACCCCCCCCGCTGCTTTATTCCTTCTCTTCTCCGTGGATAATACCACCTTACCGTACGCTGGTCACCCACACGTTTTTTTCCCCCCGTCACTGTGTTTGGGGGCCTCAAAACCCGAGCTTTCAAACCCCCCCTCTTCTCTGCCGCCGAATGGTACGGTCCGCCTTCTGTGAGGCGACGTTCCGCTTCCCAATTGCGCAGCTGGCTAATCTCCTCTTGCCGCCCCCCTTCTCCTCCTACAAGGCCCCGCCCCGCGCGCTGATTGGCCGCGCCGTGAACTCCTTTGTCTCCCCCTCGCCTTGTTTTCTCCCTTCGTGTCGTCACAGTGGAGGACCGCCTCCTCCGCCTTTCATGTAGACTGACAGTTTCCCGCCTCTTTCCCTCAGGGTTGCTTCAGCTTATGGTGTCAGGCGTGAGCGGCGCTCTCCCTCATGTGGCCGCCATGGCAGCCTTTCCCTCAGCTGGAGCAAAATTAGTTCTTATTATAAGTTTGTAAACTGATGTGCTAGAAATAAACATAAAATAATAAGGAATTAATAAATATACTATAAAAAAATAAACTTTTTACACATGACCTAGGATCCTCAGAGCACTATGGGTTACCTGAAGAGCAGGAGGATCCTCAGAGCACTACATGTTACCTGAAGAGCAGAAGGATCCTCAGAGCACTATGGGTTACCTGAAGAGCAGGAGGATCCTCAGAGCACTATGGGTTACCTGAAGAGCAGAAGGATCCTCAGAGCACTATGGGTTACCTGAAGAGCAGAAGGATCCTCAGAGCACTATGGATTACCTGAAGAGCAGAAGGATCCTCAGAGCACTATGGGTTACCTGAAGAGTAGAAGCATCATCACCTAGGATCCTCAAGTTACCTGAAGAGCAGAAGGATCATCAGAGCACTATGGGTTACATGAGGAGCAGAAGGATCCTCAGAGCACTATGGGTTACCTGAAGAGCAGAAGGATCCTCAGAGTACTACATGTTACCTGAAGAGCAGAAGGATCCTTAGAGCACTACAGGTTACATGAGGAGCAGAAGGATCCTCAGAGCACTATGGGTTACCTGAAGAGCAGAAGGATCCTCACCTAGGATCCTCAGAGCACTACAAGTGATCTGAAGAGCAGAAGGATCCTCAGAGCACTATGGGTTACCTGAAGAGCAGAAGGATCCTCAGAGTACTACATGTTACCTGAAGAGCAGAAGGATCCTCAGAGCACTATGGGTTACCTGAAGAGCAGAAGGATCCTCAGAGCACTACAGGTTACATGAGGAGCAGAAGGATCCTCAGAGCACTATGGGTTACCTGAAGAGCAGAAGGATCCTCACCTAGGATCCTCAGAGCACTACAAGTAATCTGAAGAGCAGAAGGATCCTCAGAGCACTATGGGTTACCTGAAGAGCAGAAGGATCCTCAGAGTACTACATGTTACCTGAGGAGCAGAAGGATCCTCAGAGCACTATGGGTTACATGAAGAGCAGAAGGATCCTCAGAGTACTACATGTTACCTGAAGAGCAGAAGGATCCTCAGAGCACTATGGGTTACCTGAAGAGCAGAAGGATCCTCAGAGCACTACAGGTTACATGAGGAGCAGAAGGCTCCTCAGAGCACTATGGGTTACCTGAAGAGCAGAAGGATCCTCACCTAGGATCCTCAGAGCACTACAAGTGATCTGAAGAGCAGAAGGATCCTTACCTAGGATCCTCAGAGCACTATGGGTTTCATACAGAGCAGAAGGATCCTCACCTAGGATCCTTTTAGAGCACTATGGGTTACCTGAAGAGCAGAAGGATCCTCATCTAGGATCCTCAGAGCACTACAAGTGATCTGAAGAGCAGAAGGATCCTTACCTAGGATCCTCAGAGCACTATGGGTTTCATACAGAGCAGAAGGATCCTCACCTAGGATCCTTTTAGAGCACTATGGGTTACCTGAAGAGCAGAAGGATCCTCACCTAGGATCCTCAGAGCACTACAAGTGATCTGAAGAGCAGAAGGATCCTTACCTAGGATCCTCAGAGCACTATGGGTTTCATACAGAGCAGAAGGATCCTCACCTAGGATCCTTTTAGAGCACTATGGGTTACCTGAAGAGCAGAAGGATCCTCAGAGCACTACAGGTTACCTGCGGAGCAGAAGGATCCTCCCCTAGGATCCTCAGAGCACTACAGGTTACCTGAGGAGCAGAAGGATCCTCCCCTAGGATCCTCACATACTCCTGACCCCTACACCATGTACTCTGTCATGAGTTGACCCCTAAGTTCTGTGTTATTTACTCCTGACCCCTGCACCCTGCTTAAACTCCTGACCCCTGCACCGTGTACTCAGCCATGACCCCTGAACTCTGTGTTATTTACTCCTGACTCCTGCACCCTGCTTTGCATGTCCTGACCTCTTCACCCTGTACTTTAGTCATGACCCTTAAGCTATGTGTTACTTACTGAGTCCTGACTCCTACGCTGTTTAACTTACTCCTGACCCCTGCACTGTGTTTTCAGTCATGACTCCTGAACTCTGTGTTATTTACTCCTGACCCCTGCACCCTGTACTTTAGTCATGACCCTTAAGCTCTGTGTTATTTACTCCTGACTCCTACACTGTTTTACTTACTCTTGAGTCCTGACTCCTGCACCCTGTTTTACTTACTCCTGACCCCTGCACTGTGTTTTCAGTCGTGACTCCTGAACTCTGTGTTATATACTCCTGACCCCTGCACCATGCTTTATATACTCCTGACCCCTGCACCATGCTTTATATACTCCTGACCCCTGCACCATGCTTTATATACTCCTGACCCCTGCACCCTGTACTCATTCATGACCCCTAAGCTCTGTATTATATACTCCTCACCCCTGCACCCTGTACTCAGTCATGACCCCCTGAACTCTGTATTATTTACTCCTGACCCCTGCACCCCGCTTTATATACTCCTGACCCCTGCACTGTGTACTCAGTCATGACCCCTAAGCTCTGTATTATTTACTCCTGACCCCTGCACCCTGTACTCAGTCATGACCCCATAACATGTATTTGTATTGAAAGTATAGCTAAAGGCAGAACTTTTTTTCTTAGTTGTGGATGGAGAGGAGAGGGATTAGACCCCCTGTCGGTTTTTATTGCTGCCTCCATTAGGGGAGATTCCCCTCCCCCCTCCTCTATTTGTCCCGTTATCACTGAAAGTAAAACAAAATCCCACATTTTGGGTTGTCCCTAAAAAATGAAAGAAAGGAAATCCTCCAATGGGGACACTAGGGGGGGGGGGGGGTCCCCAGGGGATTCCTTTAATTTGCAGAGATCTCCTCTCACTTCCTGTTTGGCTATGGGACAGGAAGTGAAGATAAATCTCCCCAATGGGGACACATATGGTGGAAATAAAACCCTCCTTTATTCTATCCAATAGGAAAACAAAAGGATTTGCCTTCTAGTTCTGCTTGGGTTTTCACTGGTCAGATGTACACTGACATCTAGTGGGGGTTTAGGGCAACTACAACTTCTTTACTTGTGTGATTTGGTTTCTCCCTCTCCCCCCCCCCCTTCTAGTTAGTTCAGTCCTGGCTGGACCCTCCTTCTTTCTTCCATGTGTCTCCAGTGGTGTCCAGACAGGAAGGAGGTAAGTCATTTGTCTGGAATGGAAGGAGATCTTCTCTCTACTCAACTTCTATAAAGTCACATTGTGCCCCATAGAGGAGGGAAAAGGGCCCCTAAGGGCACAAACATTTGTATCTTAATGCATTTTTTTTCTGATTGGACACAGAGCTGGGGGTGGGGCGGGGCTCGGGGTGCGCCCCCATAGTAAGCCGCTTGCCGTGGGCGGCGAGAGGGAGGGGCTTGGTGCGCCGTCGGGGGACCCGAGAAGAGGAGGATCCAGAAAAAAAAAAAACCCTCAAAGCATTTAATATCACTTTAACCACTTCAGCCCCGGAAGTTTTACCCCCCCCCTCTTCCTGACCAGGCCATTTTTTTTTTGCGATACGGCACTGCGTCGCTTTAACTGACAATTGCGCGGTCGTGCGACGCTGTACCCAAACAAAATTTACGTCCTTTGTTTCCCACAAATAGAGATTTCTTTTGGTGGTATTTGATCACCTCTGCGTTTTTTTTTATTTTTTGCGCTATAAATAAAAAAAATATATATATATTTTTTTTACTTTCTGCTATAAACGCACCCAATAAAAAAAATGTAAAAATCGAATTTCTTCATAAATTTAGGCCAATATGTATTCTGCCACATGTTTTTTGGTTAAAAAAAATCCCAAAAAGTCAATATTGATTGGTTCGCGCAAAAGTTATCGCGTCTACAAACTATGGAATAGATTTATATTTATAATTTTTTTTTTTTTTTTTTACTAGTAATGGCGGCAATCAGCGATTTTTTTTTTAAATTATTTTATTTTATTTTTTTCTCTTTTCATTTTTTTTATATATATTTTTTATTTTTATTTTTTTTACACCCCACTCACACCGGAGGCGTTTTTCAGTCGTTTTAGCACTAAAAATAGCGTTCTTTTTTTTTTTTCCCACAAATATAGATTTCTTTTGGTGGTATTTGATCACCTCTGCGGTTTTTATTTTTTTCGCTATAAATAAAAAAAAAAAATATATATATATATATATATATATATATATATATATATATATATTTTACTCTCTGCTATAAACGCACCCAATAAAAAAAAAAAATTAAAACCAAATTTCTTCATAAATTTAGGCCAATATGTATTCTGCCACAGGTTTTTTGGTTAAAAAAAGAAATAAAAATAAATCCCGATAAGTGAATATTGATTGGTTCACCCAAAAGTTATCGTGTCTACAAACTATGGAATAGATTTATGGAATTTATATTTTTAATTTTTTTTTTTTTTTTTTACTAGTAATGGCGGCAATCAGTGACACCTGACCCCTGCACTCTGCATTACAACTGACCCCTGCACTCTGCATTACAACTGACCCCTGCACCTGCACTCTGCATTACAACTGACCCCTGCACTCTGCATTATAACTGACCCCTGCACTCTGCATTATAACTGACCTCTGCACTCTGCACTACTACTGACCTCTGCACTCTGCATTCCTACTGACCCTGCACTCTGCATTCCTACTGACCCCTGCATTCTGCATTCCTACTGACCCCTGCATTCTGCATTACAACTGACCCCTGCATTCTGCATTACAACTGACCCCTGCACTCTGCATTACAACTGACCCCTGCACTCTGCATTACAACTGACCTCTGCACTCTGCATGCCTACTGACCCCTGCACTCTGCATGCCTACTGACCCCTGCACTCTGCATGCCTACTGACCCCTGCACTCTGCATTCCTACTGACCCCTGCACTCTGCATTCCTACTGACCCCTGCATTCTGCATTCCTACTGACCCCTCCACTCTGCATTACAACTGACCCCTGCACTCTGCATGCCTACTGACCCCTGCACTCTGCATTCCTACTGACCCCTGCATTCTGCATTCCTACTGACCCCTGCATTCTGCATTCCTACTGACCCCTGCACTCTGCACTACTACTGACCCCTGCACTCTGCACTACTACTGACCCCTGCACTCTGCATTCCTACTGACCCCTGCACTCTGCATTCCTACTGACCTCTGAACACCACATCACTTACTGCTGACCTCCTAATACTGTGTTCCTTACTATTGCCCCCTCCTGCACTTATACCTCCTCCTCATACTGACCTCTCCATGGTGAGCCCCCAGAGGGCCACAGCGCATCTTCATGACCCCACTTTCATATAACTTTGTGTTGTCAGATTTCCTGTTTGTTGTTTTCTAACAGTTACAGAATAGGTGACATATACAATAGAAGAAAAAATGTTGGCAGCCATGGCGTCGGGATCCTGGGGACACACCAGCAGATACAATGCAATGTCAAGGTCCGGTGAGTACAACTCAGGGAGGGGGAATTTGTGCTGGAATTGTATTTTTCATGGGGGTGGAGTGGTTGTATTGGGAGTAGGGGGACATTTTTGGCGGGAACTGACTTTTGACCTCTATACTCTGTGGATTACTTCCTCCTGACCCCCGCACTCTGTGCCTTACTTCCTCCTGACCCCCGCACTCTGTGCCTTACTTACTCCTGACCCCCGCACTCTGTGCCTTACTTACTCCTGACCCCCGCACTCTGTGCCTTACTTCCTCCTGACCCCCGCACTCTGTGCATTACTTCCTCCTAAGCCCCGCACTCTGTGCATTACTTCCTCCTAAGCCCCGCACTCTGTGCCTTACTTACTCCTGAGCCCCGCACACTGTGCCTTACTTACTCCTGAGCCCCGCACTCTGTGCCTTACTTACTCCTGAGCCCCGCACACTGTGCCTTACTTACTCCTGAGCCCCGCACTCTGTGCCTTTTTTACTCCTGAGCCCCGCACACTGTGCCCTACTTACTCCTGAGCCCCGCACACTGTGCCCTACTTACTCCTGAGCCCCGCACACTGTGCCTTACTTACTCCTGAGCCCCGCACTCTGTGCCTTACTTACTCCTGAGCCCCGCACTCTGTGCCTTACTTACTCCTGAGCCCCGCACACTGTGCCTTACTTACTCCTGAGCCCCGCACTCTGTGCCTTACTTACTCCTGAGCCCCGCACTCTGTGCTTTACTTACTCTTGACCCCCGCACTCTGTGCCTTACTTCCACCTGAGCTGCGCACTCTGTGCCTTCCTCCTGAGCCCCACACTCTGTGCCTTACTTACTCCTGAGCCCCGCACTCTGTGCCTTACTTACTCCTGAGCCCCGCACTCTGTGCCTTACTTACTCCTGAGCCCCGCACTCTGTGCCTTACTTACTCCTGAGCCCCGCACTCTGTGCCTTACTTACTCCTGAGCCCCGCACTCTGTGCCTTACTTACTCCTGAGCCCCGCACTCTGTGCCTTACTTCCTCCTGAGCCCCGCACTCTGTGCCTTACTTACTCCTGAGCCCCGCACTCTGTGCCTTACTTACTCCTGAGCCCCGCACTCTGTGCCTTACTTACTTCTGAGTCCTGCACTCTGTGCCTTACTTACTCTTGACCCCCGCACTCTGTGCCTTACTTCCACCTGAGCTGCGCACTCTGTGCCTTCCTCCTGAGCCCCACACTCTGTGCCTTACTTCCTCTTGAGCCCCACACTCTGTGCCTTACTTCCTCCTGAGCTCCGCACTCTGTGCCTTACTTCCTCCTGAGCCCCGCACTCTGTGCCTTACTTCCTCCTGAGCCCCGCACTCTGTGCCTTACTTCCTCCTGAGCCCCGCACTCTGTGCCTTACTTCCTCCTGAGCCCCGCACTCTGTGCCTTACTTCCTCCTGAGCCCCGCACTCTGTGCCTTACTTCCTCCTGAGCCCGGCACTCTGTGCCTTACTTCCTCCTGAGCCCCGCACTCTGTGCCTTACTTCCTCCTGAGCCCCGCACTCTGTGCCTTACTTCCACCTGAGCTGCACACTCTGTGCCTTACTTCCTCCTGAGCCCCGCACTCTGTGCCTTACTTCCTCCTGAGCCCCGCACTCTGTGCCTTACTTCCTCCTGAGCCCCGCACTCTGTGCCTTACTTCCTCCTGAGCCCCGCACTCTGTGCCTTACTTCCTCCTGAGCCCCGCACTCTGTGCCTTACTTCCACCTGAGCTGCACACTCTGTGCCTTACTTCCACCTGAGCTGCGCACTCTGTGCCTTCCTCCTGAGCCCCACACTCTGTGCCTTACTTACTCCTGAGCCCCGCACTCTGTGCCTTACTTCCTCCTGACCCCCGCACTCTGTGCCTTACTTCCAACTGAGCTGCGCACTCTGTGCCTTCCTCCTGAGCCCCACACTCTGTGCCTTACTCCTGAGCCCCACACTCTGTGCCTTACTTACTCTTGAGCCCCACACTCTGTGCCTTACTTACTCCTGACCCCCGCACTCTGTGCCTTACTTCCTCCTGAGCCCCGCACTCTGTGCCTTACTTCCACCTGAGCTGCACACTCTGTGCCTTACTTCCACCTGAGCTGCGCACTCTGTGCCTTCCTCCTGAGCCCCACACTCTGTGCCTTACTTACTCCTGACCCCCGCACTCTGTGCCTTACTTCCTCCTAAGCCCCGCACCCTGTGCATTACTTACTCTTGACCCCCGCACTCTGTGCCTTACTTCCACCTGAGCTGCGCACTCTATGCCTTACTTCCTCCTGAGCTCCGCACTCTGTGCCTTACTTACTCCTGAGCTGCGCACTCTGTGCCTTACTTCCTCCTGACCCCCGCACTCTGTGCCTTACTTACTCCTGAGCTGCGCACTCTGTGCCTTACTTACTCCTGAGCCCCGCACTCTGTGCCTTACTTACTCTTGACCCCCGCACTCTGTGCCTTACTCACTCCTGACCCCCGCACTCTGTGCCTTACTTCCTCCTGAGCCCCACACTCTGTGCCTTACTTCCACCTGAGCTGCACACTCTGTGCCTTACTTCCACCTGAGCTGCGCACTCTGTGCCTTCCTCCTGAGCCCCACACTCTGTGCCTTACTTACTCCTGAGCCCCACACTCTGTGCCTTACTTACTCCTGAGCCCCGCACTCTGTGCCTTACTTCCTCCTGACCCCCGCACTCTGTGCCTTACTTCCACCTGAGCTGCGCACTCTGTGCCTTACTTCCAACTGAGCTGCGCACTCTGTGCCTTCCTCCTGAGCCCCACACTCTGTGCCTTACTCCTGAGCCCCACACTCTGTGCCTTACTTACTCTTGAGCCCCACACTCTGTGCCTTACTTCCTCCTGAGCTCCGCACTCTGTGCCTTACTTACTCCTGACCCCCGCACTCTGTGCCTTACTTCCTCCTGAGCCCCGCACTCTGTGCCTTACTTCCACCTGAGCTGCACACTCTGTGCCTTACTTCCACCTGAGCTGCGCACTCTGTGCCTTCCTCCTGAGCCCCGCACTCTGTGCCTTACTTACTCCTGACCCCCGCACTCTGTGCCTTACTTCCTCCTAAGCCCCGCACCCTGTGCATTACTTACTCCTGAGCCCTGCACTCTGTGCCTTACTTACTCTTGACCCCCGCACTCTGTGCCTTACTTCCACCTGAGCTGCGCACTCTATCCCTTACTTCCTCCTGAGCTCCGCACTCTGTGCCTTACTTCCTCCTGACCCCCGCACTCTGTGCCTTACTTACTCCTGAGCCCCGCACTCTGTGCCTTACTTCCACCTGAGCTGCACACTCTGTGCCTTACTTCCACCTGAGCTGCGCACTCTGTGCCTTCCTCCTGAGCCCCACACTCTGTGCCTTACTTACTCCTGACCCCCGCACTCTGTGCCTTACTTCCTCCTAAGCCCCGCACCCTGTGCATTACTTACTCCTGAGCCCTGCACTCTGTGCCTTACTTACTCTTGACCCCCGCACTCTGTGCCTTACTTCCACCTGAGCTGCGCACTCTATCCCTTACTTCCTCCTGAGCTCCGCACTCTGTGCCTTACTTCCTCCTGACCCCCGCACTCTGTGCCTTACTTACTCCTGAGCTGCGCACTCTGTGCCTTACTTACTCCTGAGCCCCGCACTCTGTGCCTTACTTACTCCTGAGCCCCGCACTGTGTGCCTTACTTACTCTTGACCCCCGCACTCTGTGCCTTACTTCCTCCTGAGCCCCGCACTCTGTGCCTTACTTCCTCCTGAGCCCCGCACTCTGTCTTCCACCTGAGCTGCGCACTCTGTGCCTTACTTCCACCTGAGCTGCGCACTCTGTGCCTTACTTCCTCCTGAGCTCCGCACTCTGTGCCTTACTTCCTCCTGAGCTCCGCACTCTGTGCCTTACTTACTCCTGACCCCCGCACTCTGTGCCTTACTTACTCCTGACCCCCGCACTCTGTGCTTTACTTCCTCCTAAGCCCCGCACTCTGTGCTTTACTTCCTCCTAAGCCCCACACTCTGTGCCTCACTTTCTTCTGACCCCCACACTCTGTGCCTTACTTCCTCCTGAGCTCCACACTCTGTGCCTTACTTCCTCCTGAGCTCCGCACTCTGTGCCTTACTTCCTCCTAAACTCCGCACTCTGTGCCTTACTTCCTCCTGAGCCCCGCACTCTGTGCCTTACTTCCTCCTGAGCTCCGCACTCTGTGCCTTACTTCCTCCTGAGCCCCGCACTCTGTGCCTTACTTCCTCCTGAGCCCCGCACTCTGTGCCTTACTTCCTCCTGAGTCCCGCACTCTGTGCCTTACTTCCTCCTGAGCCCCGCACTCTGTGCCTTACTTCCTCCTGAGCCCCGCACTCTGTGCCTTACTTCCTCCTGAGCCCCGCACTCTGTGCCTTACTTCCTCCTGAGCCCCGCACTCTGTGCCTTACTTCCTCCTGAGCCCCGCACTCTGTGCCTTACTTCCTCCTGAGCCCCGCACTCTGTGCCTTACTTCCTCCTGAGCCCCGCACTCTGTGCCTTACTTACTCCTGACCCCCGCACTCTGTGCCTTACTTACTCCTGAGCCCCGCACTCTGTCTTCCACCTGAGCTGCGCACTCTGTGCCTTACTTCCACCTGAGCTGCGCACTCTGTGCCTTACTTCCTCCTGAGCTCCGCACTCTGTGCCTTACTTCCTCCTGAGCTCCGCACTCTGTGCCTTACTTACTCCTGACCCCCGCACTCTGTGCCTTACTTACTCCTGACCCCCGCACTCTGTGCTTTACTTCCTCCTAAGCCCCGCACTCTGTGCTTTACTTCCTCCTAAGCCCCACACTCTGTGCCTCACTTTCTTCTGACCCCCACACTCTGTGCCTTACTTCCTCCTGAGCTCCACAC
The DNA here is from genome assembly GCA_029206835.1 of Rana muscosa. NCBI lineage: Eukaryota > Metazoa > Chordata > Amphibia > Anura > Ranidae > Rana > Rana muscosa. The sequence goes on along the minus strand of JARGYO010005626.1, from coordinate 217,882,036 downwards.
TCTGTGCCTTACTTCCTCCTGAGCTCCGCACTCTGTGCCTTACTTCCTCCTAAACTCCGCACTCTGTGCCTTACTTCCTCCTGAGCCCCGCACTCTGTGCCTTACTTCCTCCTGAGCTCCGCACTCTGTGCCTTACTTCCTCCTGAGCCCCGCACTCTGTGCCTTACTTCCTCCTGAGCCCCGCACTCTGTGCCTTACTTCCTCCTGAGTCCCGCACTCTGTGCCTTACTTCCTCCTGAGTCCCGCACTCTGTGCCTTACTTCCTCCTGAGCCCCGCACTCTGTGCCTTACTTCCTCCTGAGCCCCGCACTCTGTGCCTTACTTCCTCCTGAGCCCCGCACTCTGTGCCTTACTTCCTCCTGAGCCCCGCACTCTGTGCCTTACTTCCTCCTGAGCCCCGCACTCTGTGCCTTACTTCCTCCTGAGCCCCGCACTCTGTGCCTTACTTCCTCCTGAGCCCCGCACTCTGTGCCTTACTTCCTCCTGAGCCCCGCACTCTGTGCCTTACTTACTCCTGACCCCCGCACTCTGTGCCTTACTTACTCCTGAGCTGCGCACTCTGTGCCTTACTTACTCCTGAGCCCCGCACTCTGTGCCTTACTTACTCCTGAGCCCCGCACTGTGTGCCTTACTTACTCTTGACCCCCGCACTCTGTGCCTTACTTCCTCCTGAGCCCCGCACTCTGTCTTCCACCTGAGCTGCGCACTCTGTGCCTTACTTCCACCTGAGCTGCGCACTCTGTGCCTTACTTCCTCCTGAGCTCCGCACTCTGTGCCTTACTTACTCCTGACCCCCGCACTCTGTGCCTTACTTACTCCTGACCCCCGCACTCTGTGCTTTACTTCCTCCTAAGCCCCGCACTCTGTGCTTTACTTCCTCCTAAGCCCCGCACTCTGTGCCTCACTTTCTTCTGACCCCCACACTCTGTGCCTTACTTCCTCCTGAGCTCCACACTCTGTGCCTTACTTCCTCCTGAGCTCCACACTCTGTGCCTTACTTCCACCTGAGCTCCGCACTCTGTGCCTTACTTCCTCCTAAACTCCGCACTCTGTGCCTTACTTCCTCCTGAGCTCCGCACTCTGTGCCTTACTTCCTCCTAAACTCCGCACTCTGTGCCTTACTTCCTCCTGAGCCCCGCACTCTGTGCCTTACTTCCTCCTGAGCTCCGCACTCTGTGCCTTACTTCCTCCTGAGCCCCGCACTCTGTGCCTTACTTCCTCCTGAGCCCCGCACTCTGTGCCTTACTTCCTCCTGAGCCCCGCACTCTGTGCCTTACTTCCTCCTGAGCCCTGCACTCTGTGCCTTACTTACTCCTGACCCCCGCACTCTGTGCATTACTTACTCCTGACCCCCGCACTCTGTGCATTACTTACTCCTGACCCCCGCACTCTGTGCATTACTTACTCCTGACCCCCGCACTCTGTGCATAATTTCCTCCTGACCCTTGCACGCTGTATTAATACAAAGTAGGCTCAGGCTTCGTTTAACCCTTTAAGCCCCTCTCCCAATTTGGCCACACCCACCCTTCCGCGCAGCCCATGGTGCTATTTACTCCACCCCTGCCCCACCCCCATTAAAATTCATTGATGATCAAAACTTAAAATCCCCGAAAGCCTCCTATTAGGCCCCTTTCACACCTGAGCATTCTTGGGAATGTGGGGAGATGGTTCCCAGGAACGTGGCAAAACGTGCTATTCATTCCTAATGGCCCCCGAAACACAGTGAGCAAAGGGGCATTTTGTCATACAACTAATTGTGCGAAAAATGCAGCAAAACGAGCGGTAAAAAAACACAAAAAAACCAGCAAGGTACCATGGGAGATGTAGTCCTTAGAAATAGAGGAGAAGCTGCTGCAAAGCATGCTGGGAATCCAGGAAGTTGTGGAAAGTGGTGGCCAGCAGACGGGCACTTTTCAAGTAAATCTTATATTGGATTGTCAGTAATAATTATTGTTTGTATTGTTGTTATAACTAGGGATGAGCTTCGAGTTCGACTCGAACATCGGCTGTTTACTCGTTCGACAAAGATCGAACATTATGGGCCGTTCGCGCCAAATTCGAGTAGAGTGTCACGGCCCATAATGCACTGCGTCATCGCAGTGCATTGCTGGCTGATGATTGGCCAAGCATGCACTATGACCTGCATGATTTGGCCAATCACAGCGCCGTCAGCACAGAGAGGCAGGGTGCCTTTGGCCAATCATGGCTCAGGGGGACTAAGTACATGCCCCACACTATATAAGGCCGCCTGCGTGTCGGCCTCATCAGCACGTGGCCGTGGGACGCGCTTGTCCTTTTTTTTGGCAGCTGGCCGCGTTGAGCCGCAACATGCCGAAGAGTTGGTAGAGGTGGATGACCAAGCCGTCCTCATCCTCCTCATCCTCTCTCACCCAGGCTCAGGGTACTTCGTCTGCCAAAGCGGCCTCTTCCCTCGGCTCAATGGCATCAGTCACTCCTTCCCTAGCGCCACCATTTCCTGAGGGGTCCCCCCAACTGTTTGACCACAGTGTTTGGTACACACTGCAGGAGGATGCCCAGTGTTTTGAAGGCTCCGATGATGGTACCCAGCTTGAGGAAGGCAGTAACGTGAGCCCACAGAGAGGGGGTGCCCAAGAAGGACAGCAAAGTGGCAGTCATGTTCCCCCAGCTGCAGCATGCTGCCAGGTTTGCTCCAGTGACGAGGAGGGAGGGGATGATGAGGTCACTGACTCCACCCCTGATAGGAGAGAGGAGGAGAAGGAGGCACATCTCCAACGAGGCAGGATGCCCTCCAGGGGCCAGCTTAAGGGCAGCCAACCGACTGCATCACACCGCAGAGCTCCGCATGTGCAGGGCGCTGCCTCTGCCCGTTATTCCAAAAGTTCTTTGGTGTGGGCCTTTTTTGAGGCGAGTGCATCAGATCGCACAGCTGCTGTTTGCAACATATGTCTCAAGCGTATATCGCGTGGCCAAAACATCAGCCGCTTGGGTACCACATGCCTGACCAGACATATGTTGACCTGCCATGCAGCTCGTTGGCAAGCCTACCTCAAAGACCCACACCAAAGAACAAAGCGGACCTCTCCTTGCACCGCATCAGCTGGGATCTCCAACCCCACTATACCTTCAGTCCTCTCTGAAACATGCACTGAGAGGAATGAAGGTGTAGAATTAGGCGTGTCACAGCCAAGTACTTGCGGCCACTCTGCTAGCAGTACACGACGTCCGATTCTAGCAGGCAAATTTCCCTGCCCCAGCTGCTGGACCGTCGAAAGAAGTTCACTCCCAGCCATCCACATGCCCAGCGGTTGAATGCTAGCTTGGCTAAATTGCTAGCGCTTCAACTGCTGCCTTTTCAGTTGGTAGACTCGGCCCCCTTCCGTGAGTTTGTGCAATGTGCGGTTCCTCAGTGGCAGGTTCCCAAACGCCACTTTTTCTCACAGAAGGCGATTCCGCTCTCTACCGGCATGTGGAAGGCAATGTCTTGGCCTCGCTGGACAGGGCGGTCAGCGGTAAGGTGCATATTACCGCTGACTCATGGTCCAGCAGGCATGGACAGGGAAGTTACCTATCTTTCACGGCGCACTGGGTGACTCTGCTGGCAGCTGGGAAGGATGCAGGACAAGGTGCAGTAGTGTTGGAGGTTGTTCCACCGCCACGCCTCCAAAATGCTACTACTGGTTGTGACACACCTCTCTCCTCCACCCCCTCCTCTTCTTCTTCCTCCATGGCCTCTTCCTCTGCTGATTTTTCCTTGGAACCAGCGGTGCTCCGTAGGCATTCAAGGGGCTACACAAGTACGCAGGCAAAAAGATGCCATGCGGTGCTTGAGCTGGTGTGCTTGGGGGACAGGAGCCACACTGGGGCAGAGGTTCTGTCAGCTTTGCAGGGGCAGGCTCAGAGGTGGTTGACGCCACGCCAGCTTAAGCCAGGAATGGTGGTTTGCGACAATGGCACCAACCTCCTCTCCGCCCTCCGACAGGGACAGCTGACCCATGTGCCCTGTTTGGCTCACGTCCTTAACTTGGTGGTGCAGCGGTTCTTGGGCAGGTACCCGGGCTTACAGGATCTCAGGCCAGGAAACTCTGTGTGCATTTCCGCAGGTCATATAATGCCAGTGCTCGGCTGGCTGACCTCCAAAAGGAATACAACTTGCCCAAGAACCGCCTAATCTGTGACATGCCCACCAGGTGGAACTCAATGTTGGCCATGCTGTAGCGGCTGCACGTGCAGCAGAGGGCCATCAATAAGTACCTGTGCGACTACGGCACCAGGACAGTGTCAGGGGAGCTTGGCTTTTTTTGCCACGCCAGTGGGTCATGATCAGGGATGCATGCACTGTCCTGTCACCATTTGAGGAGGCCACGAGGATGGTGAGCAGTGACAGTGTATGCATCAGTGACACTGTCCCTCTTGTCCACCTGTTGGAGCACCCCTGCTGCGTGGAATAATGGACAGGGCACTTGAGGCAGAACAGAGGGAGGATAAGGGGGACTTCCTTACCTCTCAAGGCCCCCTTTATCCAGACCCGCCGATCACACAGGAGGAGGAGGATTGTGTCAGCATGGAGGTGGAGCCTAGCACTCAGAATCAGCAGCAGTCTTCAAGGGATCATTTACAGTCCCCAGAAACCCATGGACTTGTACGTGGCTGGGAGGAGGTGGCTGCGGATCATCTCGTCCTTAGTGACCCAGAGGACTCCGGACCGAATGCCTCAGCAAACCTACGCTGCATGGCCTCCCTGATCCTGCAAAGCATGCGAAAGGATCCTCGTATTCGTGGTATCAAGGAGAGGGATCATTACTGGCTGGCAACCCTCCTTGATCCACGTTACAAGGGTAAGGTTGCAGAACTTATCCAGAGGGAGCAGAGGATGAAACATCTTCGGGAGGCCTTGCAGAAAGGTTTGTGCAACGCGTTTCCAGAGCCTGGGAGGTTACAAATTCCTTTTCTTGGACAACGTGTTGCTGAGGCTTCGGTCAGTCACAGAAGGATCGGTGGAGAAGGTGGCCATCTGACCGATGCATTCAGACAATTTTTTAGTTCGCAGCCCGAAGGTATGATCGGTTCCAGCAACAATCGCCAGCATCTGATTTACATGGTGCAGGAATACCTAGGGGCAAGATCAGACTTGGACACCTTTCCCACCGAAAATCCTCTGGCTTACTGGGTCTTGAGGATGGATCACTGGCCAGAGCTTGCACAGTATGCAATTGAGCTACTGGCCTGTCCTGCATCCAGCGTTCTTTCTGAATGCACATTCAGTGCTGCTGGAGGCTTTGTAACCGATCACAGGGTGTGCCTGTCCACCGAATCGGTCGATCGGCTGACCTTCATAAAAATGAATCAGTCTTGGATCACCACCAGCTACCAAGCACCTGATGCTGATGTAACCAAATATATATATTTTTTTTATGTGAGTTCCCTTCAAGACTGCCTATGCCTGTTATGCTGAGTGACTATCCTCTTCCTCCTCAATGTTCATGTTGATAGCTTGTAAGAACATTTTTGGTTTTTGGCACCGCCACCAATTTTTCTGCCCCTGTTTAACAGGGGCATGTAATTACAATTTTTGCTGCAATACTTTGCAGCAGGGCTCATTCCTGCGCTCCAAATATAGTATCTGTGAGGGGTTGCAGTGTTGTGGCACCAGTGCCTAAGACCCGATTTTTCTGCCCCTGTTCAACAGGGGCATGTAATTACAATTCTTGATCTAATATTTCACAGCAAGGCCTGTTCCTGCGCCCACCAAGAGTAACTGTGAGGGCTTACAGTGTTGTGGCAACACCAACACCTAAGGCCCAAATTTCTGCAGAGAATAAAGGGCAGGCCTTATAGTATATACAGGCGGTCCCCTACTTTCAAACATCCGACTTTAAACCGACTCCTACTTACAAAAGTAGGGAGACAACAGGAAGTGAGAGGAAATCTACCCCTAGGAAGGGAAATTCTCTCCTGTAAGAGTTAATATGGGAGAAAGGTGTCTCCTCTGTACTGATGCTTTATCACCAATCCTTGTTTCAATAAAAAAAAACACTTTTCCAAAAACAGTTGTCATTGGGACGGAAAGTGAGGTGAAATGTTCTGAACAGGGGCACAGACAGCGAAACAAATGTTACAGGGGTGATAACCCTTCCCTATGTTTTCCAAAAAGCTTAAAAATAGATTTTTTGGGCTGGAGCTACACTTAAACAATGTAACTGTTCAAAATTACAAACAGATTCTTCTTAAGATCAAACCTACAGTCCCTGTCTTGTATGCACCGCCTGTATACGGCTGTTCATAGTATATAGGGCCTGGGGGGCCCACGCCTTTCCTTTTTTTTAATTTGGGTGCGGGGTTCCCCTTAATATCCATACAAGACCCAAAGGGGCTGGTAATGGGCTGGGGTAGGGGGGGGGGTCATGGGGTAGCTATGCCATTTTTCTTAAAGAATTTCATCCATATTACCGGGACCAGACATTACATTAAAGCCGCAAGCAGTTTTAAATGGCTTTTTTTCCTTTAGAAGTGTAATTTTGTGCAGGGACAGTTCTAAACACGGGAAACACGTGGCACTTCACAGGCATACTTTAGACACCCCCCAGGTACGATATTTAAAGGAATATTTCACTTTTTTTTTTTCACTTTAAGCATCATTAAAATCACTGCTCCCGAAAAAACTTCAGTTTTTAAAACTTTTTTTTGCATTGATACATGTCCCCTGGGGCAGGACCCGGGTCCCCAAACCCTTTTTAGGACAATAACTTGCATATTAGCCTTTATAATTAGCACTTTTGATTTCTCACGTTCGCGTCCCATAGACTTTAATGGGGTTCGAAAGTTTGCGCAAACTTTCGGTCCGTTTGCATGTTCTGGTGCGAACCGAACCGGGGGGGTGTTCGGCTCATCCCTAGTTATAACATGGAAGTGTATGCGGTGACCGGTGATCTCCTATATACTTGCACTTTAACCAATTCCCACCCAAGCCAATTCTTATATTTCCCCCCTACATGTAAAAATCTGTCATTTTTAGAACCCCAAACATTATATATATCTCACTATATATATATATATATATAATATAATTTTTCTTTTTAGGAGAGACCCTAGAGAATAAAATGGCGGTCGTTGTATTTTTTTTTTGAAAAAACAAAATGTGTATATATATAATACATTTTAATGCAGAAAAACACAATATATAACCCAATAAAAAAGATGATGTTACGCCGAGTAAATAGATACCAAACCTTTTCTAGCACCTTTTGTTTACAAGTTTAAATCAGTATTTTTTTGCTCGAAAATTGCATATAACCCCCAAACATTATATATATATATATATATATACAGTATATATATATATATATATATATACAGTGGAACCTTGGATTACAAGCATAATCTGTTCAGGGGGGAATGCTCGTAATCCAAAGTACTCGCATATGAAAGCGAGTTTCCCCATTGAAGTCAATGGAAACTAAAATAATTTGTTCCGCATTGACTTCAATGGCATGCAATACCGCATGTGACCAGAGGTGGAAGGGGCGCCGGAGAGCCTCGGAAACAGTCAGAAAGGCCTGAGGACACCTCGGCTGAACTTGACAAACATGGGAACAGACTATTTCCAAGCATTTCCGTTCAGCTACGGCGCCCCCCCCCCCACCTCAGGCCAATCGCGGTACTGCACACCGCTTTGGCCTGAATCCTGCTCATTTTGCGAGACAACAGTCGCAAACCGAGTTAGGATTTTTCAAAATACAGTACTCGTATTGCGAAACGCTCGTTAACCGCGTTACTCACAATCCGAGGTTCCATTGTTTGTGTATATATATATATATATATATATATATATATATATATATATATATATATACACATATATATATATATATATATATATATGTATGTATATTTCAAACTACATTTTTTTAGAAAATAAATAAAATATATAAGGAATTTTAATGCAGATAAACACAATATACAGTAAAACCTTGGATTTCAACTATAATTCGTTCCAGAAACATGCTTGTAATCCAAAGCACTTGTATATCAAAGCGAATTTCTCCATAAGAAATAATGGAAACTCAAATGATTCGTTCCACAACCATTTATTCATAAGTCCTTCCGTTTATAGTCCATACGTAATTTAAATTATATATATATATATATATATATATATATATATATATATATATATATATATATAATTTAGCAGAGACCCTAAAGAATAAAATGGCGGTTGTTGCAATTTTTTATTGCACACGGTATATGCACAGCAATTTTTCAAACAAATAAAAAAAAAAATCTAATATGAATTTTGCTGCAAAAAAAAAAAAAAAAAACGCACAAAATATAACCCAATTTTCTGGTACAATATAAAAGATAATTCTACACCGAGTAAATAGATACCAAACATGTCACGCTTTTAAATTACGTATGCTCGTGGAATAGTACCAAACAGCGGTACTTAAAAATCTCCATAGGAAATGCTTTAAAAATGTTTACAGGTTACCAGTTTAGAGTTACAGAGGAGGTCTAGCGCTGGAATTATTGCTCTCGCTCCAACGTTCGTGGTGATACCTCACATGTGTGGTGCGAACACCGTTTACATATGCGACCTACTTACGAGTTCGCTTCTGAAAAAAACCTCTGCATAAATACAGCATGACATAACAAATTGCAACGATCGCCTTTTTATTCCCCAGGGTCTCTGCTAAAAAAAAAAAAGTATAATGTTTGGGGGGCTCTAAGTCATTTTCTAGCAAAAAAAAGTACTAGAAAAAGGCGGGTCAGCAAGTGGTTGAGAAGTAGAACTCCAGCCATGTTTGTTTTTCAGTTTTGGAATAGAGGAGGGTTTGAACATCTGCCATGTTTTTTTTCTTCTTGCCGCCATGAAGGATTTTGTTTCTTTCCCGAAGGCAATACTGTTCTGGAGACAGAGGAAGTCCCAAATAAAAATCCCCAAAGAACTATTTCTCTGATCCCATCCAAAACATATGCCTGGAGTCTCACTTTAGCACGAGAAGGATTTTTTATTTATTTTTTTAGAATAGGAATTTTCTGGAAAATAAAGAAAACAAGCCGTCTCCGGCGGCTGGATGTGAGCGGAAATTGCGCTGACCTTTTCTGCTATTGTGACATGAGATCCAACCCCCCCCCCCGCAGGAGACATTTGATGAAATAGACCCTGGAAACCCTCCGCACAGGAGGGGGCACCGTCCCTCTCATCTCCCTCCAGTCTGTAATAACCGGAGATTTACCGCCAGACGCAGGAGGAAACGTTCGCTTAAATGTCTCCAGAAAGGAGGAGGAGGACGGTACAGACCCGGCGAGTGACATCCGCTAATTTCATCCATTCTGCCGAAAAAAACGCAGATTTGGTTCTGTTCTGTTATAATCCGAGGGTTATTATTATTTACGGAAGGTTTTCACGTTTTCACAATGTAATACATGGAAGAAGGGATAAGGTTCGACTTTGTGAGGAAGCAGACAGAGATACATTGTATCAGAAGTGAACATTTGTCTCCATTGTGGAAAAACACGAAAAGTGACTTTCATAGTAATAGTTTCCGATAAGTCCGTGTATTATATATCTTTATGATCCTAAAGATATATTCCAGATATGGATATTGTTACATTGTTCCAGCTTGGACCAACTTTGGAAATCCCATATCTGTGCGAACCCTCGTAGAACAGATTTTCTCAACCTTTTTCCCCCAATAGGAACCCCTAAAATTATTTTCAGGTCTCTAGGAACCCCTGCCTAAACCAATCCAAGACCAGAGGTCTAAGGAAAGCATGCCCCCGATGTTGGCGACCCCATGTCATCCATTGACCCCTGAGCTTCCCATGTCATCCATTGACCCCCGAGCATCCCATGTCATCCATTGACCCCCGAGCATCCCATGTCATCCATTGACCCCCGAGCATCCCATGTCATCCATTGACCCCCGAGCATCCCATGTCATCCATTGACCCCCGAGCATCCCATGTCATCCATTGACCCCCGAGCATCCCATGTAATCCATTGACCCCTGAGCATCCCATGTCATCCATTGACCCCCGAGCATCCCATGTCATCCATTGACCCCCGAGCATCCCATGTCATCCATTGACCCCCGAGCATCCCATGTCATCCATTGACCCCCGAGCATCCCATGTCATCCATTGACCCCTGAGCATCCCATGTCATCCATTGACCCCCGAGCATCCCATGTCATCCATTGACCCCCGAGCATCCCATGTCATCCATTGACCCCCGAGTATCCCATGTCATCCATTGACCCCCGAGCATCCCATGTCATCCATTGACCCCCGAGCATCCCATGTCATCCATTGACCCCCGAGCATCCCATGTCATCCATTGACCCCCGAGCATCCCATGTCATCCATTGACCCCCGAGCATCCCATGTCATCCATTGACCCCTGAGCATCCCATGTCATCCATTGACCCCCGAGCATCCCATGTCATCCATTGACCCCTGAGCATCCCATGTCATCCATTGACCCCTGAGCATCCCATGTCATCCATTGACCCCTGAGCATCCCATGTCATCCATTGACCCCTGAGCATCCCATGTCATCCATTGACCCCCGAGCATCCCATGTCATCCATTGACCCCCGAGCATCCCATGTCATCCATTGACCCCCGAGCATCCCATGTCATCCATTGACCCCTGAGCATCCCATGTCATCCATTGACCCCCGAGCATCCCATGTCATCCATTGACCCCCGAGCATCCCATGTCATCCATTGACCCCTGAGCATCCCATGTCATCCATTGACCCCTGAGCATCCCATGTCATCCATTGACCCCTGAGCATCCCATGTCATCCATTGACCCCTGAGCATCCCATGTCATCCACTGACCCCTGAACATCCCATGTCATCCATTGACCCCAGAACATCCTATGTCATCCAATCCAAGACCAGAGGTCTAAGGAAAGCATGCCCCTGATGTTGGTGACCCCATGTCATCCATTGACCCCCGAGCATCCCATGTCATCCATTGACCCCTGAGCTTCCGATGTCTTGCATTGACCCCTGAGCATTCCATGTCATCCATTGACCCCTGAGCATCCCATGTCATCCATTGACCCCTGAGCATCCCATGTCATCCATTGACCCCTGAGCTTTCAATGTCTTGCATTGACCCCTGAGCATCCCATGTCATCCTATGACCCCCGAGCATTCCATGTCATCCCTTGACCCCTGAGCATTCCATGTCATCCATTGACCCCTGAGCATTCCATGTCATCCCTTGACCCCTGAGCATTCCATGTCATCCCTTGACCCCTGAGCATTCCATGTCATCCATTGACCCCTGAGCATTCCATGTCATCCATTGACCCCTGAGCATTCCATGTCATCCATTGACCCCTGAGCATTCCATGTCATCCATTGACCCCTGAGCATTCCATGTCATCCATTGACCCCTGAGCATTCCATGTCATCCATTGACCCCTGAGCATTCCATGTCATCCATTGACCCCTGAGCATTCCATGTCATCCATTGACCCCTGAGCATTCCATGTCATCCATTGACCCCTGAGCATTCCATGTCATCCATTGACCCCTGAGCATTCCATGTCATCCATTGACCCCTGAGCATCCCATGTCATCCATTGACCCCTGAGCATCCCATGTCATCCATTGACCCCTGAGCATCCCATGTCATCCATTGACCCCTGAGCATCCCATGTCATCCATTGACCCCTGAGCATCCCATGTCATCCATTGACCCCTGAGCATCCCATGTCATCCATTGACCCCTGAGCATCCCATGTCATCCATTGACCCCTGAGCATCCCATGTCATCCATTGACCCCTGAGCATCCTATGTCATCCATTGACCTCTGAGCATCCCATGTCTTCCATTGACCCCTGAGCATCCCATGTCATCCATTGACCCCTGAGCATCCCATGTCATCCATTGACCCCTGAGCATCCCATGTCATCCATTGACCCCTGAGCATCCCATGTCATCCATTGACCCCTGAGCATCCCATGTCATCCATTGATCTCTGAGCATCCTGTCTCTCTGCGACTTGTGGGGAAACCTGCACTCTGGACTGGCTGGTGGTCCGGATAGGACTGTCACTCGGTTCAGATCAGGACCACAGTCTGCCATTTAGGGATGCTTGCTCTACTCAATCTCTGTGGATAAAAGGATGACAACCTGTTACTCCATCATACCTTCTAAGTAGGATTGTGGGGGGGGGGGGGGGGGCAGAGTGATGCCTTTCATAAAACTGGAGGCATGTCCTCCCTTTATACACAGGGGGTGTACATATCATGGGGGTGTACATATCATGAGGGTGTAGATACAGCATTGCGGTAACTGGGCAGGGGGAGAGGTGATGCGGAGCACAAGACTTTCTACCTATTGCTGGGGGACATGATGAGGGGCCCGGCAACAAAGCGGAGTTCCCCCCCAAAAACAACTGATGCCCTGCCATTACTACCCGGTAGCCGATCAAAATGACTTAGTAGCCATGCACATTATTCTGATTGGATAGTGGGCCAGAGGGGGTGGAGCAGCGTACCACAAATAACCCAGAAATGGAAGCAGGGGGTCCAGGTACAGATCCCATTGGAGTTCTGAGGACAAATCCACTTATCAGGAGGAAGCCAACATTCATGGAGAGCTCTAATGGATGACGGAAATCTATATCTAACGACCGACTCTTCAAGGAGTCTCCGTCTGTAACATTGTAGCCTTTGCGATTTCTAGGGACATTCCAGATATTGTTACAGTAATCCATTTATAGAAATGGAATTAAATGTGTATCTGGATTATTAGGTGCTTTTCAGAAATCTCCCTATAAATTCATTAACCCTCCCAAGGCCTTCCTAGCAGGGAGTCGGCCAACAGGAAGTGAACTTAAACATGCTTGGGGCAGATTTCATGGAGTATGTGCCCTTTATCTGCCATCACCATTCAATGTTTCTATGTAGCAGGTTGGCGTACCTTCCTGTGCGTTCGGATTGGTCGGTGTACCTTCCTGATGTAGCTTGATTAGTTAGTGTAACGCTTTGTGTAGTTGGATAGGTTGGTGTACTTCTCTGGGTCGGTGTACTCCTCTGTGTAGTAGGATAGGTCGGTGTACTCCTCTGTGTAGTAGGATAGGTCGGTGTACTCCTCTGTGTAGTAGGATAGGTCGGTGTACTCCTCTGTGTAGTAGGATAGGTCGGTGTACTCCTCTGTGTAGTAGGATAGGTCGGTGTACTCCTCTGTGTAGTAGGATAGGTCGGTCTCCTCTGTGTAGTAGGATAGGTCGGTCTCCTCTGTGTAGTAGGATAGGTCGGTGTACTCCTCTGTGTAGTAGGATAGGTCGGTGTACTCCTCTGTGTAGTAGGATAGGTCGGTGTACTCCTCTGTGTAGTAGGATAGGTCGGTGTACTCCTCTGTGTAGTAGGATAGGTCGGTCTCCTCTGTGTAGTAGGATAGGTCGGTGTACTCCTCTGTGTAGTAGGATAGGTCGGTCTCCTCTGTGTAGTAGGATAGGTCGGTCTCCTCTGTGTAGTAGGATAGGTCGGTCTCCTCTGTGTAGTAGGATAGGTCGGTCTCCTCTGTGTAGTAGGATAGGTCGGTCTCCTCTGTGTAGTAGGATAGGTCGGTCTCCTCTGTGTAGTAGGATAGGTCGGTGTACTCCTCTGTGTAGTAGGATAGGTCGGTGTACTCCTCTGTGTAGTAGGATAGGTCGGTCTCCTCTGTGTAGTAGGATAGGTCGGTCTCCTCTGTGTAGTAGGATAGGTCGGTCTCCTCTGTGTAGTAGGATAGGTCGGTGTACTCCTCTGTGTAGTAGGATAGGTCGGTCTCCTCTGTGTAGTAGGATAGGTCGGTCTCCTCTGTGTAGTAGGATAGGTCGGTGTACTCCTCTGTGTAGTAGGATAGGTCGGTCTCCTCTGTGTAGTAGGATAGGTTGGTGTACTCCTCTGTGTAGTAGGATAGGTCGGTCTCCTCTGTGTAGTAGGATAGGTCGGTCTCCTCTGTGTAGTAGGATAGGTTGGTGTACTTCTCTGTGTAGTAGGATAGGTCGGTCTCCTCTGTGTAGTAGGATAGGTCGGTCTCCTCTGTGTAGTAGGATAGGTTGGTGTACTCCTCTGTGTAGTAGGATAGGTCGGTGTACTCCTCTGTGTAGTAGGATAGGTTGGTGTACTCCTCTGTGTAGTAGGATAGGTTGGTGTACTCCTCTGTGTAGTAGGATAGGTTGGTGTACTCCTCTGTGTAGTAGGATAGGTCGGTCTCCTCTGTGTAGTAGGATAGGTCGGTGTACTCCTCTGTGTAGTAGGATAGGTCGGTCTCCTCTGTGTAGTAGGATAGGTCGGTGTACTCCTCTGTGTAGTAGGATAGGTCGGTCTCCTCTGTGTAGTAGGATAGGTCGGTGTACTCCTCTGTGTAGTAGGATAGGTCGGTGTACTCCTCTGTGTAGTAGGATAGGTCGGTGTACTCCTCTGTGTAGTAGGATAGGTTGGTGTACTCCTCTGTGTAGTAGGATAAGTTGGTGTACTCCTCTGTGTAGTAGGATAGGTCGGTCTCCTCTGTGTAGTAGGATAGGTCGGTCTCCTCTGTGTAGTAGGATAGGTCGGTGTACTCCTCTGGGTAGTAGGATAGGTCGGTGTACTCCTCTGGGTAGTAGGATAGGTCGGTGTACTTCTCTGTTTAGTAGGATAGGTCGGTGTACTCCTCTGTGTAGTAGGATAGGTTGGTGTACTCCTCTGTGTAGTAGGATAGGTTGGTGTACTCCTCTGTGTAGTAGGATAGGTCGGTCTCCTCTGTGTAGTAGGATAGGTCGGTCTCCTCTGTGTAGTAGGATAGGTCGGTCTCCTCTGTGTAGTAGGATAGGTCGGTGTACTCCTCTGTGTAGTAGGATAGGTCGGTCTCCTCTGTGTAGTAGGATAGGTCGGTCTCCTCTGTGTAGTAGGATAGGTCGGTCTCCTCTGTGTAGTAGGATAGGTCGGTCTCCTCTGTGTAGTAGGATAGGTCGGTCTCCTCTGTGTAGTAGGATAGGTCGGTGTACTCCTCTGTGTAGTAGGATAGGTCGGTGTACTCCTCTGTGTAGTAGGATAGGTCGGTGTACTCCTCTGTGTAGTAGGATAGGTCGGTGTACTCCTCTGTGTAGTAGGATAGGTCGGTGTACTCCTCTGTGTAGTAGGATAGGTCGGTCTCCTCTGTGTAGTAGGATAGGTCGGTCTCCTCTGTGTAGTAGGATAGGTCGGTGTACTCCTCTGTGTAGTAGGATAGGTCGGTGTACTCCTCTGTGTAGTAGGATAGGTTGGTGTACTCCTCTGTGTAGTAGGATAGGTCGGTCTCCTCTGTGTAGTAGGATAGGTCGGTCTCCTCTGTGTAGTAGGATAGGTCGGTGTACTCCTCTGTGTAGTAGGATAGGTCGGTGTACTCCTCTGTGTAGTAGGATAGGTTGGTGTACTCCTCTGTGTAGTAGGATAGGTTGGTGTACTCCTCTGTGTAGTAGGATAGGTCGGTCTCCTCTGTGTAGTAGGATAGGTCGGTCTCCTCTGTGTAGTAGGATAGGTCGGTCTCCTCTGTGTAGTAGGATAGGTCGGTCTCCTCTGTGTAGTAGGATAGGTCGGTGTACTCCTCTGTGTAGTAGGATAGGTCGGTGTACTCCTCTGTGTAGTAGGATAGGTCGGTGTACTCCTCTGTGTAGTAGGATAGGTCGGTCTCCTCTGTGTAGTAGGATAGGTCGGTCTCCTCTGTGTAGTAGGATAGGTCGGTGTACTCCTCTGTGTAGTAGGATAGGTCGGTCTCCTCTGTGTAGTAGGATAGGTCGGTCTCCTCTGTGTAGTAGGATAGGTCGGTGTACTCCTCTGTGTAGTAGGATAGGTCGGTGTACTCCTCTGTGTAGTAGGATAGGTTGGTGTACTCCTCTGTGTAGTAGGATAGGTCGGTGTACTCCTCTGTGTAGTAGGATAGGTCGGTCTCCTCTGTGTAGTAGGATAGGTCGGTCTCCTCTGTGTAGTAGGATAGGTCGGTCTCCTCTGTGTAGTAGGATAGGTCGGTCTCCTCTGTGTAGTAGGATAGGTCGGTGTACTCCTCTGTGTAGTAGGATAGGTTGGTGTACTCCTCTGTGTAGTAGGATAGGTTGGTGTACTCCTCTGTGTAGTAGGATAGGTCGGTATCCTCTGTGTAGTAGGATAGGTCGGTCTCCTCTGTGTAGTAGGATAGGTCGGTCTCCTCTGTGTAGTAGGATAGGTCGGTCTCCTCTGTGTAGTAGGATAGGTCGGTGTACTCCTCTGTGTAGTAGGATAGGTCGGTGTACTCCTCTGTGTAGTAGGATAGGTCGGTCTCCTCTGTGTAGTAGGATAGGTCGGTCTCCTCTGTGTAGTAGGATAGGTCGGTGTACTCCTCTGTGTAGTAGGATAGGTCGGTGTACTCCTCTGTGTAGTAGGATAGGTCGGTGTACTCCTCTGTGTAGTAGGATAGGTCGGTGTACTCCTCTGTGTAGTAGGATAGGTCGGTGTACTCCTCTGTGTAGTAGGATAGGTTGGTGTACTCCTCTGTGTAGTAGGATAGGTCGGTCTCCTCTGTGTAGTAGGATAGGTCGGTCTCCTCTGTGTAGTAGGATAGGTCGGTCTCCTCTGTGTAGTAGGATAGGTCGGTGTACTCCTCTGTGTAGTAGGATAGGTCGGTGTACTCCTCTGTGTAGTAGGATAGGTCGGTGTACTCCTCTGTGTAGTAGGATAGGTCGGTGTACTCCTCTGTGTAGTAGGATAGGTCGGTGTACTCCTCTGTGTAGTAGGATAGGTCGGTCTCCTCTGTGTAGTAGGATAGGTCGGTCTCCTCTGTGTAGTAGGATAGGTCGGTGTACTCCTCTGTGTAGTAGGATAGGTCGGTGTACTCCTCTGTGTAGTAGGATAGGTCGGTGTACTCCTCTGTGTAGTAGGATAGGTCGGTCTCCTCTGTGTAGTAGGATAGGTCGGTCTCCTCTGTGTAGTAGGATAGGTCGGTCTCCTCTGTGTAGTAGGATAGGTCGGTCTCCTCTGTGTAGTAGGATAGGTCGGTGTACTCCTCTGTGTAGTAGGATAGGTCGGTGTACTCCTCTGTGTAGTAGGATAGGTTGGTGTACTCCTCTGTGTAGTAGGATAGGTCGGTCTCCTCTGTGTAGTAGGATAGGTCGGTCTCCTCTGTGTAGTAGGATAGGTCGGTCTCCTCTGTGTAGTAGGATAGGTCGGTGTACTCCTCTGTGTAGTAGGATAGGTCGGTGTACTCCTCTGTGTAGTAGGATAGGTTGGTGTACTCCTCTGTGTAGTAGGATAGGTTGGTGTACTCCTCTGTGTAGTAGGATAGGTTGGTGTACTCCTCTGTGTAGTAGGATAGGTCGGTCTCCTCTGTGTAGTAGGATAGGTCGGTCTCCTCTGTGTAGTAGGATAGGTCGGTGTACTCCTCTGGGTAGTAGGATAGGTCGGTGTACTCCTCTGTGTAGTAGGATAGGTTGGTGTACTCCTCTGTGTAGTAGGATAGGTTGGTGTACTCCTCTGTGTAGTAGGATAGGTTGGTGTACTCCTCTGTGTAGTAGGATAGGTCGGTCTCCTCTGTGTAGTAGGATAGGTCGGTCTCCTCTGTGTAGTAGGATAGGTCGGTCTCCTCTGTGTAGTAGGATAGGTCGGTCTCCTCTGTGTAGTAGGATAGGTCGGTCTCCTCTGTGTAGTAGGATAGGTCGGTGTACTCCTCTGTGTAGTAGGATAGGTCGGTGTACTCCTCTGTGTAGTAGGATAGGTCGGTGTACTCCTCTGTGTAGTAGGATAGGTCGGTGTACTCCTCTGTGTAGTAGGATAGGTCGGTCTCCTCTGTGTAGTAGGATAGGTCGGTGTACTCCTCTGTGTAGTAGGATAGGTCGGTCTCCTCTGTGTAGTAGGATAGGTCGGTGTACTCCTCTGTGTAGTAGGATAGGTCGGTGTACTCCTCTGTGTAGTAGGATAGGTCGGTCTCCTCTGTGTAGTAGGATAGGTCGGTCTCCTCTGTGTAGTAGGATAGGTTGGTGTACTCCTCTGTGTAGTAGGATAGGTCGGTGTACTCCTCTGTGTAGTAGGATAGGTCGGTGTACTCCTCTGTGTAGTAGGATAGGTCGGTGTACTCCTCTGTGTAGTAGGATAGGTCGGTGTACTCCTCTGTGTAGTAGGATAGGTTGGTGTACTCCTCTGTGTAGTAGGATAGGTCGGTCTCCTCTGTGTAGTAGGATAGGTTGGTGTACTCCTCTGTGTAGTAGGATAGGTTGGTGTACTCCTCTGTGTAGTAGGATAGGTCGGTCTCCTCTGTGTAGTAGGATAGGTCGGTGTACTCCTCTGTGTAGTAGGATAGGTCGGTCTCCTCTGTGTAGTAGGATAGGTCGGTGTACTCCTCTGTGTAGTAGGATAGGTCGGTGTACTCCTCTGTGTAGTAGGATAGGTCGGTCTCCTCTGTGTAGTAGGATAGGTTGGTGTACTCCTCTGTGTAGTAGGATAGGTCGGTCTCCTCTGTGTAGTAGGATAGGTTGGTGTACTCCTCTGTGTAGTAGGATAGGTCGGTGTACTCCTCTGTGTAGTAGGATAGGTCGGTGTACTCCTCTGTGTAGTAGGATAGGTTGGTGTACTCCTCTGTGTAGTAGGATAGGTCGGTGTACTCCTCTGTGTAGTAGGATAGGTCGGTCTCCTCTGTGTAGTAGGATAGGTCGGTCTCCTCTGTGTAGTAGGATAGGTTGGTGTACTCCTCTGTGTAGTAGGATAGGTCGGTGTACTCCTCTGTGTAGTAGGATAGGTCGGTGTACTCCTCTGTGTAGTAGGATAGGTTGGTGTACTCCTCTGTGTAGTAGGATAGGTCGGTCTCCTCTGTGTAGTAGGATAGGTTGGTGTACTCCTCTGTGTAGTAGGATAGGTCGGTCTCCTCTGTGTAGTAGGATAGGTCGGTCTCCTCTGTGTAGTAGGATAGGTCGGTGTACTCCTCTGTGTAGTAGGATAGGTCGGTGTACTCCTCTGTGTAGTAGGATAGGTCGGTCTCCTCTGTGTAGTAGGATAGGTCGGTGTACTCCTCTGTGTAGTAGGATAGGTCGGTCTCCTCTGTGTAGTAGGATAGGTCGGTCTCCTCTGTGTAGTAGGATAGGTCGGTCTCCTCTGTGTAGTAGGATAGGTTGGTCTCCTCTGTGTAGTAGGATAGGTCGGTCTCCTCTGTGTAGTAGGATAGGTCGGTCTCCTCTGTGTAGTAGGATAGGTCGGTCTCCTCTGTGTAGTAGGATAGGTTGGTGTACTCCTCTGTGTAGTAGGATAGGTCGGTGTACTCCTCTGTGTAGTAGGATAGGTCGGTCTCCTCTGTGTAGTAGGATAGGTCGGTGTACTCCTCTGTGTAGTAGGATAGGTCGGTGTACTCCTCTGTGTAGTAGGATAGGTCGGTGTACTCCTCTGTGTAGTAGGATAGGTCGGTCTCCTCTGTGTAGTAGGATAGGTCGGTCTCCTCTGTGTAGTAGGATAGGTCGGTCTCCTCTGTGTAGTAGGATAGGTCGGTCTCCTCTGTGTAGTAGGATAGGTCGGTGTACTCCTCTGTGTAGTAGGATAGGTCGGTGTACTCCTCTGTGTAGTAGGATAGGTCGGTCTCCTCTGTGTAGTAGGATAGGTCGGTCTCCTCTGTGTAGTAGGATAGGTCGGTGTACTCCTCTGTGTAGTAGGATAGGTCGGTCTCCTCTGTGTAGTAGGATAGGTCGGTCTCCTCTGTGTAGTAGGATAGGTCGGTCTCCTCTGTGTAGTAGGATAGGTCGGTCTCCTCTGTGTAGTAGGATAGGTCGGTCTCCTCTGTGTAGTAGGATAGGTCGGTGTACTCCTCTGTGTAGTAGGATAGGTCGGTGTACTCCTCTGTGTAGTAGGATAGGTCGGTCTCCTCTGTGTAGTAGGATAGGTCGGTCTCCTCTGTGTAGTAGGATAGGTCGGTCTCCTCTGTGTAGTAGGATAGGTTGGTGTACTCCTCTGTGTAGTAGGATAGGTTGGTGTACTCCTCTGTGTAGTAGGATAGGTCGGTCTCCTCTGTGTAGTAGGATAGGTCGGTCTCCTCTGTGTAGTAGGATAGGTCGGTCTCCTCTGTGTAGTAGGATAGGTCGGTGTACTCCTCTGTGTAGTAGGATAGGTTGGTGTACTCCTCTGTGTAGTAGGATAGGTCGGTGTACTCCTCTGTGTAGTAGGATAGGTCGGTGTACTCCTCTGTGTAGTAGGATAGGTCGGTGTACTCCTCTGTGTAGTAGGATAGGTCGGTCTCCTCTGTGTAGTAGGATAGGTCGGTCTCCTCTGTGTAGTAGGATAGGTCGGTGTACTCCTCTGTGTAGTAGGATAGGTCGGTGTACTCCTCTGTGTAGTAGGATAGGTCGGTCTCCTCTGTGTAGTAGGATAGGTCGGTCTCCTCTGTGTAGTAGGATAGGTCGGTCTCCTCTGTGTAGTAGGATAGGTTGGTGTACTCCTCTGTGTAGTAGGATAGGTTGGTGTACTCCTCTGTGTAGTAGGATAGGTCGGTCTCCTCTGTGTAGTAGGATAGGTCGGTGTACTCCTCTGTGTAGTAGGATAGGTCGGTGTACTCCTCTGTGTAGTAGGATAGGTCGGTCTCCTCTGTGTAGTAGGATAGGTCGGTCTCCTCTGTGTAGTAGGATAGGTCGGTCTCCTCTGTGTAGTAGGATAGGTCGGTGTACTCCTCTGTGTAGTAGGATAGGTCGGTGTACTCCTCTGTGTAGTAGGATAGGTCGGTCTCCTCTGTGTAGTAGGATAGGTCGGTCTCCTCTGTGTAGTAGGATAGGTCGGTCTCCTCTGTGTAGTAGGATAGGTCGGTCTCCTCTGTGTAGTAGGATAGGTCGGTGTACTCCTCTGTGTAGTAGGATAGGTCGGTCTCCTCTGTGTAGTAGGATAGGTCGGTGTACTCCTCTGTGTAGTAGGATAGGTCGGTCTCCTCTGTGTAGTAGGATAGGTCGGTGTACTCCTCTGTGTAGTAGGATAGGTCGGTCTCCTCTGTGTAGTAGGATAGGTCGGTGTACTCCTCTGTGTAGTAGGATAGGTCGGTGTACTCCTCTGTGTAGTAGGATAGGTCGGTGTACTCCTCTGTGTAGTAGGATAGGTCGGTCTCCTCTGTGTAGTAGGATAGGTCGGTCTCCTCTGTGTAGTAGGATAGGTCGGTCTCCTCTGTGTAGTAGGATAGGTCGGTGTACTCCTCTGTGTAGTAGGATAGGTCGGTCTCCTCTGTGTAGTAGGATAGGTCGGTCTCCTCTGTGTAGTAGGATAGGTCGGTCTCCTGTGTAGTAGGATAGGTCGGTCTCCTCTGTGTAGTAGGATAGGTCGGTCTCCTCTGTGTAGTAGGATAGGTTGGTGTACTCCTCTGTGTAGTAGGATAGGTTGGTGTACTCCTCTGTGTAGTAGGATAGGTCGGTCTCCTCTGTGTAGTAGGATAGGTCGGTCTCCTCTGTGTAGTAGGATAGGTCGGTCTCCTCTGTGTAGTAGGATAGGTCGGTCTCCTCTGTGTAGTAGGATAGGTCGGTGTACTCCTCTGTGTAGTAGGATAGGTTGGTGTACTCCTCTGGGTAGTAGGATAGGTCGGTTTCCTCTGTGTAGTAGGATAGGTCGGTCTCCTCTGTGTAGTAGGATAGGTCGGTCTCCTCTGTGTAGTAGGATAGGTCGGTGTACTCCTCTGTGTAGTAGGATAGGTCGGTCTCCTCTGTGTAGTAGGATAGGTCGGTCTCCTCTGTGTAGTAGGATAGGTCGGTCTCCTCTGTGTAGTAGGATAGGTCGGTCTCCTCTGTGTAGTAGGATAGGTTGGTGTACTCCTCTGTGTAGTAGGATAGGTCGGTCTCCTCTGTGTAGTAGGATAGGTCGGTCTCCTCTGTGTAGTAGGATAGGTCGGTCTCCTCTGTGTAGTAGGATAGGTCGGTCTCCTCTGTGTAGTAGGATAGGTCGGTCTCCTCTGTGTAGTAGGATAGGTCGGTCTCCTCTGTGTAGTAGGATAGGTCGGTGTACTCCTCTGTGTAGTAGGATAGGTCGGTGTACTCCTCTGTGTAGTAGGATAGGTCGGTCTCCTCTGTGTAGTAGGATAGGTCGGTCTCCTCTGTGTAGTAGGATAGGTCGGTCTCCTCTGTGTAGTAGGATAGGTCGGTCTCCTCTGTGTAGTAGGATAGGTCGGTGTACTCCTCTGTGTAGTAGGATAGGTCGGTCTCCTCTGTGTAGTAGGATAGGTCGGTGTACTCCTCTGTGTAGTAGGATAGGTCGGTCTCCTCTGTGTAGTAGGATAGGTCGGTCTCCTCTGTGTAGTAGGATAGGTTGGTCTCCTCTGTGTAGTAGGATAGGTCGGTCTCCTCTGTGTAGTAGGATAGGTCGGTCTCCTCTGTGTAGTAGGATAGGTCGGTCTCCTCTGTGTAGTAGGATAGGTCGGTGTACTCCTCTGTGTAGTAGGATAAGTCGGTCTCCTCTGTGTAGTAGGATAGGTCGGTCTCCTCTGTGTAGTAGGATAGGTCGGTCTCCTCTGTGTAGTAGGATAGGTCGGTCTCCTCTGTGTAGTAGGATAGGTCGGTGTACTCCTCTGTGTAGTAGGATAGGTCGGTCTCCTCTGTGTAGTAGGATAGGTCGGTGTACTCCTCTGTGTAGTAGGATAGGTCGGTCTCCTCTGTGTAGTAGGATAGGTCGGTGTACTCCTCTGTGTAGTAGGATAGGTCGGTCTCCTCTGTGTAGTAGGATAGGTCGGTCTCCTCTGTGTAGTAGGATAGGTCGGTCTCCTCTGTGTAGTAGGATAGGTCGGTCTCCTCTGTGTAGTAGGATAGGTCGGTCTCCTCTGTGTAGTAGGATAGGTCGGTGTACTCCTCTGTGTAGTAGGATAGGTCGGTCTCCTCTGTGTAGTAGGATAGGTCGGTCTCCTCTGTGTAGTAGGATAGGTCGGTCTCCTCTGTGTAGTAGGATAGGTCGGTCTCCTCTGTGTAGTAGGATAGGTTGGTGTACTCTGTGTAGTAGGATAGGTCGGTCTCCTCTGTGTAGTAGGATAGGTTGGTGTACTCCTCTGTGTAGTAGGATAGGTCGGTGTACTCCTCTGTGTAGTAGGATAGGTCGGTCTCCTCTGTGTAGTAGGATAGGTCGGTGTCCTCTGTGTAGTAGGATAGGTCGGTCTCCTCTGTGTAGTAGGATAGGTCGGTCTCCTCTGTGTAGTAGGATAGGTCGGTCTCCTGTGTAGTAGGATAGGTCGGTCTCCTCTGTGTAGTAGGATAGGTCGGTGTACTCCTCTGTGTAGTAGGATAGGTCGGTCTCCTCTGTGTAGTAGGATAGGTCGGTGTACTCCTCTGTGTAGTAGGATAGGTTGGTCTCCTCTGTGTAGTAGGATAGGTCGGTCTCCTCTGTGTAGTAGGATAGGTCGGTCTCCTCTGTGTAGTAGGATAGGTCGGTCTCCTCTGTGTAGTAGGATAGGTCGGTCTCCTCTGTGTAGTAGGATAGGTCGGTCTCCTCTGTGTAGTAGGATAGGTCGGTCTCCTCTGTGTAGTAGGATAGGTCGGTCTCCTGTGTAGTAGGATAGGTCGGTGTACTCCTCTGTGTAGTAGGATAGGTCGGTCTCCTCTGTGTAGTAGGATAGGTCGGTCTCCTCTGTGTAGTAGGATAGGTCGGTGTACTCCTCTGTGTAGTAGGATAGGTCGGTGTACTCCTCTGTGTAGTAGGATAGGTCGGTCTCCTCTGTGTAGTAGGATAGGTCGGTCTCCTCTGTGTAGTAGGATAGGTTGGTGTACTCCTCTGTGTAGTAGGATAGGTCGGTGTACTCCTCTGTGTAGTAGGATAGGTCGGTCTCCTCTGTGTAGTAGGATAGGTCGGTCTCCTCTGTGTAGTAGGATAGGTCGGTGTACTCCTCTGTGTAGTAGGATAGGTCGGTCTCCTCTGTGTAGTAGGATAGGTCGGTGTACTCCTCTGTGTAGTAGGATAGGTCGGTCTCCTCTGTGTAGTAGGATAGGTCGGTCTCCTCTGTGTAGTAGGATAGGTCGGTCTCCTCTGTGTAGTAGGATAGGTCGGTCTCCTCTGTGTAGTAGGATAGGTCGGTCTCCTCTGTGTAGTAGGATAGGTCGGTGTACTCCTCTGTGTAGTAGGATAGGTCGGTCTCCTCTGTGTAGTAGGATAGGTCGGTCTCCTCTGTGTAGTAGGATAGGTCGGTGTACTCCTCTGTGTAGTAGGATAGGTCGGTCTCCTCTGTGTAGTAGGATAGGTCGGTCTCCTCTGTGTAGTAGGATAGGTCGGTCTCCTCTGTGTAGTAGGATAGGTCGGTCTCCTCTGTGTAGTAGGATAGGTCGGTCTCCTCTGTGTAGTAGGATAGGTCGGTCTCCTCTGTGTAGTAGGATAGGTCGGTGTACTCCTCTGTGTAGTAGGATAGGTCGGTGTACTCCTCTGTGTAGTAGGATAGGTCGGTGTACTCCTCTGTGTAGTAGGATAGGTCGGTGTACTCCTCTGTGTAGTAGGATAGGTCGGTGTACTCCTCTGTGTAGTAGGATAGGTCGGTGTACTCCTCTGTGTAGTAGGATAGGTCGGTCTCCTCTGTGTAGTAGGATAGGTCGGTCTCCTCTGTGTAGTAGGATAGGTCGGTCTCCTCTGTGTAGTAGGATAGGTCGGTCTGTGTAGTAGGATAGGTCGGTCTCCTCTGTGTAGTAGGATAGGTCGGTCTCCTCTGTGTAGTAGGATAGGTCGGTCTCCTCTGTGTAGTAGGATAGGTCGGTGTACTCCTCTGTGTAGTAGGATAGGTCGGGTCTCCTCTGTGTAGTAGGATAGGTCGGTCTCCTCTGTGTAGTAGGATAGGTCGGTCTCCTCTGTGTAGTAGGATAGGTCGGTCTCCTCTGTGTAGTAGGATAGGTCGGTCTCCTCTGTGTAGTAGGATAGGTCGGTCTCCTCTGTGTAGTAGGATAGGTCGGTCTCCTCTGTGTAGTAGGATAGGTCGGTCTCCTCTGTGTAGTAGGATAGGTTGGTGTACTCCTCTGTGTAGTAGGATAGGTCGGTCTCCTCTGTGTAGTAGGATAGGTCGGTCTCCTCTGTGTAGTAGGATAGGTCGGTCTCCTCTGTGTAGTAGGATAGGTCGGTCTCCTCTGTGTAGTAGGATAGGTCGGTCCTCCTCTGTGTAGTAGGATAGGTTGGTGTACTCCTCTGTGTAGTAGGATAGGTCGGTCTCCTCTGTGTAGTAGGATAGGTCGGTCTCCTCTGTGTAGTAGGATAGGTCGGTCTCCTCTGTGTAGTAGGATAGGTCGGTCTCCTCTGTGTAGTAGGATAGGTCGGTCTCCTCTGTGTAGTAGGATAGGTCGGTCTCCTCTGTGTAGTAGGATAGGTCGGTGTACTCCTCTGTGTAGTAGGATAGGTCGGTGTACTCCTCTGTGTAGTAGGATAGGTCGGTCTCCTCTGTGTAGTAGGATAGGTCGGTCTCCTCTGTGTAGTAGGATAGGTCGGTCTCCTCTGTGTAGTAGGATAGGTCGGTCTCCTCTGTGTAGTAGGATAGGTCGGTGTACTCCCTCTGTGTAGTAGGATAGGTCGGTCTCCTCTGTGTAGTAGGATAGGTCGGTGTACTCCTCTGTGTAGTAGGATAGGTCGGTCTCCTCTGTGTAGTAGGATAGGTCGGTCTCCTCTGTGTAGTAGGATAGGTTGGTCTCCTCTGTGTAGTAGGATAGGTCGGTCTCCTCTGTGTAGTAGGATAGGTCGGTCTCCTCTGTGTAGTAGGATAGGTCGGTCTCCTCTGTGTAGTAGGATAGGTCGGTCTCCTCTGTGTAGTAGGATAGGTCGGTCTCCTCTGTGTAGTAGGATAGGTCGGTCTCCTCTGTGTAGTAGGATAGGTCGGTGTACTCCTCTGTGTAGTAGGATAGGTCGGTCTCCTCTGTGTAGTAGGATAGGTCGGTCTCCTCTGTGTAGTAGGATAGGTCGGTCTCCTCTGTGTAGTAGGATAGGTCGGTCTCCTCTGTGTAGTAGGATAGGTCGGTCTCCTCTGTGTAGTAGGATAGGTCGGTCTCCTCTGTGTAGTAGGATAGGTCGGTGTACTCCTCTGTGTAGTAGGATAGGTCGGTCTCCTCTGTGTAGTAGGATAGGTCGGTGTACTCCTCTGTGTAGTAGGATAGGTCGGTGTACTCCTCTGTGTAGTAGGATAGGTCGGTGTACTCCTCTGTGTAGTAGGATAGGTCGGTGTACTCCTCTGTGTAGTAGGATAGGTCGGTGTACTCCTCTGTGTAGTAGGATAGGTCGGTCTCCTCTGTGTAGTAGGATAGGTCGGTCTCCTCTGTGTAGTAGGATAGGTCGGTCTCCTCTGTGTAGTAGGATAGGTCGGTGTACTCCTCTGTGTAGTAGGATAGGTCGGTCTCCTCTGTGTAGTAGGATAGGTCGGTCTCCTCTGTGTAGTAGGATAGGTCGGTGTACTCCTCTGTGTAGTAGGATAGGTCGGTGTACTCCTCTGTGTAGTAGGATAGGTCGGTCTCCTCTGTGTAGTAGGATAGGTCGGTCTCCTCTGTGTAGTAGGATAGGTCGGTGTACTCCTCTGTGTAGTAGGATAGGTCGGTCTCCTCTGTGTAGTAGGATAGGTCGGTCTCCTCTGTGTAGTAGGATAGGTCGGTCTCCTCTGTGTAGTAGGATAGGTCGGTGTACTCCTCTGTGTAGTAGGATAGGTCGGTCTCCTCTGTGTAGTAGGATAGGTCGGTGTACTCCTCTGTGTAGTAGGATAGGTCGGTCTCCTCTGTGTAGTAGGATAGGTCGGTGTACTCCTCTGTGTAGTAGGATAGGTCGGTCTCCTCTGTGTAGTAGGATAGGTCGGTGTACTCCTCTGTGTAGTAGGATAGGTCGGTGTACTCCTCTGTGTAGTAGGATAGGTCGGTCTCCTCTGTGTAGTAGGATAGGTCGGTCTCCTCTGTGTAGTAGGATAGGTCGGTCTCCTCTGTGTAGTAGGATAGGTCGGTGTACTCCTCTGTGTAGTAGGATAGGTCGGTCTCCTCTGTGTAGTAGGATAGGTCGGTGTACTCCTCTGTGTAGTAGGATAGGTCGGTGTACTCCTCTGTGTAGTAGGATAGGTCGGTCTCCTCTGTGTAGTAGGATAGGTCGGTCTCCTCTGTGTAGTAGGATAGGTCGGTGTACTCCTCTGTGTAGTAGGATAGGTCGGTGTACTCCTCTGTGTAGTAGGATAGGTCGGTCTCCTCTGTGTAGTAGGATAGGTCGGTCTCCTCTGTGTAGTAGGATAGGTCGGTCTCCTCTGTGTAGTAGGATAGGTCGGTCTCCTCTGTGTAGTAGGATAGGTCGGTGTACTCCTCTGTGTAGTAGGATAGGTCGGTCTCCTCTGTGTAGTAGGATAGGTCGGTGTACTCCTCTGTGTAGTAGGATAGGTCGGTCTCCTCTGTGTAGTAGGATAGGTCGGTCTCCTCTGTGTAGTAGGATAGGTCGGTCTCCTCTGTGTAGTAGGATAGGTCGGTCTCCTCTGTGTAGTAGGATAGGTCGGTCTCCTCTGTGTAGTAGGATAGGTCGGTCTCCTCTGTGTAGTAGGATAGGTCGGTCTCCTCTGTGTAGTAGGATAGGTCGGTCTCCTCTGTGTAGTAGGATAGGTCGGTCTCCTCTGTGTAGTAGGATAGGTCGGTGTACTCCTCTGTGTAGTAGGATAGGTCGGTCTCCTCTGTGTAGTAGGATAGGTCGGTCTCCTCTGTGTAGTAGGATAGGTCGGTCTCCTCTGTGTAGTAGGATAGGTCGGTCTCCTCTGTGTAGTAGGATAGGTCGGTCTCCTCTGTGTAGTAGGATAGGTCGGTCTCCTCTGTGTAGTAGGATAGGTCGGTGTACTCCTCTGTGTAGTAGGATAGGTCGGTCTCCTCTGTGTAGTAGGATAGGTCGGTGTACTCCTCTGTGTAGTAGGATAGGTCGGTGTACTCCTCTGTGTAGTAGGATAGGTCGGTGTACTCCTCTGTGTAGTAGGATAGGTCGGTGTACTCCTCTGTGTAGTAGGATAGGTCGGTGTACTCCTCTGTGTAGTAGGATAGGTCGGTCTCCTCTGTGTAGTAGGATAGGTCGGTCTCCTCTGTGTAGTAGGATAGGTCGGTCTCCTCTGTGTAGTAGGATAGGTCGGTGTACTCCTCTGTGTAGTAGGATAGGTCGGTCTCCTCTGTGTAGTAGGATAGGTCGGTGTACTCCTCTGTGTAGTAGGATAGGTCGGTGTACTCCTCTGTGTAGTAGGATAGGTCGGTCTCCTCTGTGTAGTAGGATAGGTCGGTCTCCTCTGTGTAGTAGGATAGGTCGGTCTCCTCTGTGTAGTAGGATAGGTCGGTGTACTCCTCTGTGTAGTAGGATAGGTCGGTCTCCTCTGTGTAGTAGGATAGGTCGGTCTCCTCTGTGTAGTAGGATAGGTCGGTCTCCTCTGTGTAGTAGGATAGGTCGGTGTACTCCTCTGTGTAGTAGGATAGGTCGGTCTCCTCTGTGTAGTAGGATAGGTCGGTGTACTCCTCTGTGTAGTAGGATAGGTCGGTCTCCTCTGTGTAGTAGGATAGGTCGGTGTACTCCTCTGTGTAGTAGGATAGGTCGGTCTCCTCTGTGTAGTAGGATAGGTCGGTGTACTCCTCTGTGTAGTAGGATAGGTCGGTGTACTCCTCTGTGTAGTAGGATAGGTCGGTCTCCTCTGTGTAGTAGGATAGGTCGGTCTCCTCTGTGTAGTAGGATAGGTCGGTCTCCTCTGTGTAGTAGGATAGGTCGGTGTACTCCTCTGTGTAGTAGGATAGGTCGGTCTCCTCTGTGTAGTAGGATAGGTCGGTCTCCTCTGTGTAGTAGGATAGGTCGGTCTCCTCTGTGTAGTAGGATAGGTCGGTCTCCTCTGTGTAGTAGGATAGGTCGGTGTACTCCTCTGTGTAGTAGGATAGGTCGGTCTCCTCTGTGTAGTAGGATAGGTCGGTGTACTCCTCTGTGTAGTAGGATAGGTCGGTCTCCTCTGTGTAGTAGGATAGGTCGGTCTCCTCTGTGTAGTAGGATAGGTCGGTCTCCTCTGTGTAGTAGGATAGGTCGGTCTCCTCTGTGTAGTAGGATAGGTCGGTGTACTCCTCTGTGTAGTAGGATAGGTCGGTCTCCTCTGTGTAGTAGGATAGGTCGGTCTCCTCTGTGTAGTAGGATAGGTCGGTCTCCTCTGTGTAGTAGGATAGGTCGGTGTACTCCTCTGTGTAGTAGGATAGGTCGGTCTCCTCTGTGTAGTAGGATAGGTCGGTGTACTCCTCTGTGTAGTAGGATAGGTCGGTCTCCTCTGTGTAGTAGGATAGGTCGGTCTCCTCTGTGTAGTAGGATAGGTCGGTCTCCTCTGTGTAGTAGGATAGGTCGGTCTCCTCTGTGTAGTAGGATAGGTCGGTCTCCTCTGTGTAGTAGGATAGGTCGGTGTACTCCTCTGTGTAGTAGGATAGGTCGGTCTCCTCTGTGTAGTAGGATAGGTCGGTCTCCTCTGTGTAGTAGGATAGGTCGGTCTCCTCTGTGTAGTAGGATAGGTCGGTCTCCTCTGTGTAGTAGGATAGGTCGGTCTCCTCTGTGTAGTAGGATAGGTCGGTCTCCTCTGTGTAGTAGGATAGGTCGGTCTCCTCTGTGTAGTAGGATAGGTCGGTCTCCTCTGTGTAGTAGGATAGGTCGGTCTCCTCTGTGTAGTAGGATAGGTCGGTCTCCTCTGTGTAGTAGGATAGGTCGGTGTACTCCTCTGTGTAGTAGGATAGGTCGGTGTACTCCTCTGTGTAGTAGGATAGGTCGGTCTCCTCTGTGTAGTAGGATAGGTCGGTCTCCTCTGTGTAGTAGGATAGGTCGGTCTCCTCTGTGTAGTAGGATAGGTCGGTCTCCTCTGTGTAGTAGGATAGGTCGGTGTACTCCTCTGTGTAGTAGGATAGGTCGGTCTCCTCTGTGTAGTAGGATAGGTCGGTGTACTCCTCTGTGTAGTAGGATAGGTCGGTCTCCTCTGTGTAGTAGGATAGGTCGGTCTCCTCTGTGTAGTAGGATAGGTCGGTCTCCTCTGTGTAGTAGGATAGGTCGGTCTCCTCTGTGTAGTAGGATAGGTCGGTCTCCTCTGTGTAGTAGGATAGGTCGGTCTCCTCTGTGTAGTAGGATAGGTCGGTCTCCTCTGTGTAGTAGGATAGGTCGGTCTCCTCTGTGTAGTAGGATAGGTCGGTCTCCTCTGTGTAGTAGGATAGGTCGGTGTACTCCTCTGTGTAGTAGGATAGGTCGGTCTCCTCTGTGTAGTAGGATAGGTCGGTCTCCTCTGTGTAGTAGGATAGGTCGGTCTCCTCTGTGTAGTAGGATAGGTCGGTCTCCTCTGTGTAGTAGGATAGGTCGGTCTCCTCTGTGTAGTAGGATAGGTCGGTCTCCTCTGTGTAGTAGGATAGGTCGGTCTCCTCTGTGTAGTAGGATAGGTCGGTCTCCTCTGTGTAGTAGGATAGGTCGGTGTACTCCTCTGTGTAGTAGGATAGGTCGGTCTCCTCTGTGTAGTAGGATAGGTCGGTGTACTCCTCTGTGTAGTAGGATAGGTCGGTGTACTCCTCTGTGTAGTAGGATAGGTCGGTGTACTCCTCTGTGTAGTAGGATAGGTCGGTGTACTCCTCTGTGTAGTAGGATAGGTCGGTGTACTCCTCTGTGTAGTAGGATAGGTCGGTCTCCTCTGTGTAGTAGGATAGGTCGGTCTCCTCTGTGTAGTAGGATAGGTCGGTCTCCTCTGTGTAGTAGGATAGGTCGGTGTACTCCTCTGTGTAGTAGGATAGGTCGGTCTCCTCTGTGTAGTAGGATAGGTCGGTCTCCTCTGTGTAGTAGGATAGGTCGGTGTACTCCTCTGTGTAGTAGGATAGGTCGGTCTCCTCTGTGTAGTAGGATAGGTCGGTCTCCTCTGTGTAGTAGGATAGGTCGGTCTCCTCTGTGTAGTAGGATAGGTCGGTGTACTCCTCTGTGTAGTAGGATAGGTCGGTCTCCTCTGTGTAGTAGGATAGGTCGGTCTCCTCTGTGTAGTAGGATAGGTCGGTCTCCTCTGTGTAGTAGGATAGGTCGGTGTACTCCTCTGTGTAGTAGGATAGGTCGGTCTCCTCTGTGTAGTAGGATAGGTCGGTGTACTCCTCTGTGTAGTAGGATAGGTCGGTCTCCTCTGTGTAGTAGGATAGGTCGGTGTACTCCTCTGTGTAGTAGGATAGGTCGGTCTCCTCTGTGTAGTAGGATAGGTCGGTGTACTCCTCTGTGTAGTAGGATAGGTCGGTGTACTCCTCTGTGTAGTAGGATAGGTCGGTCTCCTCTGTGTAGTAGGATAGGTCGGTCTCCTCTGTGTAGTAGGATAGGTCGGTCTCCTCTGTGTAGTAGGATAGGTCGGTGTACTCCTCTGTGTAGTAGGATAGGTCGGTCTCCTCTGTGTAGTAGGATAGGTCGGTCTCCTCTGTGTAGTAGGATAGGTCGGTCTCCTCTGTGTAGTAGGATAGGTCGGTCTCCTCTGTGTAGTAGGATAGGTCGGTGTACTCCTCTGTGTAGTAGGATAGGTCGGTCTCCTCTGTGTAGTAGGATAGGTCGGTGTACTCCTCTGTGTAGTAGGATAGGTCGGTCTCCTCTGTGTAGTAGGATAGGTCGGTCTCCTCTGTGTAGTAGGATAGGTCGGTCTCCTCTGTGTAGTAGGATAGGTCGGTGTACTCCTCTGTGTAGTAGGATAGGTCGGTCTCCTCTGTGTAGTAGGATAGGTCGGTCTCCTCTGTGTAGTAGGATAGGTCGGTGTACTCCTCTGTGTAGTAGGATAGGTCGGTCTCCTCTGTGTAGTAGGATAGGTCGGTGTACTCCTCTGTGTAGTAGGATAGGTCGGTCTCCTCTGTGTAGTAGGATAGGTCGGTCTCCTCTGTGTAGTAGGATAGGTCGGTCTCCTCTGTGTAGTAGGATAGGTCGGTCTCCTCTGTGTAGTAGGATAGGTCGGTCTCCTCTGTGTAGTAGGATAGGTCGGTCTCCTCTGTGTAGTAGGATAGGTCGGTCTCCTCTGTGTAGTAGGATAGGTCGGTGTACTCCTCTGTGTAGTAGGATAGGTCGGTCTCCTCTGTGTAGTAGGATAGGTCGGTGTACTCCTCTGTGTAGTAGGATAGGTCGGTCTCCTCTGTGTAGTAGGATAGGTCGGTCTCCTCTGTGTAGTAGGATAGGTCGGTCTCCTCTGTGTAGTAGGATAGGTCGGTCTCCTCTGTGTAGTAGGATAGGTCGGTGTACTCCTCTGTGTAGTAGGATAGGTTGGTGTACTCCTCTGTGTAGTAGGATAGGTCGGTCTCCTCTGTGTAGTAGGATAGGTTGGTGTACTCCTCTGTGTAGTAGGATAGGTCGGTCTCCTCTGTGTAGTAGGATAGGTCGGTCTCCTCTGTGTAGTAGGATAGGTCGGTCTCCTCTGTGTAGTAGGATAGGTCGGTCTCCTCTGTGTAGTAGGATAGGTCGGTGTATTTCTATTTGTACCAAAATAAACTTTCTAGAAATGTATTTGCCCAGACACAACAGAATTAAAAAGATTCAAGTTTATTACAATATTGGTTAAAAGATTAAGAACATAATTCCTTAAAAACTGATTAATCTGAAATTCCTCCCACACATTATGTCCCCCTGGAATGTCCCGTGTCACCTATATACACATTACGTATATAGTATCTCACAAAAGTAAGTACACCCCTCAGTCACATTTGTGTAAATATTTTCATGTGACAACACTGAAGAAATGACACTTTGCTACAATGTAAAGTAGTGAGTGTACAGCTTGTATAACGGTGTAAATTTGCTGTCCCCTCAAAATAACTCAACACACAGCCACTAATGTCTAAACCACTGGTAACAAAAGTCAGTACACCCCTAAGTGAAAATGTCCAAATTGGGCCCAATTAGCTATTTTCCCTCCCCGGTGTCATGTGACTCGTTAGTGTTACAAGGTCTCAGGTGTGAATGGGGAGCAGGTGTGATAAATTTGGTGTTATCGCTCTCACTCTCTCATACTGGTCACTGGAGGTACAACATGGCGCCTCATGGCAAAGAACTCTCTGAGGATCTGAAGAAAAGAATTGTTGCTCTACATAAAGATGGGCGAGGCTATAAGAAGATTGCCAAGACCCTGAGACTGATCTGCAGCACGGTGGCCAAGACCATCCAGCGGTATAACAGGACGGGTTCCCCTCAGAACAGGCCTCGCCATGGTCCACCAAAGAAGTTGAGGTCACGTGCTCAGCGTCATATCCAGAGGTTGTCTTTGGGAAATAGACGTATGAGTGCTGCCAGCATTGCTGCAGAGGGTGAAGGGGTGGGGGGTCAGCCTGTCAGTGCTCAGACCATACGCCGCACACTGCATCAAATTGGTCTGCATTGCTGTTGTCCCAGAAGGAAGCCTCTTCTAAAGATGATGCACAAGAAAGACCACAAACAGTTTGCTGAAGACAAGCAGACTAAGGAGATGGATTACTGGAACCATCTCCTGTGGTCTGATGAGACCAAGATAAACGTATTTGGTGTCAGATGGTGTCAGGCGTGTGTGGCGGCAACCAGGTGAGGAGGACAAAGACAAGTGTGTCTTCCCTACAGTCAGGCATGGTGGTGGGAGTGTCATGGTCTGGGGCTGCATGAGTGCTGCCGGCACTGGGGAGCTACAGATCATTGAGGGAACCATGAATGCCGACATGTACTGTGACATACTGAAGCAGAGCATGATCCCCTCCCTTCAGAGACTGGACCGCAGGGCAGTATTCCAACGTGATAACCACCCCAAAACACACCTCCAAGACCACCACTGCCTTGCTAAAGAAGCTGAGGGTAAAGGTGATGGACTGGCCAAGCATGTCTCCAGACCTAAACCCTATTGATCATCTGTGGGGGATCCTCAAACGGAAGGTGGAGGAGCACAAGGTCTCCAACATCCACCAGCTCTGTGATGTCGTCATGGAGGAGGGAAGAGGACTCCAGTGGCAACCTGTGAAGCTCTGGTGACCTCCATGCCCAAGAGGGTTAGGGCAGTGCTGGAAAATAATGGCGGCCACACAAAAGATTGACACTTTGGACCCAGTTTGGACATTTTCACTTAGGGGTGTCCTCACTTTTGTTGCCAGCGGTTTAGACATTAATGGCTGTGTGTTGAGTTATTTTGAGGGGACAGGAAATTTACACCGTTATACAAGCTGTACACTCACTACTTTACATTGTAGCAAAGTGTCATTTCTTCAGTGTTGTCACATGAAAAGATAGAAGAAAAGATTTACAAAAATATGACTGAGAGGTGTACTTACTGTCTTTGTATCAATGAATGATTAGTAATATGCAGATACAAGAACAGAATGATGCACTGGGAATAGCCAAGTGGGGGATTATTGATGCGTTTCGTGGAAGCACCTCGCTTCTTCAGGAGGAATGAGGGAGAACCTTGCAAGCTGTAGATGATAATAATCAATTTAGTGACATCACAATGGTAGAAAATTGTTTTACACAAATTACAAATGTGCATTATTGTCTGAAATAGAATGCTTGCCATTTCATTTTCATTCACCCCTCCACCCCTCTTGCAGCTGATACTGATTTGGTTGGCATGTCTTGTTGTGGTGTCACTAAATTAGGCTATTGGACACTCCCTTCCCCCATCAGGTATAAGTGTCCTCTGTCCCCCCCCCCCCAATCAGGTGTCATTTTTATCTACATCTTGCAATGTTCTCCCTCCTGAAGAAGCGGAGTTCTCCCGTGAAACGCGTCAAGGTCAATAATCCCGTGTTTGGATATTCCCAGTGCATCATCCTATTCTTATTTCTGCATATTGCTACTAAATGATTCATTGATACATATATGTAACATGTATATAGGTGACACGGGACATTCCAGGGGGATATAATACAGGGGAGGAATTTCTAATAGTTCTGCATCTAATGGATTCACGAGAGTTTCTAGGGAATGATTGTTTGTTTTTTCTTGTTAAACTTGCACCTTTCTAATTGTTTTTGTTCTATCCGGGCACCTTAAATATCAATTACTTATAAAAAAAAAAAGGTTTTGCTAGGTTGTTGTAGGTTGTGGTTCCCCCCCCCCATCAGCCCACATACAGTATATATACCCCCTGATCATTGTACTTCCTATATACAGTATATATACCCCCTGATCATTGTACTCCTATATACAGTATATATACCCCCTGATCATTGTACTCCTATATACAGTATATATACCCCCTGATCATTGTACTCCTATATACAGTATATATACCCCCTGATCATTGTACTCCCTATACACAGTATATATACCCCCTGATCATTGTACTCCTATATACAGTATATATACCCCCTGATCATTGTACTCCCTATATACAGTATATATACCCCCTGATCATTGTACTCCCTATATACAGTATATATACCCCCTGATCATTGTACTCCCTATATACAGTATATATACCCCCTGATCATTGTACTCCTATATACAGTATATATACCCTGATCATTGTACTCCCTATATACAGTATATATACCCCCCTGATCATTGTACTCCTATATACAGTATATATACCCCCTGATCATTGTACTCCTATATACAGTATATATACCCCCTGATCATTGTACTCCTATATACAGTATATATACTCCCCTGATCATTGTACTCCCTATATACAGTATATATACTCCCCTGATCATTGTACTCCTATATACAGTATATATACCCCCTGATCATTGTACTCCTATATACAGTATATATACTCCCCTGATCATTGTACTCCTATATACAGTATATATACCCCCTGATCATTGTACTCCCTATATACAGTATATATACCCCCTGATCATTGTACTCCCTATATACAGTATATACCCCCTGATCATTGTACTCCTATATACAGTATATATACCCTGATCATTGTACTCATATATACAGTATATATACTCCCCTGATCATTGTACTCCCTATATACAGTATATATACCCCCTGATCATTGTACTCCTATATACAGTATATATACCCTGATCATTGTACTCCTATATACAGTATATATACTCCCCTGATCATTGTACTCCTATATACAGTATATATACTCCTGTGAGGGGGTTAGCTCGGCAGCGGGTGTGTGTGACCCCCGGGATGGGCTCCCCACACAAAACAGGCCCAGCAAACGGAGGTTGTGGTTTTCAAAATCAAAAAAAGGTGCGGTTTATTTTCTATTTACAGTGACAAAACACAGCAAAGCCAAAAGAAACATAAACAAAATAAATCCTGGTCAACTTGACCTCTGACTAAACATACAGGTTTCCTAACTAACAACTGGGATCAGCCTAGTGCTGTCCTAGTCCCTAAGTCCCTGGTTTTAAATGTCCAAGCAAATAGCCACACAGGCTTTGTCTCACCGCACAGGGGTTCACTCTCCCTAGACAGTCCACACAGGTCTGGTTCCAGGCATGAGCTAACACCTAATGAAGCTGGGAGTTCTTATAGAGGCCTAAATGAGCTGACAAGGTTCAGCTGGTCTCATCAACTCCCTGTCTGCACGACGCCCAGCCCTCTCCCTAGAGGTATGAGTCATCCATGAGCCCACTAGCCTTATACAACTCTCCACCTAGCTGTATAAATCGGCGTAAAGCCTGAATCTGGGCGAAATATATCTACCCCCCTGGATGCAACCAGGTGACTTTACCTTCCTGCTGTCACAACTCCCCTGATCATTGTACTCCTATATACAGTATATATACTCCCCTGATCATTGTACTCCTATATACAGTATATATACCCCCTGATCATTGTACTCCTATATACAGTATATATACTCCCCTGATCATTGTACTCCTATATACAGTATATATACTCCCTGATCATTGTACTCCTATATACAGTATATATACTCCCCTGATCATTGTACTCCTATATACAGTATATATACCCCCTGATCATTGTACTCCTATATACAGTATATATACTCCCTGATCATTGTACTCCTATATACAGTATATATACTCCCCTGATCATTGTACTCCTATATACAGTATATATACCCCCTGATCATTGTACTCCTATATACAGTATATATACCCCCTGATCATTGTACTCCTATATACAGTATATATACTCCCTAATCATTGTACTCCCTATATACAGTATATACCCCCTGATCATTGTACTCCTATATACAGTATATACCCCCTGATCATTGTACTCCCTATATACAGTATATACCCCCTGATCATTGTACTCCCTATATACAGTATATACCCCCTGATCATTGTACTCCTATATACAGTATATATACCCCCTGATCATTGTACTCCTATATACAGTATATATACCCCCTGATCATTGTACTCCTATATACAGTATATATACTCCCTGATCATTGTACTCCTATATACAGTATATATACTCCCCTGATCATTGTACTCCTATATACAGTATATATACCCCCTGATCATTGTACTCCCTATACACAGTATATACCCCCTGATCATTGTACTCCTATATACAGTATATACCCCCTGATCATTGTACTCCTATATACAGTATATATACCCCCTGATCATTGTACTCCTATATACAGTATATATACCCCCTGATCATTGTACTCCTATATACAGCATATATACCCCCTAATCATTGTACTCCCTATATACAGTATATACCCCCTGATCATTGTACTCCCTATACACAGTATATACCCCCTGATCATTGTACTCCTATATACAGTATATACCCCCTGATCATTGTACTCCTATATACAGTATATACCCCCTGATCATTGTACTCCTATATACAGTATATATACCCCCTGATCATTGTACTCCTATATACAGTATATACCCCCTGATCATTGTACTCCTATATACAGTATATACCCCCTGATCATTGTACTCCTATATACAGTATATATACCCCCTGATCATTGTACTCCTATATACAGTATATACCCCCTGATCATTGTACTCCTATATACAGTATATACCCCCTGATCATTGTACTCCCTATATACAGTATGTATACCACCTGATCATTGTACTCCTATATACAGTATATATACCCCCTGATCATTGTACTCCGATATACAGTATATACCCCCTGATCATTGTACTCCTATATACAGTATATATACCCCCTGATCATTGTACTCCTATATACAGTATATATACCCCCTGATCATTGTACTCCTATATACAGTATATATACCCCCTGATCATTGTACTCCTATATACAGTATATATACCCCCTGATCATTGTACTCCTATATACAGTATATATACTCCCTGATCATTGTACTCCTATATACAGTATATATACTCCCTGATCATTGTACTCCTATATACAGTATATATACTCCCTGATCATTGTACTCCTATATACAGTATATACCCCCTGATCATTGTACTCCCTATACACAGTATATACCCCCTGATCATTGTACTCCTATATACAGTATATACCCCCTGATCATTGTACTCCTATATACAGTATATACCCCCTGATCATTGTACTCCTATATACAGTATATATACCCTGATCATTGTACTCCTATATACAGTATATATACCCCCTGATCATTGTACTCCTATATACAGTATATACCCCCTGATCATTGTACTCCTATATACAGTATATATACCCCCTGATCATTGTACTCCTATATACAGTATATATACCCCCTGATCATTGTACTCCTATATACAGTATATATACCCCCTGATCATTGTACTCCGATATACAGTATATACCCCCTGATCATTGTACTCCTATATACAGTATATATACCCCCTGATCATTGTACTCCTATATACAGTATATATACCCCCTGATCATTGTACTCCTATATACAGTATATATACCCCCTGATCATTGTACTCCTATATACAGTATATATACCCCCTGATCATTGTACTCCTATATACAGCATATATACCACCTGATCATTGTACTCCTATATACAGTATATATACCACCTGATCATTGTACTCCTATATACAGTATATATACCCCCTGATCATTGTACTCCTATATACAGTATATATACCCCCTGATCATTGTACTCCTATATACAGTATATATACCCCCTGATCATTGTACTCCTATATACAGTATATATACCCCCTGATCATTGTACTCCCTATATACAGTATATATACCACCTGATCATTGTACTCCTATATACAGTATATATACCCCCTGATCATTGTACTCCTATATACAGTATATATACCCCCTGATCATTGTACTCCTATATACAGTATATATACCCCCTGATCATTGTACTCCGATATACAGTATATACCCCCTGATCATTGTACTCCTATATACAGTATATATACCCCCTGATCATTGTACTCCTATATACAGTATATATACCCCCTGATCATTGTACTCCTATATACAGCATATATACCCCCTAATCATTGTACTCCCTATATACAGTATATACCCCCTGATCATTGTACTCCCTATACACAGTATATACCCCCTGATCATTGTACTCCTATATACAGTATATACCCCCTGATCATTGTACTCCTATATACAGTATATACCCCCTGATCATTGTACTCCTATATACAGTATATATACCCCCTGATCATTGTACTCCTATATACAGTATATACCCCCTGATCATTGTACTCCTATATACAGTATATACCCCCTGATCATTGTACTCCTATATACAGTATATATACCACCTGATCATTGTACTCCTATATACAGTATATATACCCCCTGATCATTGTACTCCTATATACAGTATATATACCCCCTGATCATTGTACTCCGATATACAGTATATACCCCCTGATCATTGTACTCCTATATACAGTATATATACCCCCTGATCATTGTACTCCTATATACAGTATATATACCCCCTGATCATTGTACTCCTATATACAGCATATATACCCCCTAATCATTGTACTCCCTATATACAGTATATACCCCCTGATCATTGTACTCCCTATACACAGTATATACCCCCTGATCATTGTACTCCTATATACAGTATATACCCCCTGATCATTGTACTCCTATATACAGTATATACCCCCTGATCATTGTACTCCTATATACAGTATATATACCCCCTGATCATTGTACTCCTATATACAGTATATATACCCCCTGATCATTGTACTCCTATATACAGTATATACCCCCTGATCATTGTACTCCTATATACAGTATATATACCCCCTGATCATTGTACTCCTATATACAGTATATACCCCCTGATCATTGTACTCCTATATACAGTATATATACCCCCTGATCATTGTACTCCTATATACAGTATATACCCCCTGATCATTGTACTCCTATATACAGTATATACCCCCTGATCATTGTACTCCCTATATACAGTATGTATACCACCTGATCATTGTACTCCTATATACAGTATATATACCCCCTGATCATTGTACTCCGATATACAGTATATATACCCCCTGATCATTGTACTCCTATATACAGTATATATACCCCCTGATCATTGTACTCCTATATACAGTATATATACCCCCTGATCATTGTACTCCTATATACAGTATATATACCCCCTGATCATTGTACTCCTATATACAGTATATATACCCCCTGATCATTGTACTCCTATATACAGTATATATACTCCCTGATCATTGTACTCCTATATACAGTATATACCCCCTGATCATTGTACTCCCTATACACAGTATATACCCCCTGATCATTGTACTCCTATATACAGTATATACCCCCTGATCATTGTACTCCTATATACAGTATATACCCCCTGATCATTGTACTCCTATATACAGTATATATACCCTGATCATTGTACTCCTATATACAGTATATATACCCCCTGATCATTGTACTCCTATATACAGTATATACCCCCTGATCATTGTACTCCTATATACAGTATATATACCCCCTGATCATTGTACTCCTATATACAGTATATATACCACCTGATCATTGTACTCCTATATACAGTATATATACCACCTGATCATTGTACTCCTATATACAGTATATATACCCCCTGATCATTGTACTCCTATATACAGTATATATACCCCCTGATCATTGTACTCCCTATATACAGTATATATACCACCTGATCATTGTACTCCTATATACAGTATATATACCCCCTGATCATTGTACTCCTATATACAGTATATATACCCCCTGATCATTGTACTCCTATATACAGTATATATACCCCCTGATCATTGTACTCCGATATACAGTATATACCCCCTGATCATTGTACTCCTATATACAGTATATATACCCCCTGATCATTGTACTCCTATATACAGTATATATACCCCCTGATCATTGTACTCCTATATACAGTATATATACCCCCTGATCATTGTACTCCTATATACAGTATATATACCCCCTGATCATTGTACTCCTATATACAGTATATATACCCCCTGATCATTGTACTCCTATATACAGTATATATACCCCCTGATCATTGTACTCCTATATACAGTATATACCCCCTGATCATTGTACTCCTATATACAGTATATATACCCCCTGATCATTGTACTCCTATATACAGTATATATACCCCCTGATCATTGTACTCCTATATACAGTATATATACCCCCTGATCATTGTACTCCTATATACAGTATATACCCCCTGATCATTGTACTCCTATATACAGTATATACCCACTGATCATTGTACTCCTATATACAGTATATACCCCCTGATCATTGTACTCCTATATACAGTATATATACCCCCTGATCATTGTACTCCTATATACAGTATATATACCCCCTGATCATTGTACTCCTATATACAGTATATATACCCCCTGATCATTGTACTCCTATATACAGTATATACCCCCTGATCATTGTACTCCTATATACAGTATATACCCACTGATCATTGTACTCCTATATACAGTATATACCCCCTGATCATTGTACTCCTATATACAGTATATATACCCCCTGATCATTGTACTCCTATATACAGTATATACCCCCTGATCATTGTACTCCTATATACAGTATATATACCCCCTGATCATTGTACTCCTATATACAGTATATACCCCCTGATCATTGTACTCCTATATACAGTATATACCCCCTGATCATTGTACTCCCTATATACAGTATATATACCCCCTGATCATTGTACTCCTATATACAGTATATATACCCCCTGATCATTGTACTCCTATATACAGTATATATACCCCCTGATCATTGTACTCCTATATACAGTATATATACCCCCTGATCATTGTACTCCTATATACAGTATATATACCCCCTGATCATTGTACTCCTATATACAGTATATATACCCCCTGATCATTGTACTCCTATATACAGTATATATACCCCCTGATCATTGTACTCCTATAT
Source organism: Rana muscosa (assembly GCA_029206835.1). Classification (NCBI taxonomy): domain Eukaryota; kingdom Metazoa; phylum Chordata; class Amphibia; order Anura; family Ranidae; genus Rana; species Rana muscosa. Next base: position 217,839,781 of record JARGYO010005626.1, on the reverse strand, counting down.
ACAGTATATATACCCCCTGATCATTGTACTCCTATATACAGTATATATACCCCCTGATCATTGTACTCCTATATACAGTATATACCCCCTGATCATTGTACTCCTATATACAGTATATACCCACTGATCATTGTACTCCTATATACAGTATATACCCCCTGATCATTGTACTCCTATATACAGTATATACCCCCTGATCATTGTACTCCTATATACAGTATATACTCCCTGATCATTGTACTCCTATATACAGTATATATACACCCTGATCATTGTACTCCTATATACAGTATATATACCCCCTGATCATTGTACTCCTATATACAGTATATATACCCCCTGTTCATTGTACTCCTATATACAGTATATACCCCCTGATCATTGTACTCCTATATACAGTATATACCCACTGATCATTGTACTCCTATATACAGTATATACCCCCTGATCATTGTACTCCTATATACAGTATATACCCCCTGATCATTGTACTCCTATATACAGTATATATACCCCCTGATCATTGTACTCCTATATACAGTATATATACCCCCTGATCATTGTACTCCTATATACAGTATATATACCCCCTGATCATTGTACTCCTATATACAGTATATATACCCCCTGATCATTGTACTCCTATATACAGTATATACCCCCTGATCATTGTACTCCTATATACAGTATATACCCCCTGATCATTGTACTCCTATATACAGTATATATACCCCCTGATCATTGTACTCCTATATACAGTATATACTCCCTGATCATTGTACTCCTATATACAGTATATATACACCCTGATCATTGTACTCCTATATACAGTATATATACCCCCTGATCATTGTACTTCTCTGTGTAGTATGGTGTGCCCTCTGGTTGTAGTTCTTCTGGCGGCCGCTTCTCTCCGATGGCGCTGTGTCAGTCTCTGCGCTCCAGCCGCTCCCCCCTTCCCCCTCTCTCTGACTCCGCAGACATGGCGGCGCCCTGGACGGTCATGCCGCTTTTTAGCCGGCTTCTATCCCGGGTGTTGGGGCAACAAATCCGGGTGTTGTGTACGGGAGGACCCCGGGTGAGACCGGAGACAGACGGAGATATGAGGATAGGTGAGACTGTCCCTCCAATCAGGTGTCAGTGTCCTCTGTCCCACCCCCTCCCATCAGGTGTCCTCTGCCCCCCCCCCGTCCATCAGGTGTCAGTGTCCTCTGTCCCACCCCCCCCATCAGGTGTCCTCTGTCCCCCCCCATCAGCTGTCAGTGTCCTCTGTCCCCCCCCATCAGCTGTCAGTGTCCTCTGTCCCCCCCCATCAGCTGTCAGTGTCCTCTGTCCCCCCTCCCCCCCCATCAGGTGTCCTCTGTCCCCCCCCATCAGGTGTCCTCTGTCCCCCCCCCCATCAGGTGTCCTCTGTCCCACCCCCCATCAGGTGTCCTCTGTCCCACCCCCCCCATCAGGTGTCCTCTGTCCCCCCCCCATCAGCTGTCAGTGTCCTCTGTCCCCCCTCCCCCCCATCAGGTGTCCTCTCTCCCCCCCCCCCCATCAGGTGTCCTCTGTCCCCCCTCCCCCTCCATCAGGTGTCCTCTGCCCCCCCTCCATCAGGTGTCCTCTGCCCCCCCTCCATCAGGTGTCCTCTGTCCCCCCTGCCCCTCCATCAGGTGTCCTCTGTCCCCCCTCCCCCTCCATCAGGTGTCCTCTGTCCCCCCTCCATCAGGTGTCCTCTGCCCCCCCCTCCATCAGGTGTCCTCTGTCCCCTCTCCCCCCCCCATCAGGTGTCCTCTGTCCCCTCTCCCCCCCATCAGGTGTCCTCTGTCCCCCCCCCCTTTCCCCCATCAGGTGTCCTCTGTCCCCTCTCCCCCCCCCATCAGGTGTCCTCTGTCCCCCCCCCTTTCCCCCACCAGGTGTCCTCTGTCCCCCCCCCTTTCCCCCATCAGGTGTCCTCTGTCCCCTCTCCCCCCCCATCAGGTGTCCTCTGTCCCCCCATCAGGTGTCCTCTGTCCCCCCCATCAGGTGTCCTCTGTCCCCCCCATCAGGTGTCCTCTGTCCCCCCCATCAGGTGTCCTCTGTCCCCCCCATCAGGTGTCCTCTGTCCCCCCCATCAGGTGTCCTCTGTCCCCCCCATCAGGTGTCCTCTGTCCCCCATCAGGTGTCCTCTGTCCCCCCATCAGGTGTCCTCTGTCCCCCCTCCCCCCCATCAGGTGTCCTCTGTCCCCCCTCCCCAATCAGGTGTCGGTGTCCTCTGTCCCCCCTCCCCAATCAGGTGTCGGTGTCCTCTGTCCCCCCTCCCCAATCAGGTGTCGGTGTCCTCTGTCCCCCCTCCCCAATCAGGTGTCAGTGTCCTCTGTCCCCCCTCCCCAATCAGGTGTCAGTGTCCTCTGTCCCCCCTCCCCAATCAGGTGTCAGTGTCCTCTGTCCCCCCTCCCCAATCAGGTGTCAGTGTCCTCTGTCCCCCCTCCCCAATCAGGTGTCAGTGTCCTCTGTCCCCCCTCCCCAATCAGGTGTCAGTGTCCTCTGTCCCCCCTCCCCAATCAGGTGTCAGTGTCCTCTGTCCCCCCTCCCCAATCAGGTGTCAGTGTCCTCTGTCCCCCCTCCCCAATCAGGTGTCAGTGTCCTCTGTCCCCCCTCCCCAATCAGGTGTCCTCTGTCCCCCCTCCCCAATCAGGTGTCAGTGTCCTCTGTCCCCCCCCCCATCTGGTGTCAGTGTCCTCTGCCCCCCCCCATCTGGTGTCAGTGTCCTCTGCCCCCCCCATCTGGTGTCAGTGTCCTCTGCCCCCCCCCCCATCTGGTGTCAGTGTCCTCTGCCCCCCCCCCCATCTGGTGTCAGTGTCCTCTGCCCCCCCCCCCATCTGGTGTCAGTGTCCTCTGCCCCCCCCATCTGGTGTCAGTGTCCTCTGCCCCCCCCCATCTGGTGTCAGTGTCCTCTGCCCCCCCCCCATCTGGTGTCAGTGTCCTCTGCCCCCCCATCTGGTGTCAGTGTCCTCTGCTCCCCCCACCCAATCTGGTGTCAGTGTCCTCTGCTCCCCCCATCAGGTGTCGGTGTCCCCGGATCTCGGTGTCGGGTTGATGTCAGATTTTCTCTTTTCTTTAGATTCTCGGGATCTCCTGAAGCAATTCCCGAAGCCAAAGGAACTTCTTCACAACGCCCTGAGCCACGCCCTGCACAGCGCCGACATCAAAGACAAACTCACCTACATCAACACCGGCTCCAACCAGGACTTCGTAAGGAGGTCCCCACCCCCCCCCCCTGAACTGTGCCCCCCCTCCAGACCTAATAGTTGAATGTGTTGGGGGCGGAGCCTCTGTCTTTTTTCCTGCTGTGGTGATTTCCTGTCAGAAGAGGAAGTGAGAGGAAATCTCTGCAGCGGGGACACAGACAGAGAACCCCTATTTATAGTGTAGGGAAGGTTAGAACTTCTGACAATGTTTTATTACTGTCCATGTCTTCCTGTCTCGGTGACAACCCCCCCTCCCCCCATTTCTTGTCCTAATGACCCTGGGACACTTAATGATGGGAAATCTGAACCTACCCAGCGGCACCCTCTGTGCCCGGCCACAGGTCCGCTGATAGGAACGCATCCTTCTAATCGGCAAGTAAATGTAATCTGTGTGGATAGGGGAATAACTGAATGTTCCCGGGATATGTTCTCTGCAAATAGAAAGCGTAAAGCTAAAAATTCCGCATTGTGGCCACTAGATGGCGTTGAGGAGAAAACTTTGTTCTTATAGCGCCATCTAGTGGCCATAATGCAGTATTTTCTTCATATGAACGTTCAGAAAATATAGCCACAGAATACATGCTCAATTTTTGCCCTATTCGTAAAGAAAAAATAGCCATGCAGTTGTGATGGGTGAACAGCTACAGTGGGGAGGGGGGGGGGGGGTAATAACGATCGGCTCCCCTGCAGATTGGGTAAGTTCTCCCACATACATAGACATGAAGGGTCTATGATTTTTATCATAGGTGTATTTTATATGATGGAGACAGAAGATCAACCAAAAATCCAGAAAAAACACACAATACAAATGTTATAAATGGAGTAAAATAAGTATTTGACCCCCTTAGTAGTTGGTGGGGAAACCCTTGTTGGGAAGCACAGAGGTCAGACGTTTCTTGGAGGTGGTGATCAGGTCTCCACACATCTCAGGAGGGATTTTGCTCCTCTCTTCTTTACAGATCTTCACTAAGTTTCTTGGTATCTCGAAGTTTCAGCTCCCTTCATACATTTTCTATAGGATTAAGGTCTGGAGACTGGCTGGGCCACTCCGTGACCTTTATTGTGCTTCTTCTTGAGCCACTCTTTTGTTGCCATGGTGGTATGTTTTGGGTCATTGTCATGCTGGAAGACCCATCCATGACCCATCTTCAGTGTTCTGGCTGAGGGATGAAGGTTCTCATCCAAGATCTTACAATACATGGCCCCGCCCATTGGCCCCTCAATGCGGCAAAGTCATCCTGGACCTTTATCAGAGAAACAGCCCCAAAGCCTCATGTTTCCCCCTCCGTGTGACTGGAGGGATGGAGTTCTTAGGGTCATAGTCACCATTTTTCTTCCTCCAAACACGGCGTGTCGAGTTGATGCCAAAGAGGTGAATTTTGGTCTCATCTGACCACAGAACTTTCCCCCCAATCCTTCTCCGAATCATTTATATGTTCATTGGGAGACTTCAGACGGGCTGTACCTGTGTCTTCCTCAGGAGGGGACCTTGCGGGGGCTGCAGGATTTCCATCCATGGCGGTGTATTGTGTCACGAATGGTGTGTTTGGTGACTGTGATTCCAACTGCCTTGAGGTCCTTCACAAGCTCCTCCTCCCATGTAGTTCTGGGCGGATCCCTCACTTTTCTCATGACCATCCTCACCCCATGAGGAGAAATCTCACATGGAGCTCCAGACCGAGGGACAATCGATGGTTATTTTGTATTTCTTCCAATCGCTCCAACAGTTGTCTCCCTTCTCACCAAGCTGCTTGCTGATGGTCTTGTAGCCCATTCCAGCCTTGTGCAGGTCTCCAATCTTCTCTCCGACGTCCTCTGACAGCTCTTTGGTCTCCCCCATGATGGTGAGCTGTGATTGGAGGAAAGAGATTCTGTGGAGAGGTGTCTTCTATACACATAACTAGTTGTTGTCTTTAGGAGAACCTTCTTCCATTGACAGGACTAATCTGTGTACCACATGAGCCCCTCCTGTAGCCAGTCTGGGGGGGGGGGCAGAATTATTGTTGGATGGTCGGGGAATCAAATACTTATTTTACTCCATTTGTTTTGTGTGTTTTTCTGGATTTTTGGTTGATATTTTGTCTCTATCATATAAAACACACCGATAATATAAATGGGGGGGGGGGGGGTGGGACTTTGAGTGAGGCACATAAGTGGAACAATAAATAATAAAAAAAAAAAAGCAAAAAAGTTTTAATAAAATCACACGGGTTCTACAAATATCTTGGCCAAAGGGCTCCATATAAAGACATAAGTTAAAGCGGAGGTCCACCCTGAAATTTTTTTTTACACTAAAATTCATAAAAAGAAAAAAATTCATAGAATTTTTATTTTTATTTTTTTATTCTCGCCCGAAATGCTTGTTGCTATGCGGAAGTCCCCTAATCTGCCTTCTACTGTGCCTCTTCCTTGTCCTCGGATTGAGAACTTCCTCTTCTTGTGAATGGGGAGCGCTGCCTTCTGGGAACTGTGTGTATCCCAGGAGGCAAGCCGCCCATTCACAAAGCGCCGTGCGAGTGGCGCATGCGCAGTAGGAAACGGGCAGTGAAGCCTTACGGCTTCACAGCCTGTTTCCCTTAGTCAGGATGGAGGAGCCGGGAGCCTGGCAGCAGGGAATCGATCGCCGTCGGGGGCCCGACATCGCAGGCGAGTAGGACAGGTAAGTGTCCTTATTAAAAGTCAGCAGCTACAGTGTTAGTAGTTGCTGACTTAAAAAAAAAAAAAAAAAAAAAAAAATCTGGTTGGGCCTCCGCTTTAACAAAGATATTAGAAATAGCTAAATCACAACATGTTGTAGTAACATCATGCATCTAGGATAGCCTAAGGTACTAAAAGGCTCGTTGGCTCGACGCGTTTCGGCGACTAAACGCCTCATCAGGAGCAGATGCATTTAGTCTGAAAAAAAACATTAAAGGCAAATATGAGGGCCAGTAAATGGTAGTAAAAAGAATAGGATAAGAAGCAAAATATGGAGAAAAGGGAAAAAAAGAGAGGGGGGGGGGGATATGGAGGAAGGGAAAAGGTTCACCCTCCTACTTACATATAGCAGCACCATGGTCAGCAGGTGGCGGCAAACGTCAAGTGGCCCTCCCGGGAGCTGAAGGGACGAATTAAAAAAAAAAAAAGATTTATTGTTCCACTTATGTGCCTCATTCAAAGTCCCAAACTCCCCCCCATTGTATACACTGATTAGGGATGGAGACATTTATCTAGGGTGTCCTGCATTTCCCATCCCCCCTCCTCTCAACACACCTAGACCCTTCATTTCTTTGTAAGTGGGCAAACTTACACAACCTGCAGGGGGGCCGATCGTTATTTTCCCTTTTTTTTTTTTTTATGTGAATTTTGGTGTCGGGTGAAATGTCAGCAGTGAGGGGAAATCTCTCTAACGGCGCTCTGGATAGCAGTAAAGACCTGATAGGGGGTCTAATACTTTCACCCCCTCTCCATCCAAGCCGTAAATAAAAGTTTTGGCTGGACGTACACATCCACCATCTCTCTAATTTCTGTATACATTGTGTCCTCTCCATTCTAGAGAAGCATCCTGCGAATCAAGTGGCCGAAACCCATTGAAGTGGAAGGCTGCGGCGGGCGGAAAGCCGATGCCGAGCGACATGCAGCCGCGCAAGCGTGCAAAATATTTCAGGTATGCCGGATCGCCCTCGTCCTGCCGTCTGTGCTCCTTCAGATTGATTCCAGTCTAAGCAGAAACATGTCGGAATGTTCCAATAAAGTTCAATATTATTCTCCAGTCTACCGACCAGCAGTATGATTGTCCGGTCACATAGGGCCGGGGAGTGTCTGATTCACCCACTGAAAGTGAATGTTGTTCTGTGCACATCGGGGGGGGAGAGAAAAAAACTTATTGGGTCATTTTCTGTGCAGGCTGAATTTTTATTTCCTTGATTTAAAGGGTATGTAAAGGTAAATAAAAAACAAAAAAAAAAAAACCTGTTATACAGCTCGTTTTGCACAGAGTGGCCCCGATCCTCCTCTTCTGGGGTCCCTCGGCGGCTGTCTCGGCTCCTCCCCCCCCCGAAAGAACTCCTCACCTTCATGCAAGCTTGTATGGTGAGGAGTTCTTGCGGGCTCACTCCCATGATACAGCCGGCGGCCATAGCCGCTCACTGTATCACTCGGCCCCGCCCCCCCCCCCCCCCCGGCGCGCCCCGTCATTGGATGTGATTGACAGCAGCGTGAACCAATGGCTGCGCTGCTTTCAATGGACCAATGAATGCGCCGAGAAGCCAGCGCGTTCACGGCGCGGGACTTTAGAGGGGTCAAGTAGCGTGTTCACGGCGCAGGACTTTCGAGGGGTCAGGTAAGTAAATGGGGGGCTTGGGGGGGGGGGCACTAATCCGCAGATGTTTTTTCCCCTTAATGCATTAAGGTGAAAATTTTTTTACCTTTACAACCCCTTTTAAAATAAAAACCTGCTGTGTTTGGTCACTAGATGGCGATAAACATCCTAAGAAATTGGTTGTATACTTGGCATCATCTACTGGACAAATATGGTATTTATCATTTTATCCTTCTAAAGCAGGGGTGTCAGATTAAATTTCATTGTGGGGCGCATCAGCATTATGGTTGTCCTCTAAGGGCCGGCTGTATCTGTAAGACTATATATACATTTTATGCAGGGCTTTTTTCTCTCAGAAAATAGGTGCAGGGCTGGGGGGGGTGCGCCGCTTGCAGAGTGCAGGGCTCAGGGGTGCGCCGCTTGCAGAGTGCAGGGCTCGGGGGTGCGCCGTGTGCAGGGCTCGGGGGTGCGCCGCTTGCAGAGTGCAGGGCTCGGGGTGCGCCGTGTGCAGGGCTCGGGGGTGCACCACTTGCAGAGTGCAGGGCTCGGGGGTGCGCCGTGTGCAGGGCTTGGGGGTGCGCCGCTTGCAGAGTGCAGGGCTCGGGGGTGCGCCGTGTGCAGGGCTCGGGGGTGCGCCGCTTGCAGAGTGCAGGGCTCGGGGGTGCGGCGTGTGCAGGGCTCGGGGGTGCACCACTTGCAGAGTGCAGGGCTCGGGGGTGCGGCGTGTGCAGGGCTCGGGGGTGCGCCACTTGCAGAGTGCAGGGCTCGGGGGTGCGCAGGGCTCTGGAGGTGCGCCGCATGCAGAGTGCAGGGCTCGGGGGTGCGCCGCATGCAGAGTGCAGGGCTCGGGGATGGGCAGGGCTCGGCGGTTTGCCGTGTGCAGCGCTCGGGGGTGCGCCGCATGCAGAGTGCAGGGCTCGGGGATGCGCCGCATGCAGAGTGCAGGGCTCGGGGATGGGCAGGGCTCGGCGGTTCGCCGTGTGAAGGGCTCGGGAGTGCGCCGCATGCAGAGTGCAGGGCTCAACGGTTCGCCGTGTGAAGGGCTCGGGAGTGCGCCGCATGCAGAGTGCAGGTCTCGGGGATGCGCCGCATGCAGAGTGCAGGGCTCGGGGATGGGCAGGGCTCGGCGGTTCGCCGTGTGAAGGGCTCGGGAGTGCGCCGCATGCAGAGTGCTGGGCTCGGGGATGCGCCGCATGCAGAGTGCAGGGCTCGGGGATGGGCAGGGCTCGGCGGTTCGCCGTGTGAAGGGCTCGGGAGTGCGCCGCATGCAGAGTGCAGGGCTCGGGGGTGCGCAGGGCTCGGGAGTGTGCCGCGTGAAGAGCTCAGGGGTGTGCCGCTTGCAGAGTGCAGGGCTCAGCTCTCCTTCACATGCTGTCCACATATCACCTCCATCCCTCCCCCTGGGGGCGACATGAAATTACCCGGAGGGTCAGATTGTGTTTGACTCGCGTGCCCTAAAGTCTTGAATGAAGGGTCGTGCAGTGATAGTGGAACCACCTTTTAAAAATGTGGATGTGAATTATTTAATATAAACAGCGCCCTCTGCTGGTGCCACCAGTAATAGAACAGCTCACAAAAAGTAGTAGTTAGCCAGAATTTTTCTGATTGTACACCTTGTATAGCTCTGACATATACCACAGCGCTGTACAGAGTTTACTGAGCCAATCACATGAGTCTCTGTACTTGAGGAGCTTACACTCTAATGTCCCCTCCCCCACAGTCACACATTATAATTATATAGCTCTGACATATACCGCAGCGCAGTACTCGGGGTATAACCCCTCCCCCCGGTGTATATCTATGGATGACTCCTCAGTGACGGGCTCTTCTTCTTCTCCTCTGTAGGATCTCGGCTTGTTGGGCTCGGGGAAGACGTTCCGACACAAGAAACTTAAAGCTCCACCCAGTGCCCAGTCCCTGGCAGAGAAGGATGGGGGATGGGGAGCGCAGAAGGACCGTTCAGCCAGGACTGACCCCAGGTAGTGCCTTCTTATTTGGAAATCCATGTTTCTGGCGGGATCGGGGGGCCTCCGTGTTTCTGGCAGGATCGGGGGGCCTCCGTGTTTCTGGCGGGATCGGGGGGCCTCCGTGTTTCTGGCGGGATCGGGGAGCCTCCGTGTTTCTGGCGGAATCGGGGAGCCTCCGTGTTTCTGGCGGAATCGGGGGGTCTCCGTGTTTCTGGCGGGATCGGGGGGCCTCTGTTTCTGGCGGGATCGGGGGGCCTCTGTTTCTGGCGGGATCGGGGGGCCTCTGTTTCTGGCGGGATCGGGGGGTCTCCGTGTTTCTGGCGGGATTGGGGGGAGCCTCTGTTTCTGGCGGGATCGGGGGGCCTCTGTTTCTGGCGGGATCGGGGGGCCTCTGTTTCTGGCGGGATCGGGGGGCCTCTGTTTCTGGCGGGATCGGGGGGCCTCTGTTTCTGGCGGGATCGGGGGGTCTCCGTGTTTCTGGCGGGATCGGGGGGAGCCTCTGTTTCTGGCGGAATCGGGGGGTCTCCGTGTTTCTGGCGGGATCGGGGGGCCTCTGTTTCTGGCGGGATCGGGGGGCCTCTGTTTCTGGCGGGATCGGGGGGTCTCCGTGTTTCTGGCGGGATCGGGGGGAGCCTCTGTTTCTGGCGGGATCGGGGAGCCTCCGTGTTTCTGGCGGGATTGGGGGGCCTCTGTGTTTCTGGCGGGATTGGGGGGCCTCTGTGTTTCTGGCGGGATCGGGGAGCCTCCGTGTTTCTGGCGGGATTGGGGGGCCTCTGTTTCTGGCGGGATCGGGGGGGGCCTCTGTTTCTGGCGGGATCGGGGGGGGCCTCTGTTTCTGGCGGGATCGGGGGGCCTCTGTTTCTGGCGGGATCGGGGGGCCTCTGTTTCTGGCGGGATCGGGGGGGCCTCTGTTTCTGGCGGGATCGGGGGGCCTCCGTGTTTCTGGCGGAATCGGGGGGTCTCCGTGTTTCTGGCGGGATCGGGGGGCCTCTGTTTCTGGCGGGATCGGGGGGCCTCTGTTTCTGGCGGGATCGGGGGGCCTCTGTTTCTGGCGGGATCGGGGGGCCTCTGTTTCTGGCGGGATCGGGGGGCCTCTGTTTCTGGCGGGATCGGGGGGCCTCTGTTTCTGGCGGGATCGGGGGGCCTCTGTTTCTGGCGGGATCGGGGGGCCTCTGTTTCTGGCGGGATCGGGGGGCCTCTGTTTCTGGCGGGATCGGGGGGCCTCTGTTTCTGGCGGGATCGGGGGGCCTCTGTTTCTGGCGGGATCGGGGGGCCTCTGTTTCTGGCGGGATCGGGGGGCCTCTGTTTCTGGCGGGATCGGGGGGCCTCTGTTTCTGGCGGGATCGGGGGGCCTCTGTTTCTGGCGGGATCGGGGGGCCTCCGTGTTTCTGGCGGGATCGGGGGGCCTCCGTGTTTCTGGCGGGATCGGGGGGCCTCCGTGTTTCTGGCGGGATCGGGGGGCCTCCGTGTTTCTGGCGGGATCGGGGGGTCTCCGTGTTTCTGGCGGGATCGGGGGGCCTCTGTTTCTGGCGGGATCGGGGGGCCTCCGTGTTTCTGGCGGGATCGGGGGGTCTCCGTGTTTCTGGCGGGATCGGGGGGGCCTCTGTTTCTGGCGGGATCGGGGGGCCTCTGTTTCTGGCGGGATCGGGGGGCCTCTGTTTCTGGCGGGATCGGGGGGGCCTCTGTTTCTGGCGGGATCGGGGGGCCTCTGTTTCTGGCGGGATCGGGGGGCCTCTGTGTTTCTGGCGGGATCGGGGGGCCTCTGTTTCTGGCGGGATCGGGGGGGCTCCGTGTTTCTGGCGGGATCGGGGGGCCTCTGTGTTTCTGGCGGGATCGGGGGGTCTCCGTGTTTCTGGCGGGATCGGGGGGCCTCTGTTTCTGGCGGGATCGGGGGGCCTCTGTTTCTGGCGGGATCGGGGGGCCTCTGTTTCTGGCGGGATCGGGGGGCCTCTGTTTCTGGCGGGATCGGGGGGCCTCTGTTTCTGGCGGGATCGGGGGGCCTCTGTGTTTCTGGCGGGATCGGGGGGGCCTCTGTGTTTCTGGTGGGATCGGGGGGCCTCTGTGTTTCTGGTGGGATCGGGGGGCCTCTGTGTTTCTGGTGGGATCGGGGGGCCTCTGTGTTTCTGGCGGGATCGGGGGGGCCTCTGTGTTTCTGGCGGGATCGGGGGGCCTCCGTGTTTCTGGCGGGATCGGGGGGAGCCTCTGTTTCTGGCGGGATCGGGGGGGCCTCTGTTTCTGGCGGGATCGGGGGGCCTCTGTGTTTCTGGCGGGATCGGGGGGGCCTCTGTTTCTGGCGGGATCGGGGGGCCTCCGTGTTTCTGGCGGGATCGGGGGGTCTCCGTGTTTCTGGCGGGATCGGGGGGCCTCTGTTTCTGGCGGGATCGGGGGGCCTCTGTGTTTCTGGCGGGATCGGGGGGCCTCTGTGTTTCTGGCGGGATCGGGGGGGCCTCTGTGTTTCTGGCGGGATCGGGGGGGCCTCTGTTTCTGGCGGGATCGGGGGGCCTCTGTGTTTCTGGCGGGATCGGCGGGGCCTCTGTGTTTCTGGCGGGATCGGGGGGAGCCTCTGTTTCTGGCGGGATCGGCGGGGCCTCTGTGTTTCTGGCGGGATCGGGGGGGCCTCTGTTTCTGGCGGGATCGGGGGGGCCTCTGTTTCTGGCGGGATCGGCGGGGCCTCTGTGTTTCTGGCGGGATCGGCGGGGCCTCTGTGTTTCTGGCGGGATCGGGGGGGCCTCTGTTTCTGGCGGGATCGGGGGGGCCTCTGTTTCTGGCGGGATCGGCGGGGCCTCTGTGTTTCTGGCGGGATCGGGGGGCCTCCGTGTTTCTGGCGGGATCGGGGGGCCTCTGTTTCTGGCGGGATCGGGGGGCCTCTGTGTTTCTGGCGGGATCGGGGGGCCTCTGTGTTTCTGGCGGGATCGGGGGGCCTCTGTGTTTCTGGCGGGATCGGGGGGCCTCTGTGTTTCTGGCGGGATCGGGGGGCCTCTGTGTTTCTGGCGGGATCGGGGGGGCCTCTGTTTCTGGCGGGATCGGGGGGCCTCTGTGTTTCTGGCGGGATCGGGGGGGCCTCTGTGTTTCTGGCGGGATCGGGGGGGCCTCTGTTTCTGGCGGGATCGGGGGGCCTCTGTGTTTCTGGCGGGATCGGGGGGGTCTCTGTGTTTCTGGCGGGATCGGGGGGCCTCTGTTTCTGGCGGGATCGGGGGGCCTCTGTGTTTCTGGCGGGATCGGGGGGCCTCTGTGTTTCTGGCGGGATCGGGGGGCCTCTGTGTTTCTGGCGGGATCGGGGGGGCCTCTGTTTCTGGCGGGATCGGGGGGCCTCTGTGTTTCTGGCGGGATCGGGGGGGCCTCTGTGTTTCTGGCGGGATCGGGGGGGCCTCTGTTTCTGGCGGGATCGGGGGGCCTCTGTGTTTCTGGCGGGATCGGGGGGGCCTCTGTGTTTCTGGCGGGATCGGGGGGCCTCTGTGTTTCTGGCGGGATCGGGGGGCCTCTGTTTCTGGCGGGATCGGGGGGCCTCTGTGTTTCTGGCGGGATCGGGGGGGCCTCTGTTTCTGGCGGGATCGGGGGGCCTCTGTGTTTCTGGCGGGATCGGGGGGGCCTCTGTTTCTGGCGGGATCGGGGGGGCCTCTGTTTCTGGCGGGATCGGGGGGGCCTCTGTGTTTCTGGCGGGATCGGGGGGGCCTCTGTTTCTGGCGGGATCGGGGGGCCTCTGTGTTTCTGGCGGGATCGGGGGGTCTCCGTGTTTCTGGCGGGATCGGGGGGCCTCTGTGTTTCTGGCGGGATCGGGGGGCCTCCGTGTTTCTGGCGGGATCGGGGGGCCTCCGTGTTTCTGGCGGGATCGGGGGGCCTCTGTTTCTGGCGGGATCGGGGGGTCTCCGTGTTTCTGGCGGGATCGGGGGGCCTCTGTGTTTCTGGCGGGATCGGGGGGTCTCCGTGTTTCTGGCGGGATCGGGGGGCCTCTGTGTTTCTGGCGGGATCGGGGGGGCCTCTGTGTTTCTGGCGGGATCGGGGGGAGCCTCTGTGTTTCTGGCGGGATCGGGGGGGCCTCTGTGTTTCTGGCGGGATCGGGGGGGCCTCTGTGTTTCTGGCGGGATCGGGGGGAGCCTCTGTTTCTGGCGGGATCGGGGGGCCTCTGTGTTTCTGGCGGGATCGGGGGGGCCTCTGTGTTTCTGGCGGGATCGGGGGGCCTCTGTGTTTCTGGCGGGATCGGGGGGCCTCTGTTTCTGGCGGGATCGGGGGGCCTCTGTGTTTCTGGCGGGATCGGGGGGGCCTCTGTTTCTGGCGGGATCGGGGGGCCTCTGTGTTTCTGGCGGGATCGGGGGGGCCTCTGTTTCTGGCGGGATCGGGGGGGCCTCTGTGTTTCTGGCGGGATCGGGGGGGCCTCTGTTTCTGGCGGGATCGGGGGGCCTCTGTGTTTCTGGCGGGATCGGGGGGTCTCCGTGTTTCTGGCGGGATCGGGGGGCCTCTGTGTTTCTGGCGGGATCGGGGGGCCTCCGTGTTTCTGGCGGGATCGGGGGGCCTCCGTGTTTCTGGCGGGATCGGGGGGCCTCTGTTTCTGGCGGGATCGGGGGGTCTCCGTGTTTCTGGCGGGATCGGGGGGCCTCTGTGTTTCTGGCGGGATCGGGGGGTCTCCGTGTTTCTGGCGGGATCGGGGGGCCTCTGTGTTTCTGGCGGGATCGGGGGGGCCTCTGTGTTTCTGGCGGGATCGGGGGGCCTCTGTTTCTGGCGGGATCGGGGGGCCTCTGTTTCTGGTGGGATCGGGGGGTCTCCGTGTTTCTGGCGGGATCGGGGGGCCTCTGTGTTTCTGGCGGGATCGGGGGGTCTCCGTGTTTCTGGCGGGATCGGGGGGCCTCTGTGTTTCTGGCGGGATCGGGGGGACCTCTGTGTTTCTGGCGGGATCGGGGGGCCTCTGTTTCTGGCGGGATCGGGGGGCCTCTGTTTCTGGCGGGATCGGGGGGCCTCTGTTTCTGGCGGGATCGGGGGGTCTCCGTGTTTCTGGCGGGATCGGGGGGCCTCTGTGTTTCTGGCGGGATCGGGGGGGCTCTGTGTTTCTGGCGGGATCGGGGGGCCTCCGTGTTTCTGGCGGGATCGGGGGGTCTCCGTGTTTCTGGCGGGATCGGGGGGCCTCTGTGTTTCTGGCGGGATCGGGGGGCCTCCGTGTTTCTAGCGGGATCGGGGGGCCTCCGTGTTTCTGGCGGGATCGGGGGGCCTCCGTGTTTCTGGTGGGATCGGGGGGGCCTCTGTGTTTCTGGCGGGATCGGGGGGGCCTCTGTTTCTGGCGGGATCGGGGGGCCTCTGTGTTTCTGGCGGGATCGGGGGGGCCTCTGTTTCTGGCGGGATCGGGGGGCCTCTGTTTCTGGCGGGATCGGGGGGCCTCTGTTTCTGGCGGGATCGGGGGGGCCTCTGTTTCTGGCGGGATCGGGGGGTCTCCGTGTTTCTGGCGGGATCGGGGGGAGCCTCTGTTTCTGGCGGGATCGGGGGGAGCCTCTGTTTCTGGCGGGATCGGGGGGAGCCTCTGGGAGCCTCTGTTTCTGGCGGGATCGGGGGGAGCCTCTGTTTCTGGCGGGATCGGGGGGTCTCTGTGTTTCTGGCGGGATCGGGGGGGCCTCTGTTTCTGGCGGGATCGGGGGGCCTCTGTTTCTGGCGGGATCGGGGGGAGCCTCTGTTTCTGGCGGGATCGGGGGGCCTCTGTTTCTGGCGGGATCGGGGGGCCTCTGTTTCTGGCGGGATCGGGGGGCCTCTGTTTCTGGCGGGATCGGGGGGAGCCTCTGTTTCTGGCGGGATCGGGGGGGCCTCTGTTTCTGGCGGGATCGGGGGGCCTCTGTTTCTGGCGGGATCGGGGGGGCCTCTGTTTCTGGCGGGATCGGGGGGGCCTCTGTTTCTGGCGGGATCGGGGGGCCTCTGTTTCTGGCGGGATCGGGGGGAGCCTCTGTTTCTGGCGGGATCGGGGGGAGCCTCTGTTTCTGGCGGGATCGGGGGGGGCCTCTGTTTCTGGCGGGATCGGGGGGAGCCTCTGTTTCTGGCGGGATCGGGGGGAGCCTCTGTTTCTGGCGGATCGGGGGGAGCCTCTGTTTCTGGCGGGATCGGGGGGAGCCTCTGTTTCTGGCGGGATCGGGGGGAGCCTCTGTTTCTGGCGGGATCGGGGGAGCCTCTGTTTCTGGCGGGATCGGGGGGTCCTCTGTGTTTCTGGCGGGATCGGGGGGGGCCTCTGTTTCTGGCGGGATCGGGGGGCCTCTGTTTCTGGCGGGATCGGGGGGCCTCTGTTTCTGGCGGGATCGGGGGGAGCCTCTGTTTCTGGCGGGATCGGGGGGAGCCTCTGTTTCTGGCGGGATCGGGGGGAGCCTCTGTTTCTGGCGGGATCGGGGGGAGCCTCTGTTTCTGGCGGGATCGGGGGGGCCTCTGTTTCTGGCGGGATCGGGGGGAGCCTCTGTTTCTGGCGGGATCGGGGGGCCTCTGTTTCTGGCGGGATCGGGGGGAGCCTCTGTTTCTGGCGGGATCGGGGGAGCCTCTGTTTCTGGCGGGATCGGGGGGAGCCTCTGTTTCTGGCGGGATCGGGGGGAGCCTCTGTTTCTGGCGGGATCGGGGGGAGCCTCTGTTTCTGGCGGGATCGGGGGGAGCCTGGCGGGATCGGGGGGAGCCTCTGTTTCTGGCGGGATCGGGGGGAGCCTCTGTTTCTGGCGGGATCGGGGGGGCCTCTGTTTCTGGCGGGATCGGGGGGAGCCTCTGTTTCTGGCGGGATCGGGGGGCCTCTGTTTCTGGCGGGATCGGGGGGCCTCTGTTTCTGGCGGGATCGGGGGGCCTCTGTTTCTGGCGGGATCGGGGGGAGCCTCTGTTTCTGGCGGGATCGGGGGGCCTCTGTTTCTGGCGGGATCGGGGGGCCTCTGTTTCTGGCGGGATCGGGGGGCCTCTGTTTCTGGCGGGATCGGGGGGGCCTCTGTTTCTGGCGGGATCGGGGGGGCCTCTGTTTCTGGCGGGATCGGGGGGAGCCTCTGTTTCTGGCGGGATCGGGGGGAGCCTCTGTTTCTGGCGGGATCGGGGGGGGCCTCTGTTTCTGGCGGGATCGGGGGGAGCCTCTGTTTCTGGCGGGATCGGGGGGAGCCTCTGTTTCTGGCGGGATCGGGGGGAGCCTCTGTTTCTGGCGGGATCGGGGGGAGCCTCTGTTTCTGGCGGGATCGGGGGGAGCCTCTGTTTCTGGCGGGATCGGGGGGAGCCTCTGTTTTTGGCGGGATCGGGGGGAGCCTCTGTTTTTGGCGGGATCGGGGGGAGCCTCTGTTTCTGGCGGGATCGGGGGGAGCCTCTGTTTCTGGCGGGATCGGGGGGAGCCTCTGTTTCTGGCGGGATCGGGGGGAGCCTCTGTTTCTGGCGGGATCGGGGGGGCCTCTGTTTCTGGCGGGATCGGGGAGCCTCTGTTTCTGGCGGGATCGGGGGGAGCCTCTGTTTCTGGCGGGATCGGGGGGAGCCTCTGTTTCTGGCGGGATCGGGGGGAGCCTCTGTTTCTGGCGGGATCGGGGGGAGCCTCTGTTTCTGGCGGGATCGGGGGGAGCCTCTGTTTCTGGCGGGATCGGGGGGAGCCTCTGTTTCTGGCGGGATCGGGGGGGCCTCTGTTTCTGGCGGGATCGGGGAGCCTCTGTTTCTGGCGGGATCGGGGGGAGCCTCTGTTTCTGGCGGGATCGGGGGGAGCCTCTGTTTCTGGCGGGATCGGGGGGAGCCTCTGTTTCTGGCGGGATCGGGGGGAGCCTCTGTTTCTGGCGGGATCGGGGGGAGCCTCTGTTTCTGGCGGGATCGGGGGGCCTCTGTTTCTGGCGGGATCGGGGGGAGCCTCTGTTTCTGGCGGGATCGGGGGGAGCCTCTGTTTCTGGCGGGATCGGGGGGAGCCTCTGTTTCTGGCGGGATCGGGGAGCCTCTGTTTCTGGCGGGATCGGGGGGGCCTCTGTTTCTGGCGGGATCGGGGGGAGCCTCTGTTTCTGGCGGGATCGGGGGGAGCCTCTGTTTCTGGCGGGATCGGGGGGCCTCTGTTTCTGGCGGGATCGGGGGGAGCCTCTGTTTCTGGCGGGATCGGGGGGCCTCTGTTTCTGGCGGGATCGGGGGGAGCCTCTGTTTCTGGCGGGATCGGGGGGAGCCTCTGTTTCTGGCGGGATCGGGGGGAGCCTCTGTTTCTGGCGGGATCGGGGGGAGCCTCTGTTTCTGGCGGGATCGGGGGGAGCCTCTGTTTCTGGCGGGATCGGGGGGAGCCTCTGTTTCTGGCGGGATCGGGGGGGTCATACAGTCGATCTTTAGGACTCTCTCTCTCTCAGACTCGCTCCTCTGGACGGTGAGGAAGATTTGGTCGCCACGAACGCCCTGAAGGATTTTCCGAATCCCAAGCACCTCCTGTCCTCCGTCATCCAGGTGGCCACGTCCTCCAACGGTCCCAAGGTACGGGGGAGGGGGAGGGGGCGGGGCTTCTCTCCAATGATAAAAGTCACGCAGGTTGGAGGAGAGTTCAGAGTGCGGATTTCTCACCCCTCCTTCTTCTTCCTCCACAGGACTTCATCTATTACCAGCACGAGGGGGGGGGGCGCCTGAAGACCTGCCGCCTGACCCTCAGCTGGCCGCAGCCCTTCACCTTCGTGGCTCACGGCCTGCGGCGCACCGAAGCGGAGAGGAAGGCGGCTGCCCTGGGCTGTCAGAAACTGAAGGTGGGGGGCGGGGATTCCGCTTCTTTGTCACTGATTGGTCTATTTATAGAAAGTATCTGCAGAGCTCTTTGCCTATAAATTCTATTTTTGGAGCGTGAAGGAAAATCCAATGTTCTCGGGCTGTTTTCTCTGCAGGTCGAATGTTATTCATTGAAGAAGAAAAAAAAAACAGCATCAATGGGGGGAAAAAAAAAATACTGCAATGTAACCACTAGATGGAGCTGATGACCTTTATTATTTTCGGTGCTCCTCTGTGCCATCTAGTGGCCATAATGTAGTATTTTCCATAATCACACAGGGGGTGTTTTTTTTTTTTTCTTTCGATGAATAAACACCCCCTGTGTGATTATGGAAAATACTACATTATGGCCACTAGATGGCACAGAGGAGCACCGAAAATAATTTTGGTCATCAGCTCCATCTAGTGGTTACATTGCAGTATTTTTTTTCCCCATTGATGCTGTTTTTTTGTTTTTTTCTTTCAATGAATAACATTCGACCTGCAGAGAAAACAGCCTGAGAACATTTTCCTGCTTCTGCTCTGAAGTTCTTCTTACCAGAGAGTTTTCTGACAGTGTCCTCCCCCCCCCCCCCTCCTTCCCCACCCCCCCCTCTCTCTTTCAGGATCTCGGCCTCCTGGACCCGAATAACAAGCCGCTGACGCACGCCATGTACCACCTCTCCGCCGTCCAGAAGTTGCGGGAGGAGCATCGGCAGGCGCGGCGGTTCCAGGTCCCGGAAGACCTGCTGATAAGAATGGAGAATTACTTTCAGGAGGTGAGTCCTCCGTGTCAATGGTGCTTCCTGTTCCTCGGGGGAGGGGTGAGGGGGGCGTTGCCCACCAAGGGGGCGTATTCATTAAAACAATGTCCTGGGAAGCTGCTTATTCATTTTTATTCGGTGTGCATGGGGCCGGATGTTCTCAAGATATTTTCTCTACAGGTCGAATGTTTTTGTTCATTATAAATAGAATGATTTTGGGGAAAATGCCTCCTGATGGCCACTAGATGGAGCTGACGATCGTAGCAAATATTCATTTCTTATCTTATGACCATCGGCTCCATCTAGTGGCCATAATGTAGAATATTTCCGATTTACTCTGAATCTGTATGAATGAATAACATTCGACTGGGAGAGAAAATAGCCCAATAACATTCGACTTGACTCCGCCCCATTCCACAGAACAAATGTACATAGAAATTCACAGGATGAATAGTGAATGACAATACAATTTATTCTTTAGAAATACTCCCCTTAAAGTGAGAGCACGTCTTCTGTAATGGCTTTGTGGGCGGGGCAGAGACACAAACTACTGCAGGAAATCTCATCATTGTGGGAGGGGCAGAGACACAAACTACTGCAGGAAATCTCATTGTGGGAGGGGCAGAGACACAAACTACTGCAGGAAATCTCCTCATTGTGGGAGGGGCAGAGACACAAACTACTGCAGGAAATCTCCCCATTGTGGGAGGGGCAGAGACACAAACTACTGCAGGGAAATCTCCCCATTGTGGGAGGGGCAGAGACACAAACTACTGCAGGAAATCTCCCCATTGTGGGAGGGGCAGAGACACAAACTACTGCAGGAAATCTCCCCATTGTGGGAGGGGCAGAGACACAAACTACTGCAGGAAATCTCACCATTGTGGGAGGGGCAGAGACACAAACTACTGCAGGAAATCTCACCATTGTGGGAGGGGCAGAGACACAAACTACTGGGGGAAATCTCACCATTGTGGGAGGAGCAGAGACACAAACTACTGCAGGAAATCTCATCATTGTGGGAGGGGCAGAGACACAAACTACTGCAGGAAATCTCATCATTGTGGGAGGGGCAGAGACACAAACTACAGCAGGAAATCTCACCATTGTGGGAGGGGCAGAGACACAAACTACTGCAGGAAATCTCCTCATTGTGGGAGGGGCAGAGACACAAACTACTGCAGGAAATCTCCCCATTGTGGGAGGGGCAGAGACACAAACTACTGCAGGAAATCTCATCATTGTGGGAGGGGCAGAGACACAAACTACTGCAGGAAATCTCATCATTGTGGGAGGGGCAGAGACACAAACTACTGCAGGAAATCTCACTATTGTGGGAGGGGCAGAGACACAAACTACTGCAGGAAATCTCACCATTGTGGGAGGGGCAGAGACACAAACTACTGCAGGAAATCTCATCATTGTGGGAGGGGCAGAGACACAAACTACTGCAGGAAATCTCACCATTGTGGGAGGGGCAGAGACACAAACTACTGCAGGAAATCTCCCCATTGTGGGAGGGGCAGAGACACAAACTACAGCAGGAAATCTCCTCATTGTGGGAGGGGCAGAGACACAAACTATTGCAGGAAATCTCATCATTGTGGGAGGGGCAGAGACACAAACTACTGCGGGGAAATCTCACCATTGTGGGAGGGGCAGAGACACAAACTACTGCAGGAAATCTCACTATTGTGGGAGGGGCAGAGACACAAACTACTGCAGGAAATCTCACCATTGTGGGAGGGGCAGAGACACAAACTACTGCGGGGAAATCTCACCATTGTGGGAGGGGCAGAGACACAAACTACTGCAGGAAATCTCCTCATTGTGGGAGGGGCAGAGACACAAACTACTGCAGGAAATCTCACCATTGTGGGAGGGGCAGAGACACAAACTACTGCAGGAAATCTCCTCATTGTGGGAGGGGCAGAGACACAAACTACTGCAGGAAATCTCACCATTGTGGGAGGGGCAGAGACACAAACTACTGCAGGAAATCTCATCATTGTGGGAGGGGCAGAGACACAAACTACTGCAGGAAATCTCCCCATTGTGGGAGGGGCAGAGACACAAACTACTGCGGGGAAATCTCACCATTGTGGGAGGGGCAGAGACACAAACTACTGCAGGAAATCTCACCATTGTGGGAGGGGCAGAGACACAAACTACTGCGGGGAAATCTCACCATTGTGGGAGGGGCAGAGACACAAACTACTGCAGGAAATCTCCCCATTGTGGGCGGGGCAGAGACACAAACTACTGCAGGAAATCTCACCATTGTGGGAGGGGCAGAGACACAAACTACTGCAGGAAATCTCATCATTGTGGGAGGGGCAGAGACACAAACTACTGCAGGAAATCTCCCCATTGTGGGAGGGGCAGAGACACAAACTACTGCAGGAAATCTCATCATTGTGGGAGGGGCAGAGACACAAACTACTGCAGGAAATCTCACCATTGTGGGAGGGGCAGAGACACAAACTACTGCAGGAAATCTCATCATTGTGGGAGGGGCAGAGACACAAACTACTGCAGGAAATCTCCCCATTGTGGGAGGGGCAGAGACACAAACTACTGCAGGAAATCTCACCATTGTGGGCGGGGCAGAGACACAAACTACTGCAGGGAAATCTCACCATTGTGGGAGGAGCAGAGACACAAACTACTGCAGGAAATCTCACCATTGTGGGAGGAGCAGAGACACAAACTACTGCAGGGAAATCTCCCCATTGTGGGAGGAGCAGAGACACAAACTATTGCAGGAAATCTCACCATTGTGGGAGGGGCAGAGACACAAACTACTGCAGGAAATCTCCTCATTGTGGGAGGGGCAGAGACACAAACTACTGCAGGAAATCTCACCATTGTGGGAGGGGCAGAGACACAAACTACAGCAGGAAATCTCACCATTGTGGGAGGGGCAGAGACACAAACTACTGCAGGAAATCTCCTCATTGTGGGAGGGGCAGAGACACAAACTACTGCAGGAAATCTCACCATTGTGGGAGGGGCAGAGACACAAACTACTGCAGGAAATCTCACCATTGTGGGAGGGGCAGAGACACAAACTACTGCAGGAAATCTCACCATTGTGGGAGGGGCAGAGACACAAACTACTGCAGGAAATCTCACCATTGTGGGAGGGGCAGAGACACAAACTACTGCAGGAAATCTCACCATTGTGGGAGGGGCAGAGACACAAACTACTGCAGGAAATCTCCTCATTGTGGGAGGAGCAGAGACACAAACTACTGCAGGAAATCTCACCATTGTGGGAGGGGCAGAGACACAAACTACTGCGGGGAAATCTCACCATTGTGGGAGGGGCAGAGACACAAACTACTGCAGGAAATCTCACCATTGTGGGAGGGGCAGAGACACAAACTACTGCAGGAAATCTCATCATTGTGGGAGGGGCAGAGACACAAACTACTGCAGGAAATCTCACCATTGTGGGAGGAGCAGAGACACAAACTACTGCAGGAAATCTCACCATTGTGGGAGGGGCAGAGACACAAACTACTGCAGGAAATCTCACCATTGTGGGAGGGGCAGAGACACAAACTACTGCAGGAAATCTCCCCATCGTGGGAGGGGCAGAGACACAAACTACTGCAGGAAATCTCATCATTGTGGGAGGGGCAGAGACACAAACTACTGCAGGAAATCTCCCCATTGTGGGAGGGGCAGAGACACAAACTACTGCAGGAAATCTCCCCATTGTGGGCGGGGCAGAGACACAAACTACTGCAGGAAATCTCCTCATTGTGGGAGGGGCAGAGACACAAACTACTGCAGGAAATCTCCCCATTGTGGGAGGGGCAGAGACACAAACTACTGCAGGAAATCTCATCATTGTGGGAGGGGCAGAGACACAAACTACTGCAGGAAATCTCATCATTGTGGGAGGGGCAGAGACACAAACTACTGCAGGAAATCTCATCATTGTGGGAGGGGCAGAGACACAAACTACTGCAGGAAATCTCACCATTGTGGGAGGGGCAGAGACACAAACTACTGCAGGAAATCTCATCATTGTGGGAGGGGCAGAGACACAAACTACTGCAGGAAATCTCCCCATTGTGGGAGGAGCAGAGACACAAACTACTGCAGGAAATCTCCTCATTGTGGGAGGGGCAGAGACACAAACTACTGCAGGAAATCTCACCATTGTGGGAGGGGCAGAGACACAAACTACTGGGGGAAATCTCACCATTGTGGGAGGAGCAGAGACACAAACTACTGCAGGAAATCTCATCATTGTGGGAGGGGCAGAGACACAAACTACTGCAGGAAATCTCATCATTGTGGGAGGGGCAGAGACACAAACTACAGCAGGAAATCTCACCATTGTGGGAGGGGCAGAGACACAAACTACTGCAGGAAATCTCCTCATTGTGGGAGGGGCAGAGACACAAACTACTGCAGGAAATCTCCCCATTGTGGGAGGGGCAGAGACACAAACTACTGCAGGAAATCTCATCATTGTGGGAGGGGCAGAGACACAAACTACTGCAGGAAATCTCATCATTGTGGGAGGGGCAGAGACACAAACTACTGCAGGAAATCTCACTATTGTGGGAGGGGCAGAGACACAAACTACTGCAGGAAATCTCACCATTGTGGGAGGGGCAGAGACACAAACTACTGCAGGAAATCTCATCATTGTGGGAGGGGCAGAGACACAAACTACTGCAGGAAATCTCACCATTGTGGGAGGGGCAGAGACACAAACTACTGCAGGAAATCTCCCCATTGTGGGAGGGGCAGAGACACAAACTACAGCAGGAAATCTCCTCATTGTGGGAGGGGCAGAGACACAAACTATTGCAGGAAATCTCATCATTGTGGGAGGGGCAGAGACACAAACTACTGCGGGGAAATCTCACCATTGTGGGAGGGGCAGAGACACAAACTACTGCAGGAAATCTCACTATTGTGGGAGGGGCAGAGACACAAACTACTGCAGGAAATCTCACCATTGTGGGAGGGGCAGAGACACAAACTACTGCGGGGAAATCTCACCATTGTGGGAGGGGCAGAGACACAAACTACTGCAGGAAATCTCCTCATTGTGGGAGGGGCAGAGACACAAACTACTGCAGGAAATCTCACCATTGTGGGAGGGGCAGAGACACAAACTACTGCAGGAAATCTCCTCATTGTGGGAGGGGCAGAGACACAAACTACTGCAGGAAATCTCACCATTGTGGGAGGGGCAGAGACACAAACTACTGCAGGAAATCTCATCATTGTGGGAGGGGCAGAGACACAAACTACTGCAGGAAATCTCCCCATTGTGGGAGGGGCAGAGACACAAACTACTGCGGGGAAATCTCACCATTGTGGGAGGGGCAGAGACACAAACTACTGCAGGAAATCTCACCATTGTGGGAGGGGCAGAGACACAAACTACTGCGGGGAAATCTCACCATTGTGGGAGGGGCAGAGACACAAACTACTGCAGGAAATCTCCCCATTGTGGGCGGGGCAGAGACACAAACTACTGCAGGAAATCTCACCATTGTGGGAGGGGCAGAGACACAAACTACTGCAGGAAATCTCATCATTGTGGGAGGGGCAGAGACACAAACTACTGCAGGAAATCTCCCCATTGTGGGAGGGGCAGAGACACAAACTACTGCAGGAAATCTCATCATTGTGGGAGGGGCAGAGACACAAACTACTGCAGGAAATCTCACCATTGTGGGAGGGGCAGAGACACAAACTACTGCAGGAAATCTCATCATTGTGGGAGGGGCAGAGACACAAACTACTGCAGGAAATCTCCCCATTGTGGGAGGGGCAGAGACACAAACTACTGCAGGAAATCTCACCATTGTGGGCGGGGCAGAGACACAAACTACTGCAGGGAAATCTCACCATTGTGGGAGGAGCAGAGACACAAACTACTGCAGGAAATCTCACCATTGTGGGAGGAGCAGAGACACAAACTACTGCAGGGAAATCTCCCCATTGTGGGAGGAGCAGAGACACAAACTATTGCAGGAAATCTCACCATTGTGGGAGGGGCAGAGACACAAACTACTGCAGGAAATCTCCTCATTGTGGGAGGGGCAGAGACACAAACTACTGCAGGAAATCTCACCATTGTGGGAGGGGCAGAGACACAAACTACAGCAGGAAATCTCACCATTGTGGGAGGGGCAGAGACACAAACTACTGCAGGAAATCTCCTCATTGTGGGAGGGGCAGAGACACAAACTACTGCAGGAAATCTCACCATTGTGGGAGGGGCAGAGACACAAACTACTGCAGGAAATCTCACCATTGTGGGAGGGGCAGAGACACAAACTACTGCAGGAAATCTCACCATTGTGGGAGGGGCAGAGACACAAACTACTGCAGGAAATCTCCTCATTGTGGGAGGAGCAGAGACACAAACTACTGCAGGAAATCTCACCATTGTGGGAGGGGCAGAGACACAAACTACTGCGGGGAAATCTCACCATTGTGGGAGGGGCAGAGACACAAACTACTGCAGGAAATCTCACCATTGTGGGAGGGGCAGAGACACAAACTACTGCAGGAAATCTCATCATTGTGGGAGGGGCAGAGACACAAACTACTGCAGGAAATCTCACCATTGTGGGAGGAGCAGAGACACAAACTACTGCAGGAAATCTCACCATTGTGGGAGGGGCAGAGACACAAACTACTGCGGGGAAATCTCATCATTGTGGGAGGGGCAGAGACACAAACTACTGCGGGGAAATCTCACCATTGTGGGAGGGGCAGACACAAACTACTGCAGGAAATCTCATCATTGTGGGAGGGGCAGAGACACAAACTACTGCAGGAAATCTCACCATTGTGGGAGGGGCAGAGACACAAACTACTGCAGGAAATCTCCCCATTGTGGGAGGGGCAGAGACACAAACTACAGCAGGAAATCTCCTCATTGTGGGAGGGGCAGAGACACAAACTATTGCAGGAAATCTCATCATTGTGGGAGGGGCAGAGACACAAACTACTGCAGGAAATCTCCTCATTGTGGGAGGGGCAGAGACACAAACTACTGCAGGAAATCTCCTCATTGTGGGAGGGGCAGAGACACAAACTACTGCAGGAAATCTCACCATTGTGGGAGGGGCAGAGACACAAACTACTGCAGGAAATCTCCTCATTGTGGGAGGGGCAGAGACACAAACTACTGCAGGAAATCTCACCATTGTGGGAGGGGCAGAGACACAAACTACTGCGGGGAAATCTCACCATTGTGGGAGGAGCAGAGACACAAACTACTGCAGGAAATCTCCTCATTGTGGGAGGGGCAGAGACACAAACTACTGCAGGAAATCTCCTCATTGTGGGAGGGGCAGAGACACAAACTACTGCAGGAAATCTCACTATTGTGGGAGGGGCAGAGACACAAACTACTGCAGGAAATCTCACCATTGTGGGAGGGGCAGAGACACAAACTACTGCAGGAAATCTCACCATTGTGGGAGGGGCAGAGACACAAACTACTGCAGGAAATCTCCTCATTGTGGGAGGGGCAGAGACACAAACTACTGCAGGAAATCTCCTCATTGTGGGAGGGGCAGAGACACAAACTACAGCAGGAAATCTCACCATTGTGGGAGGGGCAGAGACACAAACTACTGCAGGAAATCTCATCATTGTGGGAGGGGCAGAGACACAAACTACTGCAGGAAATCTCACCATTGTGGGAGGGGCAGAGACACAAACTACTGCAGGAAATCTCACCATTGTGGGAGGGGCAGAGACACAAACTACAGCAGGAAATCTCACCATTGTGGGAGGGGCAGAGACACAAACTACTGCAGGAAATCTCCTCATTGTGGGAGGGGCAGAGACACAAACTACTGCAGGAAATCTCACCATTGTGGGAGGGGCAGAGACACAAACTACTGCAGGAAATCTCACCATTGTGGGAGGGGCAGAGACACAAACTACTGCAGGAAATCTCACCATTGTGGGAGGGGCAGAGACACAAACTACTGCAGGAAATCTCCTCATTGTGGGAGGAGCAGAGACACAAACTACTGCAGGAAATCTCACCATTGTGGGAGGGGCAGAGACACAAACTACTGCGGGGAAATCTCACCATTGTGGGAGGGGCAGAGACACAAACTACTGCAGGAAATCTCACCATTGTGGGAGGGGCAGAGACACAAACTACTGCAGGAAATCTCATCATTGTGGGAGGGGCAGAGACACAAACTACTGCAGGAAATCTCATCATTGTGGGAGGGGCAGAGACACAAACTACTGCAGGAAATCTCACCATTGTGGGAGGAGCAGAGACACAAACTACTGCAGGAAATCTCACCATTGTGGGAGGGGCAGAGACACAAACTACTGCGGGGAAATCTCACCATTGTGGGAGGGGCAGAGACACAAACTACTGCAGGAAATCTCACCATTGTGGGAGGGGCAGAGACACAAACTACTGCAGGAAATCTCATCATTGTGGGAGGGGCAGAGACACAAACTACTGCAGGAAATCTCCCCATTGTGGGAGGGGCAGAGACACAAACTACAGCAGGAAATCTCCTCATTGTGGGAGGGGCAGAGACACAAACTATTGCAGGAAATCTCATCATTGTGGGAGGGGCAGAGACACAAACTACTGCAGGAAATCTCCTCATTGTGGGAGGGGCAGAGACACAAACTACTGCAGGAAATCTCACCATTGTGGGAGGGGCAGAGACACAAACTACTGCGGGGAAATCTCACCATTGTGGGAGGAGCAGAGACACAAACTACTGCAGGAAATCTCCTCATTGTGGGAGGGGCAGAGACACAAACTACTGCAGGAAATCTCCTCATTGTGGGAGGGGCAGAGACACAAACTACTGCAGGAAATCTCACTATTGTGGGAGGGGCAGAGACACAAACTACTGCAGGAAATCTCACCATTGTGGGAGGGGCAGAGACACAAACTACTGCAGGAAATCTCACCATTGTGGGAGGGGCAGAGACACAAACTACTGCAGGAAATCTCCTCATTGTGGGAGGGGCAGAGACACAAACTACTGCAGGAAATCTCCTCATTGTGGGAGGGGCAGAGACACAAACTACAGCAGGAAATCTCACCATTGTGGGAGGGGCAGAGACACAAACTACTGCAGGAAATCTCATCATTGTGGGAGGGGCAGAGACACAAACTACTGCAGGAAATCTCACCATTGTGGGAGGGGCAGAGACACAAACTACTGCAGGAAATCTCCTCATTGTGGGAGGGGCAGAGACACAAACTACTGCAGGAAATCTCCCCATTGTGGGAGGGGCAGAGACACAAACTACTGCAGGAAATCTCCCCATTGTGGGAGGGGCAGAGACACAAACTACAGCAGGAAATCTCCTCATTGTGGGAGGGGCAGAGACACAAACTACTGCAGGAAATCTCCCCATTGTGGGAGGGGCAGAGACACAAACTACTGCAGGGAAATCTCACCATTGTGGGAGGGGCAGAGACACAAACTACTGCAGGAAATCTCCCCATTGTGGGAGGGGCAGAGACACAAACTACTGCAGGGAAATCTCACCATTGTGGGCGGGGCAGAGACACAAACTACTGCAGGAAATCTCACCATTGTGGGAGGGGCAGAGACACAAACTACTGCAGGGAAATCTCACCATTGTGGGAGGGGCAGAGACACAAACTACTGCAGGAAATCTCACCATTGTGGGAGGGGCAGAGACACAAACTACTGCAGGAAATCTCCCCATTGTGGGCGGGGCAGAGACACAAACTACTGCAGGAAATCTCCCCATTGTGGGAGGAGCAGAGACACAAACTACTGCAGGAAATCTCACCATTGTGGGAGGGGCAGAGACACAACTACTGCAGGAAATCTCCCCATTGTGGGAGGGGCAGAGACACAAACTACTGCAGGAAATCTCACCATTGTGGGAGGGGCTGAGACACAAACTACTGCAGGGAAATCTCACCATTGTGGGAGGGGCAGAGACACAAACTACTGCAGGGAATCTCCCCATTGTGGGAGGGGCAGAGACACAAACTACTGCAGGAAATCTCACCATTGTGGGAGGGGCAGAGACACAAACTACTGC
The DNA here is from genome assembly GCA_029206835.1 of Rana muscosa. Lineage (NCBI taxonomy): Eukaryota > Metazoa > Chordata > Amphibia > Anura > Ranidae > Rana > Rana muscosa. The sequence continues at coordinate 217,810,800 of JARGYO010005626.1, read as the reverse complement.
GGGGAAATCTCACCATTGTGGGAGGGGCAGAGACACAAACTACTGCAGGGAATCTCACCATTGTGGGAGGGGCAGAGACACAAACTACTGCAGGAAATCTCCTCATTGTGGGAGGGGCAGAGACACAAACTACAGCAGGAAATCTCACCATTGTGGGAGGGGCAGAGACACAAACTACTGCGGGGAAATCTCACCATTGTGGGAGGGGCAGAGACACAAACTACTGCAGGAAATCTCATCATTGTGGGAGGGGCAGAGACACAAACTACTGCAGGAAATCTCACCATTGTGGGAGGAGCAGAGACACAAACTACTGCAGGAAATCTCACCATTGTGGGAGGAGCAGAGACACAAACTACTGCGGGGAAATCTCACCATTGTGGGAGGGGCAGAGACACAAACTACTGCAGGAAATCTCCCCATTGTGGGCGGGGCAGAGACACAAACTACTGCAGGAAATCTCCCCATTGTGGGAGGGGCAGAGACACAAACTACAGCAGGAAATCTCATCATTGTGGGAGGGGCAGAGACACAAACTACAGCAGGAAATCTCACCATTGTGGGAGGGGCAGAGACACAAACTACTGCGGGGAAATCTCACCATTGTGGGAGGAGCAGAGACACAAACTACTGCAGGAAATCTCCCCATTGTGGGAGGGGCAGAGACACAAACTACTGCAGGGAAATCTCACCATTGTGGGAGGGGCAGAGACACAAACTACTGCAGGAAATCTCCCCATTGTGGGGGGGGGGGCAGAGACACAAACTACTGCAGGAAATCTCACCATTGTGGGAGGGGCAGAGACACAAACTACTGCGGGGAAATCTCACCATTGTGTGAGGAGCAGAGACACAAACTACTGCGGGGAAATCTCACCATTGTGGGAGGGGCAGAGACACAAACTACTGCGGGGAAATCTCACCATTGTGGGAGGGGCAGAGACACAAACTACTGCAGGAAATCTCACCATTGTGGGAGGGGCAGAGACACAAACTACTGCAGGAAATCTCATCATTGTGGGAGGGGCAGAGACACAAACTACTGCAGGAAATCTCCCCATTGTGGGAGGGGCAGAGACACAAACCACTGCAGGAAATCTCATCATTGTGGGAGGGGCAGAGACACAAACTACTGCAGGAAATCTCACCATTGTGGGAGGAGCAGAGACACAAACTACTGCAGGAAATCTCATCATTGTGGGAGGGGCAGAGACACAAACTACTGCGGGGAAATCTCACCATTGTGTGAGGAGCAGAGACACAAACTACTGCGGGGAAATCTCACCATTGTGGGAGGGGCAGAGACACAAACTACTGCGGGGAAATCTCACCATTGTGGGAGGGGCAGAGACACAAACTACTGCAGGAAATCTCACCATTGTGGGAGGGGCAGAGACACAAACTACTGCAGGAAATCTCATCATTGTGGGAGGGGCAGAGACACAAACTACTGCAGGAAATCTCCCCATTGTGGGAGGGGCAGAGACACAAACTACTGCAGGAAATCTCACCATTGTGGGAGGGGCAGAGACACAAACTACTGCAGGAAATCTCACCATTGTGGGAGGGGCAGAGACACAAACTACTGCAGGAAATCTCCCCATTGTGGGAGGGGCAGAGACACAAACCACTGCAGGAAATCTCATCATTGTGGGAGGGGCAGAGACACAAACTACTGCAGGAAATCTCACCATTGTGGGAGGAGCAGAGACAAACTACTGCAGGAAATCTCACCATTGTGGGAGGAGCAGAGACACAAACTACTGCGGGGAAATCTCACCATTGTGGGAGGAGCAGAGACACAAACTATTGCAGGAAATCTCATCATTGTGGGAGGGGCAGAGACACAAACTACTGCAGGAAATCTCACCATTGTGGGAGGGGCAGAGACACAAACTACTGCAGGAAATCTCCTCATTGTGGGAGGGGCAGAGACACAAACTACAGCAGGAAATCTCACCATTGTGGGAGGGGCAGAGACACAAACTACTGCAGGAAATCTCACCATTGTGGGAGGGGCAGAGACACAAACTACTGCAGGAAATCTCACCATTGTGGGAGGGGCAGAGACACAAACTACTGCAGGAAATCTCACCATTGTGGGAGGGGCAGAGACACAAACTACTGCAGGAAATCTCCTCATTGTGGGAGGGGCAGAGACACAAACTACTGCAGGAAATCTCCTCATTGTGGGAGGGGCAGAGACACAAACTACAGCAGGAAATCTCACCATTGTGGGAGGGGCAGAGACACAAACTACTGCAGGAAATCTCACCATTGTGGGAGGGGCAGAGACACAAACTACTGCAGGAAATCTCATCATTGTGGGAGGGGCAGAGACACAAACTACTGCAGGAAATCTCACCATTGTGGGAGGAGCAGAGACACAAACTACTGCAGGAAATCTCACCATTGTGGGAGGAGCAGAGACACAAACTACTGCGGGGAAATCTCACCATTGTGGGAGGAGCAGAGACAAACTATTGCAGGAAATCTCATCATTGTGGGAGGGGCAGAGACACAAAATACTGCAGGAAATCTCCCCATTGTGGGAGGAGCAGAGACACAAACTACTGCGGGGAAATCTCACCATTGTGGGAGGGGCAGAGACACAAACTACTGCAGGAAATCTCACCATTGTGGGAGGGGCAGAGACACAAACTACTGCAGGAAATCTCATCATTGTGGGAGGGGCAGAGACACAAACTACTGCAGGAAATCTCACCATTGTGGGAGGAGCAGAGACACAAACTACTGCAGGAAATCTCCCCATTGTGGGAGGGGCAGAGACACAACTACTGCAGGAAATCTCCCCATTGTGGGAGGGGCAGAGACACAAACTACTGCAGGGAAATCTCACCATTGTGGGCGGGGCAGAGACACAAACTACTGCAGGAAATCTCACCATTGTGGGAGGGGCAGAGACACAAACTACTGCAGGGAAATCTCACCATTGTGGGAGGAGCAGAGACACAAACTACTGCAGGAAATCTCACCATTGTGGGAGGGGCAGAGACACAACTACTGCAGGAAATCTCCCCATTGTGGGAGGGGCAGAGACACAAACTACTGCAGGAAATCTCCCCATTGTGGGAGGGGCAGAGACACAAACTACTGCAGGGAAATCTCCCCATTGTGGGCGGGGCAGAGACACAAACTACTGCAGGGAAATCTCACCATTGTGGGAGGAGCAGAGACACAAACTACTGCAGGAAATCTCACCATTGTGGGAGGGGCAGAGACACAACTACTGCAGGAAATCTCCCCATTGTGGGAGGGGCAGAGACACAAACTACTGCAGGAAATCTCCCCATTGTGGGAGGGGCAGAGACACAAACTACTGCAGGGAAATCTCCCCATTGTGGGCGGGGCAGAGACACAAACTACTGCTGGAAATCTCCCCATTGTGGGAGGGGCTGAGACACAAACTACTGCAGGAAATCTCCCCATTGTGGGAGGGGCAGAGACACAAACTACTGCAGGAAATCTCCCCATTGTGGGAGGGGCAGAGACACAAACTACTGCTGGAAATCTCCCCATTGTGGGAGGGGCTGAGACACAAACTACTGCAGGAAATCTCACCATTGTGGGAGGGGCTGAGACACAAACTACTGCAGGAAATCTCCCCATTGTGGGAGGGGCAGAGACACAAACTACTGCAGGAAATCTCCCCATTGTGGGAGGGGCAGAGACACAAACTACTGCAGGGAAATCTTCCCATTGTGGGCGGGGCAGAGACACAAACTACTGCTGGAAATCTCCCCATTGTGGGCGGGGCAGAGACACAAACTACTGCAGGAAATCTCCCCATTGTGGGCGGGGCAGAGACACAAACTACTGCAGGGAAATCTCACCATTGTGGGAGGGGCAGAGACACAAACTACTGCAGGGAATCTCCCCATTGTGGGAGGGGCAGAGACACAAACTACTGCAGGAAATCTCCCCATTGTGGGAGGAGCAGAGACACAAACTACTGCAGGAAATCTCCCCATTGTGGGAGGGGCAGAGACACAAACTACTGCAGGAAATCTCCCCATTGTGGGAGGAGCAGAGACACAAACTACTGCAGGAAATCTCACCATTGTGGGAGGAGCAGAGACACAAACTACTGCAGGGAAATCTCACCATTGTGGGAGGGGCAGAGACACAAACTACTGCAGGAAATCTCACCATTGTGGGAGGGGCAGAGACACAAACTACTGCAGGAAATCTCCCCATTGTGGGAGGGGCAGAGACACAAACTACTGCAGGAAATCTCCCCATTGTGGGCGGGGCAGAGACACAAACTACTGCAGGAAATCTCCCCATTGTGGGAGGGGCAGAGACACAAACTACTGCAGGGAAATCTCACCATTGTGGGCGGGGCAGAGACACAAACTACTGCAGGAAATCTCACCATTGTGGGAGGGGCAGAGACACAAACTACTGCAGGAAATCTCACCATTGTGGGAGGGGCAGAGACACAAACTACTGCAGGGAAATCTCACCATTGTGGGAGGGGCAGAGACACAAACTACTGCAGGAAATCTCACCATTGTGGGAGGGGCAGAGACACAAACTACTGCAGGAAATCTCCCCATTGTGGGCGGGGCAGAGACACAAACTACTGCAGGAAATCTCCCCATTGTGGGAGGAGCAGAGACACAAACTACTGCAGGAAATCTCACCATTGTGGGAGGGGCAGAGACACAACTACTGCAGGAAATCTCCCCATTGTGGGAGGGGCAGAGACACAAACTACTGCAGGAAATCTCCCCATTGTGGGAGGGGCAGAGACACAAACTACTGCAGGGAAATCTCCCCATTGTGGGCGGGGCAGAGACACAAACTACTGCTGGAAATCTCCCCATTGTGGGAGGGGCTGAGACACAAACTACTGCAGGAAATCTCCCCATTGTGGGAGGGGCAGAGACACAAACTACTGCAGGAAATCTCCCCATTGTGGGAGGGGCAGAGACACAAACTACTGCTGGAAATCTCCCCATTGTGGGAGGGGCTGAGACACAAACTACTGCAGGAAATCTCACCATTGTGGGAGGGGCTGAGACACAAACTACTGCAGGAAATCTCCCCATTGTGGGAGGGGCAGAGACACAAACTACTGCAGGAAATCTCCCCATTGTGGGAGGGGCAGAGACACAAACTACTGCAGGGAAATCTCCCCATTGTGGGCGGGGCAGAGACACAAACTACTGCTGGAAATCTCCCCATTGTGGGCGGGGCAGAGACACAAACTACTGCAGGAAATCTCCCCATTGTGGGCGGGGCAGAGACACAAACTACTGCAGGGAAATCTCACCATTGTGGGAGGGGCAGAGACACAAACTACTGCAGGGAATCTCCCCATTGTGGGAGGGGCAGAGACACAAACTACTGCAGGAAATCTCCCCATTGTGGGAGGAGCAGAGACACAAACTACTGCAGGAAATCTCCCCATTGTGGGAGGGGCAGAGACACAAACTAATGCAGGGAAATCTCATCATTGTGGGAGGGGCAGAGACACAAACTACTGCAGGGAAATCTCACCATTGTGGGAGGGGCAGAGACACAAACTACTGCAGGGAAATCTCATCATTGTGGGAGGGGCAGAGACACAAACTACTGCAGGAAATCTCCCCATTGTGGGAGGAGCAGAGACACAAACTACTGCAGGAAATCTCCCCATTGTGGGAGGGGCAGAGACACAAACTAATGCAGGGAAATCTCATCATTGTGGGAGGGGCAGAGACACAAACTACTGCAGGGAAATCTCACCATTGTGGGAGGGGCAGAGACACAAACTACTGCAGGGAAATCTCATCATTGTGGGAGGGGCAGAGACACAAACTACTGCTGGAAATCTCCCCATTGTGGGAGGGGCTGAGACACAAACTACTGCAGGAAATCTCACCATTGTGGGAGGGGCTGAGACACAAACTACTGCAGGAAATCTCCCCATTGTGGGAGGGGCAGAGACACAAACTACTGCAGGAAATCTCCCCATTGTGGGAGGGGCAGAGACACAAACTACTGCAGGGAAATCTCCCCATTGTGGGCGGGGCAGAGACACAAACTACTGCTGGAAATCTCCCCATTGTGGGCGGGGCAGAGACACAAACTACTGCAGGAAATCTCCCCATTGTGGGCGGGGCAGAGACACAAACTACTGCAGGGAAATCTCACCATTGTGGGAGGGGCAGAGACACAAACTACTGCAGGGAATCTCCCCATTGTGGGAGGGGCAGAGACACAAACTACTGCAGGAAATCTCCCCATTGTGGGAGGAGCAGAGACACAAACTACTGCAGGAAATCTCCCCATTGTGGGAGGGGCAGAGACACAAACTAATGCAGGGAAATCTCATCATTGTGGGAGGGGCAGAGACACAAACTACTGCAGGGAAATCTCACCATTGTGGGAGGGGCAGAGACACAAACTACTGCAGGGAAATCTCATCATTGTGGGAGGGGCAGAGACACAAACTACTGCGGGGAAATCTCACCATTGTGGGAGGGGCAGAGACACAAACTACTGCAGGAAATCTCACCATTGTGGGAGGGGCAGAGACACAAACTACTGCAGGAAATCTCATCATTGTGGGAGGGGCAGAGACACAAACTACTGCAGGAAATCTCCCCATTGTGGGAGGGGCAGAGACACAAACCACTGCAGGAAATCTCATCATTGTGGGAGGGGCAGAGACACAAACTACTGCAGGAAATCTCACCATTGTGGGAGGAGCAGAGACACAAACTACTGCAGGAAATCTCATCATTGTGGGAGGGGCAGAGACACAAACTACTGCGGGGAAATCTCACCATTGTGTGAGGAGCAGAGACACAAACTACTGCGGGGAAATCTCACCATTGTGGGAGGGGCAGAGACACAAACTACTGCGGGGAAATCTCACCATTGTGGGAGGGGCAGAGACACAAACTACTGCAGGAAATCTCACCATTGTGGGAGGGGCAGAGACACAAACTACTGCAGGAAATCTCATCATTGTGGGAGGGGCAGAGACACAAACTACTGCAGGAAATCTCCCCATTGTGGGAGGGGCAGAGACACAAACTACTGCAGGAAATCTCACCATTGTGGGAGGGGCAGAGACACAAACTACTGCAGGAAATCTCACCATTGTGGGAGGGGCAGAGACACAAACTACTGCAGGAAATCTCCCCATTGTGGGAGGGGCAGAGACACAAACCACTGCAGGAAATCTCATCATTGTGGGAGGGGCAGAGACACAAACTACTGCAGGAAATCTCACCATTGTGGGAGGAGCAGAGACAAACTACTGCAGGAAATCTCACCATTGTGGGAGGAGCAGAGACACAAACTACTGCGGGGAAATCTCACCATTGTGGGAGGAGCAGAGACACAAACTATTGCAGGAAATCTCATCATTGTGGGAGGGGCAGAGACACAAACTACTGCAGGAAATCTCACCATTGTGGGAGGGGCAGAGACACAAACTACTGCAGGAAATCTCCTCATTGTGGGAGGGGCAGAGACACAAACTACAGCAGGAAATCTCACCATTGTGGGAGGGGCAGAGACACAAACTACTGCAGGAAATCTCCTCATTGTGGGAGGGGCAGAGACACAAACTACTGCAGGAAATCTCACCATTGTGGGAGGGGCAGAGACACAAACTACAGCAGGAAATCTCACCATTGTGGGAGGGGCAGAGACACAAACTACTGCAGGAAATCTCACCATTGTGGGAGGGGCAGAGACACAAACTACTGCAGGAAATCTCCTCATTGTGGGAGGGGCAGAGACACAAACTACAGCAGGAAATCTCCTCATTGTGGGAGGGGCAGAGACACAAACTACAGCAGGAAATCTCACCATTGTGGGAGGGGCAGAGACACAAACTACTGCAGGAAATCTCACCATTGTGGGAGGGGCAGAGACACAAACTACTGCAGGAAATCTCACCATTGTGGGAGGGGCAGAGACACAAACTACTGCAGGAAATCTCACCATTGTGGGAGGGGCAGAGACACAAACTACTGCAGGAAATCTCCTCATTGTGGGAGGGGCAGAGACACAAACTACTGCAGGAAATCTCCTCATTGTGGGAGGGGCAGAGACACAAACTACAGCAGGAAATCTCACCATTGTGGGAGGGGCAGAGACACAAACTACTGCAGGAAATCTCACCATTGTGGGAGGGGCAGAGACACAAACTACTGCAGGAAATCTCATCATTGTGGGAGGGGCAGAGACACAAACTACTGCAGGAAATCTCACCATTGTGGGAGGAGCAGAGACACAAACTACTGCAGGAAATCTCACCATTGTGGGAGGAGCAGAGACACAAACTACTGCGGGGAAATCTCACCATTGTGGGAGGAGCAGAGACACAAACTATTGCAGGAAATCTCATCATTGTGGGAGGGGCAGAGACACAAAATACTGCAGGAAATCTCCCCATTGTGGGAGGAGCAGAGACACAAACTACTGCGGGGAAATCTCACCATTGTGGGAGGGGCAGAGACACAAACTACTGCAGGAAATCTCACCATTGTGGGAGGGGCAGAGACACAAACTACTGCAGGAAATCTCATCATTGTGGGAGGGGCAGAGACACAAACTACTGCAGGAAATCTCACCATTGTGGGAGGAGCAGAGACACAAACTACTGCAGGAAATCTCCCCATTGTGGGAGGGGCAGAGACACAACTACTGCAGGAAATCTCCCCATTGTGGGAGGGGCAGAGACACAAACTACTGCAGGGAAATCTCACCATTGTGGGCGGGGCAGAGACACAAACTACTGCAGGAAATCTCACCATTGTGGGAGGGGCAGAGACACAAACTACTGCAGGGAAATCTCACCATTGTGGGAGGGGCAGAGACACAAACTACTGCAGGAAATCTCACCATTGTGGGAGGGGCAGAGACACAAACTACTGCAGGAAATCTCCCCATTGTGGGCGGGGCAGAGACACAAACTACTGCAGGAAATCTCCCCATTGTGGGAGGAGCAGAGACACAAACTACTGCAGGAAATCTCACCATTGTGGGAGGGGCAGAGACACAACTACTGCAGGAAATCTCCCCATTGTGGGAGGGGCAGAGACACAAACTACTGCAGGAAATCTCCCCATTGTGGGAGGGGCAGAGACACAAACTACTGCAGGGAAATCTCCCCATTGTGGGCGGGGCAGAGACACAAACTACTGCTGGAAATCTCCCCATTGTGGGAGGGGCTGAGACACAAACTACTGCAGGAAATCTCCCCATTGTGGGAGGGGCAGAGACACAAACTACTGCAGGAAATCTCCCCATTGTGGGAGGGGCAGAGACACAAACTACTGCTGGAAATCTCCCCATTGTGGGAGGGGCTGAGACACAAACTACTGCAGGAAATCTCACCATTGTGGGAGGGGCTGAGACACAAACTACTGCAGGAAATCTCCCCATTGTGGGAGGGGCAGAGACACAAACTACTGCAGGAAATCTCCCCATTGTGGGAGGGGCAGAGACACAAACTACTGCAGGGAAATCTTCCCATTGTGGGCGGGGCAGAGACACAAACTACTGCTGGAAATCTCCCCATTGTGGGCGGGGCAGAGACACAAACTACTGCAGGAAATCTCCCCATTGTGGGCGGGGCAGAGACACAAACTACTGCAGGGAAATCTCACCATTGTGGGAGGGGCAGAGACACAAACTACTGCAGGGAATCTCCCCATTGTGGGAGGGGCAGAGACACAAACTACTGCAGGAAATCTCCCCATTGTGGGAGGAGCAGAGACACAAACTACTGCAGGAAATCTCCCCATTGTGGGAGGGGCAGAGACACAAACTACTGCAGGAAATCTCCCCATTGTGGGAGGAGCAGAGACACAAACTACTGCAGGAAATCTCACCATTGTGGGAGGAGCAGAGACACAAACTACTGCAGGGAAATCTCACCATTGTGGGAGGGGCAGAGACACAAACTACTGCAGGAAATCTCACCATTGTGGGAGGGGCAGAGACACAAACTACTGCAGGAAATCTCCCCATTGTGGGAGGGGCAGAGACACAAACTACTGCAGGAAATCTCCCCATTGTGGGCGGGGCAGAGACACAAACTACTGCAGGAAATCTCCCCATTGTGGGAGGGGCAGAGACACAAACTACTGCAGGGAAATCTCACCATTGTGGGCGGGGCAGAGACACAAACTACTGCAGGAAATCTCACCATTGTGGGAGGGGCAGAGACACAAACTACTGCAGGAAATCTCACCATTGTGGGAGGGGCAGAGACACAAACTACTGCAGGGAAATCTCACCATTGTGGGAGGGGCAGAGACACAAACTACTGCAGGAAATCTCACCATTGTGGGAGGGGCAGAGACACAAACTACTGCAGGAAATCTCCCCATTGTGGGCGGGGCAGAGACACAAACTACTGCAGGAAATCTCCCCATTGTGGGAGGAGCAGAGACACAAACTACTGCAGGAAATCTCACCATTGTGGGAGGGGCAGAGACACAACTACTGCAGGAAATCTCCCCATTGTGGGAGGGGCAGAGACACAAACTACTGCAGGAAATCTCCCCATTGTGGGAGGGGCAGAGACACAAACTACTGCAGGGAAATCTCCCCATTGTGGGCGGGGCAGAGACACAAACTACTGCTGGAAATCTCCCCATTGTGGGAGGGGCTGAGACACAAACTACTGCAGGAAATCTCCCCATTGTGGGAGGGGCAGAGACACAAACTACTGCAGGAAATCTCCCCATTGTGGGAGGGGCAGAGACACAAACTACTGCTGGAAATCTCCCCATTGTGGGAGGGGCTGAGACACAAACTACTGCAGGAAATCTCACCATTGTGGGAGGGGCTGAGACACAAACTACTGCAGGAAATCTCCCCATTGTGGGAGGGGCAGAGACACAAACTACTGCAGGAAATCTCCCCATTGTGGGAGGGGCAGAGACACAAACTACTGCAGGGAAATCTCCCCATTGTGGGCGGGGCAGAGACACAAACTACTGCTGGAAATCTCCCCATTGTGGGCGGGGCAGAGACACAAACTACTGCAGGAAATCTCCCCATTGTGGGCGGGGCAGAGACACAAACTACTGCAGGGAAATCTCACCATTGTGGGAGGGGCAGAGACACAAACTACTGCAGGGAATCTCCCCATTGTGGGAGGGGCAGAGACACAAACTACTGCAGGAAATCTCCCCATTGTGGGAGGAGCAGAGACACAAACTACTGCAGGAAATCTCCCCATTGTGGGAGGGGCAGAGACACAAACTAATGCAGGGAAATCTCATCATTGTGGGAGGGGCAGAGACACAAACTACTGCAGGGAAATCTCACCATTGTGGGAGGGGCAGAGACACAAACTACTGCAGGGAAATCTCATCATTGTGGGAGGGGCAGAGACACAAACTACTGCAGGAAATCTCCCCATTGTGGGAGGAGCAGAGACACAAACTACTGCAGGAAATCTCCCCATTGTGGGAGGGGCAGAGACACAAACTAATGCAGGGAAATCTCATCATTGTGGGAGGGGCAGAGACACAAACTACTGCAGGGAAATCTCACCATTGTGGGAGGGGCAGAGACACAAACTACTGCAGGGAAATCTCATCATTGTGGGAGGGGCAGAGACACAAACTACTGCTGGAAATCTCCCCATTGTGGGAGGGGCTGAGACACAAACTACTGCAGGAAATCTCACCATTGTGGGAGGGGCTGAGACACAAACTACTGCAGGAAATCTCCCCATTGTGGGAGGGGCAGAGACACAAACTACTGCAGGAAATCTCCCCATTGTGGGAGGGGCAGAGACACAAACTACTGCAGGGAAATCTCCCCATTGTGGGCGGGGCAGAGACACAAACTACTGCTGGAAATCTCCCCATTGTGGGCGGGGCAGAGACACAAACTACTGCAGGAAATCTCCCCATTGTGGGCGGGGCAGAGACACAAACTACTGCAGGGAAATCTCACCATTGTGGGAGGGGCAGAGACACAAACTACTGCAGGGAATCTCCCCATTGTGGGAGGGGCAGAGACACAAACTACTGCAGGAAATCTCCCCATTGTGGGAGGAGCAGAGACACAAACTACTGCAGGAAATCTCCCCATTGTGGGAGGGGCAGAGACACAAACTAATGCAGGGAAATCTCATCATTGTGGGAGGGGCAGAGACACAAACTACTGCAGGGAAATCTCACCATTGTGGGAGGGGCAGAGACACAAACTACTGCAGGGAAATCTCATCATTGTGGGAGGGGCAGAGACACAAACTACTGCAGGGAAATCTCACCATTGTGGGAGGGGCAGAGACACAAACTACTGCAGGAAATCTCCCCATTGTGGGCGGGGCAGAGACACAAACTACTGCAGGAAATCTCACCATTGTGGGAGGGGCAGAGACACAAACTACTGCGGGGAAATCTCACCAATGTGGGAGGGGCAGAGACACAAACTACTGCAGGGAAATCTCACCATTGTGGGAGGGGCAGAGACACAAACTACTGCAGGAAATCTCCCCATTGTGGGCGGGGCAGAGACACAAACTACTGCAGGGAAATCTCACCATTGTGGGAGGGGCAGAGACACAACTACTGCAGGGAAATCTCACCATTGTGGGAGGGGCAGAGACACAAACTACTGCAGGGAAATCTCACCATTGTGGGAGGGGCAGAGACACAAACTACTGCAGGAAATCTCACCATTGTGGGAGGGGCAGAGACACAAACTACTGCAGGAAATCTCACCATTGTGGGAGGGGCAGAGACACAAACTACTGCAGGAAATCTCACCATTGTGGGAGGGGCAGAGACACAAACTACTGCAGGAAATCTCCCCATTGTGGGAGGGGCAGAGACACAAACTACTGCAGGAAATCTCCCCATTGTGGGAGGGGCAGAGACACAAACTACTGCGGGGAAATCTCACCATTGTGGGAGGGGCAGAGACACAAACTACTGCAGGAAATCTCCCCATTGTGGGCGGGGCAGAGACACAAACTACTGCAGGGAAATCTCACCATTGTGGGAGGGGCAGAGACACAACTACTGCAGGGAAATCTCACCATTGTGGGAGGGGCAGAGACACAAACTACTGCAGGGAAATATCACCATTGTGGGAGGGGCAGAGACACAAACTACTGCAGGAAATCTCACCATTGTGGGAGGGGCAGAGACACAAACTACTGCAGGAAATCTCCCCATTTTGGGAGGGGCAGAGACACAAACTACTGCAGGAAATCTCACCATTGTGGGAGGGGCAGAGACACAAACTACTGCAGGGAAATCTCCCCATTGTGGGAGGGGCAGAGACACAAACTACTGCAGGGAAATCTCCCCATTGTGGGAGGGGCTGAGACACAAACTACTGCAGGAAATCTCCCCATTGTGGGAGGGGCAGAGACACAAACTACTGCAGGAAATCTCACCATTGTGGGAGGGGCAGAGACACAATCTACTGCAGGGAAATCTCCCCATTGTGGGAGGGGCAGAGACACAAACTACTGCAGGAAATCTCCCCATTGTGGGAGGGGCTGAGACACAAACTACTGCAGGAAATCTCTCCATTGTGGGAGGGGCAGAGACACAAACTACTGCAGGAAATCTCACCATTGTGGGAGGGGCAGAGACACAATCTACTGCAGGGAAATCTCCCCATTGTGGGAGGGGCAGAGACACAAACTACTGCAGGGAAATCTCACCATTGTGGGAGGGGCAGAGACACAAACTACTGCAGGGAAATCTCATTGTGGGAGGGGCAGAGACACAAACTACTGCAGGAAATCTCCCCATTATGGGAGGGGCAGAGACACAAACTACTGCAGGAAATCTCATTGTGGGAGGGGCAGAGACACAAACTACTGCAGGAAATCTCACCATTGTGGGCGGGGCAGAGACACAAACTACTGCAGGAAATCTCACCATTGTGGGAGGGGCAGAGACACAAACTACTGCAGGAAATCTCACCATTGTGGGAGGGGCAGAGACACAAACTACTGCAGGGAAATCTCACCATTGTGGGAGGGGCAGAGACACAACTACTGCAGGAAATCTCACCATTGTGGGAGGGGCAGAGACACAAACTACTGCAGGAAATCTCATCATTGTGGGAGGGGCAGAGACACAACTACTGCAGGAAATCTCACCATTGTGGGAGGAGTAGAGACACAAACTACTGCAGGAAATCTCCCCATTGTGGGAGGGGCAGAGACAAACTACTGCAGGAAATCTCCCCATTGTGGGAGGGGCAGAGACACAAACTACTGCAGGAAATCTCCCCATTGTGGGAGGAGCAGAGACACAAACTACTGCAGGAAATCTCCCCATTGTGGGAGGGGCAGAGACACAAACTACTGCAGGAAATCTCCCCATTGTGGGAGGAGCAGAGACACAAACTACTGCAGGAAATCTCCCCATTGTGGGAGGAGCAGAGACACAAACTACTGCAGGAAATCTCATCATTGTGGGAGGGGCAGAGACACAAACTACTGCAGGAAATCTCCCCATTGTGGGAGGAGCAGAGACACAAACTACTGCAGGGAAATCTCCCCATTGTGGGAGGGGCAGAGACACAAACTACTGCAGGAAATCTCCCCATTGTGGGAGGGGCTGAGACACAAACTACTGCAGGAAATCTCTCCATTGTGGGAGGGGCAGAGACACAAACTACTGCAGGAAATCTCACCATTGTGGGAGGGGCAGAGACACAATCTACTGCAGGGAAATCTCCCCATTGTGGGAGGGGCAGAGACACAAACTACTGCAGGGAAATCTCACCATTGTGGGAGGAGCAGAGACACAAACTATTGCAGGAAATCTCATCATTGTGGGAGGAGCAGAGACACAAACTACTGCGGGGAAATCTCACCATTGTGGGAGGAGCAGAGACACAAACTATTGCAGGAAATCTCATCATTGTGGGAGGGGCAGAGACACAAACTACTGCAGGAAATCTCACCATTGTGGGAGGGGCAGAGACACAAACTACTGCAGGAAATCTCCTCATTGTGGGAGGGGCAGAGACAAACTACAGCAGGAAATCTCACCATTGTGGGAGGGGCAGAGACACAAACTACTGCAGGAAATCTCCCCATTGTGGGAGGGGCAGAGACACAAACTACTGCAGGAAATCTCCTCATTGTGGGAGGGGCAGAGACACAAACTACTGCAGGAAATCTCATCATTGTGGGAGGGGCAGAGACACAAACTACTGCAGGAAATCTCCCCATTGTGGGAGGGGCAGAGACACAAACTACTGCAGGAAATCTCATCATTGTGGGAGGGGCAGAGACACAAACTACTGCAGGAAATCTCACCATTGTGGGAGGGGCAGAGACACAAACTACTGCAGGAAATCTCACCATTGTGGGAGGGGCAGAGACACAAACTACTGCAGGAAATCTCACCATTGTGGGAGGGGCAGAGACACAAACTACTGCAGGAAATCTCACCATTGTGGGAGGGGCAGAGACACAAACTACTGCAGGAAATCTCCTCATTGTGGGAGGGGCAGAGACACAAACTACAGCAGGAAATCTCACCATTGTGGGAGGGGCAGAGACACAAACTACAGCAGGAAATCTCACCATTGTGGGAGGGGCAGAGACACAAACTACTGCAGGAAATCTCACCATTGTGGGAGGGGCAGAGACACAAACTACTGCAGGAAATCTCATCATTGTGGGAGGGGCAGAGACACAAACTACTGCAGGAAATCTCCCCATTGTGGGAGGGGCAGAGACACAAACTACTGCAGGAAATCTCCTCATTGTGGGAGGGGCAGAGACACAAACTACTGCAGGAAATCTCCTCATTGTGGGAGGGGCAGAGACACAAACTACAGCAGGAAATCTCACCATTGTGGGAGGGGCAGAGACACAAACTACTGCAGGAAATCTCACCATTGTGGGAGGGGCAGAGACACAAACTACTGCAGGAAATCTCCTCATTGTGGGAGGGGCAGAGACACAAACTACTGCAGGAAATCTCCTCATTGTGGGAGGGGCAGAGACACAAACTACTGCAGGAAATCTCACCATTGTGGGAGGGGCAGAGACACAAACTACTGCAGGAAATCTCATCATTGTGGGAGGGGCAGAGACACAAACTACTGCAGGAAATCTCATCATTGTGGGAGGGGCAGAGACACAAACTACAGCAGGAAATCTCACCATTGTGGGAGGGGCAGAGACACAAACTACTGCGGGGAAATCTCACCATTGTGGGAGGGGCAGAGACACAAACTACTGCAGGAAATCTCACCATTGTGGGAGGGGCAGAGACACAAACTACTGCAGGAAATCTCATCATTGTGGGAGGGGCAGAGACACAAACTACTGCAGGAAATCTCACCATTGTGGGAGGAGCAGAGACACAAACTACTGCAGGAAATCTCACCATTGTGGGAGGAGCAGAGACACAAACTACTGCAGGGAAATCTCACCATTGTGGGAGGGGCAGAGACACAAACTACTGCAGGAAATCTCCTCATTGTGGGAGGGGCAGAGACACAAACTACTGCAGGAAATCTCCTCATTGTGGGAGGGGCAGAGACACAAACTACTGCAGGAAATCTCCTCATTGTGGGAGGGGCAGAGACACAAACTACAGCAGGAAATCTCACCATTGTGGGAGGGGCAGAGACACAAACTACTGCGGGGAAATCTCACCATTGTGGGAGGGGCAGAGACACAAACTATTGCAGGAAATCTCATCATTGTGGGAGGGGCAGAGACACAAAATACTGCAGGAAATCTCCCCATTGTGGGAGGAGCAGAGACACAAACTACTGCGGGGAAATCTCACCATTGTGGGAGGGGCAGAGACACAAACTACTGCAGGAAATCTCACCATTGTGGGAGGGGCAGAGACACAAACTACTGCAGGAAATCTCATCATTGTGGGAGGGGCAGAGACACAAACTACTGCAGGAAATCTCACCATTGTGGGAGGAGCAGAGACACAAACTACTGCGGGGAAATCTCACCATTGTGGGAGGAGCAGAGACACAAACTATTGCAGGAAATCTCATCATTGTGGGAGGGGCAGAGACACAAACTACAGCAGGAAATCTCACCATTGTGGGAGGGGCAGAGACACAAACTACTGCAGGAAATCTCCTCATTGTGGGAGGGGCAGAGACACAAACTACTGCAGGAAATCTCCTCATTGTGGGAGGGGCAGAGACACAAACTACAGCAGGAAATCTCACCATTGTGGGAGGGGCAGAGACACAAACTACTGCAGGAAATCTCACCATTGTGGGAGGGGCAGAGACACAAACTACTGCAGGAAATCTCACCATTGTGGGAGGGGCAGAGACACAAACTACTGCAGGAAATCTCACCATTGTGGGAGGGGCAGAGACACAAACTACTGCAGGAAATCTCCTCATTGTGGGAGGGGCAGAGACACAAACTACTGCAGGAAATCTCCTCATTGTGGGAGGGGCAGAGACACAAACTACAGCAGGAAATCTCACCATTGTGGGAGGGGCAGAGACACAAACTACTGCAGGAAATCTCATCATTGTGGGAGGGGCAGAGACACAAACTACTGCAGGAAATCTCATCATTGTGGGAGGGGCAGAGACACAAACTACTGCAGGAAATCTCACCATTGTGGGAGGGGCAGAGACACAAACTACTGCAGGAAATCTCACCATTGTGGGAGGGGCAGAGACACAAACTACTGCAGGAAATCTCCTCATTGTGGGAGGGGCAGAGACACAAACTACTGCAGGAAATCTCCTCATTGTGGGAGGGGCAGAGACACAAACTACTGCAGGAAATCTCCCCATTGTGGGAGGGGCAGAGACACAAACTACTGCAGGAAATCTCCCCATTGTGGGAGGGGCAGAGACACAAACTACAGCAGGAAATCTCCTCATTGTGGGAGGGGCAGAGACACAAACTACTGCAGGAAATCTCACCATTGTGGGAGGGGCAGAGACACAAACTACTGCAGGAAATCTCATTGTGGGAGGGGCAGAGACACAAACTACTGCAGGAAACCTCCCCATTGTGGGAGGGGCAGAGACACAAACTACTGCAGGAAATCTCCCCATTGTGGGAGGGGCAGAGACACAAACTACTGCAGGAAATCTCCCCATTGTGGGAGGGGCAGAGACACAAACTACTGCAGGAAATCTCACCATTGTGGGAGGGGCAGAGACACAAACTACTGCAGGAAATCTCACCATTGTGGGAGGGGCAGAGACACAAACTACTGCGGGGAAATCTCACCATTGTGGGAGGGGCAGAGACACAAACTACTGCGGGGAAATCTCACCATTGTGGGAGGGGCAGAGACACAAATTACTGCAGGAAATCTCCCCATTGTGGGAGGGGCAGAGACACAAACTACTGCAGGAAATCTCATCATTGTGGGAGGGGCAGAGACACAAACTACTGCGGGGAAATCTCACCATTGTGGGAGGGGCAGAGACACAAACTACTGCGGGGGAATCTCCCCATTGTGGGAGGGGCAGAGACACAAACTACTGCAGGAAATCTCCCCATTGTGGGAGGGGCAGAGACACAAACTACTGCAGGAAATCTCCCCATTGTGGGAGGGGCAGAGACACAAACTACTGCAGGGAAATCTCACCATTGTGGGAGGGGCAGAGACACAACTACTGCAGGGAAATCTCACCATTGTGGGAGGGGCAGAGACACAACTACTGCGGGGAAATCTCACCATTGTGGGAGGGGCAGAGACACAAACTACTGCAGGAAATCTCTCCATTGTGGGAGGGGCAGAGACACAAACTACTGCAGGAAATCTCACCATTGTGGGAGGGGCAGAGACACAAACTACTGCAGGAAATCTCACCATTGTGGGAGGGGCAGAGACACAAACTACTGCAGGAAATCTCATCATTGTGGGAGGGGCAGAGACACAAACTACTGCAGGGAAATCTCACCATTGTGGGAGGGGCAGAGACACAAACTACTGCAGGAAATCTCACCATTGTGGGAGGGGCAGAGACACAAACTACTGCAGGAAATCTCCCCATTGTGGGAGGGGCAGAGACACAAACTACTGCAGGAAATCTCCCCATTGTGGGAGGGGCAGAGACACAAACTACTGCAGGAAATCTCACCATTGTGGGAGGGGCAGAGACACAATCTACTGCAGGGAAATCTCCCCATTGTGGGAGGGGCAGAGACACAAACTACTGCAGGAAATCTCCCCATTGTGGGAGGGGCTGAGACACAAACTACTGCAGGAAATCTCTCCGTTGTGGGAGGGGCAGAGACACAAACTACTGCAGGAAATCTCACCATTGTGGGCGGGGCAGAGACACAATCTACTGCAGGGAAATCTCCCCATTGTGGGAGGGGCAGAGACACAAACTACTGCAGGGAAATCTCATTGTGGGAGGGGCAGAGACACAAACTACTGCAGGAAATCTCCCCATTATGGGAGGGGCAGAGACACAAACTACTGCAGGAAATATCATTGTGGGAGGGGCAGAGACACAAACTACTGCAGGAAATCTCACCATTGTGGGCGGGGCAGAGACACAAACTACTGCAGGAAATCTCACCATTGTGGGAGGGGCAGTGACACAAACTACTGCAGGGAAATCTCACCATTGTGGGAGGGGCAGAGACACAACTACTGCAGGAAATCTCACCATTGTGGGAGGGGCAGAGACAAACTACTGCAGGAAATCTCCCCATTGTGGGAGGGGCAGAGACACAAACTACTGCAGGAAATCTCCCCATTGTGGGAGGGGCAGAGACACAACTACTGCAGGAAATCTCCCCATTGTGGGAGGGGCAGAGACACAACTACTGCAGGAAATCTCACCATTGTGGGAGGGGCAGAGACACAAACTATTGCAGGAAATCTCCCCATTGTGGGAGGAGCAGAGACACAAACTACTGCAGGAAATCTCCCCATTGTGGGAGGAGCAGAGACACAAACTACTGCAGGAAATCTCATCATTGTGGGAGGGGCAGAGACACAAACTACTGCAGGAAATCTCCCCATTGTGGGAGGAGCAGAGACACAAACTACTGCAGGAAATCTCATCATTGTGGGAGGGGCAGAGACACAAACTACTGCAGGAAATCTCCCCATTGTGGGAGGGGCAGAGACACAAACTACTGCAGGAAATCTCACCATTGTGGGAGGGGCAGAGACACAAACTACTGCAGGGAATCTCATCATTGTGGGAGGGGCAGAGACACAAACTACTGCAGGGAAATCTCCCCATTGTGGGAGGGGCAGAGACACAAACTACTGCAGGAAATCTCATTGTGGGAGGGGCAGAGACACAAACTACTGCAGGAAATCTCCCCATTGTGGGAGGGGCAGAGACACAAACTACTGCAGGAAATCTCACCATTGTGGGAGGGGCAGAGACACAACTACTGCAGGGAAATCTCACCATTGTGGGAGGGGCCGAGACACAAACTACTGCAGGAAATCTCCCCATTGTGGGAGGGGCAGAGACACAACTACTGCAGGAAATCTCCCCATTGTGGGAGGGGCAGAGACACAACTACTGCAGGAAATCTCCCCATTGTGGGAGGGGCAGAGACACAACTACTGCAGGAAATCTCCCCATTGTGGGAGGGGCAGAGACACAAACTACTGCAGGAAATCTCACCATTGTGGGAGGGGCAGAGACACAAACTACTGCAGGAAATCTCCCCATTGTGGGAGGGGCAGAGACACAAACTACTGCAGGGAAATCTCAGCATTGTGGGAGGGGCAGAGACACAAACTACTGCAGGAAATCTCACCATTGTGGGAGGGGCAGAGACACAAACTACTGCAGGGAAATCTCACCATTGTGGGAGGGGCAGAGACACAAACTACTGCAGGGAAATCTCACCATTGTGGGAGGGGCAGAGACACAAACTACTGCAGGAAATCTCACCATTGTGGGAGGGACAGAGACACAAACTACTGCAGGAAATCTCACCATTGTGGGCGGGGCAGAGACACAAACTACTGCAGGAAATCTCACCATTGTGGGCGGGGCAGAGACACAAACTACTGCAGGAAATCTCACCATTGTGGGAGGGACAGAGACACAAACTACTGCAGGAAATCTCCCCATTGTGGGAGGGGCAGGGACAGGGACACAAACTACTGCAGGAAATCTCCCCATTGTGGGAGGGGCAGAGACACAAACTACTGCAGGAAATCTCCCTATTGTGGGAGGGGCAGAGACACAAACTACTGCAGGAAATCTCCCCATTGTGGGAGGGGCAGAGACACAAACTACTGCAGGAAATCTCCCCATTGTGGGAGGGGCAGGGACAGGGACACAAACTACTGCAGGAAATCTCCCCATTGTGGGAGGGGCAGAGACACAAACTACTGCAGGAAATCTCCCCATTGTGGGAGGGGCAGAGACACAAACTACTGCAGGAAATCTCACCATTGTGGGAGGGGCAGAGACACAAACTACTGCAGGAAATCTCCCCATTGTGGGAGGGGCTGAGACACAAACTACTGCAGGAAATCTCCCCATTGTGGGAGGGGCAGAGACACAAACTACTGCAGGAAATCTCCCCATTGTGGGAGGGGCAGAGACACAAACTACTGCAGGAAATCTCCCCATTGTGGGCGGGGCAGAGACACAAACTACTGCAGGAAATCTCCCCATTGTGGGAGGGGCAGAGACACAAACTACTGCAGGAAATCTCATCATTGTGGGCGGGGCAGAGACACAAACTACTGCAGGGAAATCTCCCCATTGTGGGCGGGGCAGAGACACAACTACTGCAGGAAATCTCCCCATTGTGGGCGGGGCAGAGACACAACTACTGCAGGAAATCTCACCATTGTGGGAGGGGCAGAGACACAAACTACTGCAGGGAAATCTCCCCATTGTGGGAGGGGCAGAGACACAAACTACTGCAGGAAATCTCACCATTGTGGGAGGGGCAGAGACACAAACTACTGCAGGAAATCTCCCCATTGTGGGAGGGGCAGAGACACAAACTACTGCAGGAAATCTCCCCATTGTGGGAGGGGCAGAGACACAAACTACTGCAGGAAATCTCATTGTGGGAGAGGCAGAGACACAAACTACTGCAGGAAATCTCATTGTGGGAGGGGCAGAGACACAAACTACTGTAGGAAATCTCACCATTGTGGGAGGGGCAGAGACACAAACTACTGCAGGAAATCTCACCATTGTGGGCGGGGCAGAGACACAAACTACTGCAGGAAATCTCATTGTGGGAGGGGCAGAGACACAAACTACTGTAGGAAATCTCACCATTGTGGGAGGGGCAGAGACACAAACTACTGCAGGAAATCTCACCATTGTGGGAGGGGCAGAGACACAAACTACTGCAGGAAATCTCACCATTGTGGGCGGGGCAGAGACACAAACTAC
The DNA here is from genome assembly GCA_029206835.1 of Rana muscosa. Lineage (NCBI taxonomy): Eukaryota > Metazoa > Chordata > Amphibia > Anura > Ranidae > Rana > Rana muscosa. The sequence continues at coordinate 217,788,462 of JARGYO010005626.1, read as the reverse complement.
TGCAGGAAATCTCATTGTGGGAGGGGCAGAGACACAAACTACTGTAGGAAATCTCCCCATTGTGGGAGGGGCAGAGACACAAACTACTGCAGGAAATCTCCCCATTGTGGGAGGGGCAGAGACACAAACTACTGCAGGAAATCTCATCATTGTGGGAGGGGCAGAGACACAAACTACTGCAGGAAATCTCATTGTGGGAGGGGCAGAGACACAAACTACTGCAGGAAATCTCACCATTGTGGGAGGGGCAGAGACACAAACTACTGCAGGAAATCTCACCATTGTGGGAGGGGCAGAGACACAAACTACTGCAGGAAATCTCACCATTGTGGGAGGGGCAGAGACACAAACTACTGCAGGAAATCTCACCATTGTGGGAGGGGCAGAGACACAAACTACTGCAGGAAATCTCACCATTGTGGGCGGGGCAGAGACACAAACTACTGCAGGAAATCTCATTGTGGGAGGGGCAGAGACACAAACTACTGTAGGAAATCTCCCCATTGTGGGAGGGGCAGAGACACAAACTACTGCAGGAAATCTCCCCATTGTGGGAGGGGCAGAGACACAAACTACTGCAGGAAATCTCATCATTGTGGGAGGGGCAGAGACACAAACTACTGCAGGAAATCTCATTGTGGGAGGGGCAGAGACACAAACTACTGCAGGAAATCTCATCATTGTGGGCGGGGCAGAGACACAAACTACTGCAGGGAAATCTCCCCATTGTGGGCGGGGCAGAGACACAACTACTGCAGGAAATCTCCCCATTGTGGGCGGGGCAGAGACACAACTACTGCAGGAAATCTCACCATTGTGGGAGGGGCAGAGACACAAACTACTGCAGGGAAATCTCCCCATTGTGGGAGGGGCAGAGACACAAACTACTGCAGGAAATCTCACCATTGTGGGAGGGGCAGAGACACAAACTACTGCAGGAAATCTCCCCATTGTGGGAGGGGCAGAGACACAAACTACTGCAGGAAATCTCCCCATTGTGGGAGGGGCAGAGACACAAACTACTGCAGGAAATCTCCCCATTGTGGGAGGGGCAGAGACACAAACTACTGCAGGAAATCTCCCCATTGTGGGAGGGGCAGAGACACAAACTACTGCAGGAAATCTCATTGTGGGAGAGGCAGAGACACAAACTACTGCAGGAAATCTCCCCATTGTGGGAGGGGCAGAGACACAAACTACTGCAGGAAATCTCACCATTGTGGGAGGGGCAGAGACACAAACTACTGCAGGAAATCTCATCATTGTGGGAGGGGCAGAGACACAATCTACTGCAGGAAATCTCCCCATTGTGGGAGGAGCAGAGACACAAACTACTGCAGGAAATCTCACCATTGTGGGAGGGGCAGAGACACAAACTACTGCAGGAAATCTCCCCATTGTGGGAGGGGCAGAGACACAAACTACTGCAGGAAATCTCCCCATTGTGGGAGGGGCAGAGACACAAACTACTGCAGGGAAATCTCACCATTGTGGGAGGGGCAGAGACACAAACTACTGCAGGGAAATCTCACCATTGTGGGAGGGGCAGAGACACAAACTACTGCAGGAAATCTCATCATTGTGGGAGGGGCAGAGACACAAACTACTGCAGGAAATCTCACCATTGTGGGCGGGGCAGAGACACAAACTACTGCAGGAAATCTCATTGTGGGAGGGGCAGAGACACAAACTACTGTAGGAAATCTCACCATTGTGGGAGGGGCAGAGACACAAACTACTGCAGGAAATCTCACCATTGTGGGAGGGGCAGAGACACAAACTACTGCAGGAAATCTCACCATTGTGGGCGGGGCAGAGACACAAACTACTGCAGGAAATCTCATTGTGGGAGGGGCAGAGACACAAACTACTGTAGGAAATCTCCCCATTGTGGGAGGGGCAGAGACACAAACTACTGCAGGAAATCTCCCCATTGTGGGAGGGGCAGAGACACAAACTACTGCAGGAAATCTCATCATTGTGGGAGGGGCAGAGACACAAACTACTGCAGGAAATCTCATTGTGGGAGGGGCAGAGACACAAACTACTGCAGGAAATCTCACCATTGTGGGAGGGGCAGAGACACAAACTACTGCAGGAAATCTCACCATTGTGGGCGGGGCAGAGACACAAACTACTGCAGGAAATCTCATTGTGGGAGGGGCAGAGACACAAACTATTGCAGGAAATCTCACCATTGTGGGCGGGGCAGAGACGCAAACTACTGCAGGAAATCTCCCCATTGTGGGAGGGGCAGAGACACAAACTACTGCAGGAAATCTCACCATTGTGGGAGGGGCAGAGACACAAACTACTGCAGGAAATCTCACCATTGTGGGAGGGGCAGAGACACAAACTACTGCAGGAAATCTCACCATTGTGGGAGGGGCAGAGACACAAACTACTGCAGGAAATCTCACCATTGTGGGAGGGGCAGAGACACAAACTACTGCAGGAAATCTCACCATTGTGGGAGGGGCAGAGACACAAACTACTGCAGGAAATCTCACCATTGTGGGAGGGGCAGAGACACAAACTACCGCAGGAAATCTCACCATTGTGGGAGGGGCATAGACACAAACTACTGCAGGAAATCTCCCCATTGTGGGAGGGGCAGAGACACAAACTACTGCAGGAAATCTCCCCATTGTGGGAGGGGTAGAGACACAAACTACTGCAGGAAATCTCCCCATTGTGGGAGGGGCAGAGACACAAACTACTGCAGGAAATCTCCCCATTGTGGGAGGGGCAGAGACACAAACTACTGCAGGAAATCTCCCCATTGTGGGAGGGGCAGAGACACAAACTACTGCAGGAAATCTCCCCATTGTGGGAGGGGCAGAGACACAAACTACTGCAGGAAATCTCCCCATTGTGGGAGGGGCAGAGACACAAACTACTGCAGGAAATCTCCCCATTGTGGGCGGGTCAGAGACACAAACTACTGCAGGAAATCTCATTGTGGGAGGGGCAGAGACACAAACTACTGCAGGAAATCTCATCATTGTGGGAGGGGCTGAGACACAAACTCCTCCTACAAGCACTATAAATCCTCTGACTTGGCTCTCTAGGTCTCCATGTTGATATCACAGATATGGGTGAAGTTGAACCTTTAATAAGTGATGTCACTTTTCTCCTCTGCAGTTCCCCTTGGAGTCAGAACTGAAGATGGAATCCGACATTCCGGAATATTCCGCCTCCCAGATGGAGTCGACAGACGATTGGTCGGACTGTGACACGATCAGTGACCCCATTACCGGCCAGCCATACACCCCGTTATCTGAGGACGAAGCGGATCAGATCAGTCGCTCACTGGATGCCAAATGGCAGAGCAGCCAAGGGAAACCTCTCCAGGCGTTGCCGGCCGATGACCATAAAAAGGCCATTTTGGCGGCCATTGACGGCAGTCCCGTGGTGGTGATAGCCGGGGACACGGGATGCGGGAAGACCACGCGTATCCCGCGCTTCATCCTAGAGGACGCCATCCTGGGCGGGAGGGGAGCTCGGTGTAATATACTCGTCACTCAGCCGCGTAGGATCAGCGCCGTGTCGGTGTGTCACCGCGTGGCCCAGGAATTGGGGCCGACCCTCCGCCGTAACGTGGGCTACCAGGTCCGGCTGGAGAAAATGCTTCCCCCCCGCGGCGGCGCGTTGCTCTTCTGCACGGTGGGCGTGCTGTTAAAGAAGCTGCAGACGAATGCCACCATGGAGGGGGTCAGCCACGTGGTGGTGGACGAGGTCCACGAGAGGGACGTCAGCACCGACTTCCTGCTTATTTTGGTGAAGCAGATGCAGAAACTGAACCCCGACATCAAAGTGATTCTCATGAGCGCCACGGGCGATAACGAGCGCATCTCCAAGTACTTCGGGGACTGTCCGGTTGTCCGGGTGCCTGGGTTCATGTATCCTGTGAAGCAGCATTACCTTGAGGATGTCCTCTCCATGATGAGGGTGTCTTCCTACAAGCCGCCAGAGGTGAGACACTTATTCCTTAACCACTTCTCTCCTTCATGTAAAAATCATCATTTTTTTTGCTAGAAAATTAATCTGAACCCCAAATATTATTAATATATATATTTTTTTTTTTTAGCAGACACTCTAGGGAATAAAATGGCGGTCATTGCAACTTTTTATCTTGCACGGTATTTGCGCAATAATTTTTCAAACGCCTTTTTTTGGGGAAAAAAAACGGTTTCACAAATTAAAATATAACAAAACTGTAAAGTTAGGCCAATTTTTTTGTATAATATAAAAGATGATGTTACGCCGAGTAAATAGATACCAAACATGTCACGCTTTAAAATTGCGCACAGTCGTGTAATCTCCATAGGCGACTCTTTAATTTTTTTTTACAGGTTACTATTTTCGAGTTACAGAGGAGGTCTAGTGCTAGAATTGGTTGCTCGCACTCTACCGCACGCGGTGATACCTTACATGTGGGGTTTGAACGGCGTTTACATACGTGGGCGGGCCTTTCATGCGTGTTCGCTTCTGAGCGCGAGCTACCGGGGACAGGGGCGTTTTACTTTGTATTTTTTATTTTACTGATTTCTTTTTTTATTTTGACACTTGTTTTTTTTTTTTTTTGATCACTTTTATTCCTATTACAAGGAATGTAAACATCATGTGTGTGACAGGTCCTCTTTATGGAGAGGTGCGGGGTCAATAAGACCTCCCCCTCCCCCCACATCTCTCCTCCGGGCTGGAAAGCATGAGATCGGTGAAAAAAAATTCACCAATCTCATGCCGACAGCCGCAATTGTGGCTTTGTTTACTTCCGGGTACCGGGCGTGACGTCACAACGTCGCGCCCAGGCCTCCAACAGTCATAGAGATGACTGGTGACCATCCGGTCACCAGTCATCTCTATCGTCGTGAGCCGGCGCCGGCTGATTCGTTCTCCGGTCCCCCAATGGCACGGGAGAGCCCGGAGAAGCACCGGATGGTGGTGGGAGGGGGGGCAGGGGGGTGTCCCCTCCCGCCGCCTAGAAGAACGATCAAGCAGAGGAACTGCCGCTATGATTGTTCTTATGGTGCGCAGGATCGCCGGCCCGACAGAATGATGCCTGTAGCTGCACCCATCATTCAGATATCCCCCCACAAAGCCCAGGATGTCATATGACGCCCACCCAGGATGGGAGATCCCCTCTGTGGACGTCATATGACTCGGGGCGGTAGGGAAGTGGTTAAGAAACCAAATCTATTGAAGGAGCTGACCTGCTCTGGAAGGTTCCCCTCTGATGGGAACCCAAAAAGTTTAAAGCCATGAAGATACGACGGGTGCTCCAGTCCAAATGTGAAGGAGTCCAGTTTTCCAGACCAGTTGGCCCCCCTGAAACGTCTAGTTTCGGGGGGGGGGCAAACTTCCCACTTCATCAGGGCTCAGAGAACTTCAACCAGGCTTAGATGGATAATCTGATACATTAGTGGGGAAAATAACGATCGGCTCCCCCTGCAGATTGGGTAAGTTCTCCCCCCTTACATAGAAATGAAGGGTCTATAATTTTTATCATCAGTGTATTTTATATGATGGAGACAGAATATCAACCAAAAATCCAGAAACCTCACAGGATACAAGTGTTATAAATGGAGTTCAGGGAGTAAAATAAGTATTTGATCCCCTTAGTAGTTGGTGGGGAAACCGTTGTTGGGAAGCACAGAGGTCAGACGTTTCTTGTAGGTGGTGATCAGGTTTCCACACATCTCAGGAGGGATTTTGCTACTCTCTTCTCTACAGATCTTCTCTAAATCCTGAAGCTTTCTTGGCAACTCGAAGTTTCAGCTCCCTCCATATATTTTCTATAGGATTAAGGTCTGGAGACTGGCTGGGCCACTCCATGACCTTAATGTGCTTCTTCTTGAGCCACTCCTTTGTTGCCTTGGCGATATGTTTTGGGTCATTGTCATGCTGGAAGGACCCATCCATGACCCATCTTCAGTGTTCTGGATGAGGAAAGAAGGTTCTCATCCAAGATTTTACAATACGTGGCCCCGCCCATTGGCCCCTCAATGTAGCAAAGTCTTCCTGGACCTTTTATCAGAGAATCACCCCAAAGCCTCATGTTTCCCCCTCCGTGTGATTGTAGGGATTGAGTTTTTGGGGTCTTAGTCAGCATTTTTCTTCCTCCAAACACGGCGAGTCGAGTTGATGCCAAAGAGCTCAGTTTTGGTCTCATCTGACCACAGAACTTCCTCCTCCTGATCCTCCTCTGAATCATTTAGATGTTCATTGGGAGACTCCAGAGGGGATACAGCAATGAAAAGCTAAGTTTGCAAGGCTGAAAAGCACCAGAAGCAGAATGTATAAGGCAGGGCTGGACAAATCCCAGGTCGCCATGGCAACTATAACTTGCGTCCTGGCGCCTGGGCTTTTGTCGGCCCCATTACCAGGCGTGAGCGAACCCTATTGCCTGATGCCCCGGACATGCAGTTCCGGGCGCCGGGCAGCTGATTTGATTTTATCTAGTTGCCGAGTGACGGCTGCAGCGCAGTTGGCCAGTTCTGGGAGGGCGACGATTGACGTCCTCCCAGGACCCCGCCCCCCAGCTGATCGCAGAACGAGGTAAAGGGCCAATCACAGCTGATCACTTTGTAAACAGACTTGCTGGTTATCAGCGGTCCTTTCCTCAAGCGGCGGTCACAGTGTGAGGAAAGAAGATTCGGTACACTGATCATCGGGGCACTAATTACCAGTGCAGCCCATCAGTGTCTCCTCATCAGTATAGATGTGTGTGAACACCGCTCAGGGTCAGCCCCCCATCTCCACCAACACACAGACCAGGGGCCCCGCCCATCACCGCTTCCAATGAGCAATAAAAAGAATTCTGGTTGGCGGCACGACCAGTAAAATCACCTTTTTTATTTCAGCAAGTCCATTAAAACACAAATAGAGGGGAGCAGCATCACCAGCTTAACGCGTTTCACATTCCCTTAGCGCTTAGTCATTGCTCACATACAAATGTCCGCTACAGATGCACATATATATATAACAATTACTTGAGATTGAAACATATGGTTTGCAGCTTCCAATAATTGGCAGATGACCGCCCCTGTTTAGGGCTGCAAATGCAGAAACTCGTAACATGTATAAAACATAAGAATCGTATGAAGAACACACTGAACACAAAATTAAAAATGGAACCCAATTTTTTGAAAATGTTAGAAAAAAATTCTGATTTGGGGGGTCACCAGTAGCAAAAACTAGTGCCACTTATCAGTGCCCTGATTATCGGTGTCTCCTCATCAGTGCCGTGTACTGGTGCCCATCAGTGCCCTGATTATCGGTGTCTCCTCATCAGTGCCGTGTACTGGTGCCCATCAGTGCCCTGATTATCGGTGTCTCCTCATCAGTGCCGTGTACTGGTGCCCATCAGTGCCCTGATTATCGGTGTCTCCTCATCAGTGCCGTGTACTGGTGCCCATCAGTGCCCTGATTATCGGTGTCTCCTCATCAGTGCCGTGTACTGGTGCCCATCAGTGCCCTGATTATCGGTGTCTCCTCATCAGTGCCGTGTACTGGTGCCCATCAGTGCCCTGATTATCGGTGTCTCCTCATCAGTGCCGTGTACTGGTGCCCATCAGTGCCCTGATTATCGGTGTCTCCTCATCAGTGCCGTGTACTGGTGCCCATCAGTGCCCTGATTATCGGTGTCTCCTCATCAGTGCTGTGTACTGGTGCCCATCAGTGCCCTGATTATCGGTGTCTCCTCATCAGTGCCGTGTACTGGTGCCCATCAGTGCCCTGATTATCGGTGTCTCCTCATCAGTGCCGTGTACTGGTGCCCATCAGTGCCCTGATTATCGGTGTCTCCTCATCAGTGCCGTGTACTGGGTGCCCATCAGTGCCCTGATTATCGGTGTCTCCTCATCAGTGCTGTGTACTGGTGCCCATCAGTGCCCTGATTATCGGTGTCTCCTCATCAGTGCCGTGTACTGGTGCCCATCAGTGCCCTGATTATCGGTGTCTCCCCATCAGTGCCGTGTACTGGTGCCCATCAGTGCCGTGTACTGGTGCCCATCAGTGCCCTGATTATCGGTGTCTCCTCATCAGTGCCGTGTACTGGTGCCCATCAGTGCCCTGATTATCGGTGTCTCCTCATCAGTGCCGTGTACTGGTGCCCATCAGTCTTGTGTACTGGTGCCCATCAGTCTTGTGTACTGGTGCCCATCAGTCTTGTGTACTGGTGCCCATCAGTGCCCTGATTATCGGTGTCTCCTCATCAGTGCCGTATACTGGTGCCCATCAGTGCCCTGATTATCGGTGTCTCCTCATCAGTGCCGTGTACTGGTGCCCATCAGTGCCCTGATTATCGGTGTCTCCCCATCAGTGCCGTGTACTGGTGCCCATCAGTGCCGTGTACTGGTGCCCATCAGTGCCCTGATTATCGGTGTCTCCTCATCAGTGCCATGTACTGGTGCCCATCAGTGCCCTGATTATCGGTGTCTCCTCATCAGTGCCGTGTACTGGTGCCCATCAGTGCCCTGATTATCGGTGTCTCCTCATCAGTGCCGTGTACTGGTGCCCATCAGTGCCGTGTACTGGTGCCCATCAGTGCCGTGTACTGGTGCCCATCAGTGCCCTGATTATCGGTGTCTCCTCATCAGTGCCGTGTACTGGTGCCCATCAGTGCCCTGATTATCGGTGTCTCCTCATCAGTGCCGTGTACTGGTGCCCATCAGTGCCCTGATTATCGGTGTCTCCTCATCAGTGCCGTGTACTGGGTGCCCATCAGTGCCCTGATTATCGGTGTCTCCTCATCAGTGCCGTGTACTGGTGCCCATCAGTGCCCTGATTATCGGTGTCTCCTCATCAGTGCCGTGTACTGGTGCCCATCAGTGCCCTGATTATCGGTGTCTCCTCATCAGTGCCGTGTACTGGTGCCCATCAGTGTCCTGATTATCGGTGTCTCCTCATCAGTGCCGTGTACTGGTGCCCATCAGTGCCCTGATTATCGGTGTCTCCTCATCAGTGCCGTGTACTGGTGCCCATCAGTGCCCTGATTATCAGTGTCTCCTCATCAGTGCTGTGTACTGGTGCCCATCAGTGCCCTGATTATCGGTGTCTCCTCATCAGTGCCGTGTACTGGTGCCCATCAGTGCCCTGATTATCGGTGTCTCCTCATCAGTGCCCTGTACTGGTGCCCATCAGTGCCCTGATTATCGGTGTCTCCTCATCAGTGCCGTGTACTGGGTGCCCATCAGTGCCCTGATTATCGGTGTCTCCTCATCAGTGCCGTGTACTGGGTGCCCATCAGTGCCCTGATTATCGGTGTCTCCTCATCAGTGCCGTGTACTGGGTGCCCATCAGTGCCCTGATTATCGGTGTCTCCTCATCAGTGCCGTGTACTGGTGCCCATCAGTGCCCTGATTATCGGTGTCTCCTCATCAGTGATGTGTACTGGTGCCCATCAGTGCCCTGATTATCGGTGTCTCCTCATCAGTGCCGTGTACTGGGTGCCCATCAGTGCCCTGATTATCGGTGTCTCCTCATCAGTGCTGTGTACTGGTGCCCATCAGTGCCCTGATTATCGGTGTCTCCCCATCAGTGCCGTGTACTGGTGCCCATCAGTGCCGTGTACTGGTGCCCTGATTATCGGTGTCTCCTCATCAGTGCCGTGTACTGGTGCCCATCAGTGCCCTGATTATCGGTGTCTCCTCATCAGTGCCGTGTACTGGTGCCCATCAGTGCCCTGATTATCGGTGTCTCCTCATCAGTGCCGTGTACTGGTGCCCATCAGTGCCGTGTACTGGTGCCCATCAGTGCCCTGATTATCGGTGTCTCCTCATCAGTGCCGTGTACTGGTGCCCATCAGTGCCCTGATTATCGGTGTCTCCTCATCAGTGCCGTGTACTGGGTGCCCATCAGTGCCCTGATTATCGGTGTCTCCTCATCAGTGCCGTGTACTGGTGCCCATCAGTGCCCTGATTATCGGTGTCTCCCCATCAGTGCCGTGTACTGGTGCCCATCAGTGCCGTGTACTGGTGCCCTGATTATCGGTGTCTCCTCATCAGTGCCGTGTACTGGTGCCCATCAGTGCCCTGATTATCGGTGTCTCCTCATCAGTGCCGTGTACTGGTGCCCATCAGTGCCCTGATTATCGGTGTCTCCTCATCAGTGCCGTGTACTGGTGCCCATCAGTGCCGTGTACTGGTGCCCATCAGTGCCCTGATTATCGGTGTCTCCTCATCAGTGCCGTGTACTGGTGCCCATCAGTGCCCTGATTATCGGTGTCTCCTCATCAGTGCCGTGTACTGGTGCCCATCAGTCTTGTGTACTGGTGCCCATCAGTCTTGTGTACTGGTGCCCATCAGTCTTGTGTACTGGTGCCCATCAGTCTTGTGTACTGGTGCCCATCAGTGCTGTGTACTGGTGCCCATCAGTGCCCTGATTATCGGTGTCTCCTCATCAGTGCCGTGTACTGGTGCCCATCAGTGCCCTGATTATCGGTGTCTCCTCATCAGTGCCGTGTACTGGTGCCCATCAGTGCCCTGATTATCGGTGTCTCCCCATCAGTCTTGTGTACTGGTGCCCATCAGTCTTGTGTACTGGTGCCCATCAGTGCTGTGTACTGGTGCCCATCAGTGCCCTGATTATCGGTGTCTCCTCATCAGTGCCGTGTACTGGTGCCCATCAGTGCCCTGATTATCGGTGTCTCCTCATCAGTGCCGTGTACTGGTGCCCATCAGTGCCCTGATTATCGGTGTCTCCCCATCAGTGCCGTGTACTGGTGCCCATCAGTGCCGTGTACTGCTGCCCATCAGTGTCCTGATTATCGGTGTCTCCTCATCAGTGCCGTGTACTGGTGCCCATCAGTGCCCTGATTATCGGTGTCTCCTCATCAGTGCCGTGTACTGGTGCCCATCAGTGCCCTGATTATCGGTGTCTCCTCATCAGTGCCGTGTACTGGTGCCCATCAGTGCCGTGTACTGGTGCCCATCAGTGCCGTGTACTGGTGCCCATCAGTGCCCTGATTATCGGTGTCTCCTCATCAGTGCCGTGTACTGGTGCCCATCAGTGCCCTGATTATCGGTGTCTCCTCATCAGTGCCGTGTACTGGTGCCCATCAGTCTTGTGTACTGGTGCCCATCAGTCTTGTGTACTGGTGCCCATCAGTGCTGTGTACTGGTGCCCATCAGTGCCGCGATTATCGGTGTCTCCTCATCAGTGCCGTGTATCGGTGCCCATCAGTGCCGTGTTTTGGTGTGTCCTCATCAGTGCCGTGTATCGGTGCCCATCAGTGCCTCCTCATCAGTTCACATGGGTGCAGAAAAAAAATTACTTTATTTGCTAAATTTTCGAACAGAAATTAGGAAACAAATGTTGGTCTTTTTTGGGTAAGCAAAAAATAAGCCCCCCGGTTGTGATTAAATACCAAAAGAAAGCTCTATTTGTGTGAATTTTTTATTTATTTTTTATAAAAATGTACTATGTGTACAGTGTTACATGACAGCGTAATTGTCATTCAAAGTGTGAAGGCGCTGAAAATTGGCCTGGGCAGGAAGCGGGTAAAAGTGCCCTGTAGGTAAGTGGTTAGTTAACATCTTAACCACTTTCCGACCGCCGCACGACCTATATACGTCCTGACTTTGAAGAGGGATATCTCGGTAACGGCGGCAGCTGCTGCCACAACCGAGGTATAGATCTCTTCAGGCGGCGGTTCGATAAACGATAATGGTGGTCTCTGTGGCGGATTCGCTGTGAGATCACCGTTATTCGCCGTGGGAGAGGGCCCCCCTTCCCGTCGCTCTCCCGCGCCCTCCACCGCTTAACGGACCCATCGGTAGCGGCGGAGGCAATCGCGTCCTTTCCCCTCTGTGGTATGGATACGAGTGAGGGGGGAAGGTGGCCCCCATCCGTCTGCATACCATAGCAGGGCGGAAGCGACGTCAAAACGTCAGCTCCGCCCATAGCTCTTAAAGGGACATTTTTTTTTTATTGTCATTTTTTCAAATGGCAATTTTTTTTATTGCATTTTAGTGTAAATATGAAATGTGAAGTCTTTTTGACCCCCCCAGATCTCATATTTAAGAGGACCTGTCATGCTTTTTTCTATAAGGGATGTTTACATTCCTTGTAATAGGAATAAAAGTAACTCAAATTTTAATTTTTTTTAAAGACAGTGTAAGAATAATAAAATCAAGTAAAATAAGAAAAAAAAAATATTTTTAAAGCGTCCCATCCCGACGAGCTCGTGCGCAGAAGCGAACGCATACGTGAGCAGCGCCCGCATATGAAAACGATGTTCAAACCACACATGTGAGGTATCGCCGCGATCGGTAGAGCGAGAGCAATAATTCTAGCCATAGACCTCCTCTGTAACTCAAAACATGCAATTTTTTAAATGTCGCCTATGGAGATTTTTAAGGGTAAAAGTTTGACTCCATTCTACATGCGGGCGCAATTTTGAAGCGTGCCATGTTGGGTATCAATTTACTCGGCGTAACATTATCTTTCACAATATAAAAAAAAAATTGGGATAACTTTACTGTTGTCTTTATTTTTTTTTTAATTAAAAAAAGTGAATTTTTTTCCAAAAAAAGTGCGCTTGTAAGACCGCTGCGCAAATACGGAGTGACAAGTATTGCAATGACCGCCATTTTATTCTCTAGGGTGTAAAAAAAAATAATGTATAATGTTTGGGGGTAATTTTCTAGCATAAAAAATTGTTTTTAACTTGTAAACACCGAGTCTGAAAAACAGGCCCGGTCTTTAAAGTGGTTAAAGAAAAAAAAAAAAAAGTTAGCTCTGCTGCTTCCACGCAGAAGATCTAACGTTTTTTTTTTTTTTCTTCTTCTTCACATAGCGGCACCTCCTGTGTTTGCTCCGTGTGTAAACCTGTGTCTTCCATCCGTAAAAAGCTGCACATCAGGGCTACATATTAGAAGGGGTTTGTCCTTTGAAAATAAAGCTTTGTTAGTAAATGAAAAACTTTTTTTTTTTTTTTTAGCTGGCTCCTAGATTCAATACAAATTTGTCAAGCCCTGGTATAAGGGCTCATGCACATAGGTGGTTTGACCCGTACAACATAAAAAAAATGTGTGCCCAGGAGGCACAGGTGCTGTGTACAGCACTCTACTAGCAGCCTGTCAAAATCAATGACAGGCTGAAATACACAGCGGCTTGACTCTGTGAGGGGTGCTCGCCTACAGGGCTGTGTGTGTGTGTGTGTGTGTGTGTACAGGGAGGTCTTCCCTACCTATAGAAGGTCTGCATTCTGGGAATACATCTCTTTACACGTATGACCCTTTCACACAAAGATCACTTGGAACATCCTCCAGCTGTTGCGTATTTCAGCCTGTCGTTCATTTTGTCAGGCTGCTGGCAGCGGGCTGTACACTGCACCTGTGCCTCTCAGGTGCCCAGGAATTCTTATGTTTTTTTAGGCTGTACTGGCTGAACTGCCCATGAGGCCTGAAATCCAGATGGAATTTTATCCACACTTCTATCATAAAAAAAAAAAAAATACGTTTTAGAGTTTCAAAGGGTCCCCTCTTCTTCAGGGCTTGGTATTGTTGAGCAAGCTGTGTACTGGACTGATAAAGTTGAAGGGTTCCTAAGGATTAATATACTGTATATACTCGAGTATAAGCCGACCCGAATATAATTTTACCACAAAAAACTGGGAAAACTTATTGACTCGAGTATAAGCCTAGGGTGTCCATGTGCATGCCTCGCTGTGCCCATGCCTCACTGTGTCCATGACTAGACTGACGTTTAACAAGCGAGTCTATGGAAGAATGTTTCGGGTCCAGGGGACCTACGACCGGCCAGTACCGTGTCCCCAAAGTCACCAGAGAAATTACCGTTTAACATGGGAGTCTATGGAAGTGGTGCCCGGCTTTGAAAAATCGGTGCTCCCCGGCCGTAGGTCCCCCGGACAACAAACTTTGCACACTTGTAGAGGACAGGTGTGCCAAGTTTGGGGTCCAGGGGACCTATGGCCGGCTTGTACCATGTCCCCAAAGTCTGGGAGATCAGGCGCAAAAAGGTTTTTTGAGTATAAGCCGAGGGGGGCATTTTCAGCACAAAAAAAGTGCTGAAAAACTCGGGATAATACTCGAGTATATATGATAATCACTCCAGATACCAGTTAAGCCTTCCTCAGGATCCCTCCAACTTGACTAATCCATAGTTCAACAGTACCATGACCTGAGGAAGGAAGACACTTCCCCTGAAACATGTTGGCTTTTTATGATATGAGTTTGACTAGAATTACATCAGAAATTCTGCTTCTATGCACTTTTTTCCTTGCACACCCAGTCCTGACTTAAACCAAGAGCTCACCTTTTGGCCACCACACCTGGGAAAGTTGCCTAGGGAGTATCATTCCCCCTGCATTGCCTGAGACCTGACTGAGAACAGCATTTAAGCAATCAAAATCTAATAGAGGTTCTAACCCTTCCTCACTCCATCCAATGCTTAAAAAAAAGTTGTGGCTTCAGATATCCTTTAACGTAAACCTTATGGTTGACACATAACATGACTTGCCTCACCTGGACTCTAAAACTGAGCCATAATCAAACACCTATTACTAAATTTAAAGGAAACAGCCAATCTTTTTATCCTCACTAGTCCCTGAAGTCCCTCTGTTAAAGTAATGGGCCACTAATAAGGCACAGGAGGTGGCAGGGGCCGACTACTGACCCACAATCCCAGGAAAAGTGCATGTGGGCCAATAGGCTTAGGGGGGTGGGGACAGACTATTGACCCATCATCCTAGGAAAGGTGCATATGGGTTTAGGGGGTGGGGACAGACTATTGACCCATAATTCCAGGAAAAGTGCATGTGGGCCAATGGGCTTAGGGGGTGGGGACAGACTATTGACCCATCATCCCAGAAAAAGTGCATGTGGGCTTAGGGGGTGGGGACTGGGCTTAGGGGGTGGGGACAGACTATTGACCCATCATTTCAGGAAAGGTGCATGTGGGCCAATGGGCTTAGGGGGTGGGGACAGACTATTGACCCATCATTCCAGGAAAGGTGCATGTGGGCCAATGGGCTTAGGGGGTGGGGACAGACTATTGACCCATCATCCCAGGAAAAGTGCATGTGGGCCAATAAGCTTAGGGGGTGGGGACAGAATATTGACCCATCATTCCAGGAAAGGTGCATGTGGGCCAATAGGCTTAGGGGGGTGGGGACAGACTATTGACTCATCATCCTAGGAAAGGTGCATATGGGTTTAGGGGGTGGGGACAGACTATTGACCCATAATTCCAGGAAAAGTGCATGTGGGCCAATGGGATTAGGGGGTGGGGACAGACTATTGACCCATCATCCCAGGAAAAGTGCATGTGGGCTTAGGGGGTGGGGACTGGGCTTAGGGGGTGGGGACAGACTATTGACCCATCATTTCAGGAAAGGTGCATGTGGGCCAATGGGCTTAGGGGGTGGGGACAGACTATTGACCCATCATTCCAGGAAAGGTGCATGTGGGCCAATGGGCTTAGGGGGTGGGGACAGACTATTAACCCTTCATCCCAGGAAAGGTGCATGTGGGCCAATGGGCTTAGGGGGTGGGGACAGACTATTGACCCATCATCCCAGGAAAAGTGCATGTCGGCCAATAGGCTTAGGGGGTGGGGACAGACTATTGACCCATCATCCCAGGAAAAGTGCATGTCTGCCAATAGGCTTAGGGGGTGGGGACAGACTATTGACCCATCATCCCAGGAAAGGTGCATGTGGGCCAATGGGCTTAGGGGGTGGGGACAGACTATTGACCCATCATCCCAGGAAAGGTGCATGTGGGCCAATGGGCTTAGGGGGTGGGGACAGACTATTGACCCATAATCCCAGGAAAGGTGCATGTGGGCCAATAGGCTTAGGGGGTGGGGACAGACTATTGACCCATCATCCCAGGAAAGGTGCATGTGGGCCAATAGGCTTAGGGGGTGGGGACAGACTATTGACCCATCATCCCAGGAAAGGTGCATGTGGGCCAATGGGCTTAGGGGGTGGGGGCAGACTATTGACCCATCATCCCAGGAAAGGTGCATGTGGGCCAATGGGCTTAGGGGGTGGGGACAGACTATTGACCCATCATCCCAGGAAAGGTGCATGTGGGCCTATGGGCTTAGGGGGTGGGGACAGACTATTGACCCATCATCCCAGGAAAGGTGCATGTGGGCCAATGGGCTTAGGGGGTGGGGACAGACTATTGACCCATCATCCCAGGAAAAGTGCATGTGGGCCAATAGGCTTAGGGGGTGGGGGCAGACTATTGACCCATCATCCCAGGAAAGGTGCATGTGGGCCAATGGGCTTAGGGGGTGGGGACAGACTATTGACCCATCATCCCAGGAAAGGTGCATGTGGGCCAATGGGCTTAGGGGGTGGGGACAGACTATTGACCCATCATCCCAGGAAAGGTGCATGTGGGCCAATGGGCTTAGGGGGTGGGGGCAGACTATTGACCCATCATCCCAGGAAAGGTGCATGTGGGCCAATGGGCTTAGGGGGTGGGGACAGACTATTGACCCATCATCCCAGGAAAAGTGCATGTCGGCCAATAGGCTTAGGGGGTGGGGGCAGACTATTGACCCATCATCCCAAGAAAGGTGCATGTGGGCCAATAGGCTTAGGGGGTGGGGACAGACTATTGGCCCATCATCCCAGGAAAGGTGCATGTCGGCCAATGGGCTTAGGGGGTGGGGACAGACTATTGACCCATAATCCCAGGAAAGGTGCATGTGGGCCAATAGGCTTAGGGGGTGGGGACAGACTATTGACCCATCATCCCAGGAAAGGTGCATGTGGGCCAATAGGCTTAGGGGGTGGGGACAGACTATTGACCCATCATCCCAGGAAAGGTGCATGTGGGCCAATGGGCTTAGGGGGTGGGGGCAGACTATTGACCCATCATCCCAGGAAAGGTGCATGTGGGCCAATGGGCTTAGGGGGTGGGGACAGACTATTGACCCATCATCCCAGGAAAGGTGCATGTGGGCCTATGGGCTTAGGGGGTGGGGACAGACTATTGACCCATCATCCCAGGAAAGGTGCATGTGGGCCAATGGGCTTAGGGGGTGGGGACAGACTATTGACCCATCATCCCAGGAAAAGTGCATGTGGGCCAATAGGCTTAGGGGGTGGGGGCAGACTATTGACCCATCATCCCAGGAAAGGTGCATGTGGGCCAATGGGCTTAGGGGGTGGGGACAGACTATTGACCCATCATCCCAGGAAAGGTGCATGTGGGCCAATGGGCTTAGGGGGTGGGGACAGACTATTGACCCATCATCCCAGGAAAGGTGCATGTGGGCCAATGGGCTTAGGGGGTGGGGGCAGACTATTGACCCATCATCCCAGGAAAGGTGCATGTGGGCCAATGGGCTTAGGGGGTGGGGACAGACTATTGACCCATCATCCCAGGAAAGGTGCATGTGGGCCAATGGGCTTAGGGGGTGGGGGCAGACTATTGACCCATCATCCCAGGAAAGGTGCATGTGGGCCAATGGGCTTAGGGGGTGGGGACAGACTATTGACCCATCATCCCAGGAAAAGTGCATGTCGGCCAATAGGCTTAGGGGGTGGGGGCAGACTATTGACCCATCATCCCAGGAAAGGTGCATGTGGGCCAATGGGCTTAGGGGGTGGGGACAGACTATTGGCCCATCATCCCAGGAAAGGTGCATGTCGGCCAATAGGCTTAGGGGGTGGCAGGGGTGAATTTGTTTCTTTAATGGTGCTGTAACCTCACCCTTCCTCCTCTTCTCTCTTCCAGACCAATGGCGAATGCCTTCCTGATCTGGATCTGATTAGCAGAGTCATTTGTCACATCGACCAGCATGGAGAGCCCGGTAAGAGTCACGGCTGTCATATATGGGATATGGGGGAGGGACGGGGTGTGCTGGATACATCCTCTGTATTTTGGTGAAGTAGCATGCCGAAGGTACAACAATGGCTAAACAGTTGTCACAGGAGCAAGGGTCCTCATTGGCTTTTGCTAAAAACCCAAAAGTCGATGGAAATCCCCTCTTGAATTGTGGTCACTGAACCAGGTGTCCCCATTGGAATTTCACCCCCTTACCCTTGTTCTGGTGACAACCATACAGTTTTGGCTTTCCCCTCTTCTCTGGTCACCAGGACAAACAGAGAAGGTGGATAGTCCCCTATATATTCACAGATCACCAGTATTGCTGTCGTTGTCTTGCAGGCAGCATTTTGTGCTTCCTCCCCGGCTGGCAGGAGATCCGAGGAGTCCAGGAGATGCTGCAGGAGGCGCTGTCCTACCAGAATGGGCAACATCTTATCTTACCAGGTGGGTGGAGACATTCCGGGCAACCTGTGGCACTGGAAAAGGTGACCTGTACCAATAGTGTATATGGGGGGCGGGGGGCATTGTCCTCAAATTGATGCGTGGGGGAGGGGCTTAGGAAGCTATGCCTTTTTTTTTTTCATGGAATACTAAGCTCCACCCCTACTTAGAGGTCAGTGATTGTCTTTTTTAGAGAGAACTGCTGGGGGGGGGGGGGGGGGGTCATCTGGACATGGCATGGTGGTGATTGGTTGATGGTTCTGGGTGTGGAAAGTTGATATCGGGTGGTATGATACGCGGATTCTGTATATCGAGGACTTGGACCTACAGTATTACACTATGTGTGTGTGTGTGTATATATATATATATATAAATTACATTTCCTACAAGTCTTATAACTGATACAGTGTAAAACTAGTTTCTCTGTGGGCGGCCATTTTGAATAATTATCTGCATTGTCCAATCACAGAGCAGGCTTTAGGGTTGAATGTATAAAATCTGGCCCTCATTCTTTCGGTCTGCTGTACAACACTCCCGGATTTGGAGACATGAGGGGGGAGACTCTGGGTTGGCCCCCAATGAGCAGTGAAGGTGTCATGGTTGCCTTGTACCTCCCACCATATTGTACGGCTCGGTGCCCTCAGCCCCTCCTCCTCCCTGATTTTTCTTCCATTCTCCTCCCATTTATAGTTCATTCCAACATTCCATTGAACGACCAGCAGTCCATCTTCCAGCGCCCACCTCCCGGCGTGCGGAAAATCGTCTTGGCCACCAACATTGCGGAGACTTCGGTGACTATTGATGACATTGTTCATGTTGTGGATTCTGGAATGCAGAAGGAGCAGCGATACGACCTCCGGACCAAGGTACCCAACGTGTAGACGCAGGAGGGCGGGGGTGGGGGTGTTTGTACCCAACGTGTAGATGCAGGAGGGGGGGGGTGGGGTGTTTGTACCCAACGTGTAGATGCAGGAGGGAGGGGGTGGGGTGTTTGTACCCAACGTGTAGATGCAGGAGGGGGGGGTGGGGTGTTTGTACCCAACGTGTAGATGCAGGAGGGAGGGGGTGGGGTGTTTGTACCCAACGTGTAGATGCAGGAGGGAGGGGGTGGGGGTGTTTGTACCCAACGTGTAGATGCAGGAGGGGGGGGGGGTGGGGTGTTTGTACCCAACGTGTAGATGCAGGAGGGAGGGGGTGGGGGTGTTTGTACCCAACGTGTAGATGCAGGAGGGAGGGGGTGGGGGTGTTTGTACCCAACGTGTAGATGCAGGAGGGGGGGTGGGGTGTTTGTACCCAACGTGTAGATGCAGGAGGGAGGGGGTGGGGGTGTTTGTACCCAACGTGTAGATGCAGGAGGGAGGGGGTGGGGGTGTTTGTACCCAACGTGTAGATGCAGGAGGGGGGGGGTGGGGTGTTTGTACCCAACGTGTAGATGCAGGAGGGAGGGGGTGGGGTGTTTGTACCCAACGTGTAGATGCAGGAGGGGGGGGGGTGGGGGATGTTTGTACCCAACGTGTAGATGCAGGAGGGGGGGGTGTTTGTACCCAACGTGTAGATGCAGGAGGGAGGGGGTGGGGTGTTTGTACCCAACATGTAGATGCAGGAGGGGGGGGGTGGGGTGTTTGTACCCAACGTGTAGATGCAGGAGGGAGGGGGTGGGGGTGTTTGTACCCAACGTGTAGCTGCAGGAGGGGGGGGTGTTTGTACCCAACGTGTAGATGCAGGAGGGGGGGGGGGGTGGGGGATGTTTGTACCCAACGTGTAGATGCAGGAGGGGGGGGTGTTTGTACCCAACGTGTAGATGCAGGAGGGAGGGGGTGGGGTGTTTGTACCCAACATGTAGATGCAGGAGGGGGGGTGGGGTGTTTGTACCCAACGTGTAGATGCAGGAGGGGGGGTGGGGTGTTTGTACCCAACGTGTAGATGCAGGAGGGGATGGGGGGTGTTTGTACCCAACGTGTAGACGCAGGAGGGAGGGGGTGGGGTGTTTGTACCCAACGTGTAGACGCAGGAGGGAGGGGGTGGGGGTGTTTGTACCCAACGTGTAGATGCAGGAGGGAGGGGGTGGGGGTGTTTGTACCCAACGTGTAGATGCAGGAGGGTGGGGGATGTTTGTACCCAACGTGTAGATGCAGGAGGGAGGGGGTGGGGGTGTTTGTACCCAACGTGTAGATGCAGGAGGGTGGGGGATGTTTGTACCCAACGTGTAGACGCAGGAGGGAGGGGGTGGGGTGTTTGTACCCAACGTGTAGATGCAGGAGGGGGGGGTGGGGGTGTTTGTACCCAACGTGTAGATGCAGGAGGGAGGGGGTGGGGGTGTTTGTACCCAACGTGTAGATGCAGGAGGGGGGGGTGTTTGTACCCAACGTGTAGATGCAGGAGGGAGGGGGTGGGGTGTTTGTACCCAACGTGTAGATGCAGGAGGGGGGGTGGGGTGTTTGTACCCAACGTGTAGATGCAGGAGGGGATGGGGGGTGTTTGTACCCAACGTGTAGACGCAGGAGGGAGGGGGGTGGGGTGTTTGTACCCAACGTGTAGATGCAGGAGGGGGGGGGGTGGGGTGTTTGTACCCAACGTGTAGATGCAGGAGGGAGGGGGTGGGGGTGTTTGTACCCAACGTGTAGATGCAGGAGGGAGGGGGTGGGGGTGTTTGTACCCAACGTGTAGACGCAGGAGGGAGGGGGTGGGGTGTTTGTACCCAACGTGTAGATGCAGGAGGGGGGGTGGGGTGTTTGTACCCAATGTGTAGATGCAGGAGGGAGGGGGTGGGGCTGTTTGTACCCAATGTGTAGATGCAGGAGGGGGGGGGTGGGGGTGTTTGTACCCAACGTGTAGATGCAGGAGGGGGGGGTGGGGGTGTTTGTACCCAACCTGTAGATGCAGGAGGGAGGGGGTGGGGGTGTTTGTACCCAACGTGTAGATGCAGGAGGGAGGGGGTGGGGGTGTTTGTACCCAACGTGTAGATGCAGGGGGGGGGGGTGGGGGATGTTTGTACCCAACGTGTAGATGCAGGAGGGGGGGGTGTTTGTACCCAACGTGTAGATGCAGGAGGGAGGGGGTGGGGTGTTTGTACCCAACGTGTAGATGCAGGAGGGGGGGGGTGGGGTGTTTGTACCCAACGTGTAGATGCAGGAGGGGGGGTGGGGTGTTTGTACCCAACGTGTAGACGCAGGAGGGAGGGGGTGGGGTGTTTGTACCCAACGTGTAGATGCAGGAGGGGGGGGTGGGGTGTTTGTACCCAACGTGTAGATGCAGGAGGGAGGGGGTGGGGGTGTTTGTACCCAACGTGTAGACGCAGGAGGGAGGGGGTGGGGTGTTTGTACCCAACGTGTAGATGCAGGAGGGGGGGGGGTGGGGTGTTTGTACCCAATGTGTAGATGCAGGAGGGAGGGGGTGGGGCTGTTTGTACCCAATGTGTAGATGCAGGAGGGAGAGGGTGGGGCTGTTTGTACCCAACGTGTAGATGCAGGAGGGAGGGGGTGGGGCTGTTTGTACCCAATGTGTAGATGCAGGAGGGAGGGGGTGGGGTGTTTGTACCCAAAGTGTAGATGCAGGAGGGAGGGGGTGGGGTGTTTGTACCCAACGTGTAGATGCAGGTGGGAGGGGGTGGGGTGTTTGTACCCAACGTGTAGACGCAGGAGGGAGGGGGTGGGGTGTTTGTACCCAACGTGTAGATGCAGGAGGGGGGGGTGGGGTGTTTGTACCCAACGTGTAGATGCAGGAGGGAGGGGGTGGGGGTGTTTGTACCCAACGTGTAGATGCAGGAGGGAGGGGGTGGGGGTGTTTGTACCCAACGTGTAGATGCAGGAGGGGGGGGTGGGGGATGTTTGTACCCAACGTGTAGATGCAGGAGGGAGGGGGTGGGGGTGTTTGTACCCAACGTGTAGACGCAGGAGGGAGGGGGTGGGGGTGTTTGTACCCAACGTGTAGACGCAGGAGGGAGGGGGTGGGGTGTTTGTACCCAACGTGTAGACGCAGGAGGGAGGGGGTGGGGGTGTTTGTACCCAACGTGTAGACGCAGGAGGGAGGGGGTGGGGGTGTTTGTACCCAACGTGTAGACGCAGGAGGGAGGGGATGGGGGGTGTTTGTACCCAACGTGTAGACGCAGGAGGGAGGGGGTGGGGGTGTTTGTACCCAACGTGTAGATGCAGGAGGGGGGGGGGTGGGGTGTTTGTACCCAACGTGTAGACGCAGGAGGGAGGGGATGGGGGGTGTTTGTACCCAACGTGTAGACGCAGGAGGGAGGGGGTGGGGGTGTTTGTACCCAACGTGTAGACGCAGGAGGGAGGGGGTGGGGGTGTTTGTACCCAACGTGTAGACGCAGGAGGGAGGGGGTGGGGGTGTTTGTACCCAACGTGTAGACGCAGGAGGGAGGGGGTGGGGTGTTTGTACCCAACGTGTAGACGCAGGAGGGAGGGGGTGGGGGTGTTTGTACCCAACGTGTAGACGCAGGAGGGAGGGGGTGGGGGTGTTTGTACCCAACGTGTAGACGCAGGAGGGAGGGGGTGGGGGTGTTTGTACCCAACGTGTAGACGCAGGAGGGAGGGGATGGGGGGTGTTTGTACCCAACGTGTAGACGCAGGAGGGAGGGGGTGGGGGTGTTTGTACCCAACGTGTAGACGCAGGAGGGAGGGGATGGGGGGTGTTTGTACCCAACGTGTAGACGCAGGAGGGAGGGGGTGGGGGTGTTTGTACCCAACGTGTAGACGCAGGAGGGAGGGGGTGGGGTGTTTGTACCCAACGTGTAGACGCAGGAGGGAGGGGGTGGGGGTGTTTGTACCCAACGTGTAGACGCAGGAGGGAGGGGATGGGGGGTGTTTGTACCCAACGTGTAGACGCAGGAGGGAGGGGGTGGGGGTGTTTGTACCCAACGTGTAGACGCAGGAGGGAGGGGATGGGGGGTGTTTGTACCCAACGTGTAGACGCAGGAGGGAGGGGGTGGGGGTGTTTGTACCCAACGTGTAGACGCAGGAGGGGGGGGGGTGTTTGTACCCAACGTGTAGACGCAGGAGGAAGGGGGTGGGGGTGTTTGTAATAAATTGATGTCCTGAGGAGACATTGGGGGGTCTTTTAGACTTTGCATGTCTCAATAAAGAGAACCTGTCACCAAATATTTTTTCATTGTAAAGTATTAGTTACACCCAAGCACAAAATAAATAAATAATTTGACCCCCCCCCCACATATACTCACGTACAAATGTAAACGCACGTGTTGGGGTGCCTACGCATGAAGACGTCGATTTGCGATACACAATCCATATCGCCGCTCACAAACCTGTCTCCTGCATTCAAACAAATTTGTCAAGCCCCGGCTTGGAGCAGAGAGCATTTATGTCAGTCGCCATCTCTCCGTTCTGCCTGTACAGTGTTCACTGGAGAACGGTGGGTGCAGCTGGCTTCATGTGCTGAGAGCCAGCTGGGAGGATCCTGACAATATTGTCAGGATCCTTCAAGAGCCTGGAGCAGCTCTGTGACATCAGCTGACAGCGGGATTTAAACCTGCTATAAGCTGACTCTGGATATGGCTCCGAAGAGCAGAATGACCAAAAAAGCTTTTCTCATACTTCTCTTTTTATCCTGTAGAGCTTTTTGGGGCTGTTTTCAGGAGAAGACCCCATAGAGAAAACTGTTCTCAAACTTTTAACATGGAGGAACCCTTGAAATGTATTCCAGATCTCGGGGGAACCTCTGATAATACTTCATCTATAGATCACAGTGCAGTAGTGTGAACGGTACATTGAGATAAAAGAATAAGGGAAGTAGCGGGCGTAAGTACATCAATCATCAAGGCAGACAGACATAAACCTCAGAACTTCTAAATAATAAAAATGATGCAGCGCCACAAAGTATGAATTGTAATACAAAATTATTATTATGGTTCACATTTTGTGCGCTGCATTATTAGTAGGTGGTATGTAAGGACATCCTGGGTTGTTTGGTATGATTTCATAATATTGAAATGACATAAATAATAAAATGAATGTTGGGGGAAGAAACGGACAGTGAAAATTGTGTTGCCTCATATTGGTGATTGGTGGATAAGAACCCCACTACGCTGGGGTCAGTGCAGAGGGTCTCCTTAGATTGGTGATCAGTGGATAAGAACCCCACCACGCTGGGGTCAGTGCAGAGGGCCCCCTTAGAATGGTGATCGGTGGATAAGAACCCCACTACGCTGGGGTCAGTGCAGAGGGTCTCCTTAGATTGGTGATCAGTGGATAAGAACCCCACCACGCTGGGGTCAGTGCAGAGGGCCCCCTTAGATTGGTGATCGGTGGATAAGAACCCCACTACGCTGGGGTCAGTGCAGAGGGTCTCCTTAGATTGGTGATCAGTGGATAAGAACCCCACCACGCTGGGGTCAGTGCAGAGGGCCCCCTTAGATTGGTGATCGGTGGATAAGAATCCCACCACTCTGGGGTCAGTGCAGAGGGTCTCCTTAGATTGGTGATCAGTGGATAAGAACCCACCACTCTGGGGTCAGTGCAGAGGGCCCCCTTAGATTGGTGATCGGTGGATAAGAACCCCACTACGCTGGGGTCAGTGCAGAGGGTCTCCTTAGATTGGTGATCAGTGGATAAGAACCCACCACGCTGGGGTCAGTGCAGAGGGCCCCCTTAGATTGGTGATCGGTGGATAAGAATCCCACCACTCTGGGGTCAGTGCAGAGGGCCCCCTTAGATTGGTGATCGGGGGATAAGAACCCCACCACGCTGGGGTCAGTGCAGAGGGCCCCCTTAGATTGATCGGTGGATAAGAATCCCACCACTCTGGGGTCAGTGCAGAGGGCCCCCTTAGATTGGTGATCGGGGGATAAGAACCCCACCACGCTGGGGTCAGTGCAGAGGGCCCCCTTAGATTGGTGATCGGTGGATAAGAATCCCACCACTCTGGGGTCAGTGCAGAGGGCCCCCTTAGATTGGTGATCGGTGGATAAGAACCCCACTACGCTGGGGTCAGTGCAGAGGGCCCCCTTAGATGGGTGATAAGAATCCCACTACGCTGGGGTCAGTGCAGAGGGCCCCCTTAGATTGGTGATCGGTGGATAAGAACCCCACTATGCTGGGGTCAGTGCAGAGGGCCCCCTTAGATTGGTGATCGGGGGATAAGAAACCCACCACACTGGGGTCAGTGCAGAGGGCCCCCTTAGATTGGTGATCGGTGGGAGGAATGCTTTTTTCAGAATATTTCATATGCAGAAATATTGGAGTTTAGGTCGTCATCACATAAATAATGATGTAACACACAATGAAATATAAACTTTTTATTACTTTAATATAAAATATCACAAGGATAGAAGGATATCCACATAAAATGACCATCAAACAGGGTGGACATTTACCCCCAACTAGGACATATATATTCTTATCTTCTTATAGAGGTGTATGCCTGGAGCTCTGCCCCCTGTAGTGAGATATGGACGGTATATAGAGGTGTATGCCTGGAGCTCCGCCCCCTGTGGTGATATATGGACTGTATATAGAGGTGTATGCCTGGAGCTCCGCCCCCTGTAGTGATATATGGACGGTATATAGAGGTGTGTGCCTGGAGCTCCGCCCCCTGTGGTGATATATGGACGGTATATAGAGGTGTGTGCCTGGAGCTCCGCCCTCTGTAGTGATATATGGACGGTATATAGAGGTGTGTGCCTGGAGCTCCGCCCCCTGTGGTGATATATGGACGGTATATAGAGGTGTGTGCCTGGAGCTCCGCCCCCTGTAGTGATATATGGACGGTATATAGAGGTGTGTGCCTGGAGCTCCGCCCTCTGTAGTGATATATGGACGGTATATAGAGGTGTATGCCTGGAGCTCCGCCCCCTGTAGTGATATATGGACGGTATATAGAGGTGTATGCCTGGAGCTCCGCCCCCTGTAGTGATATATGGACGGTATATAGAGGTGTATGCCTGGAGCTCCGCCCCCTGTAGTGATATATGGACGGTATATAGAGGTGTATGCCTGGAGCTCCGCCCCCTGTAGTGATATATGGACGGTATATAGAGGTGTGTGCCTGGAGCTCCGCCCCCTGTAGTGACATATAGATGGTATATAGAGGTGTGTGCCTGGAGCCCCACCCCCTGTGGTGATATATAGATGGTATATAGAGGTGTGTGCCTGGAGCCCCGCCCCCTGTGGTGATATGTATACACTCAGTGCTCCACCATGTACTGAATGCAATCTCACTTCTGCAGGTTTCCTGCCTGGAGACCACTTGGGTGTCTAAATCCAACGTCATTCAGAGACGAGGGCGAGCGGGGCGATGCCAGCCTGGGTTTTCCTACCATCTCTTCGCCCGCCGGCAGCACCAGGAAATGGCCGACTTCCAGGTGCCGGAGATCCTGCGAACGCCTCTGGAAAATCTGGTTCTTCAGGCCAAGATACACACCCCCGAGATGACGGTGAGATGGCGCGGTGTGCGTCCGGTATTTGGTTTGTCATTGATGTGTCTTCCTGACATTTGTCACTTATGTCCTTCTTCTTTTTTCTTTTTTTTTCAGGCAGTGGAATTCCTTTCACAAGCGCTGGAATGTCCCGACCCGCCCGCCATCAAAGACGCAGTGCGATTGCTGCAAGAGATCCGTAGGTGTCCTGTCTCTGCTATCCTGAACCTCTGCTCTGTAATGTAGATCAGTCATTGTCTGCAATGGTGGTGAAGAGCCGGTTAGATCCCGGGGCCCCGCTGTGTGCACTAAGGAATATGATACAGAGCTAATCTATCTAATAGAGGTGAAATAGACGGCACCGGGGAACTGCACTCAGTGCCTACCAGGGCGCAAGCAGTACACCAATTTTTTTTAACCCAGAAATATATACAGGGGGAGCTCTGTTGTTGCCTTCTCCTCCCGCTGACAATTCTGCAGGTCAAGTCAAACTAAAGTTCCACTGTCAAAAACTCCGAGCATGCAGGCTCTTTAGTGCAGAAGGGTCTCTTCTGCAAGAAAATACACCCACCTGCCTGCTCGCTGTCCTCCCTGTCATGTAAAATGAACTGCATGTGAGCAGCTCGGCCTACATCTCCAGCACGGTCCCTGCGTGCCAGGATTACGGAGTCCTGTGCATGCACAGGAGTGACGTCATCCCGTACTGACCAGTGAAGATGACCGTAGACCGGCACCCAGAAAAAGATACCAGCACCGGTGAGGGACCAGGACTGTTGAAGGAAAGGTACGTTTTTAGCTCCATTTTATCTAGGCTTCCTGTGCCATTACAGCGGTGCAGAAATCTATCAGAAATGGCATGCACCACATTAACAAGAGTAGATACTGTAGACCTCTTTGGGTCCATCTGCTTCACCTGTGATGGTTTCTATTTTATAGTGTAATAGAATCTGGCATAGGGTCTGTACCTGATTAATGCAGGGAATACGGCCGGTTTCCATATAGATGCCTGCCGGGTGCGACTGCCCACTGCCTTGTTATCTTTCGCTGCCTGTGCAGTGATTACACAACACGAGCAGAGACTGCACAGGGTTACAAGTCTCCTCCTCCCTCTGCTCTGAGCTGAGCCGGGGGATGGGGACAGCAGAGAGATCGGAGCATACAGCTCCTGCTCCTTATTCTCTGTGCTTGTCACATCCACAGAATAGAGAACGGATCGCTTCTAAATAACAATGGGGCTTACACCCCTTTCTTTAATTTAGGAGCAGTATCCTCTCAATGTGCTAATTGGCAAGCCTTGCACAACTTTTTCTTAATTTCACCCACAGAGAGCAATAAAAACTTAAAGGAGTAGTAAAGTTACATGTTTTTTCACCTTAATGCATCCTATGCATTAAGGTGAAAAAACATTCGACAATACCGCCCCCCCCCCCCCGAGCCCCCGTTTTTCTTACCTGGCCCCTCGAAAGTCCCATGCTCGTCCCCGTCATCCTCTTCGTTTTTTCAGCCTGGCCGCCGATTGGCTGCACTGGATGGATTGAAAGCAGCGCAGCCATTGCCTGTAATGCCTCTCTTAGGAGGGCTGGACCCTGGGATCCAGAGCTCTGGTCATACCCACGACCAAGATGTTGTCTGTGCAGGGTGCTATACAGGTCCAGGGGAGTGGAATCCTTGAGAACCCGGTCCCTGAAGGTTTAATTACAATGCCTGCCGTGATAGGTGAAGTTTGGGCTTCTGTGGACCAAACAAAGTCCTGCGGCGGGGATCAGGTAAGTGGGGGCCCCCAGGAACTTGGTTCTATTGGGGGCCCCCCAAGCCTAATTTGTCTTTCTGTCTGTTACCTAAGGTATTCCCGCTAATATCTGTGTATGCCTGTAACTACTGAAAATCTAAAATTTTAATAGTAGTCAAGAAAAAAAAAAAAAAAGGACCGCGGTACCTGTGTTAAACCACTAGAGGCCGCTGTGGTCCATTTTTCTTGTCATGTGGATCTTTGGTTTTCTCAAGTCAAAAGATCCAGGCAGTTGGTAAGTTTCTCTGTGGGAATCCACTTCCTCTGCCCTGTTGCTGCGCTCATCCACCGCACAGGCCCTCCGGCAAAAAGGGCCCTGGCTCCTAGTCCCTGTTTGATTTTCGAAAAGGGCGCCAATGGCGCGCGGGCGCGTGCACGCGCCTCCTATGAAAAAAAGGGCGGGGCAGGTGGATGACGCTCGATGCGCGCCACGGCGCTTCTGCGCATGTGCAGGCGTCCCAGCTTGTATAAAGACACAGTACAAGTGTCAGCTGGATGCAAACAGAGCTAGCAACAAACAGTGGCACACAGAGGCGGTTGATGCAGGCATCCCCATAGAAAGGCACTTTAGTGGACACCAGCTGGTATATAGCAGCAACTGTGTTAGACTATTACCAGTATAATTGGTGTATGACGACGGGAATACCTCAGCTTTGTGCTTATAGGATATGTCGTCCAGACGCTCCGGAAATAAGTCTTCCAAGAAGCGAAAGGGGTCTCCATCGGGCTCTGAGGATTTTGGGCATGCTTGTACTGCACCAATCTTCCCTGAAATTTCAGAGATTAGTAGCCGTAGGAACCCCGCAGGAGTACCTGGTGCTGCGGCTGTCCCCAGTCCACCTGCTCCTGTATATATAACAGAGGAGGTTTTATCCTCAACTCTGGGAGGATTGGAAGAGAGATTAACAGCATTGATCGCTGCTTCCCTGTCACAGGAAAAGCGCGTCCGATCTCCGTCTCCTCCTGCAGAGTGCCTGTTAGTGGAGGAACAGTCCCAGAGATCGACCTACCTGAAGGGGATCAGGTAAGGTTGATAAAGTTATAGAGGAATCAACAGTGGAAGAACCTTTCTCAGCATCTCAGGCTGAAAGATTATGGGTTCAGTCTCTGACTAACATGGTCCGATCAGCATTTAAAATGCCTCTGGCGGAACCATCAACCACTACTGTCTCCTCGCTGGGGTCGCTGAAAGCTCCCCAGACTGTCTGTTCCTTCCCAATCCACCCTTTATTGGAAGGGTTTATTTACCAGGATTGGGAGCATCCTGTAAAATATTTACTCCCCCCAAGAGATTTCCAGTGATCTATCCCATGGAGGATAAGTTCATAAAAAAAAAAATGGAGGGTCCCTACAGTGGACGCAGCCATCTCTTCTGTTAACAAATCACTGACATGTCCAGTAGATAATGTTCCAATGTTCAAGGACCCAATAGATAAAAAATTGGAGTCTTTACTAAAATCTGCTTTCTCTACAGCAAGCATGGTGACACAACCTGCAGTAGCAGCGATTGGAGTCTGCCAAGCAGTGAAAGATCAGTTGAAACAAGTCTTAAGGGACTTACCAGATCAGCAGGCTCTTGCCCTAGCTGACCTACCTAGAGCCTTGTGTTGCGGTGGACGCCATAAAGGATACAATCCAACAGGCATCCCGCTTTACGCTGTCTGTAGACATATGCGTAGGCTTCTATGGCTCAAAAACTGGTCTGCTGAAGCTCCCTGTAAGAAATTGCTGATTAGCTTCCCATTTCATGGAGAACGCTTATCTGGAGATGATCTGGACAAATATATCCAGAAAGCTTCTGCCGGTAAAAGTACACTCTTGCTGGTTAAGAACAAGGGTAGAAGTCCTTCTTTTAGGAGGCCTACTTCTCCAGTCCCTGGCACATCGGCTGTGAAACAGTTCCGACGGCCTCCGCGGTCAAATCCAGGGGGCAGAAATCAGGGACAATCACAGGGTAACAAGAAACCCTGGGTCAAGAGAGGTACGAAACCTCCCCCCAAGTCATGAAGGGTTGCCCCCACTCAATCGGGTGGGGGGAAGACTTCAGTTCACAGAGACCTGGCGGGACACCATCAGAGATGGGTGATCTCCGCAGTAAGTCTGGGATACAGGCTGGAGTTAAAAGACATTCCTCCTGCCCATTTTATAAGGTCAAACGTGCCAAGCGATCCCCAGAAGAGTGGATCCCTCCTTCTGGCACTAGAGCAACTATTGCCCCAAGGGTAATCATGAAGGTTCCCTTGGAAGAAAACGGGTTCGGGTTTTACTCGAACCTTGTCACAGTCCCCAAACCAAATGGGGACATGAGGACTTTTTCGGATGGAGTCGATCCGATCGGTGGCCACCGCCCTACAAGGGCAGGAATGGTTAGCCTCGATCGACATAAAGGATGCTTATTTGCATATTCCCATCTGTCCGGCCCACCAGAAATTTCTACGCCTTGCAGTAGAAGGGCGCCATTTTCAGTTCAGAGCCTTACCTTTCGGTCTGGCCACAGCACCACGAGTGTTCACAAAAATTTTGGCCCTACGATTGGCCAAACTAGGAACACAAGGTGTAACGATAATGGCATATCTAGACGACTTGTTGCTGATAGACCACTCAGTGAAAAAAACTAGAAGTGGTCGTTCACAAGACAATCCAGTATCTGGAATCTCACGGTTGCATTATCAACCGAGACAAGTCAGCCCTAAAACCAGTCAAAAGCCTGGAATACTTGGGGGCTAAGACTGGATTCAAATCAGAGAAAGATTTTCTTACCTCCAGAGAAGGTGTCGTCTTTGAAAGATTTGACCCACTTAGTGGGTACAAAAAAGAAAAACCATCCATACGCCTGTGTATAAGGCTGCTGGGAAAAATGGTGGCTTCATTCGAAGCAGTACCCTACGGTCAATTCCATTCAAGGAACTTGCAGAGGGCCATACTGTCAGCCTGGAACAAAAAAGTTCAGGCTTTAGACTTACCAATGTCCCTGTCCCCTTCCGTTCACAAGAGCCTCCATTGGTGGTTGGTGCCCCAGAATCTGGAAAAAGGGAAACCCTTCAGTCCGGTTTCTTGGAAGGTGGTCACTACAGATGCCAGCCTCATAGGCTGGGGGGCAGTACTGGAGCAATGGTCTCTCCAGGGCAAGTGGTCAGAAGCAGAGAAGGCCCTGCCCATCAATCTCTTAGAGATACGAGCAGCCCGGTATGCCCTAGTAGCATGGACATCCAAACTCCAAGGGTCCCCTGTCAGAATTCAATCAGACAATGCCACAGCAGTGGCATATATCAATCTCCAGGGTGGCACCAGGAGTCGTGCAGCCCAGAGGGAAGCGAATTGCATCCTGGAATGGGCAGAAAGGTATGTCACAGCCATATCCGCGGTTTTCATCCCAGGAGTGGAGAATTGGAAGGCGGACTTTTTAAGTCGCCAGCAATTATGCCCGGGGAATGGTCTCTTCACCCCGAGGTTTTCCAGGCAATATGCCAGCGGTGGGGAACACCGGATGTAGATCTGCTAGCATCCAGATTCAACGCAAAGGTGGACAGATTTGTCTCTCGCACAAAGGATCCCCTAGCTTGCGGTTCGGATGCCCTAGTGTTCCCTTGGGATCAGTTCAAGCTGATATATGCATTCCCACCGCGATTAATCCGCAGAATCAGGGTAGAAAAGAAACCAGTGATTCTGGTGGCTCCAGCGTGGCCCCGAAGGGCATGGTACGCGGAGATTGTAAAAATGTCAGTGGGAAGTCCTTGGACCCTCCCACATCGTCCGGACCTGCTTTCGCAAGGACCGATATACTACCCTTCCTTACCAGCCCTAGGTTTGACGGCCTGGCTATTGAAGCCCACATTCTAAAAAAGAGAGGTCTCTCTAATCCTGTGGTATCTACCATGATCAATGCCAGGAAGCCGGTATCCAGGCAGATCTATTATAGGATCTAGAAGGCGTACATCACGTGGTGTGAGGCCAGGAAATGGCATCCACGTAAGTACGTAATAGGTAGGATTCTGGACTTCCTACAGTGGGCTGTACATAGGAAGCTTGCCTTGAGTACTATCAAGGGTCAGACGGCCTTGTCAATATTTTTTCAAAGGCCCTTGGCTTTGCATTCATTAGTCAAAGCTTTCATACAAGGAGTGATGCGTATTAGCCCTCCGGTTAGTATTCCCATATGTCCATGGGACTTAAACCTGGTTCTGTCGGTTCTACAGAAACAACCATTTGAACCATTGCGGCACATTTCCTTGGTTCTTCTCACCAGGAAATAGATTTTCTTAGTAGCCATTTGTTCGGCTAAAAGAGTGTCGGAATTAGCCGCCTTGTCCTGTAAGGAGCCATATCTGGTTATCCATAAGGACAGAGTAGTATTACGTCCTCATCCAGCCTTTCTTCCTAAGGTGGTATCGAGGTTTCATTTGAACCAAGATGTGGTTCTTCCTTCTTTTTTCCCCAAACCTAGTTCGGTAGAGGAAAAGTTATTGCATTCTTTGGATGTAGTAAGAGCAGTTAAAGCTTATCTAAAAGCCACTGCTCAGATTCGTAGAACGGATACTTTGTTTTGTTCTGCCGGAAGGCCCCAGAAGGGGTCAGGCAGCGTCAAAATCTACTTTAGCCAAGTGGATTCGACAGGTCATAATACAAGCCTATGGCTTGAGAAGGAGACCGCCTCCGTTCAAAGTTAGAGAGCACTCCACGAGAGCAGTTGGAACTTCATGGGCAGTGCATCACCAGGCCTCCCTGGCTCAAGTCTGTAAGGCCGCAACATGGTCTTCAGTACACACGTTTACTAGGTCCTACCAGGTGGACGTTAGAAGTCAGGAGGATGTCGCCTTTGGGCGCAGTGTGTTGCAGGCCGCAAAAGAGCCTCATGCCTGATGGCGCCCAGCTTATGTATCCCTCCCCTCATTTGGCATTGCTTTGGGACGTCCCATTAGTAATGACTAAGTCGCTCTGTGTCCCGTGATGTACGAAAAAGAAAATAGGATTTTTATAACAGCTTACCTGTAAAATCCTTTTCTTGGAGTACATCACGGGACACAGAGCTCCCGCCCCTCTTTGGGGACACTTATTGCTTTGCTACAAAACTGAGGTGCTCCCGGATGGGAGGGGCTTATATAGGGGAGGGTACTTCCGGTTTGGAAGTGGCCAGTGCCAGCACCTGAAGGTATCTATATAACCCATTAGTAATGACTAAGTCGCTCTGTGTCCCGTGATGTACTCCAAGAAAAGGATTTTACAGGTAAGCTGTTATAAAAATCCCTTTTTAATCATTTTTGCAGCCAGTGTTTTAGGTAGCTGTTACATGTGGAGCTTTCTCCTAATCCCCCTCCACCTGTATTCCAGGGGTGCTGGATGACCAGGAGGAACTGACATCACTGGGCCAGCATGTGGCCAATATCGCCACTGACCCCAGCCTGGCCAAGGCGATCGCTCTATCTGCCATATTCCGCTGTCTGCAGCCCCTACTCACCATTGTGGCCTGTTTGACCAGAGACCCGTTCCTGGGAGGAATTATCAACCGAGCCGAAGTCAACAAGGTGAGCGTGCGCTGGAGTCTTTCAACTCATTACCTTCACTCAGATGGGGTTATTCTATACAGGAGAAGGACCTGTAGAGGTTGTGGAGAGGGCAGGACATGTCCACATTCCACCATCTAAATGAAGTGGTCACGTTGAAGAAAACCAGGGGAGCAGTTTTAAACTTGGAGGGCTAACGATGGCAAAATCCCATCATGTGATGCGCTATAGAATATGTGGGAGATATAGAAAGAGTCACAGAGAAAAATAACTAAAGGCATTGTAAACTTTCAAATGTTTTTGTTGTAGCTCGGTATTGGTGTAGTTCTGTTCCCTGTGTGGTTTGTCTTGCCTTGAAATATTCAGCTCACATGTTGTAGCTGCAGCTTGTAGTGTCATGGCTGATTGATTCCCTTATGTCCATGTATTCATTCAACTAGCTTGTCTCCATTTACTAAGAGGAGGGGCAACTTCATGCTACGCCCAATGTGCGCGTGCTGATGGAGGACTGTGTTTGTCTGTGTCAGATCTAATTACTGTGTAGCTCTCACCCGCAGAGCACTTGACTGAGAGCCCCAGGGATTATGGGATATATAGTTTCTTCACAGGAAGTGTCGGTTCTCAGAGTACAGACAGAGATCATGCATTACCACACCACATGCCTTATGTTTGAACAAAAACAGAAATTGTTGACACTGGAAGTTGAAGATTTACTCTACTGTAGGCTATTTGTATAGGGCAACACATGATGCCATGAAACTACAGGATCAATGCAAATCTTATGCAGGTGAAAAACACATGGTGCAAGTAGGAAGGTTTATAACGCCTTTAATTATAGTGTGTCAGGGATAGTAGCTGGTACGACTCTCCTTGCAAGAACTTACAATCTAAATAAGACGTTTCCACAAAATGTAAGAGATATGAACGGTCTTTAACCACTTCCATACCGAGTCATTGTAAAATGACGCCGGAAGGAACCCTCTCTCCCTCCGGGTGAACGTCATATGACTTCCTGGGTTTGAGGGGGGATATCTGAATGATGGGTGCAGCTAGAGGCGTCATTCACATATATTTCTCTTCAGCCGGCGATTCTGCGCAACATAAGAACCAACATAGCGGTGGTTCCGCCGCTTGATCGTTCTTATAGGCGGCGGGAGGGGACATCCCCCTCCTGCCGCCATCCGGTGCTTCTCCGGGCTCTCCCGTGCGATCGGGGACCCAGAGAGAATCGTCCGGTGCCGGTGGTGCGTCACGTGACGAGCATAGAGATGACTGGTAACCAGATGGTCACCAGTCATCTCTATGACCGTCGGAGGCCCGGGCGCGATGTGATGATGTCATGCCCGGGTCCTCAGATGGTAAACAAAGCCGCCATTGCGGCTAGTAAGTATGAGATCTGTGAATTTTTTTTTTTTTCACAATCTCATGCTTTCCGGCCTGGAGGAGAGATGTGGGGGGAGGGGGAGGTCTTATTGACCCCGCATCTCTCCATAAAGAGGACCTGTCACACACATTCCTATTACAAGGGATGTTTACATTCCTTGTAATAGGAATAAAAGTGATCAAAAAAAAAAAAAAGTGTAAAAAAAAAGTATAAAAAAAATAAGTAAAATAATAATAAAAAAAAAAAAAAAAAAAAATGTAAAACGCCCCTGTCCCCGGTAGCTCGCGCTCAGACGCGAACGCACACATAAGTCCCGCCCACATGTAAACGCTGTTCAAACCACATATGTGAGGTATCGCCGCGTGCGTTAGAGCGCGTGCAACAATTCTAGCACTAGACCTCCTCTGTAACTCTAACCTGGTAACCTGTAAAAAAATTCAAAGCGTCGCCTATGGAGATTTTTAAGTACCGAAGTTTGGCGCCATTCCATGAGTGTGCGCAATTTTAAAGCGTGACATGTTGGGTATTTTTTTACTCGGCGTAACATCATCTTTCATATTTTACAAAAAAATTGGGCTAACTTTACTGTTTTGTTATTTTTTAATTCGTGAAACCATTTTTTTTCCTAAAAAAAAAAAAAAAAAAAAAAAAAAGGCGTTTGAAAAATTATTTCGCAAATACCGTGCAAGATAAAAAGTTGCAACGACCGTCATTTTATTCCCTAGGGTGTCTGCTAAAAAAATATATATATATAATGTTTGGGTGTTCTGAGTAATTTTCTAGCAAAAGAATGATGATTTGTACATGTAGGAGAGGAGTGCCAGAATAGGCCCGGTATGGAAGTGGTATAAAAAGCCCGGTGTGGAAAGGGTTAAAGGGCTGGAACTTGGAAGGTGAACGGGACAGTCTGTGATTTGGTTCTTTATGTTGCAGGTGAAGGCGAGATTCAGCGGGGAGCTGTGCAGTGATCACTTGGCGTTTGTGCAGATTCTCCAGGCCTGGAAAGAGGTTCTCGGTCTCAGGAGTGATTTTGACAGAAAAGATTTTCTACAGGGCAACGTCCTCTCGGGTTCCTCCCTGCGCTACATCCAAGGTGAGCGCTAGATTGCAGGCTAAGAAAAGTCACCAGGCCCCGAATAATAAACTAGAGACTGATCCAAGTCTATACATCTTCCCGGTGTTCGTGCTGCAAAGATTTGGTAAAATACAATCAAGCTTTAATTTTATTTATTATAACTAGATAAAAAGGATTGAAAGAAAAAAAAAAAAAAAGCGGACTTTGTGGGCACAACACGAGAGTGTAAGTATAAGAAATATATGTCTTTATTACACATATAATGAAACAAAAACACCCTCTAGTAGACAAAGCTCAGCAGATACCCAAGTACATACATGGAGGCATGGATCCTTTCATTGAAATAGTGAAAAGTCCATCAATGTGCAGAAAAGAGCTGTAGATAATTATCAAAAGGCTTAATTATCTAATTGCTTCCTCAGGACATACTGGGTAGGTGCTGATTGACCTTGAAGATTGAGTATTGGGTGAAAACACACAAAACAGGGAGAGCAAAGTCAGTCCTCCCAAAGAGCGGCAGTCCAAGTATTAAAGGTGTTCAACTCCCACATAGGACACCTGGACCAACGGCGATCCAACCTCCAGGGTGACCAAGAAAACTGGCAACTTTATCAAAAGTAGAATGATATTAATCAGTCAGAGCTCAGTGTGGGGGGGTTAAGTCAAGCACAGGAATCCAATTCTGAGTATCATAGATAGCATCAACACCCCTCAAAAACGGATCTGTCTCTTTGAGTAATCTCGAATAGAGCTTGCCAGTCACCAGATAAGGGTAAGGAAGCCTTGTAATAGTATATCAGGTGTCCCCCACTTTGGAGCTAAGCCCAACACCCGATAGGGTAGGGGCGCCTTAAGAATCCAGATAGCACAGGTATCCACACAGGCTCACGTGTTAGTTAAACGCCTTTAATACTTGGATTCCCGCTCTTTGGGAGCACTGCCTTTGCTCTCCCTGTGTTTTGTGTGGTTTCACTCATTACCCGATCTTTAAGGTCAATCAGCACCTACCCAGTATGTCCTGAGGAAGCAGTTAGATGTGAAACGCGTTGATAAGCAAGCATGGAGGAGTTCATGGACCTGACATTTTGATAATTCTCCAAACCTCTTTCTTTATCGTACACCACGGGACACAGAGCTAGTCATTACATAATGGGTTAAGGGTCACCAGCGGTGATTGGACACTGGCACAACCAATGGAAGACAGTTCCCCTCCATATAACCCCTCCCATCAGGGAAGTACCTCAGTTTTTTCGCCAGTGTCGAAAGGTGTTGGACGCGTTAGGAGGTGCTAAAGGAAAGCTCTACCAAAGAGACCCTCTGGGGGTAAAAGAGCTATGCTTTCGGATCCATCCAAGACGCCTACAAATGAGCTGAATCTGGATGGGATCCGGGCCTCATCCATGAGGCGTCGCCTGTAATGTCTCTCTTCGGAGGACTGGGCTCTAAGATCCAGCACTTTCGCTATTTCGCTATAAAGTCCTGGTAAGAGTCTTGTACAAGGCCCAGGGGAGAGGTATCCTTTAAATAGGAACCCATATCCCTGAAGGTTGGCACACATAGCCCACCGTGAAGGGTGAAGTTTGGTATCTGTCTGAAATCTTTCAGCAGAAAAACCTGCGGCGTGGATAAGGTGAGATTAGAAGGTCCATAACTAGGTTGGGACCTTTTTCAAAAAGTGGATGTCTTCTTTTTTTCCACCACTGGGGGGAGTAAAGAGCTGAATATACTCACCTCACTCTGTTCAGTGTCGGCTTCGGCGAAGTACACTGCTCGTCACCTCCGCTGCTGAGCTTGCTTGGGCACCCCGCTCCTCCTTTCGGTGGCCGACCAGACACCTGCAGGTAAGTGGGAACAAGGGCTGATGAGAGTCCTCTCTCACCATGGCCACCGCCATAGCGCTAAGGGCCGCGCGCGCGGGAGCGCGCTTTATCGGAGGGGGGGGGCGAAGGCGTGCGCGGGCACGTGGCGCGCGCAGGCACAGAAACGGCGCCAAATTTAAAAGACTGTCAGTGTGAGAAGCACTGCAGCAGCAAGCAAGCTCGTTAGTTCTCTTGTTCCTGGCAGAGAAACACAGCAGCTATACAGGGACGTAAGACTCCATGTGGTTGGATTGGGTACTTCCTAGAAGACATCCATGTTATGCATAGTTATGTGTTAAAAGTTGCATACTTAATGTATTTGCTAAACTGAACACGGTAGTATATGCATTTAGGTACCTTGTATTTTGTCTAAACAGTAAGCCTTCCAGGGGAAGTAATACGGACAAAAAGAGATAAGAAAGCACCACCGCCTGAGAGGAGGCTCTAACTGTGCTGACTCGGTACCTTCCTCTCCTGTGTTGCCAAATGCACCTGTTCAGGATGAGCCATTACCTCTGTCAGGTATGGCGGCTTCCCCAGTGAAGCCTGGGCCTGCATATGTCACTGAGGACACTTTATCAGCTGCCCTAAATAATCTGGAGGAAAAAAGTTGCTACCTTAATCGCTAAGTCCTCTAAAAAGGGACAATAAGCGAAGCAGGTCTCTTCCAGTATTGGACCTCCCTTCAGAAGTACCTGAGGGAGGATGAGGAGGAGGAGGCTACATCAGCAGAGGATGAGGAGCCAGATTTTAAGGTCACAGGTACAATGCTATAGCAGTGCATTTAAGTTAACCTCTGCGGAGGTAACGGAATTACCTGTCTCCTCCCTAGGGTCATTAAGATCCCTGCAAAGTGCATGCTCCTTCCCGGTTCATCCGTTACTAGAGGATCTAATATACGCAAACTGGCAACATCCAGATAAGCGTTTCTCACCTCCAAAAAGGTTTAACATTCTTTATCCTATGGGGGAAATTTTTTTTTTTAAAGAAATGGAGCCTGCCTGCGGTAGTTGCGGCTATTTCTTGTGTAAATAAAAACCTGACATGTCCGGTGGATAATGTACAAGGGTTTAAAAGATCCTTCTGAGAGGAAGTTGAAATCCTCCTTCCTTTTGGCCGGCTCAATTACCCAACCTGCAGTAGCAGCAGTCGGTATGGGTCAGGTCATCAGCCAACAGGTAAAGCAGGGGCTGAAGGAACTGCCTTCAGAGCAGGCTAGAAATTGGGAAAATTTGCCTAAAGCCTTATGCTTCACAGTGGATGCCATGAGAGATTCTATCATACAGGCATCACGCCTTACACTCCAGCTGGTACAGATGCGCAGAGTACTTTGGCTTAAGCATTGGTCAGCGGAGACCCCATGCAAAAAGCTGTTGGCAAGTTCCCGTTCCATGGCGAACGCCTATTTGGGGAAGATTTAGAAAAATATATACAGAAGATCAAGTGGTAAAACGACTTTTACCTGAGAGAAAGAAAAACAAGAGATCTTGTTTTAAACGCTCTCTCCCCAGCTCCCGGGAAATCTGACTCCAACCAGTGGCGGCGGCCTGTTTTAGCCGCCCACAAAAGCCAAGGGGCAAGCTCAGAAGAACAAGAAGCCGTGGGGTGCAAGAGCTAATAAGCAAGCCCCCAAAGCCTCTCAGTGAAGGGGCGCCCCCGCTCGGCCGAGTGGGAGGAAGGCTTTGTCAGTTCTGAGCGACTTGGTGGTCAGAAATCCAGGACAATTGGGTAGTATCCACAATATCCTCAGGGTACAAACTGGAATTTCGAGAGATCCCATCTTCTCAATTCCGAGGTTCAAGACTCTCCAAGGATCCACAAAAAAGAGAAATCCTTCTTCAAAGGTTTGAATCACTTAATGGCTCAAGGGGTAGTTACAGACGTACCCCAAAAAGAGCGAGGTTCAGGTTTTTACTCAAACCTCTTTGTGATTCCAAAGCCAAATGGAGATGTCAGACCCATCCTGGATCTAAAATCCCTAAATCGGTTCCTGAATGATCGCCATTTTCGAATGGAAACGATCCGATCCGTGGCCGCCACTTTAAAGGGCGGAAAATTCATGGCGCCCATAGATATCAAGGACGCACATTTACACATACCCATCCTCCCCGCTCACCAAAGATTCCTAAGGTTTGCGGTAGAAGATCGCCACTTTCAATTTGTGGCTCTGCCGTTTGGTGTAGCCACCGCGCCCATAGTATTCACAAAGGTGCTAGCTCCTCTGTTAGCAAACCTAAGAACACGGGGCATTGCGGTAACAGCCTATCTGGACGATCTACTAGTAATAGATCAGTCAAAGGAGGGATTGGGTCACGCTGTAGACACTACAGTAGGATACCTGGAGCATTTAGGATGGATTATAAACTTACAAAAATCCTCTCTCCAGGCCCAAAGAAGGATAGGGTACCTGGGCATGATCATAGATACAGCCCAAAACGGGGTATACCTGCCAGAACCGAAGATACAGTCTCTGAAAGACCTGATCCACAAGGTCAAAGCAAACAAGAGGCCGTCTATTCGCCTTTGCATGAGACTATTGGGAAAGATGGTAGCCTCCTTCGAGGCGGTCCCTTACGCCCAGTTTCATTCGAGACTACTTCAAGGCAATATTTTAGCTTCCTGGAACAGGAAGAGCCAAGCTCTGGATATACCCATGCGCCTGTCCTCACAAGTACGCCACAGCTTCAATTGGTGGCTAGAAGCCAGGAATTTACGGAAGGGAAAGTCCTTCCTCCCAGTGGCCTGGAAGGTGGTATCTAGGGATGCCAGCCTATCGGGCTGGGGTGCAGTATTCGAGGAGGCTTCTACCCAGGGAACCTGGGCCAAGACTCAGGGGATCCTGCCCATCAATGTGCTAGAGATCCGGGCGGTATATCTAGCCCTCAAAACCTGGACATACAGGTTACAGGGCTACCCAGTTCGGGTTTAATCCGACAATGCTACTGCAGTAGCTTACATCAATCACCAAGGAGGCACCCGCAGTCGGGCAGCCCAAAGAGAGGTGAACCGGATCCTGGCATGGGCAGAAGAGCATGTACCTTGCCTTTCTGCAATCTTCATTCCAGGGTGGAAAATTGGCAAGCAGACTACCTGAGTCGTCAGCAGCTGCTACCAGGAGAGTGGTCTCTTCGCCCCGAGATCTTTTAGGCCATATGTCTGAGATGGGGAAACCCAGATGTAGACCTGCTAGCTGCCAGGTTCAACAAGAAATTGGACAACTTTGTGTCCAGAACGAGAGATCCTCTAGCCTACGGGACAGACGCTCTAATAATACAGACGCTCTAATAACTCCATGGAATCAGTTCTCACTGATCTATGCATTCCCTCCGATCCCTCTTCTACAAAGACTGCTTCGCAGGATCAAGGAGGAGGGAATACCAGTAATCCTAGTGGCCCCAAACTGGCCCAGGAGGCCTTGGTACGCCGAGATTGTAAAAATGGCGATAGGAAGGCCCTGGAAGTTTCCACTCCGACACGACCTGCTGTCACAGGGTCCAGTATTCCACCCTTCCTTACAAAGGCTAAAGTTGACGGCCTGGCTGCTGAGACCCACATTTTTAAAAAGAGAAGGGTCTCTGGTCCGGCTCTTTCTACGCTCATTAATGCTAGAAAGCCAGCCTCCAGACTCATCTATCATAGAGTCTGGAAAGCATACGTTTCCTGGTGTGAATCCAGATGTTGGAATCCTCAGAAATATGAAATAAGTAGGATTCTTGCTTTTTGCCAGTTAGGAGTGGATATGAATTTAGCCCTTAGCACCATCAAAGGGCAAATATCGGCTCTATCAGTCTTCTTTCAGAGACCATTGGCATCTCACTCCCTAGTTCGGACATTCATTAAGGGGGTACTGAGGATAAATCCTCCAGTTAGGACTCCCTTGTGTCCATGGGATTTGAATTTGGTATTGTCAGTGTTGCAAAAGCAACCTTTTGAACCTATTCGCCATATTCCTTTAATTATATTGAGTAGGAAGTTGGCCTTTCTGATTGCTATAGCTTCTGCTAGGAGAGTATCAGAGCTAGCAGCTCTTTCTTGTAAAGAGCCTTGTCTAATTTGTCACAAGGACAAGATCGTACTACGACCCCATCCGGCTTTTCTACCTAAGGTGGTGTCGGCTTTTCACTTGAATCAAGACATTGTTCTGCCTTCCTTTTTTCCAAACCCGCGGACGGCGGGGGAAAAATTATTACACTCTCTAGATCTAGTGAGAGCGGTAAAGGTGTATCTGCAAGCAACCGCTCAGATACGTAAAACAGATGTTTTGTTTATTTTACCAGATGGTCCCAAGAAGGGCCAAGCGGTATCAAAATCCACCATTTCCAGGTGGATTAGACAAGTAATTATTCAAGCTTATGGTTTAAAGAACAGGACTCCTCCTTTTCCTGTTAAGGCGCACTCTACCAGAGCGATAGGTGCTTCATGGGCAGTGCACCACC
Source organism: Rana muscosa (assembly GCA_029206835.1). Taxonomy (NCBI): domain Eukaryota; kingdom Metazoa; phylum Chordata; class Amphibia; order Anura; family Ranidae; genus Rana; species Rana muscosa. The sequence continues at coordinate 217,745,775 of JARGYO010005626.1, read as the reverse complement.
AGGCTTCGATGGCTCAGATCTGTAAAGCTGCAACTTGGTCTTCAGTCCATACATTTTCCAAATTCTATCAAATAGATGTGAAAGGACATGAGGATTCCGCCTTTGGGCGAAGTGTGCTGCAGGCAGCAGTATAGGGCTTCTGGTCCGCAAGCGGCCTGTTTTGATCTGTGTCTCCCCCCCTTCATATGAGCATTGCTCTGGGACGTCCCATTATGTAATGACTAGCTCTGTGTCCCGTGGTGTACTCCAAGAAAAGGATTTTACAGGTAAGCTGTTATAAAAATCCTATTTTTCTGCACATTGATGGACTTTTCACCATTTCAATGAAAGGATCCATGCCTCCATGTCTGTAATTGGGTATCTTTTGACCTTTGTCTTGTAGAGGGTGTTGTTTTTGTTTTGTTTATATTTGTGGTTTTAACATTTTTGTAAAAAAGACCTATTTCTTATACTTACTGCCTCGTGTGGGGCCCACAAAGTTTTATTTGAGAGAGAGTCCTAGCTACTCTTTCAATCTTTTTTCTCTAAAATGTTTATGTTGGCATGGTGGAGGTCCTCCCTTCTTATTATAACTGTAAAAATGTTTATATTTGCTCATTAGCTATAGTCGGTGGGAAGAATGTCCCTTACATTGGTGATCAGTGAGAAGAATGTTCCTTACATTGGTGATCAGTGGGAAGAATGTTCCTTACATTGGTGATCAGTGGGAAGAATGTTCCTTACATTGGTGATCAGTGAGAAGAATGTTCCTTACATTGGTGATCAGTGGGAAGAATGTTCCTTACATTGGTGATCAGTGGGAAGAATGTCCCTTACATTGGTGATCAGTGAGAAGAATGTTCCTTACATTGGTGATCAGTGGGAAGAATGTTCCTTACATTGGTGATCAGTGAGAAGAATGCTCCTTACATTGGTGATCAGTGGGAAGAATGCTCCTTACATTGGTGATCAGTGGGAAGAATGTTCCTTACATTGGTGATCAGTGAGAAGAATGTTCCTTACATTGGTGATCAGTGGGAAGAATGTTCCTTACATTGGTGATCAGTGGGAAGAATGTTCCTTACATTGGTGATCAGTGAGAAGAATGTTCCTTACATTGGTGATCAGTGAGAAGAATGTTCCTTACATTGGTGATCAGTGAGAAGAATGTTCCTTACATTGGTGATCAGTGGGAAGAATGTCCCTTACATTGGTGATCAGTGGGAAGAATGTTCCTTACATTGGTGATCAGTGAGAAGAATGTTCCTTACATTGGTGATCAGTGGGAAGAATGTTCCTTACATTGGTGATCAGTGGGAAGAATGTTCCTTACATTGGTGATAAGTGAGAAGAATGTTCCTTACATTGGTGATCAGTGGGAAGAATGTTCCTTACATTGGTGATCAGTGAGAAGAATGTTCCTTACATTGGTGATCAGTGGGAAGAATGTTCCTTACATTGGTGATCAGTGAGAAGAATGTTCCTTACATTGGTGATCAGTGAGAAGAATGTTCCTTACATTGGTGATCAGTGGGAAGAATGTTCCTTACATTGGTGATCAGTGAGAAGAATGTTCCTTACATTGGTGATCAGTGGGAAGAATGTTCCTTACATTGGTGATCAGTGAGAAGAATGTTCCTTACATTGGTGATCAGTGGGAAGAATGTTCCTTACATTGGTGGTCAGTGGGAAGAATGTTCCTTACATTGGTGATCAGTGGGAAGAATGTTCCTTACATTGGTGATCAGTGAGAAGAATGTCCCTTACATTGGTGATCAGTGGGAAGAATGTTCCTTACATTGGTGATCAGTGGGAAGAATGTTCCTTACATTGGTGATCAGTGGGAAGAATGTTCCTTACATTGGTGATCAGTGAGAAGAATGTTCCTTACATTGGTGATCAGTGGGAAGAATGTCCCTTACATTGGTGATCAGTGGGAAGAATGTTCCTTACATTGGTGATCAGTGAGAAGAATGTCCCTTACATTGGTGATCAGTGAGAAGAATGTCCCTTACATTGGTGATCAGTGAGAAGAATGTCCCTTACATTGGTGATCAGTGAGAAGAATGTTCCTTACATTGGTGATCAGTGAGAAGAATGTCCCTTACATTGGTGATCAGTGAGAAGAATGTTCCTTACATTGGTGATCAGTGAGAAGAATGTTCCTTACATTGGTGATCAGATGGTAGAATGTTCCTTACATTGGTGATCAGTGGGAAGAATGTTCCTTACATTGGTGATCAGTGAGAAGAATGTTCCTTACATTGGTGATCAGATGGTAGAATGTTCCTTACATTGGTGATCAGTGAGAAGAATGTTCCTTACATTGGTGATCAGTGAGAAGAATGTTCCTTACATTGGTGATCAGTGAGAAGAATGTTCCTTACATTGGTGATCAGTGAGAAGAATGTTCCTTACATTGGTGATCAGTGAGAAGAATGTTCCTTACATTGGTGATCAGTGAGAAGAATGTTCCTTACATTGGTGATCAGTGAGAAGAATGTTCCTTACATTGGTGATCAGTGGGAAGAATGTTCCTTACATTGGTGATCAGTGGGAAGAATGTTCCTTACATTGGTGATCAGTGAGAAGAATGTCCCTTACATTGGTGATCAGTGAGAAGAATGTCCCTTACATTGGTGATCAGTGGGAAGAATGTTCCTTACATTGGTGATCAGTGGGAAGAATGTCCCTTACATTGGTGATCAGTGGGAAGAATGTCCCTTACATTGGTGATCAGTGGGAAGAATGTTCCTTACATTGGTGATCAGTGAGAAGAATGTTCCTTACATTGGTGATCAGTGAGAAGAATGTTCCTTACATTGGTGATCAGTGAGAAGAATGTCCCTTACATTGGTGATCAGTGAGAAGAATGTCCCTTACATTGGTGATCAGTGAGAAGAATGTTCCTTACATTGGTGATCAGTGAGAAGAATGTCCCTTACATTGGTGATCAGTGGGAAGAATGTTCCTTACATTGGTGATCAGTGGGAAGAATGTTCCTTACATTGGTGATCAGTGGGAAGAATGTTCCTTACATTGGTGATCAGTGAGAAGAATGTTCCTTACATTGGGGATCAGTGAGAAGAATGTTCCTTACATTGGTGATCAGTGGGAAGAATGTCCCTTACATTGGTGATCAGTGAGAAGAATGTCCCTTACATTGGTGATCAGTGAGAAGAATGTCCCTTACATTGGTGATCAGTGAGAAGAATGTTCCTTACATTGGTGATCAGTGAGAAGAATGTTCCTTACATTGGTGATCAGTGAGAAGAATGTTCCTTACATTGGTGATCAGATGGTAGAATGTTCCTTACATTGGTGATCAGTGGGAAGAATGTTCCTTACATTGGTGATCAGTGAGAAGAATGTTCCTTACATTGGTGATCAGTGAGAAGAATGTTCCATACATTGGTGATCAGTGAGAAGAATGTTCCTTACATTGGTCATCAGTGAGAAGAATGTTCCTTACATTGGTGATCAGTGAGAAGAATGTTCCTTACATTGGTGATCAGTGGGAAGAATGTTCCTTACATTGGTGATCAGTGGGAAGAATGTTCCTTACATTGGTGATCAGTGAGAAGAATGTTCCTTACATTGGTGATCAGTGAGAAGAATGTTCCTTACATTGGTGATCAGTGAGAAGAATGTTCCTTACATTGGTGATCAGTGAGAAGAATGTCCCTTACATTGGTGATCAGTGAGAAGAATGTTCCTTACATTGGTGATCAGTGAGAAGAATGTTCCTTACATTGGTGATCAGTGGGAAGAATGTTCCTTACATTGGTGATCAGTGGGAAGAATGTTCCTTACATTGGTGATCAGTGAGAAGAATGTTCCTTACATTGGTGATCAGTGAGAAGAATGTCCCTTACATTGGTGATCAGTGAGAAGAATGTTCCTTACATTGGTGATCAGTGAGAAGAATGTTCCTTACATTGGTGATCAGTGAGAAGAATGTTCCTTACATTGGTGATCAGTGGGAAGAATGTTCCTTACATTGGTGATCAGTGGGAAGAATGTTCCTTACATTGGTGATCAGTGAGAAGAATGTTCCTTACATTGGTGATCAGTGAGAAGAATGTCCCTTACATTGGTGATCAGTGAGAAGAATGTTCCTTACATTGGTGATCAGTAAGAAGAATGTTCCTTACATTGGTGATCAGTGGGAAGAATGTTCCTTACATTGGTGATCAGTGGGAAGAATGTTCCTTACATTGGTGATCAGTGGGAAGAATGTTCCTTACATTGGTGATCAGTGGGAAGAATGTTCCTTACATTGGTGATCAGTGGGAAGAATGTTCCTTACATTGGTGATCAGTGAGAAGAATGTTCCTTACATTGGTGATCAGTGAGAAGAATGTCCCTTACATTGGTGATCAGTGAGAAGAATGTTCCTTACATTGGTGATCAGTAAGAAGAATGTTCCTTACATTGGTGATCAGTGGGAAGAATGTTCCTTACATTGGTGATCAGTGGGAAGAATGTTCCTTACATTGGTGATCAGTGGGAAGAATGTTCCTTACATTGGTGATCAGTGGGAAGAATGTTCCTTACATTGGTGATCAGTGGGAAGAATGTTCCTTACATTGGTGATCAGTGGGAAGAATGTTCCTTACATTGGTGATCAGTGGGAAGAATGTTCCTTACATTGGTGATCAGTGGGAAGAATGTTCCTTACATTGGTGATCAGTGGGAAGAATGTTCCTTACATTGGTGATCAGTGGGAAGAATGTTCCTTACATTGGTGATCAGTGGGAAGAATGTTCCTTACATTGGTGATCAGTGAGAAGAATGTCCCTTACATTGGTGATCAGTGAGAAGAATGTCCCTTACATTGGTGATCAGTGAGAAGAATGTTCCTTACATTGGTGATCAGTGAGAAGAATGTTCCTTACATTGGTGATCAGTGAGAAGAATGCTCCTTACATTGGTGATCAGTAGGAAGAATGTTCCTTACATTGGTGATCAGTGAGAAGAATGTCCCTTACATTGGTGATCAGTGAGAAGAATGTCCCTTACATTGGTGATCAGTGGGAAGAATGTTCCTTACATTGGTGATCAGTGGGAAGAATGTTCCTTACAATGGTGATCAGTGAGAAGAATGTTCCTTACATTGGTGATCAGTGAGAAGAATGCTCCTTACATTGGTGATCAGTAGGAAGAATGTTCCTTACATTGGTGATCAGTGAGAAGAATGTCCCTTACATTGGTGATCAGTGAGAAGAATGTCCCTTACATTGGTGATCAGTGGGAAGAATGTTCCTTACATTGGTGATCAGTGGGAAGAATGTTCCTTACATTGGTGATCAGTGGGAAGAATGTCCCTTACATTGGTGATCAGTGGGAAGAATGTCCCTTACATTGGTGATCAGTGAGAAGAATGCTCCTTACATTGGTGATCAGTGGGAAGAATGTCCCTTACATTGGTGATCAGTGGGAAGAATGTTCCTTACATTGGTGATCAGTGGGAAGAATGTCCCTTACATTGGTGATCAGTGGGAAGAATGTCCCTTACATTGGTGATCAATGAGAAGAATGTTCCTTACATTGGTGATCAGTGGGAAGAATGTTCCTTACATTGGTGATCAGTGGGAAGAATGTCCCTTACATTGGTGATCAGTGAGAAGAATGTTCCTTACATTGGTGATCAGTGGGAAGAATGTTCCTTACATTGGTGATCAGTGAGAAGAATGTTCCTTACATTGGTGATCAGTGGGAAGAATGTCCCTTACATTGGTGATCAGTGAGAAGAATGTCCCTTACATTGGTAGTAAATCATTGGTCTCAGTGATTACTTGTCTGAAAGGCAGAATTGCTCATTGCATAGGGAACCCCTGACAACCTCTGGAGGAACCCTTGATGAGAGGCTGCCATTATTTAGGTATAGTTTCTTGGGGTCTGACTCTTCATTTTAATAGTCGGGGATTAACTGTCTACCTGTTGCTGACCTGTTAACTGTCTGATGTCTCCCGCCATCTAAGTGTGCATACCAGTGTGAAAGTTAAGGTTAGACAGTTGACTGTTGTGGCTGTAAGACTCCATGTGGCGTCCGACTCTCAAGCTGCTGAGTTGTCCTCAAAAGTCAGTAAAGCTTAAATAACTTGCAAATCGTTAATTCCTGATTGTTTGTAGAACTGTAAGGCTGAATGTTGTTGCCTATACAATGTGCACACAGTTTGTTGGTTTATTTTTCATGTTTGTGTGTTTTTGGTCCCCCCCCCCCCCCCCCCCCAGGTCTTGTCTCACAGTTCTCCTCCAACGCTCATGATGCCCACCTCGTGTCCAATCCAAGTGAATGTGTGAACAACCGTGCTCTATGCAACCAGTTTAGCAATGAGCATGAACTGGTGAAAGGGGTGTTGCTGGCCGGCTTATACCCCAATCTCATCCAGGTAACAGCCGGGGAAGTTGGAGACATGCTGGGATTGGCTATATTTTACAAGGAGTAACATGGTGCTCTCTCCTCTTAGGTCAGGCGTGGGCAAGTTATCCGTGGAAAGTTTCGGCCTAACAGCCTCTCATACAAAACAAAGGGTGGGCCTGTTCTACTCCACAAGAGCACCGTTAATAGGTGAGTTCGGGGGATGGAAAAGGGAAGTTGATGTCTATTAGATGGAAAATGTGCGCTCGTTGCTGATTGGTTAAATTAGAACATTGTTCTCTTTGCTGATTGGTGGGAACAGCTCCCCCAACCCAGACAGGCTCCTGGTTATGCATCCTCGGCTGCTAACCTTTCTTTGATCGCTGTCCAAAACTTGAATAGAATGGAGTCCTAATACATACTAGACTGGAACGTTCCTGATTTATGAGCGCTGCGACTCCTGAGAAAAACCAAGTGGTGTCCAATCTCTGGTATGGTTTCTGAGCTGGTGTGGTTGACCGTGTAGTCTAGCCTGTCTTCCCAACTGGTGGTTTTGAACAAGGAAAACCGTAGTACTCCCGTAATCCGGTAGGAGCTTCCTCCATACCGGCTGACTTTAGGTTGCTTAGTATGATGTCATGAAGGGGGAAAGTGTCTTCTAAGCTGTGGAGCCTCTAATGAAAAACAAAATTATATTACTCTTTCGTCCATGGACCGACACAGCTTCTCTATTGACAAAGTGGGTATTATCCGTTAATTAGGAGTGACTAGGCAGAAAAACTTGTAAAAAGTGTTGCATCACACCTTCTACAGTACCGCCCAGGGGGCGGACCCTCTGGGTATACCCTCTCAGTCTGCATCTTCGCAGATCAGTTTTTTTCTGTCTAGCAAGGAGTAGGACATGGCTCCCTTCGGGCCCATTGGTCCGGGGAAAAAAGATATATATATATTTTTATTTTTTTTGCTACATTTGTTGTTTCTTCGATCAACTGCCGACTGGGTGACAGGCTGGATCCTCGATCCTTGTAGTCTCCCCAGTTTCGGCCATCGAGCGTGTGCCGACCCTAGCTACGCGCTGGGTTTTCCACGACATGCCCGTCGCTCCACGGGTGGCCGGTGAGCTTACGCTCCAGGGCCTGCATCGGACCGCTCAGCTTCGGCTGACCTTACGCCTGAGTCGCAGCAGCCTGGCCGGTGAGCTTACGCTCCAAGGCTTGCATCGGACCGCTCAGCTTCGGCTGACCTTACGGCCGAGTCGCAGCAGCCTGTCCGGTGAGCGTCATGCTCCAGGGCATACATATGATCGTCCCTTCTGGGTCCAATCACAGCATGCCTGGCCAACAGTCACCTTCCGTGCGCGGACGATGATCTGTTTGGAATGTCTTCCAGCAGAATACATGCAGGATAGGTAAGTAAAACTCCCCTGCCTCAGCTGGGTGATTTAGCCGGACATTCCTGGAGAGATCAAGTGGTTGTGGCCCCTTTCTTCCCTCTCTCCCTGCCTTTCCCTCCTCCCTGGGCTTCTAGCTAAAGGTTGCTGGGTGCTGGGGGTCACCTAGGGGGTCCCACTGGAGCGGGGCTGGCTGTAACTAACATTTAAAAGAAATGTCATTTTTTCTTACCTGTGTTTGTGTGTCTCCATGCTGTCGGCGGCCATTTTGAGGTGGTCCATGCTAAGTTTGGCCTCTTGTGACTGCCCGGCGGCCATCTTCCTGTGGTTCGGCCACACCCACTGGCCCCTATCAGCTGATCGGCGGCCATGTTTGTCCACCCTGTATGCAGATATTGCCATTCGGCGGCCATCTTTTTGTGGGCTATGGCTGCTTGACCTCTATCTTCTGTCGGCGGCCATTTTCTTAGAGCCCACATTATCTTCCATACAGACGTTTTTGGCAACCATTTTTTCGAGAGCCTCCGGCCTCTAGGGTGCATTACACTGGCGCGAAAATTCACACAGGAAGTGCTGATAAAAGAAGCAGACTGACACAGCAGCAGGGGGACAGCATCACAGGCGCAGCATAGCAGTACCTATCCAGGGTGGTGAGTCCTCTGGGTGACCCGGCCTCTCTGCAGCACAGGAGGGTGGCCTATTGATATCTTGCCTGGAGCCCTGTGAGTGTCAGCGTGTGGTCAGCATGGCATCTGAGCCAGATGTCTTCTCCCCTGAAACACCAGATTTAGCAGCTGGTGCCCCTGAGGTGTCTATGAACGCTATGACTGCAATCCTAGAGGCGTTTGCTGCCAGGGTGGAAGCAGCACACGGGAATACAGGGGGTAGTAAACGCCCCATCCCCTGCAAGCTTCTGGGGATAATTCTGGTGCAGAACCAGGTCCAGCTACGGCTCGGGGCCCAGATTCTGACGCATCAGAGACTGCAGACCGTGACCGGACAGTGAGAATGACTCAAAGTCCAGGTCAGTACGCGAGACGGCTTTGGTATCTGACCTTATTACTGCAGTGCGGGATATGCTAAAATTGGAAAATACTGCAGAAGCAGCAAAGACTCCGGTCCACTTGGGTTTCATAGACCTGCCCGCACTGCTAAGGTGTTCCCTTGTGTGTCTTTTGATAAACTCTTATACAAGGAATGGGAGAACCCACTGAGGGTCTTTACAGCCCCAAAGAGGTTTGCGGTACGGTACCCCTTTTGAGGAGAGTTTTCTGAAGAAATGGACCTCTCCCCCCTATAGTGGACCCTCCGGTGTCCAGACTTAATAGAGCCACCACAATTCCTGTAGAAGGGGCTCCTGTTTTCTAGGACCCTGTGGATAAGAAGGCTGAAGCACTCGCTTGCTACCTATACTCAGTGGTAGGCTCGGCAGTACGCCCGGCATTGGCGGGGGCCCTAGTGTCTCAGACACTTACTGAATGGGCAAGATTGCTACTCCAGGGGTTAAGGAGCGAGATGCTCCTCCTGATGAGATAACATTGGCCGACCTGTTGGTCCAGGGCCTTAGGTTTGTCTGCGAGTCAGACATGAATACTATTCCCCTGCTGTCTAAAACTTCGGTTTATGCAGTAGCAATACGCCGCCTGATCTGGCTAAAGGGCTGGTCTGCGGACCAGACTTCCAAGAAAGCCCTGTTGGATCTGCCTTTTAAGGGCGATAGACTTTTTGGGGCTTCTCTGGATGACATCATCAAGGATGCCACAGGAAGTAAAAGCACTTTGCTTCCCCAAATTAGCAAGGGTAGGGGACCACGCCAAGGGCAAGGGCCCTCCTTTACTGCACGCAAGCGGTTTTTTCGTCCCCCTAGGGCGACAGGGAAAAGACCCCAGGCCGATAAAGCGCCTGCCCAAGGACAAAAGCGTCCTTGGTCCCGCATACCCAATAAGCCTGCGGACAAATTTGCGTCCGCATGAAGGTCCACCCCCACCCAGCTCTCGGGTGGGGAGACGTCTTCGCAAATTCGCGACTCAGTGGACAGCACTAATCTCCGACAGGTGGGTTTGCGAAGTAATCTCCTCAGGCTACAAGATAGAGTTTCTCTCTTGTCCACCGGACAGATTCAACACCTCCAATCTCCAGCTACTACCGACCCGTCGGGAGGCCCTGTATGGGGCGGTCCAGGGTCTACTGGAACGCGGGTAGTTATTCCAGTTCCAGAACTGGAACGGGGTTTTTACTCAAATCTGTTCATTGTGCCGAAGAAAGAGGGGGTTCGTCCAAGCTTGGATCTCAGAGCCCTCAATTGCTTTGTGAAGGTACAAAGTTTTCGGATGGAGTCGGTTCAATCTGTAGTCACGGCTCTCCATCCGGGGGACTTTCTGGCCTCCTTGGACATCAAGGAGGCATACCTGCATGTTCCCATATACTCTAGACACCAGAGGTTTCTGCGATTTGCTATCGGGAAGGACCACTACCAGTTTGTGGCCCTCCCGTTGGGCCTTGCCTCAGCACCCAGGACGTTCACCAAGGTGCTCACTCCGATTCTGGCACTTCTAAGACAGCGGGGTATCGCTATCACAGGCTACTTATACGACCTTCTGCTGAAGGCCCCTTCAAGCTCAGAATTAGAGGTAAGCGTGTCCATTACCTGTCAGACTCTTCGAGACTGTGGTTGGATACTAAACACGCAAAAGTCAGTATTGGTGCCCACTCAACGCCTAGTGTACCTGGGGTTGATTCTGGATTCCTCAGAGGCAAAGGTATTCCTCCCTGTGGAGAAGTTGCAGACCCTCCGGGCTGCAGTACGGCAGCTGACTTCCAGGAATTGGTCGTCACTCCGTTTTTTGCATGCGAGTGTTGGGCCTCAGGGTAGCCTCCTTCGAGGCGGTCCCATATGCTCAATACCACACTCGAGTGTTACAGAAGGAAGTTCTGTCCAGATGGAACAGATGCCCTTCATCTCTGGATTATCAAATCCGAGTGAGCCACCTAGTCAGGAGATCCCTGGTATGATGGCTGATATCACCGGCTCTTCTGGCCGGGAAGTCATTTCTTCCGGTTTACTGGGTAGTGATCACGACGGAGGCCAGCCTTACAGGTTGGGGGGGAGTCTGGGGTGTTCAGTCGGCGCAAGGTCGCTGGACCCCAGAGGAAGCCCTCCTGCCGATCAATGTCCTGGTAATCCGGGCGATCAGGCTGTGCCTCTTCAAATGGTCTCAGAGGCTGCAAGGGCGTCCAGTCAGGATCCAGTCAGACAACGCCACAGCAGTGGCATATGTCAATCATCGGGGAGGAACAAGAAGCTCAGCTGCAACATCGGAGATCGCTCGCATCCTGAAGTGGGCAGAGAGGAGCGTACCGGCACTGTCGGCCGTGTACATTCCGGGTGTGGAAAACTGGCAGGCGGACTACCTGAGCCGCCAGATGCTGGACCAGGGAGAAGGGTCCTTACACTCGGAGGTGTTCCAACTCCTCTGCCAAAGATGGGGCACACCAGACGTAGATCTTCTGGCTTCCCGACTCAATCGGAAGGTATTGAGATTTGTGGCCCGGTCAAGAGACCCATGGGCAGACGCAACGGACGCGTTGGTAGCATCGTGGGGTCAGTATCGGCTGATCTATGCCTTCCCTCCCTTAAGGCTTCTTCCTCTTCTGCTCCGCAGAGTGGAGGCAGAGGGAATTCCAATGATCCTAATCGCTCCAGATTGGCCTCAGCGTCCTTGGTACGCCGATCTAGTACGTCTGGTAGCAGACGTCCCCTGGCGCCTACCACTACGGAAGGACCTGCTATCGCAAGGTCCCATATTCCATCCTGCTTTACAGTCATTGGCTTTAACGGCATGGCTGTTGAGAACCAGGTACTGAGAGACCGGGGCCTGTCAGATTCAGTAATCTCTATTATGAGAACTGCTCGAAAACCGTCCTCTAGGAAGGTCTATCACCGCACTTGGAGGGCCTACATCTCCATGTGTGAGGAAATGAAATGGCATCCGCGTACCTATTTGGTTTCCAGAATCCTGCTGTTTTTACAGCATGGGGTGGACCAAGGGCTTGCCCTAAGTACGATTTAAGGGACAGATATCTGCCCTGGCTGTCTTTTTTCAGCGACCCCTGGCGACTCACTCTCTCGTGAGTACATTTGTGCAGGGGGTCCGACATGTGGCCCCTCTGGTCCGTCCCCCGTTACCTCCGTGGGACTTGAACCTGGTCCTCTCGGTGCTTCAGAAGGCACCGTTGAGAATATTAGAGATATTCCCCTATTGACACTTTCTCAGAAGGTGGTCTTTTTGGTGGCTGTTACGTCAGTTAGACGAGTCTCTGAGCTGGCAGCCTTGTCCTGCAAGGCTCCCTATTTGATTTTCCACGAGGATAAGGTGGTGCTGCGGCCGCAGCCTTCCTTTCTTCCGAAAGTCGTTTCGGCTTTTCATCTCAACGAAGACATTGTACTTCCATCCTTGTGTCCTCAGCCGTCGAATCCTAAGGAGTCGGCGTTGCATTCCTTGGACGTTGTCCGAGCTTTGAGAGTATACATATCTGCTACTTCCCTGTTCCGGAAGTCAGACTCACTGTTTGTTTCGGTGGCTGGTCCCAAGAAGGGCCAAGCAGTCTCATCGGCCACCATCTCTAGGTGGATCCGACAGATAGTAATCCAGGCTTACGCCTTAAAGGGTCAGGCGCCCCCCTTTCCGGTCACGGCACATTCAACCAGGGCAATAGGTGCCTCTTGGGCTTTCCGACATCAAGCGTCTGTTTCCCAATTATGTAAAGCGGCGACTTGGTCGTCCGCACACACTTTCACAAAATTCTACAAAATTGATGTAGGTGCATCTTCGGATGCCTCTTTTGGCCGCAAGGTTTTGCAAGCGGCTGTTTAGAGTTGCAACTCCTCCGTTGGAGTGCTGTTTTGTGTTTGGGGTGAAGTTTGTTTTTATGCTGTTACCACCCCTCGTTTTTTCTCTGACACTGCTTTGGGATGTCCCACTTTGTCAATAGAGAAGCTGTGTCGGTCCATGGACGAAAGAGTAAATAGGATTTTTTACTCACCGTAAAATCCTTTTCTCTGAGTCCATGGACCGACACAGCACCCACCCCTCCTTTTAGGTTTGTACTGCTTTTTGACGAACTGATCTGCGAAGATGCAGACTGAGAGGGTATACCCAGAGGGTCCGCCCCCTGGGCGGTACTGTAGAAGGTGTGATGCAACACTTTTTACAAGTTTTTCTGCCTAGTCACTCCTAATTAACGGATAATACCCACTTTGTCAATAGAGAAGCTGTGTCGGTCCATGGACTCAGAGAAAAGGATTTTACGGTGAGTAAAAAATCATATTTTATCCTCCGTAATGTAATTTCATGAAGTGATTGCCCATTTCTTCAATGCCAAAGCACTGGAGAGCTTGATTTTAGGATTTTGGTCACATGTTCCTTGAGGAAGAGGAGTGCCACGGGCTGGTTGCTTGACCACGCCTCCTAAAGTTCTCGGGTCTCCTCACCAGCCACAGCCATGATGATGAGGATCCCACCATCTCTGCTGGATTACCAAACATCATCCCACCACCCTTGCTGGTTTACCCACAAGATCCCACTTTGAGATTTTGTGGATACCCACAAGGACCCAAAATGGATGGAAACAGAGCCAGAAATAATGGGATATTAATACTGCTACAGTCTCCATGAGATATATATAAGCCCAGGGGAAGATTTGGAACTTGAGACGCCACATTTTCCTGAATGATCACTTTTGGTTGGGCTGGTCTTTTAAGAGTCCATCGTGAGTAAGCTTGGCTAGAACTCGTTTAGGGTTTAGAGCAGGGGTCTCCAAACTTTCCAAACAAAGGGCCAGTTTACTGTCCTTCTTACTTTAGAGGGGACCAGACTGTGGCCATTGGGAATAGACAGTGTCTCAGGCTTGGTGGTCAGTAGGAGTAAAATAATTACATAGCACCTCTGGTCACTAGGAGGAGGAATAGTGGTGTATGTAATGAATCATCATCATTGGTGTCAGTGGAAGAAATAGTGCCCCTCTGTTGGTGTCAGTGGGAGAAATAGTGCCCCTCTGTTGGTGTCAGTGGGAGAAATAGTGCCCCTCTGTTGGTGTCAGTGGGAGAAATAGTGCCCCTCTGTTGGTGTCAGTGGGAGAAATAGTGCCCCTCTGTTGGTGTCAGTGGGAGAAATAGTGCCCCTCTGTTGGTGTCGGTGGGAGAAATAGTGCCCCTCTGTTGGTGTTGGTGGAAGAAATAGTGCCCCTCTGTTGGTGTCGGTGGAAGAAATAGTGCCCCTCTGTTGGTGGCAGTGGAAGAAAGAGTGCCCCTCTGTTGGTGTCAGTGGGAGAAATAGTGCCCCTCTGTTGGTGTCAGTGGGAGAAATAGTGCCCCTCTGTTGGTGTCGGTGGGAGAAATAGTGTCCCTCTGTTGGTGTCGGTGGGAGAAATAGTGCCCCTCTGTCGGTGGGAGAAATAGTGCCCCTCTGTCGGTGGGAGAAATAGTGCCCCTCTGTTGGTGGGAGAAATAGTGCCCCTCTGTTGGTGGGAGAAATAGTGCCCCTCTGTTGGTGTCGGTGGGAGAAAATAGGATTTTTTGTACTCACCGTAAAATCCTTTTCTCTGACATCCATGGACTGACACGGTGTCTCTTTACACTTTACACGTGGGTTATGTCCCTGCTTGCAGGAGAAGACCTAGGCAGAATGTGAGATGTTATACATACATTCTAAAAGCCAGAGCTGAACAGCCCCACCCAGGGGGCGGTCCCTCCGGGCATAACCCTCCCACTACAGTCAGCAGACTTCAGTTCGTAACAAAGCAGTACAAACTTAAAAAGGAAGGGTGGGTGCCGTGTCAGTCCATGGATGTCAGAGAAAAGGATTTTACGGTGAGTACAAAAAATCCTATTTTCTCTTATCATCCATGGACTGACACGGTGTCTCTTTACACTTTACACGTGGGATGTCCCAAAGCAGTGTCAAGAGGGATGGGAGCAGTATAAATGGAAAAACCAAAAACTTTCACTCCAAGAAGGCAGATCTCCTCAACGGAGGAGTCGCAACTTTAAACAGCGGCCTGCAGCACCCTGCGGCCGAAGGAAGCATCCGAAGATGCAGCCACATCAACCTTATAAAAAACTTAAAAGGTATGAACAGACGACCAGGTCGCCGCCTTGCACACTTGTGCAACCGACGCTTGATGTCGGGAAACCCAGGAAGCACCAATTGCCCTGGTGGAATGTGCCGTAACCGGAAAGGGAGGCGCCCACCCTTTGAGAGCATAGGCTTGAACGACGGTTTGTCTGATTCCCCTAAAAATGATGGCAGACGAAACCGCTTGGCCCTGTTATGGACCAGGGGCAGTCACAAACAGTGAGTCGGACTTCCGAATAGAAGCCGTAGCAGACAGGTACACCCGTAAGGCTCGTACCACATCCAATATGTGCAGCGCAAACTCTCTGGGATGCGATGGGTGAGGACACAAGGACGGGAGGACAATGTCCTCATGTAGGTGAAAGGTAGACACCACCTTTGGCAAAAGGGAAGGTCGCGGATGCAACACCGCCTTATCCTTATGGATGACTAAATATGGCAACTTGCAGGACAAAGCCGCCAACTCAGACACTCGTCAAACAGAAGTGATTGCCACTAAAAGGCCACCTTCTGAGACAAGACAAGAGAGGAATATCCCGGATATTCCCAAAAAGGAGGTTCCTGGAGGACCTAGAGCACCAAATTCAGATCCCACGGTGGGAGAGAAGGCTTGACAGGAGGGAGCACATGGCGAACCCCCAACACAAGGTGCTAACCAAGAAATGACCCGCTAGAGGTCGCTGAAAGAAGACGGCCAAGGCCGAAATCTGATCCTTGATGGTACTCAAAGCAAGCTTTTGGGTCACTCCACACTGTAGAGGACGCAGGATTCTGGGGACGGAATACGTCCGAGGACGCCAGTCCAGCGCTTTGCATATGGCGATATAAGCTTTCCAGGCACGGTGATAGATCTGCCTGGAGGAAGACTTCCGTGTCCTTAACATGGTCAAAATGACAGAGTCCGAGAGACCTCGGTCCCTCAACACCTGGCTTTTAACAGCTCTGCCGTTAAAGCCAGAGACTGTAAGCCGGATGAAACATAGGACCTTGAGACTGAAGGTCCTCCCTCATCGGCAACCGCCAGGGAACGTCCGCAACGAGACGTACCAGATCAGCGTACCAGTGACGCTGAGGCCAATCCGGAACAATTAGGATCACCGGAGTTTATATCAGGCGATAAGGACCCTATGGGGCCACCAACGCATCCGAGTCATCGCCCAAGGATCCCTGGATCTGGCCACAACCTCGACCCTTGCGACTGAGTCGAGAGGCCATCAGGTCCACATCCGACGTGCCCCCCCCGTCGGCAAAGGAGTTGAAATATGCAAGGACCACTCTTCCTGGTCTGGCGTCTGGCGATTGGCGACTCAGATAGTCCGCCCCTACAGAGCCGGCACGTTTCTTCTGGCCCACTTCAGGATACGGATTACCTCGGAAGCCGCAGCTGAGCTCCGAGTCCCCCCGTGATGGTTTACATACGCCACCGCCGTGGCGTTGTCCGACTGGCTCCTGATGGAGCGACCCCGTACTCTCTCCGACCTGAGGAGAGACACAGTCTGATGGCCCGCATTTTCAGAACAGTGATTGGTAAACGGGCTCGTCCGGAGTCCAAGGCCTTGAGCCGACAGGACTCCCCAGACTCCACCCCAGCCCGTCAGGCTGGCGTCCGTCGTGAGTACCGTCCATTGGATGGGAGGGGAACGACTTTCCGGACCGAAGAGCCGAGGGTCCCAATCACCCTGTCAGGGACGCCCTGACCAGGTGAATCACCTGGATCCGAAGATCCAAGGACAACGGGGATTTGTCCCAGGTGGACAAGATCTCCTTCTGCAATGCCCTGGTGTGTGATTGGGCATACGGAATGGCCGCGAAGGAGGCCACCAGGAGTCCCGGGACTCTCATGCAAACAACGGATTGACAACCATGTTCGGGATGTCAGCACCCGCACCGCAGACTGAAGTGTCAGCAACTTCTCCAGAGGTAGAATACCTTTGCCTCCAAGGAGTCCAGAACCAGAACTAGAGACTCCAGACACTGAGTCGGGACCAGGACTGACTCCTGAATGTTCAGGAACCACCCGAAGTCCCTGAGGGTCTAATTGACGATAGTCACCTTTCCTCCAAGTCTGAGCCACTTTCTGCTCATAGCAGAAGACCGTCCAGATAGCCCACGACAGCAATACCTCGCTGTAACAGAAGGCTAGAACCGGAGCAAGCACCTTGGTGAACACCCTTGGTGTCGAGGCAAGGCCGAAAGGAAGAGCCACAATCGAGAGTGGACTTCGCTGATCGCAAGGCGCAGAAACTTCTGGTGACTTGCGCAGATCGGAACTGCAAGTAGGCGTCCTTGAAGTCCAAGGACGCCAGAAGAAAATCCCTTTGGTGGAGTGTAGCGATCACCGTGCGAATGGATCCCATGCGGATTTTCTGCACCTTCTCTAAGGCATTCAGGGCCTTGAGGTTCAGGATAGGTCGAACCACGTCCTATTTTTGGGACGACAAACAGATTCGAGCAGAATCCCTGAAAACTCTCCTGTGACGGAACCGGCACAATCACTCCGGACCTGATCAAATCCTGTACAGCCCCCAAGAGGGCTGCCCGACAGGTAGGAAGGAGAGGAAGATTCAAGGGAAAGAATCTGTGTGGGGGCCAGGATCGGAATACTATCCTATAACCTGAGGTGACCACCTCGCACACCCACCAGTCGGAGATTCGGGAGGTCCACCGATCCGTGAACCTGCGAAGTCGTCCCCCCACCCCAGAGTCGGGCGGAGGCAAGACTTCACGCGGAGGCGGGCTTGGGAGCCGCTTGTTTGGCTTACGCACCCAGGGGCACTTGTGCCCACCAGCCGCACTGCCGTCAGTCTGAGAGGGCCTACCTGTGGACTCTGACTGACGAAAAAAAACCCTGTTTTGCTGAAAAGGAAGGCCCCTGTTTGCGGCGGGCCTCCTCACCCTTGCTAGTCTAAAGAAGAAGAGTGCTTTTACCTCCCGTGACATTCATGACGATGTCATCCAGAGCAGCACCGAAAAGGTCTACCGCCTTTAAAACAGTAGATCCGTCAGGAGCTTCCTAAGGCTAGGTCAGCAGACCAGCATTTTAACCAGATAAGACGACGCAATACCACCGCCGAGACAGAGGCCCTGGATATTAAAGGGGCCGCGTTCAGCGTGGCGTCGCACACAGAAACCAGGCCCTGAACCAGTTGGTGGGCCAGAGCAACTGTGTCTGGAGGAAGAATATGCTCCTGTACAGCTAGGTGCAACATTTTTGCCCAACCTGTAAGTGTTTTAGACACAAGGGTCGCCGCTACCACAGGTCGTAGGGCGGATCCCAACAAGGCAAACATGGTTCTGCTCACCACTTCTGACCTCCTGTCAGTGGGGTCCTCAAATGCAGGAGTCCCCTCCATCGGGAGAGTGATGGCCTTGTTTAACCGGGCGACTGGAGGGTCGACCACTGGGGGAGAAGCCCACTTTTTAAAGTAGGGCATCTTCAAGGGGTACCTGATAGACAAACGCCGCGGGACCATAAAAAAATTCTTCTGCGGCTTTTCCCAGACCTTATCAATGAGCTGGTCAAAGAAAGTACAATGGAAAAAACCCCTTTAGAAGACCTGGCCCTAAAAGAACCAAAGGAGACAGTATCAGCCTGAGGTTCTGCATCCGCAGCATTTGAGCTTGAGAGTGTCCCTCACCGCAGTCATGAGCACACTAACAAGCGCCCTGTCATTTACTGACTCAGAACTGGAGTTTTCCTCATAAGGAATGTCCTGTTCAAAACCATCCATACATTCAGAACTAGGGTCCTGAGCGATAGTGGCTAGGCCCATATCTGAATCAGCGCACTGCCCTCGAGTAGATAAAGTGGGGAGAGGGCGCCTTTTTGCACCTTGCGCTTGCACACAGCTCCCATCCTGGTCAGAAATTGATTCCAGGGCTGCCCACAACAGGTCCATAGGGACCGCAGTGCTGAAGCACTGCCTGTTGTCCACTGACATTTTTAGGGGAAGCTGGTGACACAGACTCCATATTGTCCCTCTCTGAGACTCTCTCAGATAAAAAGTCCACCCACAGGCTGTGCTGACTGAGGAGGGGGCGCCCAGGGGACTCACCAAACCGGACCAGGGACCGCTCAGTTCGGCTGTCTGTACTGCGCTGTGTCAGCGCTGGTAAGCTGTGAGGAGACTGTGAGGAGATTCGCGCTGCTATAGCAGCGCTAGAGGCCAAACTAGTGCTGAAAAGCGCGCGGGCTACAAGAAAATGGCTGCCGCACTTCACTGAGGCGATCCGCGGCAAGATGGCCGCCATGACGCAGTTAAAATGAAACAGCACACACGCACAGCGCCACTCGGCGCTCAGGCCCCCAAAAAAAAAAACACACAAAAAAGCCCCAAGGCATACATTGCAGACCAGCATGAGCCCCCCAAGAACAGTGTGACCCCCAAGCACCCCACACAGTCAGCGCCAGTAATGGTGACAGAGAGCGACAATAAAATGCAGGGGGAGACAGGGAAAATACCCCACAGAGAAACACACAGCCCTTTGTACTCACCTGCAGGCAGGAGAGACTACTTACCCGTCCCCTGAGGGACCCACTGGTGTGTTTCTGACAGGACTATCACAGTGCAGTACTGAGTAGCTGTCGGCCCGGTCCACCGCAAAAGATACAGTCAGTCAGGAGCTGTTCAGTCTTGAGAGGACCGTGGGAGCATGAAAGCAAACCCGGCCACCCCTGGAGTCATGGGGCCTGTCGTGAACTGAGTCTCACGCACAGAAGGCGAGGATCAGCACGCTCGATGGTCGGACAGGGAAGACTATGAGGATATCTTGTACCCAACCTGTTGCCCAGCCGACAGTTGATAGAAGATTCTCAAAAATAAAATAAAAAAGAATCCCAAAAAGGAATAAAATAGGTCAGGAGACTGGCTCCTGAGGGAGCCACGTCTTCTCCTTCTGCTAGGCAGAAAAAAACTGAAGTCTGCTGACTGTAGTGGGAGGGTTATGCCTGGAGGGACCGCCCCCCTGGGCGGGGCTGTTCAGCTCTGGCTTTTAGAATGTATGTATAATATCTCACATTCTGCCTAGGTCTTCTCCTGCAAGCAGGGACATAACCCACGTGTAAAGTGTAAAGAGACACCGTGTCAGTCCATGGATGATAAGAGAAATAGTGCCCCTCTGTTGGTGTCGGTGGGAGAAATAGTGCCCCTCTGTTGGTGTCGGTGGGAGAAATAGTGCCCCTCTGTTGGTGTCGGTGGGAGAAATAGTGCCACTCTGTTGGTGTCGGTGGGAGAAATAGTGTCCCTCTGTTGGTGTCGATGGGAGAAAAAGTGTCCTATTGCTGGTGTCGGTGGGAGGAATGATACCCCACTGTTGGTGTCGGTGGGAGGAATGATACCCCACTGTTGGTGTCGGTGGGAGGAATGATACCCCACTGTTGGTGTCGGTGGGAGGAATGATACCCCACTGTTGGTGACTGTAGAAGGAATAGTGCCCCAAGGGTCGGATAAAGGAAAGCAAAGGGCCACAGTTTGGAGACCACTGGTTTGGAGAGATGTTTGGTGAAGAGATGACCCCGTGTAACACGTTTCTTCTTTTCGGCAGGGACCAGATGCATTTCCCCTCTCCATGGCTCACCTATTTCCAGGCAGTGAAGTCTACTGGCACAGTGTTTGTGCGGGACAGCTCCATGGTGCACCCACTGGCCATTCTCCTAATGACAGACAGCTCCATCACCTGTCAAGGTAAGTGCGCCAATCTCCCCACCAGGGCTCAAAGTGTTAACTCCTAAACTGTCTGCGCTTTCCTAAATCATTTGTAGACTTGGAATAAGCAGAGCCTGTCAAATGTGAATGAGTATAGGACAGTGATGGTGAACCTCGGCACCCCGGATGTTTTGAACTACATTTCCCATGATGCTTAACTACACTGCAGAGTGCATGAGCATCATGGGAAATGTAGTTCCAAACCATCTGGGGTGACAAGGTTCGCCATCACTGGTATAGGGGGACAGAAACACCTCTCCACCCACCAATGACATGCAGGTTTTGATCTCCTATAGCTCGGAGGTGTGACATGTCATGCTAATCCCTACAGAGGAGCTGGAGGGAGACTTCTCTGCCCCATTAGGGATCCCAATGAAGACAATAGAAGAGACACACCATGGGATATATTTGGAATACCGCTACTTTGTTATTTGAAGTCTAACTGTGGACATCTTCTGTATGTCGTTATATTCAACACCCACGTACCCTGGTGAGGTTTTAAGACGTTCACTGGGGAGTGGGTGGTAGTAGTTAGGTAGGTTAGGGTAGTTGGGTTGCGCATAATTCCCATCTATGGTGCCATCCCCTGCTGGTCACAAGTACTTTTGGGAGATATTCCCTTTTTGGGAACTTCTTTGAAAGCCCCCTTCTCGTGAAGATGGCTGCTGCCCAAACCGTGGCCCTTTGTATTTGTTGTGCGGCCCTTTGTATTTGTTGTGCGGCCCTTTGTATTTGTTGTGCGGCCCTTTGTATTTGTTGTGCGCCCCTTTTTTATTTGTTGTGCGGCCCTTTTTATTTGTTGTGTGGCCCTTTGCAGATCCCAGATTGGCAGTGGAAGTATTCATTTATAAAGAGGCTGTAAGGACAGTGAGCTCTAGCAGTCTCATGTTGCATGGCCACAGTTTTCTATCTCTCTTTTAGGGTGTCTTTAGCCTCCAGCCACCCTGTTGCCATGTCTGCAAGGTCTGATCGTATCCTCCAGTATGTCTGAAATCTCTGAAAGTCCTCGGTCATATACTGAATGTTATGTGTGGCCCTTTTGTAGCTGCTGGGAGCCATGGTTGATGCCCTTTACACTAGACATGTGCAATTAGTTTCGCTCCGAATTAGTTTTTTAACAAATTTCGATTAATTCGGAAATATAAAAAAAAAGAAATCGGAATTTTGAAAAAATTCGGAAATTCAAAAACCTGAAAATTCGAAAATCTGAAATAACAATTAACGAATAATAACTCAACTATTACTAGCTAATAAATTATAGGTATTGGAATTCCCTTTCAAATTTGGCTGTTGGTGAACGTGAGGAATACGAATTTATCCGAAGTTACGAACTATCCAAAATAACGAATGTCGCATCTAAACGAATGGAACATAACGAGTTAATAATAATAATAAATTATTATAATAACTTTTTGTTATTAATTTGTTCCGTTCCATTTGTTTTAGATGCGGAATTCGTTATTTCGGCTAATTCGTAACTTCGGATAAATTCGTATTCATTACGTTCACTAACAGCCAAATTTGATAGGAAATTCCAATACTTATAATCAGGGCTTTTTTTTTCTCAGAGAATAGGTGCAGGAGCTCAACCATGCCCGCCACACACACATACCTGCCAAATGGCATCAAATAGTATCTCTTCCCTCTGCATACAACCCCCTCCCTCCACTGCCCTCATCTTCTCCCCCCTCCTTTAAAACGTCACCATTTGCCACGTGTCTTACC
Organism: Rana muscosa; assembly: GCA_029206835.1. Classification (NCBI taxonomy): domain Eukaryota; kingdom Metazoa; phylum Chordata; class Amphibia; order Anura; family Ranidae; genus Rana; species Rana muscosa. The sequence continues at coordinate 217,723,479 of JARGYO010005626.1, read as the reverse complement.
TTTGTTGTAATATTAAGCTGAAGCACCCATCCGGCTGTAGTACCTCCCAGCTTACTAGACTATACTACAGACACTTACAAGGGAGATCATGTAGTAGGAGCATCAACAACTGGTCACCAGGGAAAAAATGGAGACCACAGAGGGTGCAGCCTGCCATGCGCCACCCTACTGCCCATGACTGCACTGAACCCTGGCCACCTGTTCTGTATCTCCCTTGTCCCTGCCCTGCACTCAGTGGGATCTGTGCTGGAGATCTGACCTGTGGGAGCTACGGGGAGACAAGCTGTCACTTGTAAACGCAGAAGCTGGACTTCTGTGTTACCAAGTGATAGTGGTGAGCAGGGAGCAGAAGACCTGAGCCAGAGGTGGTGGAACTGAGGTCCCCCTAGTTCCTGCTGAAAAAAAGCCCTGCCTATAATTTAATAGTTAGTAATAGTTAAGTTATTCGTTATTTCCGATTTTTGGGTTTTGAAATTTCCGAATTAATTTATTATTATTTTTTCTAATTTACAAATTTGCGTTTTTATTTTTTCTGAATTTCCGAATTGCGATCACAACGAATGACCCGAAAAACGAAGTGCACATGTCTACTTCACACCCTGTAAATGCGGAAATTGAAGGTTTGGACAGCCGCACTCCAAAAAAATAGTTCCTTTATTTTAAAATCAAGTCACAAAAATACATGCCACAGCAAAAAAACAGATGTAAGCTGACGCGTTTCACGCTGTAGTTCAGTGCCTATTCATTGAAGCACTGAACTACAGTGTGAAACGCGTCAGCTTACATCTGTTTTTTTGCTGTGGCATGTATTTTTGTGACTTGATTTTAAAATAAAGGAACTATTTTTTGGAGTGCGGCTGTCCAAACCTTCTTCAATTTCCGCATTTTCATATGCATTGTCTGCACCTGCGGCTTTGGATCTAGTGAAAGGCTCATTAGGCACATCTGAGCAGTAACCTTCTCTCTTCACACCCTGTAAGTTGACGATAAGTAGCGATGAAGCCAGTATCAGCATGGAAGTGGAGGGCGGTCATATATATGCACAATGCCCCCCTGCTGGCTGGTCAGTTTATACACATTGGGCACCACCTAGGTCATGATGGGTATGGAAGGGGGCACAAGGTTTTCTACATGAAATCTTTTTTTTTTTTTGTATAACTGGTTGAGTCGGGATCCCTTCTGTGTGTCTTCCAGATTATGGGCAGCAGATGGTGGTCTACCTGTCGGATTCGGATCTTTTGAAGCTGGAAAGCGACTCGCGGACAATACAGCTACTCGGCGTTCTACGGCAGGCAGTGCGCAATATGGTGGAGAGGAACCTGAGTGACCAGCTTTCCCTTCTACCCGCTGACGAAGAGCACCAATACACGCAGCTACTGTCCATAGTGGTGGATCTTCTGAACAGCACGGCGGATTGTTTCAGGAATCCTTCAGAGGCAGAGCAGTGATGACGCCGGGAGTTGTCCGTCTATCTATTGTACAGACTTTTCTTTGCTTTTCAGTTGCAGAAAGAAGAGAGAAACCCAAATGGCTCTGCGTTGTATGCAGGGAGGGGGGAGGGGGACTCCTCTGTCAAAGAACGTGGCATTGTGTCCCCAATTACAGCAAAGTTGTTCAGATCCAGTTTCATGTTCAGTTCTTAATATGTTCTGTTGGCATTTCTAACTAATTGTTGCGTTTCGAGTTCTTAAAATTCAGAAAATTACTTTTTGTTATTTAAATTTGTGTTTCAATGTATAAACTTTGTATTCACTGCAAGAGTCTGGGTGTCGTCTCTCTTTTATCGAAGACAATATCTGCTTCTTTAGAATTGTCTATTTTTATTTTTTCCCCCGGAAAAACTTTTTGTTCACGTTGTCTTTGTAATTTTACTTGTTAAATCTGTATTGTGGTGTAATCGGGCATAATGCAGGATTGACTGCTGATCCTTGACAGCAGCTCTATCTGTGATTCCCCTCTGTCCCAGTAGTATAAGGAAGAGCTAAGTGCAGCCTGTGGCGGGAAAACTACACACAAAAAAAAAAAAAGAAGCATTCTGGGCTGATGTCAACCAATCATTAGGAGCACAGTGGCTTGGAGGAAGCTCTTAGAAGAAAGGTCCCTGTGCTGTGTAATGTGATTGGTTGGGAGTTGGGTCCCTGTGCTGTGTAATGTGATTGGTTGGGAGTTGGGTCCCTGTGCTGTGTAATGTGATTGGTTGGGAGTTGTCCACAAAGTTACAGAACAGCCAGGTACTAGCAGAAAAAGCCAAACGCCACACCGCCAGGGTCAGCGTGATGACGCCACCACTTAGCTCCGCCCTTACGCGTATCGTTCCAGAGAACGTCTTCAGAGGGTTGCCGGAGATTTGATTTTGTGAGTGTATGGATGTTGTTTTTAATAAAACAATGTTTAGAAGTACTACACTATGAGGTTTCCTCCTTCTTCCTCGCTGTGTGAGAAGCTGCCTGGAGTAGATATGAGGGGGAGGGGACGACTGCCTGGAGAATGAGACACATAACCAGTATGAACAGCATATCTATCTCCTCTCCCCTGACATAACGGAGATCTGTCTGTTTACATTAACGGATCTCCATTTTGTCTCTCGCAGACATCGCAGCGCCGGGCAAGCACGCCTCGGCTCTGCCCCTATTGGTCTTAATGTGGCCGACGTACAGCTAAGGCGAGTTGCCCAGAAGAGCGAACCTGCTGCAGTACAACAATGGCGCCTGGCCGGCTACTGGTTAAAGGTAGAGGGAAGATTTGGGGTCTTATAGACACCATACCTCTCTAAAAAATAATTAATTAAAGCGCCCCATACCTCCTCTTGAGAGTGTTGACATATAATGTCAATATGGAGCAGACACAGCTCGAGATGAATTGAGCGCTAGACCAAAGTTTTATAGTTGGTAAGGTTGAATAAAGACTCCTGGTCAATCAAGGTGCTCCTGTCTCCGTGTTTTATATTTTAAAAAAAATGCAGTTTATACCTTTTTTTTTTTTTTTTGCTATCGCCGATCGGCGCTCACATGACCGGCCGACACTCGCTCCTCCTTTTGTCCCGGCTGACGTCTGTGGGGGAATCTCGGCCCCGCCCACTGCAGCTTGTCAGCCGGGCAAAGGAGAGAGCCGGCGGGTCATGTGAGTGCCAATTGGCGCTAGCAAATAAGGTATGACAGACATATTTTTTTTAAAATAAAATACAGAGACAGAAGCACCTGTCCTTTAAAGGAACACTACAGGTTCCCGTTTAAAAAAAAAAAAAAATAACAAACATGTTATACTTACCTCCACTGTGCAGCTCGTTTTGCACACAGTGGCCCCGATCCTGGTCTTCTGGGGTCCCTCGGCGTCTGTCTCGGCTCCTCCCCGCAAGGACTCCACACCATAATGCGAGCAAGCTCGCATGGTGTGGAGTTACTGCGGGCGCTCTCCCGTGATACAGCGGCGGCATTAGCCGCTGACTGTATCACTCGGCCCCGCCCCCCGACGTGCCGCATCATTGGATGTGATTGACAGCAGCGCCAGCCAATGGCTGCGCTGCTTTCAATCCATCCACAGTAGCCAATCAATGGCCAGGCAATAGAACTCGGAGGAGCACGGGACTTTCGAGGGGCCAGGTAAGTAAAACGGGGGCTGGTATTGTCAAATGTTTTTTCACCTTAATGCATAGGATGCATTAAGGTGAAAAAACATTTACCTTTACTACTCCTTTAAGAAACAAGCAGGATTATATTAAGTTATATGAGTGGGTTAATGACCACTTTAAAGTGGTTGTAAACCCATATAGAGAAAAAAAAAAATCTGCAAGATAAAGGCTTACCTTAGATCGAAGCTGTTGCAGAGGTCCCCGCACACTGCTGTGACCGCCGACACGTCTCCCGGAGTTTTTTTTTTCGGGTTTGTGGGCTCCGGTGCTGTGATTGGCCAGAGCCACGATGACATCACGGCACAGGCCCTTTTGAAACGGCACGATCAGGCAGTTTCTTTAGTGCGCATGTGCCGATGACATTGGCGCAAGCGTATATATGTTAAATCTCTCCTAAACGGTGCAGGTTTAGGAGATATTTACAGTACCTATAGGGAAGCCTTATTATAGGCTTACCTGTAGATAAAAGTGCTGTAACAGGGTTTACAACCACTTTAAGTTCCCACTGAAACCATTGATATTTAATTCTTCTCATTGACCATCACACTAATGTATCAGGAGTTATAGTATTTTTTTATTGGCAGAAGTTCTGTGAGATTGGAAAGTTATTTTAAGGGTTCCTCTGTGCTCAAAAGGTTGAGAAAGGCTGATATAGATATTAGTCACGAAGGTCCTACCGAATCTACTTGATTATTTCCCGCCTCGACTACTGCAACTCTCTCCTTAATGGCCTACCCTTACGCAGGCTCCTCCCCCCCCTTCAGTCTATTATGAATGCTGCTGCTAGACTAATACACCTCACTAACCGATCCGTGACGGCTGCTCCTCTCTGCCAATCCCTTCACTGGCTTCCCCTCCCCCACCGTATAAAATTCAAAATGGTAACCACAACATACAAAGCCATTCACAACATCGCCCTGCAGCTACATCACCAACCTCATCTGCAGATATCGCCAAAATCATCTTCTCTGCTCTTTCCAGGACCTCCTGCTCTATCTCCCTTGTTAGTTCCTCCCATGCTCGCCTTCAGGACTTCTCCAGAGCCTCTCCCATCCTCTGGAACTCCCTGCCCCAGGTATTTCTGATCAGCTCCTAACCTGTCAACCTTTAGGAGATTCCTGGAAACAAATTTATTCAGGGAAGCCTATCCCACACCCACCTAAGAACTGTACCCGAGCCACCCCCATCCAATCATTCCCCACAGCTACTGTATATACTTGAGTATAAGCCGACCCAAATATAAGCCGAGGCACCTAATTTTACCACAAAAAAATTGGGAAATTTATTGAGTCGAGTATAAGCCTAGGGTGGGAAATGCAGCAGCTACTGTAAGTCAACAATGCCCTTTTGCAGCCTCAACTGTGCCCCTTTTGCAGCCTCAACTGTGCCCTTTTGCAGCCTCAACTGTGCCCATCTGCAACCTCACTGTGCCCATCTGCAGCCTCAACTGTGCCCCTTTTGCAGCCTCACTGTGCCCATCTGCAGCCTCACTGTGCCCATTTGCAGCATCACTGTGCCCATCTGCAGCCTCAACTGTGCCCATCTGCAGTCTGCAGCCTCAACTGTGCCCATTTGCAGCCTCAACTGTGCCCCTTTTGCAGCCTCACTGTGCCCATCTGCAGCCTCAACTGTGGCCATCTGCAGCCTCACTGTGCCCATTTGCAGCATCACTGTGCCCCTTTTGCAGCCTCAACTGTGCCCCTTTTGCAGCCTCAACTGTGCCCCTTTTGCAGCCTCAACTGTGCCCCTTTTGCAGCCTCAACTGTGCCCTTTTGCAGCCTCAACTGTGCCCCTTTTGCAGCCTCACTGTGCCCATCTGCAGCCTCACTGTGCCCATCTGCAGCCTCAACTGTGCCCATCTGCAGCCTCAACTGTGCCCCTTTTGCAGCCTCACTGTGCCCATCTGCAGCCTCAACTGTGGCCATCTGCAGCCTCACTGTGCCCATTTGCAGCATCACTGTGCCCATCTGCAGCCTCAACTGTGCCCCTTTTGCAGCCTCACTGTGCCCATCTGCAGCCTCAACTGTGCCCATCTGCAGCCTCAACTGTGCCCCTTTTGCAGCCTCACTGTGCCCATCTGCAGCCTCACTGTGCCCATTTGCAGCATCACTGTGCCCATCTGCAGCCTCAACTGTGCCCATCTGCAGCCTCAACTGTGCCCATCTGCAGTCTGCAGCCTCAACTGTGCCCATCTGCAGCCTCAACTGTGCCCATCTGCAGCCTCAACTGTGCCCATCTGCAGCCTCAACTGTGCCCCTTTTTGCAGCCTCACTGTGCCCATCTGCAGCCTCAACTGTGGCCATCTGCAGCCTCACTGTGCCCATTTGCAGCCTCAACTGTGCCCATCTGCAGTCTGCAGCCTCAACTGTGCCCATTTGCAGCCTCAACTGTGCCCATCTGCAGCCTCAGCCCCTAACCTGTCAACCTTTAGGAGATTCCTGGAAACAAATTTATTCAGGGAAGCCTATCCCACACCCACCTAAGAACTGTACCCGAGCCACCCCCATCCAAACATCCCCCACAGCTACTGTATATACTCGAGTATAAGCCGAGGCACCTAATTTTACCACAACTGGGAAAACCTATTGACTCGAGTATAAGCCTAGGGTGGGAAATGCAGCAGCTACTGTGAGTCAACAATGCCCATCTGCAGCCTCACTGTGCCCATTTGCAGCCTCATGTACCTTTGATCTCCTGCTGTATCATGCAACTGCAGTCGTCCACTGTAACAAAGCCCCGCCGCCGCCTCCTCCTCCTCGTCCGTGATAGACGGAACACTGATTCTGTTTGCCAGCATTGTGTTTAGTGTTCCGTCTATCATGCGTAAACTGTTGGCACTATATAAATCATGTATAATAATACTTAAACCCCTTTAAAATAGCCTTCTGGATTCCAGACCCCAGGGTAGAAGAGTTATAATAAATGATGGCATGCATCCCCTAGAAAAGTATATAATGTTTGTAACTAAACGTAGTTCCATAGGAAGCATACGTGTATACACAGAGTGATGATAACAGTCATCAAGGTCTCCCCCATAAATAATTGGATATCTAAGAGTGCCATCATTTTTTTTTTTTATTGTTTATTATGTAGAAAATCGCTGCCAATTTCTCATTGAGTGCGTACAATGCTATTTTTTGTTTTACTTGCACATTCATTGGAGACCCGGATTTCCATGTCCTCGCTAAGGTTTGCTTAGCGGCACGGAAAGTAAACAATACAAGTTTAACTTTGGCAAGAAGTGCAAGAGAGAGGTCTGAGGTTGAAGAGAGCCTCATAAGGGTTTTTGAGGATACGGTTTCCCATAACGGCATAGATACCGCTTCGTCCGAGACCTCTCCTCAGAGATTCCCACCAAACCTGTACAAGTAGCAGCTGAGCTGCATCCTCAAGAGCAACAGTCCAAGGCGCCTGGAACGAATTTGGATGTTCTAGATGGCACCATATACCACCAGAGTAGGAGATTGAACCGCTTTTCATCCAACTTCATTGTCTGTCCGCAGGGTGGATTTGATTTAAATCAAGTCGATATAAATAATAATTTTTAAAGAGCAACTGTCACCTCTGTCCTGCAGAGGCTCCTCCTCTGACCCGCTGTTGACTCATCGACAGTTTCATTCACTTTAATGGAACAGCTGGTGATGCTGCAGTGACACAACAAGGTGAGGGACGTGGTGGCAGCAGGTGATTGGCTGCCAGCTAACAGGCTCTGCCATGATGGATCTGAAATTACAGGTGCTCTTTAAATGTAAGGACTCATTCTTGCTGGTAGTTAGAATCTTCAATATTTGCAAACAAAATGAAGGTTTCCTATTTAGAATAATAAGCTGTCTAGTTAGTAAAACAGCGATATCAGAACCGATTCAATCGTACAGTTTGTAGTGTACCGTATATACTCGAGTATAAGACGAGATTTTCAGCCCTTTTTTAGGGCCGAACGTACACCCCTCAGCTTATACTCAAGTCAGTACCTGAAAATCTTCTTAGACTGCGGTCGGCGTCTATTGTTTAAATATCGCAGCTTTCTCCTGGTCCCTTCCGTGAGAGGCGTTTCCAGCAAACGCTGTGTTGAGTGTTCCACCTATCACGGAGGTCCTCTCATTCTCGGACTCCGTTTCCCAGCAGGCACTGTGTTCAGTGCTCCGCCTATCATGGACGTTTTCTTGTCCGAGGATGAAAAGACGTCCGCGATTGGCGGAACACTGAACACAGTGCCTGCTGGGAAACGGAGTCCGAGAATGAGAGGACCTCCGTGATAGGCGGAACACTCAACACAGCGTTTGCTGGAAACGCCTATCACGGAACGGGACCAGGAGGAAGCCGCGATATTTAAACAATGGACGCCGGCCGCAGTATAAGAAGATTTTCAGGTACACTCGGGCACAATGGCTGCAATGGGCACAATGGCTGCAATGGACACAGTGAGGTTGGGCACAGTAGGCTGGCAATGGGCACAGTGAGGTTGGGCACAGTGAGGTTGGGCACAGTAGGCTGGCAATGGGCACAGTAAGGTGGCAATGGACATAGTGAGGCTGGGCACAGTAGGCTGGCAATGGGCACAGTAAGATGGCAATGGACACTGTGTCCATTGCCACCTCACTGTGCCCAGCCTCACTGTGTCCATTGCCACCTTACTGTGCCCATTGCAAGCCTACTGTGCCCATTGCCAGCCTACTGTGCCCAGCCTCACTATGTCCATTGCCACCTTACTGTGCCCATTGCCAGCCTACTGTGCCCAACCTCACTGTGTCCATTGCCACCTCACTGTGCCCAGCCTCACTGTGAGGTTGGGCACAGTAGGCTGGCAATGAGCACAGTAAGGTGGCACAGTAAAGGGGGCAATGGACACTGAGGTTGGGCACAGTAGGCTTGCAATGGGCACAGTAGGGTGGCAATGGACATAGTGAGGCTGGGCACAGTAGGCTGGCAATGGACACAGTGAGGTTGGGCACAGTAGGCTGACAATGGGCATAGTAAGGTGGCACAGTGAGGTGGCAATGGACATAGTGAGGCTGGGCACAGTAGGCTGGCAATGGGCACAGTAAGGTGGCACAGTGAGGTGGCAATGGGCACAGTGAGGTGGCAATGGGCACAGTGAGGTTGGGCACAGTAAGCTGGCAATGGGCACAGTAAGGTTGGGCAATTGGCTCAGTGAGGTGGCAATAGGCACATTTCCCCCCCTAGTCTTATACTTGAGTCAATAAGTTTTCCCAGTTTATTGGGGTAATATTAGGTACCTCAGCTTATACACGGGTTGGCTTATACTCGAGTATATATGGTACATAGATTTGCAAAACAATGGGATAAAGAAATACTCCTGAACTTTGTTTTATCTCATGGTTACTGTGAAATTGTGTGAATGCGGTGCATGTTATCTCAGATTGCAGCGCTTGGATTCATCAAATGAGTTTACCAAAAACTCATGATGCCGTTTGTTCACTAAGGTTCTCTAACAAACCTCTGAGGGCTTCACAGAACAGCTGTATTTATACTGAGATTAAAATTACACACAGGTGGACTCTTTACTAATTAGGTGACTTCTAAAGGCAATTTGATACCCCTAACTAAAATCTAGTGGAACCGAGTAAAGGGGGCTGAATACAAATGCCCCCCCCCCCCACACACACACTTTTCACATATTTGTTTAAAAAAAAATGTTGAAAACCATTTCTCATTTTCCTTCCACTTCACATTTATGTGCCAATACATTTATGTTTTCGGTTGTAACATGACAACGTCTGGACAATTTCAAGAAGTATGAATACTTTTTCAAGGCCCTGTAGGTCTTCGCCTTATCTAGACTTAGCCCAATCGGAAGGCATCTCATGGCATCACTGTAAATAAGACTTTTCCTGACGCCAACATGGCAGCATACATGCGATATAGCAACGCCACCCAAAGGACCTGTTTGAATAGGGAAGGTTGCTCTAGCTTACCTTTTAATTATTTCCGGCAGAGCCAACCTACGCAAGCTGGATGTACCAAGTGTTTAAAGTGCCTCCCTTCAAGCCGCTACCTTCCTCTGGAAGGCCGTTTGAATTTGCCTGATGGAAACACAGAGGAGGAACCTACAGCAAATCCTTATCTTGGAGTTGGAAGGTCATCCAAAAAAAATTAATAAACTTACAGTGCAGTCCGACAAGAGCCTCCAGAAGTGCTAGAGGCTCATTCAGCTAGGTCCATTTTTACGTCTTTATGTTCGGGGCAGCACGTGCAAAATGTCCATGGAGACATCTTCAAAGCAGCAGGCTGGTTGCCGCAGTGCACCTCCCTCAGGCGCTACAGGGAAGATCCAGGGGCTTGTACGTGAATGGACTGACGGCATGAAGGTCCAGGCCTCCATGTCTATTGTAATAAAGTTTAAGTGTACATTTTAGCCCTCCCTGTTCAGCTCATTATTTAATCACATGTATGCTGCCATGTGGGTGTCAGGAAAATGATATCAAATACTTACCATAATTTTTAGTGATGCACCGGTATATTGGCCGCTGAAAATTATCTACCAAATATTAGTTATCAGCATTTTGCCACCAAAAAAAAAAGTACAGAGAATGGCATGCTGCCATGGGACATTGACTTTTCCTGCAAAATCATGACCCATTGACTTCGATACAAAAACGCCCCCTATTAACTGCAATGCAAAATCACGTCCCATTGACTTTGATACAAAACCACCAGCCACATAAAATATATATATATATATATATATATATTTTAAATGAATCTTAGTTTTGGTTTTCAGCCAAGAGCATCCTGAATTTTCGGTTTCTGCACCAGAACGTTCATTTCGATGCAATAGTAATTTTCCTTTCCTGATGCCAATCCATGGCAGCATACGAACCTTTTTTTTTTATGGAGAATAGGGGAAGGTTGTGCTAGCTTTCCTTTTTTTTCGATTTTTAACAGATCCTGTGGTTGGCAACATGGGCGGAGCTAAACCACATGTATGCTGCCATGGATTGTGTCAGAAAAGGAAAATGGCGGGTAGTATCTGATACAACTTTCCATTTTCACTGGCCTCCTACGCAAGCACTTAATAAATCACAGACAAAAAAAAAAGAAAGCAGACAGAGGGTGACTTCTAGAAGCTTTTATTTTAGTCTTACAATGAGAAGATGCACTATGAGAGAAGATATTGCTATCTGGACAGTCCATGAACAGTGAGGGGGAGGGGAAGCGGCAACAGAAACAAGGAACAGGACGACAACAGTTGTCAGCAAAACTTCAAACTGCTTGAAAAATTAAAAAACATTTTAGAGTTCAAAATGGATTCTCTCCTCAACCATAGAAGCGATCCAAGAAAACCAGGTGGACCTCTCAAGACACCAATTTCTATTGTGAAAGGAAGCCAAGATTCTTGGTGGCAAAAGACAACTCAATTATCATGAATCAGCTGTGCAGGAAGCCAGTTCTGGCAATACGGGGAGGCCCAATGACCTTCTACATTGCCATACACAGGTGGTGGCTACCCACAATGCATGCATGGGCAGGGTTGAGTCACTTCTAACCCGAGGGAAGTGCTGAGATCAGCTTCTTTCAGATAGAAACTGCAGGACATAAAAAAGGTATAGTTCATCTTTATATAAAAAAAAACTGCCTCTGCAGGTAAAGGGTGTCTAGATAATGGGTGCTCAACCTGTGGCCCTCCAGCTGTTGCGGAACTACAAGTCCCATCATGCCTCTGTCTTTCGGAGTCATGCTTGTAACTGTCAGTGGCTTGCAATTAGGGAGACCAGGTGTCCCGGATTGCCCGGGACAGTCCCGCATTTTGCGGGTCAGTCCCGGGCACCTTCATTCCGGGACAATACAGTGTCCCGGAATGAAACTGACACAGTCACCCCCCCCCCCCCCGGGCCAATCTGATGCCCCCCACATCACCGCTTTACTCACTGACAGTACTTGTCCTGGCCGGGAATGCCTGGAGGAGCACAATCCCCGCCCCCTGCTTGTGATTGGAGAAATCATAAATCCTGCCTCTTGTGTCCGATCACTGTGCTGTGATTCGTTACAGCACAAGCTGATTTTTGGGAAGGGGGGGTGGTGTAACCTGAATGGTAGTTTGGAAATGTGGACACCCTACTTGCAATGCCTCATGGGACTTGTAGTTTCGCAACAACTGGAGGGCCACAAGTTGAGCACCCATGGTCTAGATAAAAACAAACTGTGCAGCTAAGACCAAAGTTGGATAATTGCCCTTGTGATAGGTGTAGACCAGGCATGTACCTCCTCCAACGCCTGGCCAAAAACTCCCAGAGATGGCATCATTCCTAGCCTGCCTTTTTGCGAAGACACTCCAAAGCCATTATTGACCACCCAACCCCCACTGACCATCCCCACATATCACAAGAACAAGCTCTCAAAACACTGAGCTCAGAGCTACTGTATGAGGGGAGAGAAAGAACAAGTGAGGGGGGGGGGGGTTTGAATCAGAGAAATAGCTTGTTCCTATGATGGAGGGGGTGAGCAGTAAGAGCTGGGAGTGTCTTAGCAACATCCTAGTAACAAGGCAAGATGGGATGATCCCGTCTCGGAGGTTTTTTAGGCTTTGGGAGGTAAGTAAATGGCCTACACTTATAGCAAGGGCATTAAAACAAAAACACACACTGCAGCTCTGCTAAAGTTGAATAACCGTCGCAGGCTGTATTGTTGGGAAGGCCCCTTTCACACTTGTGCGACTTCAAAGTCCCGCGATTTTACCACGATTTCAAGGGATGCCTGTGTAATTGGCATCAAAATCGGACCAAAGTAGTGCAGGGACTACTTTGAAGTCGGAAGGACTTGAAGTTGTACTAATATGAATGGTTGTCATTGGAAACCATGGGGAACGACTTGTCATGCTACTTTGCAGTCCCAAATCGTGGGACAAGTCGTACAAGTGTGAAAGGGGCCCAACGGCCTTCCCAAAAGACACACTATACCTGTACAGGGCAAATCGTGAATACCATTTCTGGAAATAAGAGAAGCACTGCATTCAGAAAGGCAGAATGGGATGTTGCCATCTCTGAGAGTTTTTTTAGCCAGGATACACCTATAGCAAGGGCATTAAATCAACTTTGGCAAAGTTGCAGTTTGTTTTTATCTACAGCCGCACAGGCAGACTTTTTTGGTTAGGGGGAACTATATCTTTAAATGCTTGCCGACCAGCCAATGTCGTTATACGGCGGCAGGTTGGCTCTCCTGCGTGAATCACCGTAGCTTTACGTTGGCTCACGCAGGCGTAGTTGCGGGTAGGAGGCACGTGCCCGCGGGTTGGGTGGACTCGATGTCCGCCTGCGACCCGCGATCGCCTAGTACAGGAGGCAGAACGGGCATTTACCCTTGTAAACAAGGTGAATCCCCGTTCTGACAGTGGACATGACAGATCTACTGTACAGTGATCTGTCATGTCCCTGGCAGCCCACCCCCCCCACCCCACAGTTAGAACACACTCAGGGAACACAGTTAACCCCTTCCCTGCCAGTGTCATTTTTATAGCACTGATCACTGTAAATGTCACTGGTCCCCAAAAAGTGTAATTTGGGGTTAGATTTGTCCGCTGCAATGTCGCAGTCCCACTAAAATTTGCAGATTGGCGCCATTACTAAAGTCCCTAAATCTATCCCATAGTTTGTAGACGCAATAACTTTTGCGCAAACCAATCAATGTACACCAATTGCATTGTTTTTTTACAAAACATATGTAGAAGAATTTGCCTAAACTGATGAATACATTTTTTGTTTAATATTTTTATTAATTTTTTTACTTCAATTCTTGAGAGCAGGTGCATAAATTGGGGCAGGCTAGTAGGGGCCCCAGTGCATTACTTTGCCCAAGGGTCCATTACGCGATTAAGACATCCCCATTCGCACCAGCTGCTCTTTGCATTTACAGATACAAAATAAGCATTACATCCAACTGTTCAGTTCTTACTGCTACAGATTCCCTTTAAGCCCATACAGGCTGGACAAGAACATGGCAGCGGGAAGTCATATCACCATCTGGGGGGGTGTCAGGAATTCAGTGAACAGACATGCAGGGAAACAAACAGGACATTAAAGCAGGGAAAGCTTTACCAACGCCTAAAGGAAATTTACTCTTAGCCAGGCAGCTAGCATTTTGAGAATCACACACACTACTATTCTGTCATTGCTTATCCTTGAACTAGAAGGAGCATGCACATAAGGACAGTTCCGAGTCAAGGTAGGTGGCAATTTAGGATGAAGATCAGCAATGCTAAAGGGGAGCTCCCCTGAAAAAAAATATTAAAAGCCAGCAGCTACAAATACTGCAGCTGCTGACTTTTAATATTAGGACACTTACCTGTCCTGGAGTCCAGCGACGTCAGCAGCAGAAGACGAGCGATCGCTTGTCACTCTTCTGCCCCCCACCGCCATCCTCGGTGAGGGAACGAGGAAGCAAAGCCTTGCGGCTTCACTGCCCGGTTCCCTATGGCGCATGTGCGAGTCGCGCTGCGCCGTTCTCACTGGTCCCTGTTGTGTTCTGGGAGCCGAGTGTCGTACTACCCGCAGAATACCCACAGAGGACTCCCGGAAGTGGGTGCAAATACCTGTCTTAGATAGGTATCTGCACCACCCCTCCCCCCTGAAAGGTGCCAAATATGACACCAGAGGGGGGAGGGTTCCGATGAGCGGAAGTTCCACTTTAGGGTGGAGCTCCGCTTTAATGACCTCTCAAAACATTTAAGATAACTTTTTTAGTATCAACTTGGGGGGCCTACTATTATAAGTTATCCTGCAATAAATTGTAAGTCCTAAATCTCTTGCAGAACATGTGGTATCATAAATCCCAAGAGGAGAAGTCGGCATTCAGAAAGACATCCAACAGTGGTTATTTATCCTTTATTTCAAAAACACGTATAACGGCTGTAAAACACTCAACGCGTTTCGTCCGTCAGGCCTTAATCATGAGCACCGGGTGGAACTGGGATGTGAGAAAATGAAAGCGCCTACACACCTGTATTCATGTGGGATCATGTCTCCCTGTATACAGTTTTAGGGCCCATTCACTATGTGCCAATACCTGCATTCGTCATGGAAAACCACAAATAACTGCAATGACCTGCAGAAAAAAAATAGTTTTCTGTGTGTCACGATCAGCCCAAAATGCAGCCTTTCACTGCATCCCAGAGCCATGCGATATTATGCAACATGTTCGCATATCACACCACTCTGCATGATCCCACGTCACTGCGCTGCCAACATTCAGCCTGCACACTAAACTGCTGGTTTAAATGGGCCCTTAAAGCGGGAGTCCCCCCCCAGCAAAAGATTAAAAGTCAGCAGCTACGCATACTGTAGCTGCTGACGTTAAATATTAGGTCTCTTACCTGTCCTGGAATCCAGCGATGTCAGCACCCCAGCTGATGTTTCCATCGGCTCTCAGGTGCTGCCACCACCATTGCGTGTAAGAGCGGCGAGATCTCTCGGAAGTGGGGACGGGTACCCGTTTCAAAAACAGGTATCTGCTCCCCTCTGAAAGGCGTTAAATATAGCAGGTAAGCAGAGCTTCCACTTTTGGTTGATGCTCCACTTTTAGCAAATCATTTATTGTGAATCTGTTGCAAAATTTCTAACCCAAGAACTTGCCAGTTAAAGCGGGATTACACCCGGATTATTTTTTTTTTTTTAAAAGTCAGCAGCTACAAACACTGTAGCTACTGACTTTAAAAAAGGACACTTACCTGTCCTAGGCGCCCGCAATGGTGCCCCCCCCCCCCCGAGGCCGTCCCCTCGATCGTGGAGGGTCCCGGCACCGCCATCCTCAATAAGGGAAACAGGCTTCACTGCCCGTTTCATACTGCGCATGTGCGAGGCTTGCGCCGCTTTGCGAATGGGCGGCTGCTTTCTGGGATACACACAGTTCCCAGAAGGCAGCGCGCCACATTCCCCAGAAGACACTGCGAGTAGGACAAGGAAGAAGACCTGCCGAGGTGGAGGAAGAGGCAGATTAGCAAGTTCCGCATAGCAACCGCCCTTTCTGGTGAGTACATTATTTTTATTTTTTTTAAAGGATTTTGGTGTATTTTTTTTTTTTTTTAGGGTGGAACACCACTTTAACAGCGCTCCCAGCTTCATGCTGACAACATTAATCTACAGCTTCACAATTAGCAGCAGCGTTGTCAGCCTGCCGAGTACACTCATTTGGGTTACCTATCAGGTCTGCAGGAGGCACAAACCTGAAAAGTCCCAACTGTAGAAGCACGCACATTGTCAGCCTGAAATAGGAAGTGGTGTTCCTTGACTTCCAGGTAAGAATCTTTGCAACAGATTTAAAAAAAATAAAATTAGCTTACAGAGACCAGGTCTCCAACTTAAAACGTCCTTTTATGGGAGTGCAAATACGGTCTGTGCCGAGCCAAGCTCCTCCACCACTCCTTTCACCTCCCTAAATGACCTTATGCTTACATGGCATAACCAGGATTCTTTGCTGGTCCATGGATAATCCGACAGCACACATTCGTTGGAAAATTTTAAAGCATGCTATTCAACATTTGTTTTCGGAAAATCTGATAATTGCCCGATGGAGCATACAAATGGTCAGATTTTCAGACAAAAGCATGCCATCACACAATTCCCGTCGGAAAATTTCATCGTGTGTACGGGCCTTTACACAGGCCAGGAAAAATAGGTGCTAGGAGGAGGGAAGGGAAAGTTTTAAGGCTAGTTATCTGTAAGCTGAATCTCTACAGCGGAGGTTCCACCCAATTTTTTTTTAAAAGCCAGCAGCTACAAATACTGCAGCTGCTGACTTTTAAAATATGGACACTTACCTGTCCAGCGCGCCCGCGATGTCGGCAGCCGAGGTCGAGCAATCACTCGTCCCTCGGCTGCACCCACCGCCATCCTCGGTGAGGGAATCGGGAAGTGAAGCGTTGCGGCTTCACTGCCCGGTTCCCTACTGCGCGAGTAGCACCGTCACTGGTCCCCGCTCTCTCCTGGGAACAGTGTATTTCCCAGGAGACAGCGGGGGAGTGCGGGTAGAGGCGTGTCTGCCGCATTAGTCTATTCCCGGAAGTGGGTGCAAATACCTGTCTTAGACAGGTATCTGCACCCCCCTCCCCCCTGAAAGGTGCCATATGTGACACCGGAGGGGGGGGGAGGGGTTTTGAAAAGCGGAGGTTCCATTTTTGGGTGGAACTCTGCTTTAAAGTGCATCTCTAGCCCAATCATTCTTAACCAGGGCTCTGTGGAACCCTTCATCCAAAAGTGGCTAGGGGTTCCTTGAACTGACCCTCTCATGTGATGGTGCCTGCATAGTTCCAGTTCCAACACCATTTGGCAGAGCCAGAGACAAGGTGGAAGGGTGGCAATCTGTCCATCAATGCAAGGGGAAAATTCTGACCACCAATGGACTATACTTAGCAGGGGTTCCCTGAGACAAGAATTGCAAGGGTTCCTTTGGAGTAGAAAGGTTGAGAAAGACTGCTTTAGGCAAAAAAAAAAAAAAAAATAGTTTTAGCCAGAGTGGTAAAGGGTTGGACTCTGAAGATTGTATTGCTGAGGATTTCTCCCCTCTATTTCCACTGCGGAGTGTTGCAGAGAATGAAAGCGAGGGGGTTGCCCCCAGAACAAGAGGTAAGGTGAAATCTCCCAGTGGGGACAGCTGTCTAAGAGGGAAGTTCTCTTCAGTTTAGGAAATATCCAACTTCCTGATACAGGAAGTAAAAGGGAAACATTTCTCCGATGGTACACAGACACGGAAAAATGACCACGAGCCAACTTTTCCCTACTCTATCCAAAACGGAAAAAAGGTCTAATCACCCGAGAGTAGAAGCCTATAACAGAGGGTCTATGAATATCCCAGCATGTGATCTGTACTATTAAGATGAAACGTTTTTGTTATAAATACACTTCAACTAGGTTGATGACCCATCTAGAATTAGTGGGATCATCAATTGGACCTTGTTCGGAATGCTGGCTTTGACTAGTCAATGTCCCTCGCACCCATTCCTGCAAATGATAAACACCTGTGAGGACCATTAGGTCTAATGCAGTGTACACACGATCGATTTTGTCGACGGTGAAAACACCGCCGAGAAATTCGACATGAAAAACGAGGACCGGCTTGGTCCCCTACACAGGGCCAGTTTTCATGACATTTTTTCTCTTGGTCGAGAAAACCGACCGTGTGTAGGCTCCCTGGCAGTGTTTCCCTATGGGAAAACTGCCGCGGAAAAAAATGTCGTGAATCACGACGAGAAAAATTAGAGCATGTTCTAATTTTTCTCGTCGTGATTCTTGCCGTTTTTCTCGTCGGGAAAAATGCTGGAAAGCCAACACACGGTCGTTTTTCTCGTCAAAGAGAAAAAATGAAATTTTTCCCTGACGAGAAAAATGGTCGTGTGTACTCGGCATAAGACGCTTGTAATCCTGTATCAGCCATTTAAGGCTGAACAAAAGTTGGCTTCAGTATCCTTCACATGGTGTTACAGACAAGAAATCAGTTATGTGTAGGAAACGCATTACCCCCCTATGCTGAAATAATTTCTTTAAAAACAGCAGGAATTCGAGTGGTGCAGGCTTTATGCCTGCGCCACTCTTCTAAGCTGAGAAAGCAAACTAGATCTTGCTCCTAACAAAAGAGATGCCATCCCCTTTGTGAATTAGGAGTGATCTGCCGTTTTCTATGCTGGGTCTGACAGCACAGAAAGCAGTTTAGCTTGCGCTGCATGCTCCGGAATGCCTGTCTGCCCACACATTCTGCTAACGCCTAGTACACAGGGGCCGAATGTTGGACATCATTGGCTGGTTCAATAGAAACTGGCCGACATGTACCAAGGCTTAAGAGTGAGAGGGAAGAAAAAAAAAGCTATCATACAATCTCTGCTTGTGCAGTGAAAGCACTGCACGGGCGGAGTGATATGTGAACGGTCGGTAAACATTCCCCATCCTGTATGCAAGGTCCAACCTGGAGATCTGCGGCAGCTTTTTTCCTATTGAAAAATGCTGCAATCCCTTTATTACGTACAGACCAGTGGTGACCCGTCCATTAGGGGCGCCGCCCCCCCCCCCCCCAATCCATGCGCCCGGCCCCTAATCTACATGCAGTGCGCCAGATGCATGGATTTAATTTTTTTTTTATCTTTGAAGCACATTAGAGCCTGAGGCTCTAAAAAAAAGTGGGCTCGGGGCGCAGAGCATTAACCGCCGAGCCCACCCACTTGCTTCTCCTCCCAGGCCAATCAGGAAGAGAGTCCTGACACCCGATTGACCAGGTAGTCTTTAGACTCATTGGCTTGCTTGGTTGGGGCACTGATCGCGGCCCTCCGTCTCCCACACAGGGGGGGGGGGGTTTGCCACCACCTCACCTTCAAATATGGAGCACCAGCTGCCACTAGTGCAGACCCTGTGCCAGCCTCCTTTTACTCTGAAATAGAAACTGGCGTGGGTGAAGCCCCCCTCATGACTTCCTGGCTATATAGGACATGCCCAGCTTGGTCTCTAAATTATTAACTTGCATTTACTGGTTTTATCAAGTTTCCCTTGGCCACAGCATGCAATTTGAAACAAACATTGACAGAAGGTAACTTTTCCATCCAGCGTCAGTCAGCGGCGTCAGTAAACAGGTGAGGGGAGGTGAAGCAGAAGAAGCAGGACTATAACACACATCTGCTGGGGGAGCCACACACCAAGAGGGGCCATTTCTGCTCAATACTGAATTTTTCTGAGGAAACTGAAACATTACACCACTGCAATTTTGTAACATTTTAACATCATTTTATTAGAAACCATGCAACATATTTTAATATATATATAAAAATACAGAAGTGCAATAAGAACTTTGTGTAGGTACAGAGGGAGGGGTATGGTACTGTTCTGTTCCGCGCCCCTGTTGCCTACGCCTCCCACCCCCCCTCCCCCCGACCGTCTATCCCCACAATCCTGCTTCATCGGAGAGCTCATCATTTACACGTCAGTCTTTAGTGTCATGTCACAGCACATAAAAAGGTTAGTTCAAACCACAACGATACAAAGCAACACCTTTTTTTATTTCATTTCTAATGTCTTGGGAGAGACATTTCCATAAGCTGCAGATGACGTGGAAAGTTTGTTCTTTTTCTCGCATTAAAAGGAAGATAGACATTCCCCCCTCCTCCCCCCCTCCTTTGGGGACTTCTCACGGCACGCGGGCATCTATGAAGCTTCCCGTCAAGAACTACCTTAAAAACAAACCGTAGATCGGCAAATATTTCATATAACGTGCAATACCCAAATGACGTCATAGCCAGGAGCCTGGGCCGGCACCGCTGGACTCCTTCCTGGATTCTCACCCCATTGAAACCCCTAAAAAAGGGAAGTCCCCCCCGGAGAACCCCGAGCTGGGATTGAGGGACTTCTGTCTATAGAGAGCCAGCCAGTCCGAGGTGCCGCGTCGCTCCTGTTAAGTCACATACTCATAACTTTCGTAAATCAACTTTCTTCTGCCCAAATTAATTTACCCTTCAATAAAGTTAAACATAAAGAAACCTAAAGAAAAAAAAAACTGTCACAAGCGCTCGATATGTTAAGCAGCGTCGTAAATGTAG
The DNA here is from genome assembly GCA_029206835.1 of Rana muscosa. Taxonomy (NCBI): domain Eukaryota; kingdom Metazoa; phylum Chordata; class Amphibia; order Anura; family Ranidae; genus Rana; species Rana muscosa. Next base: position 217,703,326 of record JARGYO010005626.1, on the reverse strand, counting down.
GAAAGGCCAGTAGATGACTACGGAACGTGGACATCATGAAAGCTTTGCAGAAATGGTAGCACACGAAATTGCGCACAAATGTAATAAAAGGAGTCCTGGAATTCTAGTTAAGACGAGTCTACGGCATGTGCACGTGTGTCATTTATATATTTATATAATATACTTAACATTTATTATTAATATTAAATAATAACACAGGAACACAAGTCTCCAACAGGGCTGGCGTGTCACAGAGCGAATGACGTGACCAGACCGACAACCACCTTCCTGGTCTCTGGCTGTGGGTGATGGATCGATCGTGCCTTGAGAAAGTCTGCTGTTCAGCAACGTTTTCTCCCTGCAGAAGCATGCAATCTAGAGAATGTTGACATTTCTGTGCAGAACGTATTTCACTTCCTCCCCGGAGCTCCGCCCTGTGCAAGTCAGAAAGCCAACGAAATCGACAAAGAATACCTCTCGGTTTGTAATCTGTTACGATTGGTCTGACATGCTCATGTGCACTACCAGAAAATACACTGCTAAAAAAACAACATTCATAGAAACCATCTATAAAAAAAAAAAAAAAAAAAAAAAATATAAAGACACACAATACACGAGAGCCCATCTTCCGGAAACGCCATGTCTGTCGCCCCCATCACGGTAGCCAGACACCAGGTGGAGAGAGGCTGGCGGACTGGGTCACCTCTCAGAAAGTGCAGAGCATTTACTGGTGGGAGCGCGAGGGCTCCTGGGTTAGGGTAGCGGGAGATCGGAGACCCTGGTGGAGGACTAGTCAGCAGTGGAGAAGTGGAGTCGGCAGGAACAGGCCCTCAGTATGATGTGTTATAGGTGGAGTGGGGGTGGATGTAAATGCTGCGTAGGGACACAGACGCCATTCTCCGTGGTCCATCTCTCGCCGGCGGGGCCCAACCTCACATCAATCTGCAGTAAAACAGTGTGACGATTTCGGATGGAGAACAAGTGGGAAGGACAGATGTGGGAGTTGTACAGGGAGGAGATCAGACAATGAGACAAGATGGGAGACGACACCACAAATTCATCATTAGATGCCTGGAAAATAAAAGCATTTCTTGCTCAGATATCAATTACATTGGTGACATAAGCCTTGCTCCCCAACCCCGAAAACGGCAGCAGGGTCCTTTGAGTGCCATCGTCTTAGACCCCTTTCACACGGGGCGGACTGCAGCTGTGATCTGCTTGTTCAGCGGGGGATCTCTCTGCCGATCCCCGCCGAGAAGGCGGATGATAGGTCCGTGTCTGCTCCGCTCATGCAGAACGCATCCCCAGCCATCTGTTTTTGGTGGATCAGATGTCGGCGGGTGTAAATGGAGAAGAATGGAGGTTCCGGTCAGGTCTGCCTGAAAAACTGACTGGCAGACCCGATCGGAACATCCGTGTGAAAGGGGCCTTACAGCCACTGGTTTGGATGTACAATATTTCTACAGCAATATATATTTATGACATCACCCATGGCGTAGCTGTGGCTCACCCACATTTACAAACATGGCTGTCCAAACTGGGTCCCTGAGGGCCAGGATCCTTCCAGTACTCACCCACTATAGCCAATGCTAAAAGAATACCTGTATCAGAACTGCCACTGCTGATATCTTCTATAAATGTGCTCCCTCTGGCTTTCATGCTGATCCAATGGCTTCAATGATGGCCAATGAATAAGTAATCAAAGCCAGAGGCAACAAACATCTTCAGAAGGCTATCAGCAATGGCAGCCTAAAATTATAGGAATCCCTTAAAGCAGATCTCTTTCTCATATGCAGTGGGACTGTGCCCACACTGCATGGGTTAACTGTTCGTTTTGGTCTAGGGCAGTGATGGCAAACCCTGGCAGGCCCAGATGTTTTGGAACTACATTTCCCATGATGCTCATCTACACTTCAGAGCATCATGGGAAATGTAGTTCCAAAATATCTGGGGTGCCAAGGTTTGCCATCACTGGTCTAGAGGATAAGATAGCTGAGATCTACTCACCTAATCCGCCAATCTTCACAGTGCAAGACTAGTCCCTGCCACTACATTTCCCATGATGCTCATCTACACTTCAGAGCATCATGGGAAATGTAGCTCCAAAACATCTGGGGTGCCAAGGTTTGCCATCACTGGTCTAGGGGATTAGATAGCTGAGATATACTCACCTAATCTGCCAATCTTCACAGGGCAAGACTGGTCACTCCATAACAGGTAAAAGGCCCAATTTAAAAAACTGGTTAACAAATCTATGAAAATGATCTATGAAAATCTATTTGTAGAAGATAAGATTTTTACACCCCTATTCTAGCCTGAATGTAGACGCTAAGAATCTAATATTGACAGCTCTGAAAACATTTGACACTTTTCACTCAGGTGTTTAAAGCTGTTCTAAGTAAGAAACAGAAAATTCAGTATTTTATAATATATGGCCTATCTAGACACTAGGCCAAGACACACAAATTTGCTGGGACATTCCATTTCCAAAACTGTGTAGAGTAGTTACGCGCCCCCCCCCCCCCCCCTACCAAATATACCATCCTTCACTCCCGCTGGGAAGGCTTTCCACAAGATTTTGGAGGGTGTCTGTGGGAATTTGTGCCCACTGGTGAGGTCAGGTACTGATGTTAGCCAAGACCTGGAACACAATCAGCATTCCAATTCATCCCAAAGGTGTTCTGTTGGGTTGAGGTCAGGACTATGTGCAGGACCACTCCAGCTCCTCCACACCAAAATCATGTCTTTATGGAGCTGGCTTTGTACACAGGGTCACAGACATGTGCATTATTATGCCGTATGTTTGTGGCCACTTTGCCACGAAACTTCGATGAGCTTGTCGGACATCACATTCCAAAACCAAATTAGCCTCTTTGTGGCTATAACATCCTCCACTCATCTGGAAAGGCTTTCCACAAGATTTTGGAGGGTATCTGTAGGAATTAGAGCCCATTTGTGAGGTCGGGTACTGATGTTGGTTGAGAAGACCTGGCTCACCATTGGTGTTCCACTTCATCCCAAAGGTGATCAGTAGGGTTGAGGTCAGGGCTCTGTGCAGAACACACGCGTTCCTCCACATCAAACTGGTCACACCATGTCTTTATGGTGGTGGCTTTGTAAACAGGGTCACCGTCATACCGGAACAGGGAAGGATCTTCACCAAAAATGTTACCACAATGGTCTAAAATGTCTTTGTATGCTGTTGCATTACCAGTAGCTTCGACTGGAGAAACCTGATCATCATTTGGAGGGATAAGGGAAGTAACCGCTCCAGATGGAAACGCTTGGATAATCAGTCTCCTCCTAGAGACCACAGGTGCTGGCAATGCATGTAGCAAAGAACGAAGAGAATGTTTGGACAGCCGCACCCAGGGGAAAACGTCCTTAAATAGCCTTTATTTGTAAATAGGATAAAACACTACATGACACAGCAAGAAAAAATAAGCTATGAGTAAGCACTGTTAGTGCGAAACGCGTCAGCTGTGTGTCCCGATTTTTTCTTGCTGTGGCATGTAGTGTTTTATCCTATTTACAAATAAAGGCTATTTAAGGTATTTTTCCCCAGAGTGCGGCTGTCCAAACATTCTCTTCGTCCTTTTTATTATTTGGAGGGATGTCTATAGACCAGGGGTAGGCAACCTGGTCCCTCCAGCTGTTGTGGAAATTGCATTTCCCATGAGGCATTGCAAGGCTGGCAGTTACAATTACTCCCAGAGGCATGGTGGGACTTTTAGTTCTGCAACAGCTGGAGGGCCCCAGGTTGCCTACCCCTGGCTATAGACTTAACATTACATTGTAGGCCACAGGTCTACCTAAATTTAGATGAGCACTACAGACGAGTATATAAACAGTGTGCATGGGAAGTGTGCAGTTTGAACAAGTAACATAGGAGTTGATTTACTAAAACTTGAGAGTGCAAAATCTGGTGCAGCTCTGCATGATAGCCAATCAGCTTCTAACTTGTTTCAATTAAGCTTTGATAAAAACAAAAAAACAAGATGGAAGTTGATTGGTTTCTATGCAGAGCTTAGTGAATCAACCCCATAATGTCATAGCTGGTAGGAGGGAACTAGTGACTCCCAAAGAGCATAGACTTCTACAAGTTGATATTCGGAATCCGTGAAAGTTCCTCAGGGGCAGGAACATTGGACTCTCACCCATCAGGTATTGCTGCTGTGACTTCTCCTAGCTGACGTCGTGTCTGTTTTCTTGCTCCTGAGGAACATTAACCAACTATTAGGTAGGGTTGTCCCGATACTGATACTAGTATCGGGACCGATACCGAGCATTTGCGCGAGTACTTGTACTCGCACAAATGCTCCCGATGCCTTAGCCGATACTTGGGATGGGAGAGAGGCGGTGTGCAACAGGAAGTCAGCGGGCGGAGTGTTGAGCGAGTCCTCAAGCAGGTAAGCTGGCAGGGGTGCAGAGTGCAGGGCGCAGCCGCGCATCATCTATCGGGATCGGCGACCGGAGCCGTCATAATCCGTAATGGAAGTGACTCTGTGTTGCCGTCACTGCTTGAAAATCCCGACGCCCATCTTGGTACACCCTGGACTCGGCCACAGTATGCCAGCAGTGGACATCTTGTTACACCCAGCCCATATAGTTCAGGCTGGGTGTAACAAGATGGCCGCTGCCGCTTTTATGTGGCAGAGTGCAAGGAGTACCAAGATGGGCATCGCAGGCAGTCTTCCCTAACGGCATTTCAGTGCCTGCCATTAGTGCCCATAAATGTCACCTATCAGTGCCCAATGCCCATAAGTGCCAGCCACCTGTCAGTGCCATATATCAGTGCCAACCACCTGTCAGTGCTGCATATCAGTGCCACCTAATCTGTATTGTGCTTTGAGAAACTGTCACATGACATAAAAAAATAAAAAGTATCGGTATTCGGTATCTGCGAGTACTTGAAAAAAGTATTGGTACTCGGTCTTAAAAAAGTGGTATCGGGACAACCCTAATATTAGGAATTGCTGCTGTGACTTCTACAATTCTACCTTATGCGTCTGTGAAAGTTCCTCGGGGGCAGGAAAATTGGACTCACACCCATCAGGTATTGCGGCTGTGACTTCTGCTAGCCTGACGTTGTGTCAGTGAATGTTCCTCAGGAGCAGAAACACTCTCGCCTATCAGATATCACTGCTTCTATCTAGCACATTAGCCCAGTGTGATTCTTACTTGTCTCCGGTATAAGAGCATTGAAGTCCTGAATTTCCCTTTGGTTGCCATCATCTACAGGAAGAGCCTCCTCCACTGCATTTTCCCGTGTGTCTGCCGCTGTAACCTCTGTAGGTGTCGCTAGGTCCATGTTCTGTGAAGGTGCCAGTTGCTCCACCTCATTTTCCTGTACAGAAAAAAAAACGCAATGTCTTATGTCATACCATCTATCAGAACAGGAGCTGGAAATTTTAACATATCACTCCAAACACCCGTGTGTCCGAGATTCTCACTTTTGTGCTGTCCTGAGACTTCTGCTTCGTCACTTCTGTCTTCTTCGAATTCACTTCAGATTTGCTGTCAGCAACACCTAAGAAGAACGATAGAAGAGGCATAAAACAGGGCTTTGAAGAACCACTACATATAGTGAAACATATTATATTCTTTAATCATATGGTGTTAACCTTTTTGCTGCCAGAGCCATTTTTGCATTTTGTTTTCCACGCAATTAAAAAAAATTTTTTTAGGCCTGAAGATTACATAAAACCCCCAAACATTATATATTTTCTGAAAGCAGACACCCTAGAGCAGGGGTCTCAAACTCATGGCCCTCCAGCTGTTGTGAAACTACAAGTCCCATCATGCCTGCATGTGGGAGTCATGCTTGTAACTGTCAGCCTTGCAATGCATCATGGGACTTGTAGTTTCGCAACGGCTGGGGGGACACCAGTTTGAGACCCCTGCCCTAGAGAATAAAATAGTGGTAGTTCCAATTTTTTGTGTCACATATTACCGCAAAGGTCTAGGAAATGTCAGTAAAAAACACACTAAAGTTGCACGCGCTAGGGGCATCGGCCAGGCATGCTACCGTGTCTCCCCGAAAGATCTACCCCAATTTTCCAGGAGGGCTGCAATATAGGCCCTACCCCGAAAATAAGCCCTAGTTTAGGGTGTTTGTGGGCTGCTGGAGTCCTCCTCTTCTCCCATCTGTCAGCGGGGGATTTCGGCCCACCCCCCTGCAGGGCTCAGAGCGGGTAGGAGAGCTCAAGTGGGTCAAGGAAGCGCCGAGCCGTGCTCAGCTGATCCCTGCTGTTCTCCTCTCCAGCTGTCATCGGGGGATCTCGAGTCCCCCTCCCCTGCAGTGCTTGTGCCAGGGAAGATCGATCAGGCCATGCGATGCCATGTGAAGGTATGTGACACGGTTGGATTGCAGAGACACATACCTTTTGCATTATATTCTGCTGTGGTGGCGGGGATTCTTGCAGTTTACAAGCACTTTTACACTGTTCACACCGGGGATTAAATTGCAAGCCCTACCCCGAAAATAAGCCCTACTGTGTTTTTGGTTGTGAAAATAAATCTAAGACCCAGGCTTATTTTCAGGGGAAACACGGTTTATACATAGTTCTATTGTGCCAAGCTGGAACAATGTAGCTCTGTATCAAAAAATCCATACCAGGAATTCCTTTATAAACCAAAAACACGAAACCCATAATTCTTTGTATATTTACCCGTCTTGTGCTTGGTGCCGGGTTTTGATCCGCACTTGGCAGCAACCTTTGATATATCCATTTTTTTGTTCGTGATCTGTACCTGTAAAAAGGAGGATAAAAACGGAGCTATAAAAACGAGACAATCCTTACCATAAGTGGGACCAGCGTGTGTGCACTATACAGACAACCCCCACAAATCTATACACCCAAAACCGAACAAATTCATTGTGTACAGAAACTGAAACCTGAAAAGGTAGACAAGGAAGAAAAAGATCAGATCATTGAGGTGTTTGGTTGAGACATCGGCAGCGAAAAATCCACCTACATTAGCAGGAATCAATACCAGTGTTAGCTGAGCAGGGCCAATTGTTCAGATAGCAGGGAAGTGTACGGCAGAAAAACTCCGGCCTGGGAAGCTTTAGGATGATATCCATGCAAGCAGCACTTCAAGATGCTGAAGTGAAAAGGCACATAGGCCAGCAAAAAGACTAGAATGATTTTAAAATTGTAGAAAATATTGGAAAAGTTTGAAAAAAATAAAATAAAAATTTATATGGGAAAATATTATTGGAAAAACTTAAAATTTGGGGAAAACGGTTTGACTGTCAGCAGTGCTGTAAATGGTCAAAAAACTGTCAGACAATCTTTCTTATGAAAAAAGGATGAAAAATCTGGTCTACATGGAGTGTCCGAAAACCCAATTTACGGGTCTGGTCCTCCTTCCAGTCCTGATTTATGGGTCAACTTAATTTTATGGAGTATGTTGCACTTACTGGCCATCTCATGATCAGCGTTACAGGGTGTGCAGATCTGGGAACTAAGCACAGGGATGTGGAATACCCCTCAAAATGAGCATGGCAGGTGTGCAGACCCGGGAACCAAGCACAGGGATGGTGGGAACCCCTCATAATGAGCACAGCAGGTGTGCAGACCTGGGAACTAAGCACAGGGATGGTGGGAACCCTTCATAATGGGCACAGCAGGTATACAGACCCGGGAACTCAGCACAGGGATGGTGGGAACCACTCCTAATGGGCACAGCGGGTGTACAGACATGGGAAATCAGCACAAGGATGGTAGGAACCACTCCTAATGGGCACAGCGGGTGTACAGACACGGGAAATCAGCACAGGGATGGTGGGAACTCCTCATAATGAGCACAGCAGGTGTGCAGACCTGGGAACTAAGCACAGGGATGGTGGGAACCACTCCTAATGGGTACAGCAGGTGTACAGACCCGGGAACTCAGCACAAGGATGGTAGGAACCACTCCTAATGGGCACAGCGGGTGTACAGACACGGGAAATCAGCACAGGGATGGTGGGAACCCCTCATAATGGGCACAGCAGGTCTACAGACCCGGGAACTCTGCACAGGGATGGTGGGAACCACTCCTAATGGGCACAGCAGGTGTACAGACCCCGGAATTAAGCACAAGGATGGTAGGAACCACTCATAATGGGCACAGTAGGTGTACAGACCTGGGAACTCAGCACAGGGATGGTGGGAACCCCTCATAAATCAGCACAGCAGGTACACAGAGCCGGAATCTTTACCACAGGGATGAGAGGAGCCCTCTCTTGGGTACAGCAGGTGTAAAGAGCCAGGGACCCAAATATCACAAATCTAGAGAGCCTAAGAACCACAGGAAAGTGTGCATCTTTGGCATCTACTGGTCAGTTTTGACTAGCCTGGTCCTTCACTATAAACCTTAAGGGGGATCCCAGTAAGGAGTTCTTCTGCCACAGAGTCATAGTATCAGAGCCCGGCATGTGCGATAGGTCTAGGACAGGATGCATCAGTGAAGACAGAGGAAAACAGGAGAGGTTGCCCCATTACTCACATTGGCACTGCCAGTTTTGTTGCTGCTGGATGCAGGCTGGCGGGCAGCACCCGCAGATGGCTTTGTAGAGTTTGTTACCTGCAAATAATAAATTGTTTAGCTTGTTCTCACAGTGGGGTGACCAACTGCAGGGGAAGCAGTATAGACAGCAGGCATTGATAGTATAGGTAGACGCAAGAGTAGAAAAGAGATAAAAATAAGAATTCTCAGTGTCTTCCAGTCATTATGTCTCCAGGAGTTACACGTATTCAGTCATTTAAAAAAATAAAAATGAAGGAGCTGAGCTAGACCTTCACATTCACCTAGAGGCCAGAAGGAATTGTGAGGTCCCAGAACTAGGAGAACATTTTCACCTACTGGCTTGAGAAGACAACTCAGAACTTCTGCTCAGCAATAATAGAAAACATTCCATCTATTCTGGAGAAGCTTGTGATATTCAGATACATTATCATATTACGGTACTCAAAGCTAGATATGAGAACACCATGTTAATCATTTTCCCAAACATATGACAATATATAAAAAGAAAACCTACCCCTAATAAAAAAAAAAAAAAAAAAAAAAAAGGTACTTCTGGAGAAAATCCTGCTCCATGTTACTCTGTTTTTAAGCCCCAGCTACTACATTACATGGTCCCCGCTCAAGGGGAGGACCCCCCCAGTCCAGATTGGCTGGTCCCCGCTCAAGGGGAGGACCCCCCCCCCAGTCCAGATTGGCCGGTCCCCGCTCAAGGGGAGGACCCCCCCCAGTCCAGATTGGCCGGTCCCCGCTCAAGGGGAGGACCCCCCCCAGTCCAGATTGGCCGGTCCCCGCTCAAGGGGAGGACCCCCCCCAGTCCAGATTGGCCGGTCCCCGCTCAAGGGGAGGACCCCCCCCAGTCCAGATTGGCCGGTCCCCGCTCAAGGGGAGGACCCCCCCCAGTCCAGATTGTCCGGTCCCCGCTCAAAGGGAGGACCCCCCCCAGTCCAGATTGGCCGGTCCCCGCTCAAGGGGAGGACCCCCCCCAGTCCAGATTGTCCGGTCCCCGCTCAAAGGGAGGACCCCCCCCAGTCCAGATTGGCCGGTCCCCGCTCAAAGGGAGGACCCCCCCCAGTCCAGATTGGCTGGTCCCCGCTCAAGGGGAGGACCCCCCTCCAGTCCAGATTGGCCGGTCCCCGCTCAAGGGAAGGACCACAGTTTAGTCTGGCTGACCCTCCTTTGGCACAGATCATTTTGTAGAATAGGTCTTTGTACATGGGGGCAGCACTGGAAGGAACCTGTGGCAGCATTTTCCCCAGGAAAGGAAAGTGTTCTGTTAATATCGAACCATCCCAAAATGGCAATATAGCTTAACGTAAACATTACAGCATATGTCTAGTATAACAGGTGGACAATTACCAGCAATGCATTCAACAACTGAACCTTTTCTATTCAAGTCAGCAACTGGTTTTAGAATTCTTCAGTAAACAGTCCACACTTCAAATACAAAATTATACACACACACACACACAGAAACATGATGTATGAATAATTTCATCAAAAAAAAAAAAAAAAAAACAACAACAACCATATTGCCCTACCACAGGGTCCAGACCCCATTCCTGGCTTCACTATGGTCTCGAACCATGCAGCTCAAACCTCCACCCACCACAGCTTTGCCAAATCTCAGAACACCAGATTACTTATGGTCTTACGTCGCATCTTGATTGTGCCATTCCAATATAGAGCCAGCAGGGAAAGAATTAAAGATCTGTTACTCTGAGAAAGGTACAGAACTCACGCATCCTCAGGTTGCAACCAATTGAATCATAAAAAGGGATGATTGGCCCTGGTTCCCCAACCAACCATCGCTCACAGCCGAGCCAGGTGAGGTAGGGCATATACAAAAGATGCCAACATTATTAAAAACTGGTATTGAGTCCTTTAAAAAAATCATAGCTTCCTGTACTAATTGTGTTTGTGTTATGATGTTATATTGTGTTTAAGCCTGGATATTCCCAATAGGCTTTGCACAACTTCTTTAGTTCAATATATATATATATATATATATATACTTTTTTTTATAAAAGAATAAAATAAAAATATCAGCTTCCAAAGAGTACATTGACCACCTTGTGAATTTCCTAAGAAAAAAAAAAAAGTATACAACGCATGAGAAAATTAAAGCATTCAACTGCAGCGGGCAGCACAGGAATTTATCCGGACGGCCTCTTACACATGTTGTTTATAAACCTAAAAAACACAAAGTGTTTCAAATATGGCTGCCATCATGATAAGTTAAAACATTACGTACATGTCCCAGCACAAGTGACAACCTCTAATGATGGGGCTCTGGGGTTACACATAGGAGGGGGAAGCAGAAACTGGCCTCGAGATCATGAAAACGGACATCCTCCAGTATTCACAAGGCAGCCATTTGACATGGGACCTGGAAGTCGGTGAAGAGAAGTGTAGTAGCATTATCTACTATAGTGGGTTTCAGCTTCTAGAGCAGGGGTGTCCAAACTTTTTTCAAAGAGGGCCAGATTTGATTAAGTGAACATGCTTGAGGGCCGACCATTTTGCCTGACATTCTTTAAACCATTAAAATTTGGTCAAAGTGTGTTCGTCCGAGCACCAATTCATGGCCCAACAAGAATTCTCTTGCCTTTGTGGCTGTGTGGGGTGAAGAGATGAGCTCGGGTGTGTTATTTGGATATACCGTATTTATCGGCTTATAACACGCACCTCAACTTTAAAAAGGAAGTTTCAGGAAGAAATCTTACATTTTAAATAAAGAACTGAAGCAAAATAAGGGTCAGTGCCCATCTGCAGCCTCACAAGTGCCATTAATGCAGCACCCACCCCATTGCCATTAATGCAGCACCCACATTGACATTAAATGCAGACTCACCATTGCCGTCAGTGCAGCCTGATTCATGTCCATCTGCAGCCTTGAGGAGACAGGGAGGGGGGGGGGACGAGCGCCGACAGACCTACAGGAGAAACTTTAATTGAAAGTCCCACCTCCTGTGATGGACAGAGCAGTTGTCCAATGGCAGCACAGGAGACGGGACTTCCTTTTACACAGGACGCCGTGTAAACGGGAAATACTCCTGTATCCTGTACGGCACTCATCCTGTCTCCAAGGCAGCAAGCATTTATATATTTTGTGGCCCCCGGCGATTCGTTGGGGGCCCCAAAAGATATGGGTCAAAAATGACCAGAAGGGCCGTCCGAAACCGGAACGCGGGCCGTGATTGGCACGCGGGCCGGACTTTGGACGTGCCTGTTCTAGAGGGATCCCACGGGTATGGTATATTCAATGCCTTGAAATGTTCCACATTTTGTCATGTTACAACCAAAAACGTAAATGTATTTTATTGGGATTTTATGTGATAGACCAACACAAAGTGAAACAATTGTGAAGTGGAAGGAAAATGATAAATGATACAAATAAATATGTGAAAAGTGTGGGGGGGGGGGGGATTTGTATGGCGCCCCCCGAAGTCAATACTTTGAAGAACCCTTTCCTTTACAATTACAGCTGCAAGTCTTTTTGGGGGTGTCTCTACTAGCTTTGCACATCTAGAGAGGGACATTTCTGCCCATTCTTCTTTGTAAAATATCTCAAGCTCTGTCAGATTGGATGGAGAGCGTCTGTGATCAGCAATTTTAAGGTCTTGCCACAGATTCTCAATGTGATTTAGGTCTGGACTGTGAATGGGCCATTCTAACACATGAATATGCTTGGATCTAAACCTTTCCATTGTAGCTCTGGCTGTATGTTTCGGGTCGTTGAGACTGGGTTGGAGGTTCACCTTCCAGCAGGAAGACTAACAGGTTTTCTGCTAAGATTGTCCTGTATTTGTCTTTATCCAACTTCCCATCAACTCTGACCAGCTTCCCTGTCCCTTCTGAAGAAACTCATCCCCACCACATGATGCTGCCACCACCATGTTTCACGGTGGGGATGGTGTGTTCAGGGTGATGTGCAGTGTTAGTTTTCCGACACATAGCATTTTGCTTTTAGGCCTTCTTCCACATGTTTGCTGTGTCCCCCACATGGCTTCTCACAAACTGCAAACAGGACTTCTTATGACTTTCTTTCACCAGTGTCTTTCTTCTTGTCACTCCTCCATAAAGGGCAGATTTGTGGAGAAGCACGACTAATAGTTGTCCTGTGTACAGATTTTCCCCCCTGAGCTGTGGATCTCTGCAGAGCTCCTCCAGAGTTAGCATGGAACTCTTGGCTTCTTCTCTGATGAATGCGCTCCTTGCCCGGCCGGTCAGTTTAGGTGGACGGCCATGTCTTGGTAGGTTTTCAGTTGTGCCATACTCTTTCCGTTTTCCGATGATGGATTGAACAGAGCTCATTAAGATGTTTAAACCTTGTTCGTTTTTATTTTTTTATAACCTAACCCTGCTTTATTCTTCTCCACAACTTTATCCCTGACCTGTCTGGTGTGTTCCTTGGCCTTCATGATGTGGTTTGTTCACTAAGGTTCTCTAACAAACCTCTGAGGGCCTCAAAGAACAGCTGTATTTATACAGAGATTAAACTACACCCAGGTGGACTATTTACTAATTAGGTGACTTCTGAAGGCGATTCCACTAGATTTTAGTTAGGGGTATCAGAGTAAAGGGGGATGAATACAAATGCCCCCCCACACTTTTCACATTTATTTGTATCATTTTTCTTCCACTTCACAATTATGTGCCACATAAAAACCCAATAAAATACATTTACGTTTTTGGTTGCAACATGACAAAATCTGAAAATGTTTCAAGGGGTATGAATACTTTTTCAAGGCACTGTACACATAGTTACATCGCTCCAAGCTGGACCAATAACTCCAATAATGGGGCAAAATTTCTCCTAATTACACCAAAAATCGGGCATCGTTTTTTCCCCCACTGAAATCAGACCTTTTATACTCCCAATGGCAATAGTCCAGCGCCCCCCCAAAAGCATGAAGGACAGTTAACTGGCCCTTTGTTTAGACAGTTTGGAGACTCCTGTTCTATATGGACATGCTTATATAGGAAACCCCCTACTAAGGAAATGGGGACTGCCGAAAACAGACTGAAATTGCCTACAACAGTGATGATGAACCTTGGCACCCCAGATGTTTTGGAACTACATTTCCCATGATGCTAATGCACTCTGCAGTGTACTTGAGCATCATGGGAAATGTAGTTCCAAAACATCTGGAGTGCTAAGGTTCGCCATCACTGGCCTACAAGCTGCCTGAGGGCAACTTGGTTTTCATCTCTGCGCTTGCAGGGCAACAGTGTCTCAGCGATTTACTGAAATAGTGAGCCACTAGAACAGGGGTGTGAAACTCAATTGAAACTCAATTTCATGGTAGGCCGCATCAGCATTATGATTGCCCTCAAAAGGGCCGGTTGTTTCTGTAAGATTAGATGTCCAGCGCATCCTCTCCCCATATATTATATGTCAAGAGCCACCCCACCATCAGAAGTTGAGTCCCCCACTCTCCCTCACATCACAGTGCACCCCCCTTTTCCTTATGCTGCTGCTGAGAAGCTGGAAAAGCAGAAAGTAAGGGTCTGGAGGAGGACCAGAGGAGGGCTGAAGCTCTCCTACAGCTGCAGGAGAGGTGCAAGGGCCACATGAAATAGCCTGGAGGGCCGGATTCGGCCCGCGGGCCTCGTGTTTGACATCTATGCACTAGAAGGTTGATCCAGACATCTATATAATACATTCAAAATAGGGAACAGCAAACACAAAGCGCGAGTTACACACGTCAATATATGTCAACATGTGACCTGAAAAACATACAATGGCTTCCCTTTGGTAATGTGAAATAGAATAACGTACGTTCTCTGGGAAATTGACATATACAATACAGCAGCAATTTGATTTCTCAGATGCAGACCCCCCCCCCCCCCCCAAGCACAACATGTAGAAGAGGGTCTGAGGACGATGACACCCCCAGAGAACACTTTCTGTACATGGAACCGCCACACAAACATAAGTTTAGTACATGCAGAAGAGCAACAATATGGACATTAGCGTACACAGAACAGAGAAGCCCCCAGACCATACTTACATTCCCACCACCAGGAACATGCTTAATATTGTCCTTTGAGCCACACTTGGACTGAACATGGCTGTAGTTGGCTTTTTTGGAGACAATCTGGACCTGGAGCATGACAGGATGAAGAAAAACGACAAACAGAAGTGGAAAGGTACGGTTAGAAAAATCACATGACGCAGAAAACAGGAGAGGACAGTGTTATTAGGATGACAGGAAGGAAGGTGACATGAAGCAGACGAGAACAGAGAAGCGGACCAAGCGGCTGTAGAGACATTTTTCTGTGCCAAAAGACATACAAGTCATCACTGTGAGCCACCATCACACCACACCAGCCCGCTCATCACACACAGGAGATCAGTATTGAGCATTGGAGAGAGCAAAGCTACAACCCACCCCATGAGAGCTCAGTGTATATGTTCCTTCAGAACAGAGGGACAGTAAAAGCTACGTTTGGTTTTATCCATCAAAAAACAAACTTGACTACTCATTGACAGACCAGCAGAATACAGAACTGCAAGCGCAGATAAATAGGAGTCAACATGACAAATTGGGTAGCCAAGATTAAAAAAAAAAAAAAAGTGCTGGTTAAGGGTTGTCATTTACAGTAGATACTTGCTGTACCTGGACACTCCCATGCACTAGGCTCATAGCTGTATATCTGCAGTGTCAGATCTAAGGCACTGCTGCCTCTGACGGCTAGTCTCACCAGATTTTGCACTGTCACTATTGTGTTACTCACAGTTCTCCTTGCTGGAGAGGAGGCTGTACCTGAGGACCTGCATTTCAAGGATCTCCCTACTGTATTCGTCATTTACAGTGGAGCCAAAAAAAAGTGTGCTGATTTTCAATGTTCTAGTGAATATTTAACGGTATCAGAAAGACGTAGCAACCAAAATATCAAAAATTACTACAAAATTTGTTAAAAAAAAAACCTGATAAAACCATTAAAGACCAGAAAGCTAATATGTAAATATAAGCCGTTGGCCAAGCTATGTTGGCTTGTACTGTTCTGTCAAGAGGCTAGAGCTGGGCGATTTTATCCCCTAAAAAAAATTTGCAATTTTTTTTTAATAAAAAACTTGATTTACGATTCAAATCGATTTTTTTTTTTTGATGGACACCGCGCCGGTCCTGAGGAGCTGCGGGCAGGAGTTTTTAGGCGAGGCCGCTAAGCCAGCCGGGCTTGCGGTCTTTTGCCAGGATCGCGGTGGATTGACTTCTCCCCTGCGCACTCCGGAGACGCCTCCAAGGCAGGAGGGACACAGGAGGGTCAGTTGTGAGGGTCCGCACCCGGTAGCAGGGGGACTCTAGCGCCGGTCCTGAGGAGCTGCGGGCAAGAGTTTTTAGGCAAGGCTTCGGCCTAGTCCGTGACGGCCGGCTTTGCGGCCTTTTGCCAGGATCGCGGCGGATTGACTTCTCCCCTGCACACCCCAGAGATGCCTCCAAGGCAGGAGGGACACAGGAGGGTCAGTTGTGAGGGTCCGCACCCGGTAGCAGGAGGGCTCTAGTGCTGGTCCTGAGGAGCTGCGGGCAGGATTTATTTTTTTAGGCGAGGCCGCGACTTCGGCATAGTCCGCGACGGACGGCCTCGCGGCCCTTTCCCGGGACCACAGCTGACTGACTTCTCCCCTGCATACCCCGGAGAGGCCATCAAGACCGGAGGGACACAGGAGGGTCATTTGTGAGGGTCTGCACCCGGTAATAGGAGGATTCTTAGCGCCGGTCCTGGGAAAAAAAAAAAAACAAAAAACAAAAAAATCTATTTTTTGAAAATATGAATCGATTTGACCTACCAACTCGATTTTTAAATCCAATCGATTCCTCAGGACCGTTATATCTTGACAGACAACAGAAGGCCTATCATAAAGAAACACAAAATTAAGTCCAAACATTGGACTTACGGTAATTAAATTAATTTTGTTGCGTTTCTTTAGGATAGGCCTAACTGTTGTCTGTTAAGATATAACCGTCTTGAGGAAGCAGATTGTGAAACACTTCCACCAACATAGCTTGGCCAACAGCTTATATTTACACACAAGCTTTCTGGTCTTAATGGTTTTATCCATATTATTTTAACAAATTTTGTAATAAATACGTTTGAGATAATTTTGGTTGCTGCGTCTCTTTCCGATACCGGTAAATTCTGTAAATTTGCTACTTTTTTTTCTAAAATCTATGTTTGGATGAGGTATCTATACATAGCCTTCTACTTATTTTTTTAAATGTTCTAGTAAACATCATGTTGTGCCTAAGTCAGGGTTCGGCAAACCCTGGGCGCCAGGTCGCAATTGCAACCATAATTAGTGACCTGGCGCGGCACAGCTGGGGTATCCTGTGTCTCCGTGCGAAACTCCCCCGCCGCTCGATCGCGTCGGGTCGGCCAGTAATTGAGGCCACGGCTTTGCCGCCTTCTGCAGGCCTATGCTTCCTTCTGTGATCTGGTGCCATCTTGTGGTGGTCGTTGGTATGACAAGAAGAAAACCAGCAATGCAAATGGGGCTTCCTGCCTGTTTTTACTGCCCGCCCATCTCCTTCCCAAAGTGGAGAAGAGAAGGAAGTGTTTGCAGTCATCATCTGGCGCCTTTTGCCTAATGGTGAGTGTGGGGTGGCTGGTTTAAATAGCTTCATATAGCCTTTTTTTTGTAATAGCTTTTATTTATTTTTTTAAGTACCGGTAACTTTTTAATCAAGTAATTTTTTTTGCTAGAAAATTACTTAGAAAATATATAATGTTTGGGGGTTCGAACACCCTATAGAATAAAATGGCGGTCATTTTAATACTTCTGTCACACCATATTTGCGCAGCGGTCTTACAAGCGCACTTTTTTGGAAAAAATACACCTTAATTAAAAAATAAGACAACAGTAACAGTAGCCCAATTTTTTCTTATATTGTGAAAGATAATGTTATGCTGAGTAAATTGATACCCAACATGTCACGCTTCAACATTGCGCCCGCTCGTGGAATGGCGACAAACTTTTACCCTTTAAAATCTCCATAGGCGACGTTTAAAAAATTCTACAGGTTGCATGTTTTGAGTTACAGAGGAGGTCTAGGGCTAGAATTATTGCTCTCGCTCTAACGATCGCGGACGATACCTCACGTTTGTTTTGAACGCCGCTTTCATATGCGGGCGCTACTCACGTATGCGTTCGCTTCTGGACGCGAGCTCGGTGGGACGGAGCGGGTTCCTGGCTCCTAACTTTTTTAGCTGGCTCCTAGATTCCAAGCAAATTTGTCAAGCCCTAGCCTAAGTAGTTCCCTAAGAAATGTAACTCATTTTGAAATGCTTCCTGTGCCTAGTCACTCCTGTTCTGTAGGCTAAAAGCTGTATATGTGCAGTGTGAGATCATCTAATATAGTGCTGCCTCTGACTGCTAGCCTCAGATTTGGTGATGTCACTACTGTGCTGCTCTGTGTTCTCCTTGCTGGAGAGTAAGCTGCACCTGAGGACTTGCACTTCAAGGATCTCCCTACTTCCACACTTGCCATTCACATTGAAGTCAGGGAGATCATTGAAGTGCAGGTAGAAGGCTACAGGAAGCATTTCAAAACCAAAAAGGTATATTTCTCAGGGTACTGCTTAGGCACAACAGAGATGGTCACTCAAACATTGAAAATCTTCCCTTATTTAAGATTGAAAATCTTTACATTCACAATAGAGTCAATGTCCTAGTGAACATTTAGAAGTGTAAAGCCCCATACACACGGTAGGATTTTTTGACAAGTTTCAAAATGAGCAAGTTTTAAAAAAAATCCTACCATGTGTACGCTCCATCGGACAAACTTTTTCGGTTTTCAACAGACAAAAGTTCGCTCTGCAAACGGACAAACTATTCGGCAACAAAAGTCCGATGGTGCAAAAAGTTCTATCGTGTGTACAGAAATTCATCGGACTTTTGTCCGAAGTACAAACACGCATGCCCAGAACCAATATTAAAATCAACCAACAATAGCAGAAGTTGACCAAAGGGTGGCGGTAAAGAGCAGAAAAAACATGTGATTTGGGGAAAGTTTGCAGAAAAGTCCTGCCGTGTGTATGCTATGGGTGTTCCCGGCCAACTCCCATCGGACAAAAATCCACGGAAAAGTTTGTTTGAAGTCCGATCATGTGTATGAGGCTTAAGTTGTACCCAAGCAGTGCCCTGAGAAACGTACCTGGTCTTAAATAATTTCTGTGCCAAAGCACTCCTGTTCTGTAGTATAGTTGCATATATGCAGCATGAAAGCATCTAAGATACTGCTGACTCGGCTAGTCTCACTAGATTTAGCAATGTCACTTCTGTGCTGTACACTGTTCTAGAGAGGAAGCTGTGTGTGAGGACCTGCACTTCAAGGATCTCCCCACTTTATTCAGCCTGTAAATTTATGACCCCCCCCCCCCCAATCTCTCTTGCTGCTTCTTTATTACTCAACCAGTCGTCAGGAGGGCAGTTCTGACATGAGAAGGCAAAAAGTCCTGCTATCTGCATGGCCGCATTCACACAGACACCATGCAGTACAAGGCATGCTATATCAATGATAAAAATAAAAAAAAATCAGCTTCAATAAGCCTTCATGCAGCGCTGGTGACTAGTTTTTGGACACAGCTTCCCTTGTACAGGTGCTTTTAAAATCAATTATCCAGTAATTGAAAAATACCAAGCCCCCCCCCCCCCCCATCAGGTTAGGAGAGTGAGAATGATGGGCGTAGTAGGTATACGGCAGCACACCAGCTCATCACGGATAAAGGGGCAAACCCATATTTATGCACTTCTGTAAATATACAGACCTAAACCCTATTGATCATCTGTGGGACATCCTCAAACGGAAGGTGGAGGAGCGCAAGGTCTCCAACATCCACCAGCTCCGTGATGACGTCATAGAGGAGGGGAAGAGGACTCCAGTGGCAACCTGTGAAGCTCTGGTGACCTCCATGCCCAAGAGGGTTAAGGCAGTGCTGGAAAATAATGGCGGCCACACAAAATATTGACACTTTGGGCCCAATTTGGACATTTTCATTCTGCATGATCTTGTCCTTTAATTGCTCATTATTCCTTAGAGCACATATGTCAAACACAAGGCCTGTGGGCAGAATCCAGTGGGCCAGACCTTGCCATGTGGCCCCCAAACCCGATTTTGCAACTGGGGGGGGGGGGGTGTGAAACTCCATTCCGCCACCTCCGTCTCTTACCTTCTGCTCCCGTTCCCCGCTATCACAGCTTTGCTCTTAGCAGCTCCCGGATCTAACAGATCCCTGTATGCACTCATGGTGGGGACAGATCTCCAGAATGAGAGAGAGAGAGACCACATTCTCCCTGCAAAGCGAGGCACTAGAGCCGCCTACACGGTGGGAGGCACTAGAGCCGCCTACACGGTGGGAGGCACTAGAGCCGCCTACACGGTGGGAGGCACTAGAGCCGCCTACACGGTGGGAGGCACTAGAGCCGCCTACACGGTGGGAGGCACTAGAGCCGCCTACACGGTGGGAGGCACTAGAGCCGCCTACACGGTGGGAGGCACTAGAGCCGCCTACACGGTGGGAGGCACTAGAGCCGCCTACACGGTGGGAGGCACTAGAGCCGCCTACACGGTGGGAGGCACTAGAGCCGCCTACACGGTGGGAGGCACTAGAGCCGCCTACACGGTGGGAGGCACTAGAGCCGCCTACACGGTGGGAGGCACTAGAGCCGCCTACACGGTGGGGGGCACTAGAGCCGCCTACACGGTGGGGGGCACTAGAGCCGCCTACACGGTGGGGGGCACTAGAGCCGCCTACACGGTGGGGGGCACTAGAGCCGCCTACACGGTGGGAGGCACTAGAGCCGCCTACACGGTGGGAGGCACTAGAGCCGCCTACACGGTGGGAGGCACTAGAGCCGCCTACACGGTGGGAGGAACTAGAGCCGGGCCAAGTAGAAGAGTAGATATGCAAGGAAGCACCCCTGAACTCCGCACGCAGCGCACTCCTGAACACCGAAGACTTACAGATGCTCCATTTTTACCATTACTACTTATGGCAGCGAAACGCTGCATAGCGCTTTTCTGGAAGCAGACACAAGCACCGTCAATCTCCATTTGGTTGAAAAAGGTTACTGAAATAAATGAGATGAGGATCTGGTGGCAATGGAGTTCATTGTTAAAAATTCCTCAAAAAAGTGGTTCTACAGGCACGAATTTACTTAGAGTATGGATCCCCGTTGGGTTGAATTGACATCCTGTGGGATTTGGAGGTCACTTTACTGGATGTGCCGAATCGGGGGGGGGGGGGGGGTAGACAGAGGGTTGGATGGCAGCCCTTTCCCTTCCTTCCCCCATCTCCACCTATTCTGCCTTCCTCATTCTCTTCGCCTTACTGGACTACCTTAAACCCTCGTTAACTCCCCGCAGTGAAGAAAACAGACACCTAGTAGAGAAGAGTGACTCGTGTGGTGTAGGCAAAGCACAAAATCAATTAATCGGCCAAGGTGTATAAACAGGCCACTTTCCCGGGGAGTTGCGTCAGTAACATGCTGGATCCGTACAAAGGGAAGACCATAAACATTCATGATGGCCTTTGTAAGTGAGAGATGATCACGGCCACACACCATTCATACAAGCACAAGCCAGAAACGTTAGTACAGGATGTGCCGGAGACCAACACACACAAGTCAGTGAGTGACCAAGACCACCAACCCTCCACCCAATCCCAGAACCCCCAACCGTACCTGACTAGAGGGACTTTTATTTTGGCACAAAATCCCTGTCCCTCAATTATCCCTTCTTTATATGTATAGACTAGGGTTGCACTGATACCATCTTTTAACTGGCGAGTAACTGCTTTCGGTCAAGTACACGCCGATACCGAGTACCAATATCTTTGCAGGGAGTACCGATACTTTCAGTTAAGTACTCACCCATTCAGAGTACCGGTACCTTAGTGGTGTGATTTGAGCTGTACAAAATAACCGGCTCCAATCGCACTGCATAGAATTGCATGTGATTTTTACAGAAATGCAGTGCGATTTATGACTGAATTGCATGCAGTTTGCCGCACCGCTCCTGTGTGAACCCAGGCTGAAGTCACAATGACAAGCCTGGGCTCACAGGGGTGGGGCAAACCCGCATGTGATTCAGACAAGAATCGCACCGCATTCCTGTTCAAATCGCATGCGATTCTTTGCAGTGCATTTTAAGCCCATTCATTTTGTATGGGCTCAAGCTGCACTGTAAAAAGTTATCAGTTTCAGGTATCGGAGCAGTTGCACGAGTACTCATGGAAATTCTTAGTATCGGCGCAGATACTGGTATCAATGCAACCCCAGTATGGACCTCCAACAGTAGTAAAATACACTACACTCTTCATAAAATGTTACAATTATTGCATTTGGTATTTTGAATAGCCAGTATAAAGGCTGTCAGTGGCTAAAGCCTCAACCAATCATGATAATTCTTCATGGTCTGTGTAACTGGCGACTTCTATTTTAATAAAAAAAAACAAAAACATACAAATACTTTTTTCCTAATGAATAGCCAGCTGTCACATGACCCGGCTCTCTCCCAGCCTGTCTGCAGGGAAACATAAGCAGGAGGAGCTTCTAGTCCTCTGCTGCTGGACACAAAAAAAAAAAAAAGGCTTCGATACTCATTTTTGCTTTGTTTCTCAAACGGTTATACAAATATATATTTGAAGGCAAAAATTTATTATTTTTTGAAAACACTGTGTGAGGGGCTCACACGCTGTGTCACGCCCCCTACAACCTATGTCCTAGAAGAGGGAGGTGAAGCCCCCATTAATCTACATGTAATATCCCACCCCCATTGTGTTTAGCTTGTTAGTTTTTTTTTTTTTCCTCAGCTGGGGTATGTATGCCTGTATCACCAGTTCTGTAAGGAGATAAACAATACAACTCCGGGATGGACATTACGGTAAAAAAAAACAAAAACTTTTAGCTATGAATATATAAAACAGCAGATATGAATGTGAAGTCTCCAACTTTGTTTACATTTCAGAGCGTTACGTACCCATCCATAGACTAGGAAGGGCTTCCCACCCATCTACAGAGAGCCCAAGGATGTACACCCGGACTAATCAACCCCCCCAGCTAGGACTGGGATAAAAACAAGGCCAAAGAGACGCATGGGTGGGGCATCTTAAAAAAAAAAAAAAAAGGCAAGCTCTGAATGGAAGCCCATAGAGCAAAGCCAAGTAAGGAGAGAGGGCGGAATTTCAGTTCCACCTTAAACTTCTCACTGCCAGAGCAGTTTTTGCGTTTTTTTTTATTTTTTTTATACACACGTGGTTAAAAAATCATTTTTGGCCGGAAAATTACACAAAACCCCCAAACATAATATATTTTCTAAAAGCAGACACCCTTGGGAATAAAATAGTTGTAGTTCCAATTTTTTTTCCCCATTACCGCAAAGGTCTAAGAAACACATAATTTCGGAAAAAAAAAACAAAAAAAAAAAAACACACTAAAGTGAATTTTAGGGCAAACAAACGCAATAAACTACCCAAATAAAAATAAAAACACAAAGAGGAAGAGGTTGCACAGAGTAGATAGATACTCAACATCTCAAACCTTAAAGTGCAAGTAAACCCCCCTCCTATCGTTTTCAGCCAAGGAAGCTGCCATCTTTGCCTCTTTTTATTCTACAACTGCCATGATGCTGCACATGTGATCAGTTATGACACAAGCCATTGGATGGTTTGACAGTTTGGTTGCGAGCACAACCAATGGGAGCGTTACATTTCTGGCACGTGCCGGAAATGTATCGGGTTTTATGGATGGGTTTACTTCCGCTTTAAATTTGCACCCCCGTGAAATGGAGACAAACTTCAGCACCCTATATTTTCTATAGGCAACGTTTCAAAAGCCACCTATAGGTCAGTTTAGTGTTACGGAGGAGGTCCTGTGCTAGAATTATTGCTCACATGTATCGCAATCAAAGTTTTTAACATGTAGTGGCTCGCGACGCATGCCCTTACGCTCGTATGTGTGTATATGTGGTGGGGGAGGGGATTTTATGTGCTTGGGTGCAACTAATTTTTTTGCCCCCCTCCCCCCCGATGTTGTGCAATGCCGGAAATGCAACACTCCCATTGGTTGTGCTCTCAACCAAACTGTCAAACCATCCAATAGCTGGTGTCATAACTGATCACATGTGCAGCATCATGGCAGTTGTAGAATAAACAGAGGCAAAGATGGCAGCTTCCTTGGCTGAAAATGATTGGGGGGGGGGTTTACTTACACTTTAGACCCCCTTTCACACTGGAGCGGTTTGCAGGCGCTATTGCGCTAAAAATAGCGCCTGCAAACCGACCCTAAACAGAGGCTGCTGTTTCCGAGGGCTTTCACACTGGAGCGGTGCGCTAGCAGGACCACTCCAAAAGTCCTGCTAGCAGCATCTTTGGAGCGGTGTGTTTACCCACTCCACTGAATGATTTGCAATGCAGATCGCATTCCCATAATTTCTTCCCGGCTAGGTTAGTGACAAGTGACCCGGAGGCGACTCCATAGATATTGCTTTCCGGGTCACGGCAAGAAGGGAAGAAGAGCAGACGTGTGTCTGCTTCTTCTCCCTCCCCTCCTCCCGCCGGCATCCGCCATGTTGGTCCCAGGCTCGCAGATAGGCAAGCGGAGCCTGGAATACATGGCGGGGGCGCCAGTACCGGGGCTGTGTGTGAGCAATCAGCCTTCACCTGACAGGCAGGAGTATGCCTGTCAGTTTTACACTCAATCACGATGGCTGCAGCCACTGGATTGTGTGTGAACCCCCCCCCCCCCTCCCCCTCTGTCAGAGCCTGTACAATGTATGGACCTGGCAGTGAAAGGGTTAAAGGGTGAAAGGGTTAAACCCCATCTGAGTGTCATCAGAAATCCCGTATTTGTCTCCACTCAAACATTAAGCCCCCTGCAGGGAGTTCATTCACGTGGGCTCCTGCCAGCTCTAATGTAATGGTAACAGACAGTTGCCCCGATCGGCCGCGGCCGTGCCAGATGCGTCTTGTTCTCCAGTAAAGGTCACATTGTGACAAGCTGTCATCTTCTAAATATCAAGTCCTGACCGCTTCTGACCATCTTCCATACGATGCCCAAAACACACAGTATCTGGGAGAATATGGCTTATATAAAACATTTAACTAAACCGGGTTGTGTCATTTCAGGAAGATGCAGAAAGATCCCATCTGCACAAATTACTTTTGTAGCAATACAATATTAATGGCCATTTCCGTTCAAATGCACCACAAGCTGGGACCAGTCAGTTCTGTCCAATACCCGATACTTACCTGTGTACCCTCCCCCTCCCCCGCAGCATACGGCACCAGGAAGAGGTTGTGTTATGTGCAGTAATAGAGGGAAGTGAGGAAGATGAGGAGTGAAGAAGGCAAGACAGTGGCACATTGTCAGGTTAGGGACAGTGACTAGGGAGCGCCCCCCACGGGCTCGGCGTACACTCACTTTCCCATTGCTTTGCTTTTGTGCCGTCTCTTTAGTGTCTGCGGGTTTACTGGCGGCTGGTTTAGGGGCAGCGAGGGGCACTGGTTTTCGGGCTGTGCTGGCTGGCACAGGTTTTTTCTCTACCTTGGCCTGCTGAGGGAAATGTGACATTTATAAAAAAAACAAGAAAAAAAAAAAAAAAAAAACATAAACCAGACATTTGTACATCAACTAATCTCATCACTTACACAAACATAAAAAAATAAAATAAAAGTCAGAACGGGTTACAAATCCTTGCTTAACCAGACGTAAAGAAACTCTGCTCTGCCGCAAGGCAGCTGTATTCCCAGACCTGTACAGAGGAGTCTGCATACAAAGCCAACTACCGCTGGATCCAGCAGAATGCCACCGGTCATCACAAATTCCTCTATTGTCCAACTGAACACCAAAGCACAACCCGCTGACCCATCACAAATGCAGACAGACTGATGAGCTTTTTTTTTTTTTGCATTTTTTTTTCTGACCCCACCAGATACCAGACACGTAACCCAACAGGCCTCATCATGCACACTGGACGTTTTTACAGCAGCCATTTTCTTCTACAGTCATTAAACTCTCCATGTTATCCTACCTGTCCATGCACACATGGGCTGTTGGCAGCAGTTTTGGGCAGTGGCGTTTTTGAGCAGTAAAAAAATAAATAAAAAAAAATAAAAAATAAAAACCTAGTGGGTTCTGAGAGCCGTTTTTCAGCTGTAAAAAACACCAACGCTGATAAACGTCGATAAACGCTCGTTTTTGATCCATTAAAAAATAACTTAATAAAAACGCTAACGCGGAAAAATGATAATAAACGCTAAAAACGCTACTGGCGTTTTTATGTTATTTTAACGTCCACTGTGCATGAGGCCTGAATCTTTCCCCACTCTATCAAATATTTTAAGTGTATGTTGAGCCACAACGATAAGCTTTTGATTTTGTATGAAGTGGTGAAGAATGAGAACCCCATTTGGTTTTCACTGCTCTCTGGGTGTGATTGGAGATTTCTCCACAGCATTCTGGTGACAACGGTTTCAGCAGACTGGAAGAGAAGGGAAATCTAATAATAAAAAAAAAAACCCAGTAGAATAGGGCAGGAATTTCCAATCTGTGGGCTTTTGCTTGCCTAGAACTGGGGCAGTTGGGGATACAACCCCCCCCCCCCCCCCACTGACACCAATGATGGGACACTATTCATCCCACTGACACAAACAATGGGACACTATTCCTTCCACCGACACCAATGATGGGGCACTATTCCTTCCACCGACACCAATGATGGGACACTATTCCTCCCACTGACACCAATGATGGGACACTATTCCTCCCACTGACACCAATGATGGGACACTATTCCTCCCACTGACACCAATGATGGGACACTATTCCTCCCACTGACACCAATGATGGGACACTATTCCTTCCACTGACACCAATGATGGGACACTATTCCTCCCACTGACACCAATGATGGGACACTATTCCTCCCACTGACACCAATGATGGGACACTATTCCTCCCACTGACACCAATGATGGGACACACTTCCTTCCACTGACACCAATGATGGGACACTATTCCTCCCACTGACACCAATGATGGGGCACTATTCCTCCCACTGACACCAATGATGGGGCACTATTCCTCCCACTGACACCAATTGATGGGACACTATTCCTCCCACTGACACCAATTGATGGGACACTATTCCTCCCACTGACACCAATGACGGGACACTATTCCTCCCACTGACACCAATGACGGGACACTATTCCTCCCACTGACACCAATGATGGGGCACTATTCCTCCCACTGACACCAATGATGGGGCACTATTCCTCCCACTGACACCAATGATGGGGCACTATTCCTCCCACTGACACCAATGATGGGGCACTATTCCTCCCACTGACACCAATGACGGGACACTATTCCTCCCACTGACACCAATGATGGGACACTATTCCTCCCACTGACACCAATGATGGGACACTATTCCTCCCACTGACACCAATGATGGGACACTATTCCTCCCACTGACACCAATGATGGGGCACTATTCCTCCCACTGACACCAATGATGGGACACTATTCCTCCCACTGACACCAATTGATGGGACACTATTCCTCCCACTGACACCAATGACGGGACACTATTCCTCCCACTGACACCAATGACGGGACACTATTCCTCCCACTGACACCAATGATGGGGCACTATTCCTCCCACTGACACCAATGATGGGGCACTATTCCTCCCACTGACACCAATGATGGGACACTATTCCTCCCACTGACACCAATGACGGGACACTATTCCTCCCACTGACACCAATGACGGGACACTATTCCTCCCACTGACACCAATGACGGGACACTATTCCTCCCACTGACACCAATGACGGGACACTATTCCTTCCACTGACACCAATGACGGGACACTATTCCTCCCACTGACACCAATGATGGGACACTATTCCTCCCACTGACACCAATGATGGGACACTATTCCTTCCACTGACACCAATGATGGGACACTATTCCTCCCACTGACACCAATGATGGGACACTATTCCTCCCACTGACACCAATGATGGGACACTATTCCTCCCACTGACACCAATGATGGGGCACTATTCCTCCCACTGACACCAATGATGGGACACTATTCCTCCCACTGACACCAATGATGGGGCACTATTCCTCCCACTGACACCAATGATGGGGCACCCCACTAATGCCAAAAGGAGCTCTATTCCTCCAACCAATACCAGTCAAGGAGCACTATTCATGCCTCATCATACTGACCAGAGGCGTTCTTTACTCCGACACTTGGGCATTTTTTACTACCAATGGCCACAGTCTCCCCCCCCCCCCCCCCCCCATAAAGTAAACGGTAACCCAGCCCTTTGTTTAGAACATTTGGAGACCCAGCAAAAAGGGGAATGCAAAAACCCCTGTCAGATTTTTTTTGTGGTCTGTGCCCCTGTGGCAGTTTCCCTCACTTCCTGTCTGGTGAAAGTGTGACAATGAGGAGACATTTCTAAGCCTCAGACTTCATCCAAAAATAATAAAAGTTATGGCTGGAAAACATTCACTTTAAATATAGAACTAAAAAGCATTATCCAGAAACACAAATAAAGTGTGGAGAATTACATTTAAAACCTCCAAATTCATCCACATGCTCTAGAAGCCCCATAACCTGTCTTATAACAGAAGGCCAACATAGGCCTAGTCCCTACCAGGCCAACATAGGCCTAGTCCCTACCAGGCCAACATAGGCCTAGTCCCTACCAGGCCAACATAGGCCTAGTCCCTACCAGGCCAACATAGGCCTAGTCCCTACCAGGCCAACATAGGCCTAGTCCCTACCAGGCCAACATAGGCCTAGTCCCTACCAGGCCAACATAGGCCTAGTCCCTACAAGGCCAACATAGGCCTAGTCCCTACAAGGCCAACATAGGCCTAGTCCATACAAGGCCAACATAGGCCTAGTCCATACAAGGCCAACATAGGCCTAGTCCATACAAGGCCAGCCCTCCAATTCCACAGATAAGCAGTGCGTCACCTCCACATACTATGATGGAGCAGCTGAGTCATGAGAGGGAATGGCAGGGGCAGAGTGAATTACACCTTATGACTGGATCTTACCCTTCCTCCACCAGGCTGGTGCTTCAGGTTGTCTGTGGATCCGATCTTTGAGCGGACGCCCTTCAGGTCAGGGGCTGTGGCTGGACGCGGCTGTTTGGGAACAGTGCTGGGCTTGCTGGCCGGAGCAGTGCTTGGTTTGCTGGCTGGCGCAGTGCTGGGCTTGCTGGCCGGAGCAGAGCTGGGCTTGCTCAGAGGGGCGGGTCTAGAGGTGATGGGTACTTTCTTGGTGTCTGCAGCAGCACTGGGTCCAGTAAGTGGTCTTGGAGCAGCAGGTTTGGTAGCTTTAGGTCGGCTGGGGGCAGGGCAGGCTGGAGCAATTCCGTTAGTCTTAGCTGAATCAACTTTGGGGCGACTTGAATCTGGGAAAACCAGTTTAAGTGTTAGATTTTTTTTTTTCTAATAAACGACAAAAGTATAATGGTGTCCTGCACTGACCACTTAAGTAACTTCCATCTGCTTTAAAGTAGTTGTAAACCCTTTCATATCAGGTGATACAGAGATGAAACAAATCCTCCTACATAATTTGTACCTGTTTATCCGCAGTATTTCCTTCTCTACATCCAAAGTGCAGAATTTATACAGCTTGTCTGAGATGTCAGAAAGGGGGGGCTGAAGTTAGAGCTCTCCTAAATGATCTCTGCAGAGTATGACAGGCGATTGGAGGGAAGGGACACCTCCCCTTCGCACGGCACACAGGAACAGAGCGGAGGCTGTCAACCACAGGCTGTATGCTGGAGCTCCCCCCCCTCCCACCATGCATCTCTTGGTGTTAGGAAAACTTGTCAGGAGGCAGCAGACAATCTTGGTGCTCTGGATTGAGACAAAAAACACCCTATAGAGCAGTGATGGCGAACCTTGGCACCCCAGGTGTTTTGGAACTACATTTCCCATGATACTCATGCACTCTGCAGTGTAGATGAGCATCATGGGAAATGTAGTTCCAAAACATCTGGGGTGCCAAGGTTCGCCATCACTGCTATAGAGTGATATGCATTGTTCATAATTTATGTCTGGGGTTTACAACGACTTTAAAGAGGTTCTTGCATCTCAGTGCTGATCAAAACATAGAATATGACTTGTAAAATGACGTTCACATGTTAAAGATTGAATTAACAACTTTTAGGCTTCATTCACACGGGCGTCCCCATCCTTACACTCATGTGAATGGCCATCTCCGCCCACACAGGATGCACTGGTGCTTCATGCATCCAGTGCACGTCTGTTGGGATGCAGAAGCTACATGGACACATGGATCCCAATTTGACAGCTGTGCTGCTTCTTGTCCTCGAACACGCACTGTCTGCATTTGGGGATACATTCGCCAGCAGGCAAACTGGGACTAGCTGCTGTTTCCATTTAGCCGCTACGTCCCAATAAAAATGAATGGGACTGCCTGTAAGCGGATGGACAGAACACCCGTGTATCCTGTGAGGGCAAAGATGGCCTGGTATACAAATAGGTACACCCATGTAAATGAGGCCTTAGAGATTGCATAGCATACTAGCTCATTATGAATTACTTACCTGAGATCGAAGCCCCCGCAGCCGCCCTCCTTCGCCTCCTCCGTCACCATCTCTCCCGGAGTGACTTCCGGGTATCGCGGCTCCAGGGAGCCGCCACCAACGGCATGATCCCACTCACCAACGGCACGCTCAGTGCGCCTGCACCGTTTGCCGTAGACATTGGTGCTGTCTTTTTTGTAAATATCTCCTAAGGCCACACCTCTTGCTGTTTAAGACCCGCCCTGACATTTTCGAGTGAGGACACTAGTTCTAAGGGCGGGGGGGGGGGGGGGGTTTAATGGATTCCCTTAATTTGCATAGATTTCCTCTCACTTCCTGTTTGGCTATGGGGCAGGAAGTGAAGGGAAATCTCTGCAATGGGACAGGGATGGTAAAAAATAAACTGACAGGGGCTCTAACACTCCCTTACGCTATCCAAAATGAAAAAAAAATAAGTGTTGCCTATAGTTCTACTTTAAGCACAAATTTCAGATAATTTTATGGAGAGGACTAAGAAGATATAACCATTCCAATGGTGCAGCAGAAACATAGCACAGTGAGGAAGGTTTGTGGTCCAGAATGATGGGACAGTCAAAATTAGAAGTGGCGCGCGCCCCCCCCCCCCCCACACAGTTGCGGAATGCCGGCTGCCCGCATACCGGAAGCAATGCGGTCGCTTTATGGGGGCGCTAGGCTAATTTGTTTAACAGTGTAGCGCAAGCCGGCGGGGACTCTTTTCGTGCTGCCCCCCTGCAAAGTGCTGCCCTAGGCCTAGGCCAGGATACAGCGTTGCCTGTAGGTATAAGTGGTCTGTAAGAATTTACGACCACTTTAAGGGGTACATTTAATTAGTATGCGCCAGAGTTCACGCTTGTGCGGTGCGGGACACCGCATGTGATTCGCACCGCATTCGTGTGCATTTCACATGCGATGCAAAAAACATTTGTTGTGAATGGCTGAAATTGCACTATATTCGCACCAAAGTAGTGCAGGACCTTTTTTTGTGGCACCTGAAATGGATCACCTGGGTTTTCACACTCATGTGATCCAATGATGGCAATCTTGCATCTTGTAAGTCATTTCGGGGTGTCATTTTAACGCAGCAGATCGCATGAAAGCCGTTCAATTTTAATGCGGTGTGGGAAACAGGTTTTCGCTTGGTTTCCCACAATCGCAGCATCAAAGAAATAAAAAAAAAAAAAAAAAGAAAGCTTCGCTAATGTTCATTGCACTCCACTGGCTTTAAATATTCAAAGCCAGCAAAGCGCAACGGAAACAAAAAAGGCATGTGAACATCTCTCCTCCAATCAGGGAGCCCTCACAGCTACATTATGCTGAAGGAACTCCATGAAGCAATTTAAACTCTACATCTCCAGCTGTATTTTATGCAAGCAGATGGCTGTAAAATAAATTAACTTCTATATACCGTATATACTTGAGTATAAGCCGAACCGAATATAAGCCGAGGCACCCAATTTTACCACAAAAAAAATGGGAAAACGTATTGACTCGAGTATAAGCCTAGGGTGTCCATCTGCATGCCTCACTGTGCCCATGTGCATGCCTCACTGTGCCCAATCTTCCTACCTGATCTCCTGCTCTCTGTGACTAGACTGACGTTTAACATGAAAGTCTATAGAAGGGGTGCCCGGCTTGGAAAAAAAAATATCGGTGCTCCCCGGCCAACAAACTTTGCACACTTGTAGAGGAAGAGAGTGGGGCTACATGTGTGCCAAGTTTGGGGTCCAGGGGACCTACGGCTGGCCGGGATCAGGTGCACAAAGTTGAAGATGGACACAGACTCGAGTATAAGCCGAAGGGGGCATTTTCAGTACAAAAAAAAAAAAATGTGCTGAAAAACTTGGCTTATACGAGTATATACGGTAATAATAAAAAAAAAAACATTAAAACTATAATGTTAAAGGGGTTGCTCCACCGGAAAAAAAAAATTTGCAGCTGCTGGCTTTTAATATTTGGACACTTACCTGTCCTGGAGTCCAGCGACGTCCGCAGCAGAGGACGAGCGACCGCTCGTCGCTCTGCTGCTCCCTCCGCCATCCTCGCTGAGGGAACCAGGAAGTGAAGCCCTGCGGCTTCATGCCCGGTTCCCTACGGCGCATGCGCGAGTCGCGCTGCGCCGTTCTGATTGGTGCTCCTGTGTTCTGGGAGCTGAGTGTCTCCCAGAACACCAAGGGAAGTCTGCGGGAAGTGACGTAACTCCCGCAGATTCCCGGAGACAGGACTCCCGGATGTGGGTGAAAATACCTGTCTTAGACAGGTATCTTCACCCCCCTCCCCCCTGAAAGGTGTCAATTGTGACACCGGAGGGGGGGGAGGGTTCCAAATAGCAAAAGTTGCTATTTAGGGTGGAGCTCCACTTTAAGTGCTAAAATAAATTTAAAAAAAAAAATATATATATATATATATATATATATAAAATAAGTCTGTGTATTTATTTATTTTAAACAACGGCTCCTAAAATTTGCTTTCCCAGCAGCCTCCTGCAAACCTCAGCACAGCGGTATTCAGACTGTGAGAGGAAGGACCTGTAAAACAATCTACAGTGGATATAAAAAGTCTACACACCTCTGTTAAAATGTCAGGTTTCTGAGATGTAAAAAAAGAGACAAAGATAAATCATTTCAGAACTTTTTCCACCTTTAACGTGACCTATAAACTGTACAACTCTATTGAACAACAACTGAAATGTTTCAAGGAGGTGGGGGGGGGGGGGGGGAGTAAAATTAATAAACTAAATGTGGTTGCATAAGTGTGCACACCCTCTTATAACTGGGGATGTAGCTGTGTTCAGAATTAAGCAATCACATCCAAACTCTTATTAAATAGGAGTCGGCACACACCCGCCATCATTTATAGTGATTCCGATTAACTCCAAACAAAAAAGTTCGGCTGTTCTAGTAGGTCTTTCCTGACATTTTCTTAGTCGCATCCTACAGCAAGAGCCATGGTCCTCAGAAAGCTTCCAAAGCATCAGAGGGATCTCATTGTTAGAAGGTATCAGTCAGGAGAAGGGTACAAAGGAATTTCCAAGGCATTAGATATACCATGGAACACAGTGAGGACAGTCATCAAATGGAGAAAATCTGCCACAACAGTGACATCACCAAGAACTGGACGTCCCTCCAAAAGTGATGAAAAGACGAGAAGAAAAGTGGTCAGGGAAGCTGCCAAGAGGCCTACAGCAACATTAAAGGAGCTGCAGGAACATCTGGCAAGTACTGGCTGTGTGGTGACAACAATCTCCCGTATTCTTTATATGTCTGGGCTATGGGGTAGAGTGACAAGACATTTCTTACCAAGTAAAAAAATTCAAGCCCGGCTAAATTTTGCAAAAACACATCTGAAGTCTCCCAAAAGCATGTGTGAAAATGTGTTCTGGTCTGATGAAACCAAGGTGGAACTTTTTGGCCATAAATCCAAAAGATTTGTTTGGTGCAAACACACACCACTGCACATCACCAAAAGAACACCATACCCACTGTGAAGCATGGTGGTGGCAGCAGCATGATTTGGGGCTGTTTTTCTTCAGCTGGAAGAGGGGCCGTAGTCAAGGTAGAGGGAATTATGAACAGTTCCAAATACCAGTCAATATTAGCACAAAACCCTTCAGACTTCTGCTAGAAAGCTGAACATTAAAGCGGAGTTCCACCCTAAAAACAAACTTAATAGGGTGCCTTTAATCTTAAAAAAATTTTTATTTTTTTTTTACTTACATGGAAGTAGCTGTTACTAGGCAGATTTGCTAATCTGCCTAGTTCCTAGTCCGCGGTGGATCTACTTCCCTTCCTAACCCCCCGTGGCCTCCTGGGAAATGAGTGTCATCATTTCACAGGAGTCTGTGGGCATTACAGTGCTAGCGCCTTTTAACTGCGCAAGATCTTCGTTGTCATAACAACGGGGCGGGACGTTCCTCCGTCGCCGCCCGTTGTCAAGGCAACAATACAAACTAACAGGGCTACGAGCGCCGTTATTCTGCGCATTGCGCGAGATCGAGAGGTTACCCAGCATGCACCTCTCGGGAAAACCAGGAAGACACATGAACTGGGCTTCACATGCCCACAGCTATCATGGAAACGGCCACAAGATCACTGAGCAGATATCAGGTACGTTTTTGCACTGATTTACGTACCGATTGCGATTTATTGTTAGGTTTTAAATAATATTCAACTTAATTAAGTTGAGATGGCAAAAAAAATTTAATTCTTATGCCCGAAACCCGGCTTTAAGAGGAACTTCATCTTTCAGCATTAGAATGACCCAAAGCATACATCCAAATCCACAAAGGAATGGCTTCACCAGAAGAAGAAGAAGAAGTGGATGTAAACCCCAAATTTTTTATTTATTTTTTGCTGTCACAATGTAGAGTATAAGATTTCCTATCTGTGACCAGTCTTGCCACAAAGTTAATCCAGCTCTGAGCAATCCTCTTCTTTTTCCAGTGAGATAAACGGACAAACAGGAGAAAACCTTTGTCCGTTCTTCCCCCTTGCTGTGAGTGACAGGTTATTTACATATCTCATGCACTAGCCTGAGACAGGCATTTTTTAATTAGCACCCCCACTCCTTTTCTGAAGTCATGTGGTTACTTTTCTGGATTTTGACTGGATGTTAGTGATCATAGCAGAATTCAGTGTAAGGAATACACAGGAAAAAATGCATGTTGACAAGGGGAGTGTAGAGGAGGGCGGGGAGTCTACTGACATCACGACTCCACCCACCAAGCTCCAGACAACAGATCCACCCACAGAATCTGCAGTTTTTCAGGTCTCATAACAGACAGAGGGGAGACATTTGACAGGTGAGGATACATGCAGGAGGCATCTATATCCTTCTAGATCAGCACTATGGCAGTAGTTTAGAAAGGATGAGAGTGGGTTTACATCCACTTTAAAGTTTCGGAATGGCCCAGCCAGAGCCAAGACCAGAATCCCATTGAAAATCTGTAGGGTGATCTGAAGAGGGCTGTGCATAGGAGATGCCCCTCGCAAGCTGACAGATTTGGAGATTTGGAGTGTTATTGCAAAAAAGAGTGGGGCAAATATTGCCAAGTCAGGATGTGCCATGCTGATAGACTCATACCCAAAACACTGAGTGCAGGAATAAAATCAAAAAGGGGCTTCAACAAAGAATTAGTTTAAGGGTGTGCACACTTATGCAGCCATATTTTAGTTTTTGTTTTTTTTACTTCCCTCCACCCAAAACATTTTAGTTTGTTGTTCCAATTGAGTTGTACAATTTATAGGTCACAGTAAAAGTTGAAAAAAGTTCTGAAATGATTTATCCTTCTCATTTTTTTTACGTCACAGAAACCTGACTCTAACAGGGGCGTGTAGACTTTTTATATCCATTGTGTATTGCACAGTGCTGTCCACTGTAATATGCATATAGTGGGGGGGGGGGGGGGGGGAACGGACAGAAAACCTCATCCACTGGCTTGCTGCTCATTCGCTGTCCAATCACAGTCTGGGCCAAGCTCTAATGCCTTGACTGGAGTGGAGAGAAGTAATTGGTCCAGAAAAGAGGTATTTCCCTGTAAAGAACTGGCCGCCCACCAATGACCTCAGTGTTTTAAAAGAACTTTATTATTCTGGGCGACACGAACAAAGAAGCCCCTGGGGCATCTTTATTGTTCTGGGCAACATACACAAAGTTCTACTGAAACGCTGAGGTCATCGGTGTGTGACCGGTTCTTTGCTAGGGGAGAACCGACTGACTTAGGGGGCTTGCAATTGGGGCCCCCCCCCCGAAAGGCCGCATATTTGCATGCGGCCGGCGCCAAGTTAAAATCAAGTCTACTCCATTCAGTATAAGGTGTCAGGTGCATGTGTTGGGATTACAGGCCAATTCTAGCTAGAGTGGGGTTTATGTGGCCCCCTACAGTCTCTATGGGGCCCCCGGGATCTCTGGAACTGGCTCCTCAAAACAGTTCAGATCTCAAAAATCCAGTGAAAGGCCAATCATTGCATGGCGCTTCTATAATAAGAAGAGTGCAGGTTGTGAGCTTACCGGTCGGGGATTTTGTCAGGTTGGGTTTCTTTGCATCTGTTGCCTTGATGTCATTTTTAACAGCTGAAAGCGAAGAAGAATCGTGGATGAAAAGGAAAGCAGAGATATGATAGAGGCAGAGAGGAACATCGCAGTGTGCATCTTGTGTTACATTTTCTTTTCCCGCAGATACTTCTAGTGTGCTCACTGTACTTCTACAATAGATCAGTCGGCTGATCACAACTGAGAAGTAAACAGAACATTCTCCAACATAAAATAAATCCACCAGGGATGGTAGGAACACCTCATAATGGGCACCGCAGGTGTACAGACCTGGGAACACAGCACAGGGATGGTGGGAATCCCTCATAATGGGCACAGATGGAATACAGACCTGGGAACTAAGCACAGGGATGGTGGGAACTCCTCATAATGGGCACCGCATGTGTACAGACCCGGGAACTGTACATCCGCTGTGCTCATTATGAGGGTTCCCACTATCTCTGTGCCAAGTTCCCGGATTGTTTCTCAGCACAGGTATGGTGGGAACCCCTCATAATGGGCATAGCAGGAGTACAGACCCGGGAACTCAGCACAGGGATGGTGGGAATCCCTCTTAATGGGCACAGGTGTACAGACCTGGGAACTCAAGTCTAAAAATGAGATTAGTTTTGGGCGGACCGACACTGCAAAAGAGGTCTAGTTATATACATGGGTACAAGTCTGCTTCAGCCATGCAAAATACACATCCCACCACACATACACACAATGTTAAAATGGAGAAGTAGTACAGAAGGGATCCTACCTGATGGCCGTTTCGGGGTGAGGCTCAGTTTTGGAGCGGTCCCTCCAGCTGCAGACGGGGTGCCAAGTTTGGGAGCCGAAAGACTGGCTCTCACAGAGGGGCGAGGGGTGGTGGTCACAGGGGTTGGGATCTTCTTCTCCGGAGACTTCACAGGACTCTTCAGATCCAGACTCTGTCAAAAGGCAACAAAAGCATTAAAAGGAAACCTGTGCAGAGGAAGATCTGTAGGCTGCCACTGTAGACCTGAAAATGCTTGTTACTGCTAGCCTGGCAGTTATGCTACAGCATTAGTCCGCCACTGAATTTTATTGCAAAAAATAATAAAATTACGCAACCCAATTTTTTGTAAAATATAGACGATGTTACAACTAGTAAATGGTTTCCATTTACTAGTTGTCACTCTTTAAAATTGCGCATCACCGCGCAACAGCAACAAATAACGTAAATGTTACTACCAGGGGGTCCCCGGGTTACGAACAAGATAGGGACTGTAGGTTTGTTCGCAAGTCGAATTCGTTTGTAAGTCGGAACAGTACCTTTTTTAAGTGCTCCACATAGGCAGATGACATGAGCTCATGCTGGGACACAGGGATGTACTGTACATTCTATCCCTGTGTTCCAGCATGCGCTCATGTCATCTGCCTATGTGGAGCTCTCATTCAATCGTGTGTGGTCCAAGTACAGTACTGTACAGGGCATATACTGTAGTAGTGGGCACAGAGAACAGTACAGTATGTAATCTCACCAGCTTTCAGGGCGCTTCTGATGCAGTCCTGTACTGTATGTGGGGCATGGAGAACATCTGCAGTCCAGTGAGGGTGGCTGGCTGGGAGTACCAGGCAGGGAAGGCCCAGAGCGCTGCGAGATAGGCAGAAGGATGTAAAGATGCTGGGCTCCAGGACACCTCAACCAGCCCACACAGGCAGTCTCCGTCGGGCAGCTCACCAGATCACAGCAGGGAGATGGATGGCTGGTGAGGCAGGTGAGAGCAGCAGTGTCCGCACATCCGATGCCAGGCCAGGCTGGCCGTGGTGCACCTCCGCGGGGCAGCGGCGCAGGAAAGAGCGGGGATCTGCAGACTTCACTAAGCCGCACTAGGCCGGAACAGGCCGCGGCCGCAATACAGGCACAGGACACAGCAGGGTATAGAGAGGAACAAGGAACAGGCAGGCAAGTAATTAGGTTGTTTTTAAGCGTTTATGTGCACGGATGGCTAAGGATGGAGTGCAGGACCCCGTTCGTAAGTAGGAGTCGTTTGCAACTCGGATGTTCGTAACTCAGGGACCCCATGTATCCATAGGCAACGCTTTAAATGTCTTTAGATGTACAGAGGAGGTCTGGTGCTAGAATTACTGCCCATGATCTGACATGCATAGCGATTCCTCACATGTATGTGACGATTGCTGTTTTCGTGCGTGCGGCAGTGATAATTTTGTCGACTTAAAAACATTTCAGTCCATTAAAATACGACTAAAACTAAAATGCCATATTAGTCAAAAGACTAAGACTAAAACTAAATTGAAATTTTATGTCAAAATTAACACTGGTGTGTAGTGCATGATCATACCCCAATAACAAATAACATATTCGATTTTTCACTCCAGCCGTATATAATGATTTTGGAAATTTTAGAGAAATGCTTAACCACTTCCATACCGGGCAATTTCCCCCCCTTCCTGCCCAGGACAATTTTTATCTTCCAGCGCTGTCGCACTTTAAATGACAATTGCTACACTGTACCCAAATGAAATTTTTATCATCTTCTTCCAACAAATAGAGCTTTCTTCTGGTGGTATTTTATCAACTCTGCGGTTTTAAATTTTTGCACTATAAACGAAAAAGCGAAAATTTTGAAAGAAAAAACTGATGGGCACTGAATAGGCAGTACTGATGAGGAGCTACTGACAGGCTTTTCTGAGTGGCACTGATTGGCACTTTGATGGGGCACTGACAGGCATTACTGATGGGGTACTGATTGGCACTTTTTGGGCACTGTTGTGGGCACTGATCTGCACGGATATGGGCACTGACAGGCTTTATATAGGGGCACAGGCTGGCATGTGATGGGCATTTACTTTGGGGTACTGATTGGCACATTTTGATGGGGCTGTGGTGATAATCAATGTGCCGATTATCAGCACAGACCCCCCCCTCTGACAGGGAGAGCCGCCGATCGGCTCTCCCTGTCAGCATGAACCCAGGAGAGCCGTTTACCGGCACTTGGTTCACGCAATGATCAGCTGTGATTGGTCACAGCTGATCACGTGGTAAGAAGCCTCTGTCAGAGGCTGCATACCACGATCGGAGTTGCTGTGTGTCAGACTGACACACAGCACCCCCGATCGCACGGGCGCACGCCGGCAGTGATATCCTGATCACGTCATATGACGTCCAGTCAGGATATCACAACCACTTTGCCGCAGTCATTCTGCTATATGGCGGGCGGCAAGTGGTTAAATAATGCTTTACAATTTAACACCACCCATTCGTTTTAGGCGATGAAAAAGGATTTTAGGCGCCAAAAATGTCCTGGAGATTTAGTCGACTAAATACGACCAAAAAAACTAAAAACAATTGCAGAAGACTAAAATGGGACTAAATACCGAAAAGCCTTTAGTCCCAAGACTAAGACCAATACGAAATCGAAATTTGCTGCCAAAATTACCACTGGTGTGCGGGACCGACGTGTGCACTTAACATTGCCCATGAGCACCTAACATTTTTTTTCCAATTATTTTTACATTGTCGCTTTACATTTTAATTTTTTTACTTGTATTGCTTTCACAAGGAATGTAAACATCCTTGTGACAGCAATAGGCTATTTATGGAGCGATAGCCCTCCTCTGCCAAGATCAGTGTGACCAAATGCTTTCCATTTGGAAAAATGGTGCCGTTTCTTATATCAGAGGCGGACAGAGCGGCGCCAGTCCTTGTTCAGTTCGATGATCAGAGCTGGCTGGTTGACTGGGTGTGCCCAGAAAAGCACGGAAGGAAGTTCCCCTGCTCGTAAAAGTGATCCGGAAGGCTAGTTGGCCGCTTGGATTGCTTTTACAAGAGTCGACTGTCAGCTTCTAAACCCTGCTGGTTGGTCGGTGTTAGGCAATAGAAATTTAACATCCCTGTGCCTCCAATTGTCCGCAATTACATTTCAACAACATTGAAGCCCTTGTGACCTGCATCCCGCTCCGAACTTTTTTTATCTACTCCAGCCTCACTGTTCGCCCGCAATCTTGCTGGAAAACAAAAAGGTCTGGGAATAGAGTTAAAGCCTCTTGTGGGAGGAGAAGCCCCCCCGATATGCTGCGCCAAATTCTTATCGATCCTACATTGATTGACAGCATGGTGCCGACATCACCAGCATGAAGAGAAATTAATTGGAGCTTATAATGTGAGGAATATGACTGCGATTTTAATTAATCACACCAGATGGCCCCATTCAAAAGCAGCACACTGAGCTGCCAGCACAGCTGCGTTCTGGGATTCGGCGGAAAATTTGCGGGGGAGACCAGAACAAAAAAAAAAAAAAAAGACGTCAAAAGCATGGAAGTGACATATGCTCTGCTGAGAGGTGTAGGTGCATGTTATTCAATTAAACCAACAGGCTTGTGACCAGGGAGACGCCTTGGTCTATAAAATTCAGAGATGAACTCCAGGCATACATATAAAAGTGTTTGTAAACCTCAGACATGAAATATGAACAAAGCACACCCCTTTATAGCAGTGGTGTCCAAACTGCGGCCCAGGGGCCAGATGTGGCCCTCTGGTTGCCTATAATTGATCCCTGGAGCACATTTAAACCAACTGACACCAATGATGGAGCACCATTTCCCCAATTGACACCATCAATGGGGCACTAACCTTCTCATTGATAAACAATGGGACACTATTCCTCCCATTAAAACCAATAAGGTACCGACGCCAGGACATTTTCTACTTCCACTGGTCACAGCCCCCCCCCCCTCAAAGCCTGAAGGACAGTAAACTGCCCCTTTGTTAGAAAGAATGGAGACCCCTGCTCTATAGTGTGTACTTGTCTCAGTCCAGAGCTCCAAGTGTCATTTCTGTCTGCTGCCTCCTTCCTCTATCAGTATGAGAGGGAGAAGCAGCAAAAAGGGGCCAATCAGTTGTGTTTATGTGCCAACAAGGGACATGCAGACAGGTGGAGGGAGATCACCATCCAATGACAGGCTGGGGGAAAGACGAGACCTGAAAGTGTTACTGAAGTGCAGAAGATACAAAACAAGTCTTCGGCCCTGTCAGAAAGGGCTATGGTGTTTGGCAGAGCCGTGTACGTTTAAAGACTGGATGGACAATTTTTGGTAGGTAAAACAGTTGCAGAATAGACGCACATAGACACATATAAATATACACAGGTAGCATAAATAAAATAAATCTGAAATGGTCTTAAAGGGGGATTCCACCCGCAATTTTTTATTTATTTTTTAAAGTCAGCAGCTACACTGTACACACACTGTAGCTGCTGACTTTTAATAAGGACACTTACCTGTCCTACTGGCCCACAATGTCAGCCCCCCTGAGGCAGATCCCTCGATTCTGTCAGCTCCTCAGTAAGGGAAACAGGCAGTGTAGCCGTGCGGCTTCACTGCCAGTTTCCTACTGCGCATGCGCGATCCACGCGGCGCTTTGTGAATGGGCCGGCTGCCCTCTGGGATACACACAGTTCCCAGAAGGCAGCGCGCCCCATTCACCAGAAGACGCCGCAAGTAGGACGGAGGAAGAAGACCAGCCACGGACGATGAAGAGGCAGATTAGGGACTTCCGCATAGCAACCGCTATTTTTGGTAAGTAAATTTTTTTAGAATTTTTGGTAAAAAAAAAAAAATATTTTCAGGGTGGAACACCACTTTAATTCTACACAATTCTTAAACGTATTTATTTTTATATTAACGTGTTTCTCACGTTTGAAAACATGAACACACACGAAAAGGGCAAGAAAATATAAAGGGGGGGATCCCCCAACGGAGGGGAATTTTTATCATTTTTCATTGGATGGGAGGGGAAAAGGAGAGAAAAGGGGGAAAAGGGAGAGGAGAATTACAATCCTCTTTTTGTCGTTTTTATCCTCTTTTTTTTTACTTATGAATGTTATGTATTTTGTCCCTATTATGGTAGATGTTTTGTATACATGTATGTGATGTAAGGAAAATATATAGAAAATTATATATATAAAAAATAAAAAAACTGTTGCAGAATACATCTGTTTATTCAGACAATTACCTGGAGGTCCCATCGCAGGACACGGAATTGATGTAGAGGCTCCCACACCTCTCACATATCTGGCTCTTGGGAGGAATTATGCAAATAACAATGGTGCGGGTGGCAGTCTGGAGGAGTGGGCATTCCTAGGCAGATTGCATTTACATCCAGACCACCCTCCTGGGTAACACCCACATGATAGCGGTCATACAATTGGAAAAATTGGGGTATCGGTGCTTAAAAAAAAACAAAAAAAAAACAAAAAAAAAAAAAAAAAAAAAAAAAAACTTACCTTCGGCTTTGCATCTTTTGTCTCTTTAGGTGTTGAAGGTTTTAAAGCGCCCCCCAGAGGGCGTTTGGGGGTGGAGCCAGAAGCTGTAGCCGTTGCAGGCTTTTTGGCCTGGGTGGGGGTTGCAGCGAGCGGCTTCTTGGGGCTGGGGGCCACAGAGGGCTTGCCTTTTGGGGTTGCTGCTGCTGCTGCTACCGCCTATAACAAATACCAATTCAAAAATGAGGATTAGAAACACGAAAAACACATTGAAAAGTATTACTCTATTATCCTGTCTGTAAAAACACCATTCAGGTGTATGTAGGTCAGTATTTTATAGAAGGGGATTACTGAGGTCTCAACAGTTTGGCCTTTTCTTGTGACTTCCGATCAAGTGAAACGAACATTTACTGGACTTGCATTAGAACTATGGCACTCTCTCCACAATATTTGGACTTCTTCAATCAACCCCAAGGATCCAATCCATCATGTTTTGGGTTCAGAGCTGTACTAACACACCCATTGATTAGGTATAGTATAGCAAGGGTTTGATTGACCCACAGCTATCACATGGTACAGGGTACTACGATTGGCCCATGTGATAAGCTGTACGCCAATCACAGCTCACTATTAGGAACCAGCCGTAATGAATGGAGATCATTCATAACTGTGTTGACATTGTGATCACATGATTCCCCAGAGGATCCAGGTACCGGTGTTCTGTCGAATAGTGCCCTCTATCGAAAAATGCCCACTGCAGGCTGCGCATGCGCAGTACGATACAGCACAACAGCTGATTTCCCGATCAGCTGTTGTGATGGCGCATGCGCAGTGTGTCGGAGACAATAGCCGACAAGCGCCGAGGGACAGAATTATTCTCAGATTCTGCCTCACACTTGCGGGTCATACTCAGTGTTGTGAAGGGCGGGTTTTTTGGTGTTGATGGGCGGGTTTCAGTGCTACAAAGCGACAATGATATTCTCCAATTCATAAGCCCTGCAATGCAAAAACGGGAAGAAATTCTGGACAGCCACACTCCAAAAAAGTTTTTGCCTTTCATTAAAAAATGGACATCAAAATACATGCCACAGCAGAACAGAATGGACAAAAGAGCCGACGCGTTTCACACTAACAAACAGTGCTTAGTAATAGCTCATACGTCCTGCAAAGCACTGATCCCGACCCATCAAAAAAACAAAAAAAAAAAAAAAAATGGCCCTCAACACACTGAACACGCCCCGCAAGTGCGAGGCAGAATCAGAGAACAACATTGTCCGTTTACAGCACTGAACCCGCCCATCAACAACAAAAAAAACTCGCCCTTCACAATACTAAACACGCCCCGCAAGTGCGAGGCAGAATCGGAGAATAATTCTGTCCCTCGGCCCCGACGCACTGCACATGCGCCGTCACAACAGCTGATCGGGAAATCGGCTGTTGTGCTGTTCCGTACTGCGCATGCGCAGCCTAGAGCTGGGCGATTTTCTCCCCAAAAAAATCTGTGATCTTTAAAAAATAAATAAAAAAAACTAGATTCCTGATTCGATTTATTTATTTTTTTGATGACACCGCGCCAGTCCTGAGGAGCTGCGGGCAGGAGTTTTTAGGCGAGGCCGTGGCTTTGATCTAGTCCACGGCGTCCGGCCTCGCGGACTAGGCCGAAGCCTCGCCTAAAAACTCCTGCTC
Source organism: Rana muscosa (assembly GCA_029206835.1). NCBI lineage: Eukaryota > Metazoa > Chordata > Amphibia > Anura > Ranidae > Rana > Rana muscosa. The sequence continues at coordinate 217,659,251 of JARGYO010005626.1, read as the reverse complement.
GCAGCTCCTCAGGACTTGCGCGGTGCCCTCAGGACTGGCCTCGCGGACTAGGCCGGAGCCTCGCCTAAAAACTCCTGCTCGCAGCTCCTCAGGACTTGCGCGGTGCCCTCAGGACTGGCCTCGCGGACTAGGCCGGAGCCTCGCCTAAAAACTCCTGCTCGCAGCTCCTCAGGACTTGCGGTGCCCTCAGGACCGGCCTCGCGGACTAGGCCTAAAAACTCCTGCCCGCAGCTCCTCAGCGCCGGTCCTGGTGAATTAAAAAAAAAAATCGATTTGCTATAAATTTGAAACGATTTGACCTCTCAACTCAAGATTCAAATCGATTTTTTTCCCCAGCCCTAGCGCAGCCCAGAGCGGGTATTTTTCGATGAGGGGCACTATTCGACAGAACACTAGCAACCGCAATCCTGTGTCCTTTGGACACAGCAGCTGCGACGTACCGGTACGTCACTTAGCCTGTAGTTGCTGGCCGCTGAATATTTACTGCAGGCAGTCAGAAACTGGTTAAAGAGGAACGTCAGTCCTTTATTTGCTCTATGCCTGAACGCTACTCCAGCGTCTACATTATGACACTTGCGCAGATGTGCCAAAGGTCTCTGCCCGGTCTTCGAGTCCTGGCAGAGCCCTTCAGCACATCTGCGTACACGCAGGAAGTTTTCATTGTATGCATTATGTATGTAGGTAGGTATGTAGGTAGGTATGTAGGTAGGTATGTAGGTAGGTATGTAGGTAGGTATGTAGGTAGGTATGTAGGTAGGTATGTAGGTAGGTAGTACAATTTATGCGTTTCACCTTAATTTTCTTCTCTGGACTGGCAGGAAGTTGCTTGTTGGGTGGAGCATTGATGTCACTTCCTGCTTTCGCGGCCACTGGCACCGGTTCAGCCGCTGCCGCTTTTCCTAAATTAACGGAAGCAAAGTTTAGCATTTAAAAGTAATTATTACTAAGAAAAGGCAGAATAAGTCATTAAAATGTGTTTTAGTTTTGGATAGACTGGATGGGATTAGATCCATCAGCTTTCCTCCTCACTTCCTGACAAACTGTTGTCCCAGGGACAGGAAGTGATGGGAAAAATAAATAAAAAAATCTGAAAGAATTTACTAGTTTTGGAAACAATCATTGTTCCTGTAAATCAGATAAAATATCTAGTGGAGGCCCAGAGAACAAAAGGCTGGGTTCTGATCCTTCCCCTCTCCACCCAGAACAACAATTTTGTCTTGAGATTCACTTTAAAAGACCGGTGGCATAGCTCAGGGTGGGGGGGGGGACCCCCCCAGCCAGGTAGGACAATGGACCTGTAATGTACTAGGGCTTACCAATCCTTAGACATGCTGGTTGCACCAATTTTTCCCTTTTCAGGCAAAGCGCATTTTCAACAAGTACGGAAAAATACTTTTTGATCCTGACAGAAATGCCATTTCCTTGCCACTTCTGGTGGTAAGAATTGGAGGCATAAAAAAAGTGTTCTCCTATTTATATTAAAGTGATTGTAAACCTCAGTGACGAAATCTGAGCAAAGCATATCCCTCTATAGTGTGTACATGTCTCACTCCAGAGCACCAAGTGTCCTCTCGATCTGTTGCTTCCTTCCTCTGCTATTAGCATGAGTCACTTCTAAAAGTTTTCCTGACACCAAGAGATAAAATGGTGACAGGGGAATGGATCTCCAGCACACAGCCTGTGATTAACAGCCTCGGCTCTGTGTCTGTAAGAAACGGGGTGTGTGTGTTCTGTCCCTTCAATCAGCTCTCAGAGCTTATTTTACAGAGTGCAAATACAGCTCCCCGCCCCCTGCTTTCTAAAAGCTCAGACAAGCTGTATAAATTCTGGACTTTGAACGAATGTAGCGAAGCCTGCAGATAAACAGGTACAACGTATGTAGGAGGATTTGTTTGAAACCACTTCCCGCTCGAAGTATGTCATATGACGTTTTCGGCATTCAGTGGGGATATCTGAATGATGCCTGCAGCCGCAGGCATCATTCAGACATTTTCTGCCGGCGATTCTGTAAGATTGATCCTAGCGGCAGTTCCGCTGCTTGATCGTTCTTACAGGCGACGGCCGCCATCCGATGCTTCTACAGGCTCTCCCGTGCCATCGAGGACCCGGAGAAAGAATCGTCCGCCGCCGGTTGACGACCATAGAGATTTCCAGTGACCAGATGGTCATCTCTATGACCGTCGGAGGCCTGGGCGCAGCGTTATGACGTCACGTCCGGGCTGCGGATGTAAACAAAGCCGCGATCACGGCTGGTAAGCATGAGATCGGTGAATTTTTGTTTCGATCTCATGCTTTCCAGCCTGGAGGAGAGATGTGGGGTCTTATTAACCCCCCATCTCTCCATAATAAGGACCGGTCACGATATATTCCTAATTACAAGGGATGTTTACATTCCTTGTAATAGGAATAAAAGTGATAAAAAAAAAAAAGAAAATGTAGAAGAGTAAAAAAAAAAAAAAAAAGAAAAAAGTAAAACGCGCCTGTCCCCGGTAGCTTAGAAGCGAACACGCACGCAAGTCCCGCCCACATATGTAAATGCCGTTCAAACCACACATGAGGTATCGCCGCGTGCGTTAGAGCGCAAGCAACAATTATAGCTCTAGACCTCCTCTAACTCTAAACTGGTGTCCTGTAAAAAAAAAATTAAAGCGTCACCTATGGAGATTTTTAAGTACCGAAGTTTGGCGCCATTTCATGAGTCTGCGCAATTTTAAAGCGTGACATGTTAGGTATTTATTATTATTATGCGAATACTGTGCGAGATAAAAAAGTTGCAACATATGTTTGGGGGTTGGAGAAATTTTTTAGCAAAAAAAGATGATTTTTACACGTAGGAGAGGCGTGCCAGAATAGGCCCGGTATGGAAGTGGTTCATCTGCATCACCTGAGGCCAGTTACTGCACTGGGAATAAATGTTTACAACCACTTTAAAGCGGAACTTCACCCTTCCGAGAGACCCTTATTGCCAGAATCAGGATAAAAAAAATAAAAAAATAAAAAAGAAGTGCAGCCCCCCCCCCCCCCTGCAAATCATTTGCCTAGGGAAGGGGGGGGGGTAAAACATCTTTAGCTACCAATATTCCCATCCTACATATAAGAGCATGTAATAAAGATGAATAAAAAGGTGGGCATGTTTGAAGTCCAGTCTGTGTGACAACCATGGCTGCCCCCCATGGATACAGTGGAGTGAGTGAGCGTAGCCACCCAGGGGCTGGAAGTCTTTTATTCACAGAATCACCAGGGAAAAGTAGAGTGTGAAATAGAAAAAAAAAAAAACGAATGCAGCAGCAACTAAGGTCTGGTAAGCTGAAATACATTCTTGTTTTGACGCTTAGATACACCAACTAGTACAAAATTTTACGCCATTAAAAAAAAAAAATCCACTGGCTGCTGGCCACACCGAAACAGACTTCCCCGGAAAGCTAAATAAAAGGGGGTTGCCATTTGTTCAGCACCCCTTGTGGTTGAGGGGCCCCTGCTGGTGATGTGCGATACTGCAGAAAGACCATAAAAATACATTTGTTCTCTTTGGGAACAACTGGATTTCTTTAATCCGTTTCCAGTTCACAAATGCAGCAGTGTATAGGGGGTCTGGCTGTTTACTGGGGAGTCCGGCTGTTTACTAGGGGGGGGGGGGGGCCCTGGCAGGTGCAGACCTCTACGCAGGTACTACCAACAAAACAGTTCCAGTATTCTTAGCAGTAACCTGGCTGCTGAAATGGAGGTCACACATTCTCTGTATCATTGCTTTCCATCTCTGTAATATCAATCGTTGGGATTTTTGTACATCGGAGCGTCCACTTTAATTGATCACAAACATGCAAACACAGAAGCTTGGTGAGTGCCGGCTGCCCAACACCCCTCATCTACCCCAATCCCATCTACAGAACCCACACAGTGCAATTAGTATTGGGTCAGAAACACAGATCAGTAATGCTTACCATATGAAGAGTGGAGGAGACAAATACACACCGATAATCTGGGCCCTGGTGTGTATGATCCTACAAGATTCTATCTGCATCACACTTCGATTCACCTTCACTGAACAAACATTTTAACCACTTGCTGTCCAGGATCATTTCTAAAACTTTTACACATAAAAATCAGCAATTATTGCTAGAAAATGGCTTAGACCCCTTTCACACTGGGGGGCGGTTTGCAGGCTCTATTGCGCTAAAAATATTGCCTGCAAACCGACCCTAAGCAGCGGCTGCTGTGTCTCCAGTGTGAAAGCCCCGAGGGCTCACACACTGGAGCGGTGCACTAGCAGGACCGCTCCAGCCCATTGAAAATAATGGGACAGCGCGGCTATACCGCCGGCAATGCGCCTCTGCAGAGGCGCTTTGCGGTGGTTTTTAACCCTTTTTCGGCCGCTAGCTGGGGTTAAAACCGCACTGCTAGCGGCCGAATACCACCGCAATGCCGACGGTAAAGCGCCGCTAAAAATAGCGGCACTTTACCGCCACTGCACCTCCCACCCAGTGTGAAAGGGGCCTTCGAATCACCAAACCTGAAAGCAGAGGCCCTGGGGAATAAAAACAGTGGCTGTTCTTGGACAGACCATTATCCCGAGCACCAAAGTCAAAAGTCTTGGAGTGATCTTTGACGCGGAGAGGTCGATGGATGCACAAATAGGATCAGTAGTCAGCGGATCGCATCATCGCCTCCGCCTGCTGCGTAGACTCATCCCCTTCATCCCAGAAGAGGACATAGAAGTAGTAGTTGGAACAATCATCAATTCCCGACTCGACTACACAAACACCCTCTACATAGGACTACCTAAATTCCAGATTTCGCATCTACAAGTGGTTCAGAACATGGCAGCCAGACTGGTAAAAGGGAAAAAACCCTGGGAATCCATCACCCCTTCACTGAGGACCCTGCATTGGCTAAACGTAAAGGATCGGGTCACATTCAAGACCCTCTGTCTCACCCACAAGTGCACACAAGGAGATGCTCCTCAATATTTATGCGAGAAGATAAAAACACTACACCCCCAATCGCATTCTCCGATCAACCAACCAAAACCTCCTCCACATCCCCAAGTCCCGCTACAAATCGAAGGGAGAACGAAGATTTGCAGTACAAGGACCACGGCTTTAGAACGCCCTACCCACGGACATCCGCATGGAAGAAAACCATCGGGCCTTCAGGAAAAAAACTTAGGACCCGCCTAGAGGCGATTCAGTTCGCATTTGCAGCGCTATACAAGTTATTCACTCACTCACTCGGTTGCAATGTTTTATGTCGCCCGATATTTGCACAGCTGTTTATCAAATACAAATTAAAAAAATAATGGAATGAGTTTTAGTGCAAGAAAACAAAGAACAAAAAACACCTTTTTGGTAAAATATAACAATGTTGCGTCAAGTAGAAAGATGCCAAACATGTCAAGATTTAAAACTGCCCATGCCTGTGAAATGGCGACAAACTGTGGTACCTAAAATTGTCCACAGAGGACACTTTAACCACTTGCCATTAGGGGTGCGCATCTTCAGTGGCCTCGCGATTCGATTACGATTATCATGTCAATGATTTGATTCCGCGATGCATCACGATTACAGCGCAAGTGCGCATGGTTTTCATAAAAAAAAATAATGAAGTACTTTTGCCCGAAAAGTTGAACTTAGCCTTTAATTTTGCATATAAAATATTTTCCTTTTGTAGATTTGGTTTATATTGCTGTTAATTTAAAATCTACTAAACATGCTTCACTGTGCCTGTGCCTCACTGTGCCCAATGCCTCACTGTGCCCAATGCCTCACTGTGTCCAATGCCTCACTGTGCCCAATGCCTCACTGTGCCCAATCTTCAATGCCCCTACCTGATCGGCGGCGTCCCGGCGGCCATTCCACAGTATTCAAAAGTTGCGCCTCCCGAGTCCTCCTCGTCTGATAGGCGGAACACTCAATTTCCCAGCATTCAGTGTTCCGCCTATCACGGACATCCCTCTCATCCTCATAACACAGACGAGGATGAGAGGATGAGAGGATGTCTGTGATAGGCTGAACACTGCCTGCTGTGAAATTGAGTGTTCCGCCTATCACAGGCAACGAGGACTCGGGAGGCGCGGCTTTTGAAAACTGCAATGGCCGCCGTCTGTCTGCATGACACGCTGTTCAGGTAGGCAGACGGCAGTTTGTTAGTGTTACATTACATCTACTCGCGGCGGCTGCGGCGAGTAGATGTAATGGGGAGGTAAACATCGATTATTAGGGTCGCCTGCATCAATGCCGCATCGGGGACACCCGAATCGCGATGCGGCGATTAAATTCGGCACCCCTACTTGCCATTCACATAACCGTTAGGACGGCAGAACGGCTTCTCCTGCGCCGGATCACGTATCTAGTACGTAATCTGCCATTTCTAGGTAGGGGGCGCACGTGTGCACCGCTTCTGCTGTGATTAGTCACAACAGAAGCCAAATCAGCGGGCGACAGCCAATGGATGTCCGCCCGCACCCGCTGATCGGCGAGGAGAAAGACAGGAGGGAGCTCTGCCTATGTAAACAACGCAGAGCTCCACCCTGTCAGCAGGGAAGTAATGGAGCCACAAATCGTACACAAACACTGGCTAGGCACACATTTAACCCTTTGAGCACCCTACATGTATAACCCCTTCCCAGCCAGTGTCATTAGTACAGTGACAGTACATATTTTTAGCACTGATCATTGTATTCGTGTCACGAGTCAGCACAGTGTCATTTTGTCCGCCGCAATATCGCAGTCTGGCTATAAAGGCAGCCCATACACGGGTCGAATTTCGAAAGAATTTTCTTTTGAAAATCAGAAAATGTGCGTTTTGTGATCCGATGGCGCCACCAATGATTTCGAAATTTGGCCAACCAAGCCTTCAATTTCACCTCCTGTTGCTACAGAAAATAATTTTTTTGTGGCTGGGAATCTTCTTTTCTTTCCGGGAATTTTCTTTTCTTCCACATGCGCATCTCTGTTTCGGTTACATTTCTCGCACGATTCTCCCATCATTGATGAGAAAATGGTTTGTTTTTCAAAAAAATTCCAACACGTCCGATTACTGAAATTCGATAGCCGCACAAAAAAAAACCTGACTGTTGCTGCAGCCCACGAATGATGCGAAATACGACTTCCTGGCGGGCTCTGCACGTGTACTATGCGAACACGCCGGAGCTCATCCTTAATCACCACCATTTACTAGTACAAAAAAAAATAAAATCATCCAGTATATATATCCCATAGTTTGTAAATGCTATAACTTTTGCACAAACATATCATACACTTATTGGGATTTTTATTACCCAAACACATGTAGAAGAATACATATTGGTCTAAATTTTATCAAAAAAAATATTAGGATTTAAAAAAAAAACAATTTGCTAGCTTTTATAGCAGAAAAAAAAAGTATATATATATATATATATACATATACACACATACATACACACATATATACACACACAACCCTATCAAGGGGTGCCAACAAGCCCCCTTGTGGTAGCTTTGGGCAGTGATTATTCCTCCTTATGGAGACATCAGGGGTCTATTAGACCTCTGATGTCTCCCCTGCCCTCCACTAACCAAGCACATAATGGTTATCTGCTTCGCTGGTTGTAAAAAGGAGGTGGTGGGCTTAGGGTGCAGCAAAAAAAAAAAAAAAAAAAGATAATCCATAACTGTATAATTTCCAGAAGTGGAAAGATACAAGACGAATATGTTACGTTGATGTAGAACGTGAATGGTACTCCTGACAACCCATAAAAGGTAGTGGTGTGAGGAAGCTGCATGAACTAAATTCAAAAGTTAAAGACCAGATATCAAGGGGCCACAATGAGGGATGCCCGCATGTCTGCTGCCACAACTACTGTACATTAACAGCGCACTACAGGAAAAGTAGACGGACCCCGGGGCAGCAAACTCAGACCGGAGAGTCGGCACAAAAGTTCTGTGTTACTCTGGAAACTGTCTGAGCGTGTTTGCTGGGCTGGCAGAACAGAAATAAAAAGCACGGGGTAATGTACCGCATTCTCTCCCCAGTGCACTTTACCAGGAGAGAGAGAGCGGAGAACGCCAGGGCGGCCTGTCACAAACAATCTCTTCCCCCTCACAGATCGGGTCAGGGAAATGTCAGAGGCTGCACAGAGAAATCTGCACAGACGAAACTTTTTGCAGCAAACTTCTAGAAGGTATACATTGGGCGATTGATCTACAGGTCCTGGAGGGGGAAGGGGGGGGGGGCTCCACTGAGGGCAAACTTCTTGGATAGAATAAAACCGATCGATTCTACATTTTTTTTTCTGAATGTATATAGTTTTCATTTTAAAAACACAATGTACCTTTGAAAAAGTACCTGTTAAAAAGGGATTCCACCCACGATTTTATTAAAAGTCAGCAGCTACTAACACTGTAGCTGCTGACTTTTAATAAGGACACTTACCTGTCCGACTCGCCCGCGATGTCAGGCCCCCGACGGCGAGCACTCGGTCCTGGCACCTCCATCCTGACTAAGGGAAACGGGCAGTGAAGCCTTACGGCTTCACTGCCCGTTTCCTACTGCGCATCTCGCACAGCGCTTTGTGAATGGGCCGGCTGTTCTCTGGGATTACACACAGTTCCCAGAAGGCAGCGCGTCCCGTTCACAAGAAGAATCCGAGTGTAGGACGAGGAAGAAGATCCACCGCGGAGGATGAAGAGGCAGATTAGGGACTTTCGCATAGCAACCGCTGGTTCTGGTAAGTAAAAATTTGTATTTATTTTTTTATTTGTAGATCTTTGCTAGCATTTTTTTTTTTCAGGGTGGAACTCCACTTTAAAGCTTTATTTTTTTTTTTTTAATTTTCAAAAAGAAAAGATTCAATACCCGGTGAACTCAAGACACCAGTCCTGTACATCAGGGGGCTCAAAAGTAGGGCCCCAGGGGCGGGTCACAAATAGGGGGGGGGGGGGCGGCGGCTTTGATAGGGACCAAACATATGGGGAGACTCAGATCGGGAAACTGGCGACGGACATCAAATTCTATTCCATTCTGCAAATAAAAATGTATAAATAACTTTTTTTCAGCCCATGAATATTTATAAATCATACAATGAGGCCCCTCAAAGTGAAAAGTTCGGAGACCCCCCCCCCCCCCCCCCGAGCTACAGAGCCTTGAAAAATTATGCATACCCCTTGAAATGTTTCACATTTTGTCATGTTACAACCAAAAAAAGTAAATTTTTATTTTATTGGCATTTTATGTGATAGACCAACACAAAGTGTCACATAATTGTGAAGTGGAAGGAAAATGATAATATGGTAATTTGGTAATATAATGCATTTTGGATCAATTCAATACATTTTATCATGTATTTTGTAAATGTCTGGGTACAGAGATGGTCCATGCTCATGTTTTATCTGGGGATAGAGTGTGGATGATCCCCGGTGTTTTCATAAGGATGATGGTATTTCCCCCCCCCCCCCCCCCAACCAAAACCTATCCACTAGAGGGCCCATCATTTATTATAGGAATTTTTCCAGGTTGTAAAATTTCAGAAAAGTTCTGCTTTAACCATAACAGTCACTTAGCCATGCAGCTGATTATATTCCCGTTAGGTAAAGGGCTCCTCTACACACTCGGAAGACCGATCGGCAGAAGGTCAGACAGTTGGCCGGCCTCATCTCAAATTCCCAGGCCTAGACTGCTCCTCAGGATATATCAAACTAATAAGAGGATGGAAAATATTACTTCATCATAGGGAAGTGGGCATATTTAGAACAATTTAAAGCCAAACTCCAGGAATTCAACTAATCTGTAAATGTGCTGGCATAGTAGGAGTCAAGTCCAGAGAGGTGCATGCCACTTCCTAGAATTGTCTTTTTAAAATTTACATCAGACAATTTTATGGAGCTCCGAGCCATCACTATACTACTCACAGGAGCCTTCACATTTTGTGAATGGGTGCACAGAACACAAACTGCTTTGTGATGGGGCAGGAGAAGGGGAGGGCACAGCGGCTGCATGCAACTCTGCAGTTGCCGGAAACCCACATAGAGTTTTAGGTCTCTAACTCCAGTTTCTTGTGTCCGATGGACCCCTTTGTGGGTGCTGGCTGAGTGAAGAGTCCATCTCGATTCTTAATTTACAATTGACATTTTACGGAGCACTGGAAGCATAGCTATATTTCCAGCGCTTAAACCCCTGACCTACTAAATTCAGCTGCAGCAGCTGCAGACTATGATCAGAGGGATACATCCCAAATGCCCCACACCATACAAACCCATCCGTCACAAAGTAATAGCAGCCTCAGCTTAATGCAGTTTAAGCCAAGCCACTGACGCATTTCACCTTGTCATCGATCGCCCCCCATGGCCAAGCCCAGTGGGGCGAAACGCATTGCTGGTGTGGCTTTCACAGGGTCGAGCTGATGCTGCTATTACTTTTGTGACAGACAGGTTTGTATGGTGTGTGGCATTTGGAATATCCTCTCTGCTCATAGTGTGCAGCTACTGGAGCTGAAACGCTGGAATTATAACTATGCTCCCAAAAAAGTCAATTGTAAAAAGAAAGTGATATTAAAGGCTTTTTTTTTTTCTTTTAAACAAGCATGTCATACTCGCCTTCTCTGTTCAGTGGTTTTGGGGGATCCTCCTCTTCTCGGATCCCCCACCGGCGCTCCTGGCCCCTCCCTCTTGTTGCAAGCAATGGGGGCACCCAAACAAGCTTGTCTTTGAGTCGGGGCTCTGTATTCACACGCAGAGCCTCGCCTCAGCTCGTCCCCGGCCTCTCTCTCCTCATGGGCTCACTGGCTGTGACTGACAGCCAATGAGGAGGGATAGTCCCTGGAGAGCCTAGGCTCATGTGCACATGGCTGGATCGAGATGGGGCTCAGGAAAGTATTAGGGGGGATGCTGCACAGAGAAGGTTTTTTTTTTACCTTCATGTATAGAATGTATAAAGGGAAAAAAGCTTGAGCCTTTACAACCACTTTAACGTTATAAGTCAGTCAATGAGGTGGCATGCACCTTGTTAGACCTAACCCCCTAGTAATCCAGAACATTTTCCCAAGAAGCTGAATTCCTGGAGTTCAACTTTAAGACTGAATATTCAGAAGCCTCATCCCATAATTCCTTGGGATTGTTGTAGAATTGTATCTCGATTACATCAGAGCAAACCTCAATACAAAATAAAAGGGGGTTCATGTAAACAGGTGCACTATAAAAACAGAAAGGACTTGGGCCTGGGGGGTGTAACCCATTTTCACAAAGACCCAAAAAGTATTTTTTTGGTTTCAGTCCTTCAATTCTGCATTTTTCTCGGCTGTCAAAGTCGGTAAATTGCCTCCAGGACGAGTTCCAGACGTCCTGATATTCAACACTAGGGATGAGCTTTGAGTTCGAGTCGAACCCATGTTCGACTCGAACATCGGCTGTTCGCCGACTTCGAACATTATGGGGCGTTCGCGCCAAATTCGAGTGGCGCGTCACGGCCCATAATTCACTGCGGCATCGCTGGCTGATGATTGGCCAAGCATGCACTATGACCCGCATGCTTGGCTAATCACAGCACCGTAGGTACAGAGCCGTAATTGGCCAAAGCCAGGGTGGCTTTGGCCAATCATGGCTCAGAGGAGTAGGTACACGCCCCACACTATATAAGGCCGTCGGCTTGGCGGCCTTGTGTAGTGTGTTGCGGCGTTGGTTAAAGGAGAGAAGGAGAGAGAGAGAGAGAGAGATTTGATTTGAGTTAGATAGAGCAGGCAGGTGAGTCAGTTAGCTGCAGTTACAGTGTGTAGAGGATATCTATGCATCCTAGGTGTTGTATATATATTTATACACTGTATTCAGTTTAGCTAGATCCGTTCCTGTTATTCTCTATACCGACAAGCAGGCAATTGTGCTAGCTGCAGTATTTTCACTTAGTGTACTGTGTCCTTTGCACAGTGTGCACCAAAATCTTACCTAAATACAATTGCTGGTGCTTCCAATACAAATACAGGCAGGGAGCTGCAGTATTTTGCTTTACTGTCCTTTGCACAGTGTGCACCTAAAGCTTGCCTGAATACAATTGCTGGTGTTCTCATACTAATGCTAATACCACAGGCAGGGAGTTCAAAATTACAAACAGATTCTACGTAACAAACCTACAGTCCCTGTCTTGTTTGTACCGCCTGTATACTGCTGTTCAGAGTATATAGGGCCTGGGGGCCCCACGCCTCTCTTTTTAATTTGGGTGCGGGGTTCCCCTAAATATCCATACAAGACCCAAAGGGGCTGGTAATGGGCTGGGGTACCCATGCCATTTTTCTCAATGATTTTCATCCATATTGCCGGGACCAGACATTACATTAAAGCCGCAAGCAGTTTTAAATGACTTTTTTCCCCCTTTAGAAATGTCATTTTGTGCAGGGACAGTTCTAAACACGGGAAACACGCGCCACTTCACAGGCATACTTTAGACACCCCCCATGTACGATATTTAAAGGAATATTTCACTTTTTTTTTCACTTTATGAATCATTAAAACCATTGCTCCTGAAAAAACTTCAGTTTTTAAAACTTTTTTGCATTGATACATGTCCCCTGGGGCAGGACCCGGGTCCCCAAACCATTTTTATGACAATAACTTGCATATAAGCCTTTAAAAATAGCACTTTTGATTTCAAACGTTCGAGTCCCATAGACTTTAATAGGGTTCTAAAGTTCGCGCAAACTTTCGGTCTGTTCGCAGGTTCTGGTGCGAACCGGGGGGGGTGTCCGGCTCATCCCTATCCAACACCATGCAACTATCTCAGCATTTCCCACAGGGTGTTCATGGAGCCAGGTGAGGCTGAACACCAATCACAGAACGGCTACTGCAATTTCTATACAAGAAAAGCTGGTCGCTCACATTGGAGTTTAATTCTGCCGATAAGTTACATCATTTCCATATGAATCTCATATCTCCGGAATAAAACATTAACATGGAAAATGTCCATTATAGGACGGAATAGATTATTCCTGGAATCCAACATTCTCTGACTACAGAATGACACGTCAGAACCGTGCCGTCTCATCTCCATGGAATCATTACTCATTCATGAACTATCAATTTCTCAATCAGCTGTGAGATTCATTAATCAGAATCAGCGGAGACTTGGCAACCAACACGCTGCCCGTTCCCAGGTTATTACATATTTACGGGATGGCTGGTGGCACGCTGCGCCGTCATTTACAGCCGCCGATCAACAGAACTTCTCGAAAAAATAAAAATGAAACGTGTCAGTGAGAGCCAAGAACAGCCAATGGGTAAACAGTTACACTGGCCAGAGGGACTACAAGCTCCAGCAGGAGATCCCAACCAGCAGCCTGATTTAGATATAAAAGGTTTTCACAAATCTTAAAATAGTAAAATGTGTCTAATTTACACCATGTTATATATATATATATATATATATATATATATATATACACACACACACACACACATATACACATATACACACACACACACACACACACACACATAATAAATAAGCTATATAGATAATATATGTTGAGAATATGAATAAAAAGGAGATAAAAAGTGATGTATAAATATATACCGTATATACTCGAGTATAAGCCGACCCGAATATAAGCCGAGGCACCTAATTTTACCACAAAAAAAATGGGAAAACGTATTGACTCGAGTATAAGCCTAGGGTGTCCATCTGCATGCCTCATTTTGCCTCACTGTGCCCGTGCCTCACCTGACGTTTAACATGGGAGTCTATGGAAGGGGTGCCCGGATTTGAAAAATCCCTGCTCCCCGGCTGTTGGTCCCCCCCAAACAAAAAACTTTGCACACTTAAAGAAATGGGGCTACATGTGTGCCAAGCTTCGGGTCCAGGGCACCTACGACTGGCCGGTATCGGGTCCCTAAAGTCACCAGAGAAATTACTGTTTAACATTGGAGTCTATGGAAGGGGTGCCCGGGTTTGAAAAATCGCTGCTCCCCGGCCATAGGTCTCACGGACAAAAACCTTTGTACACTTGTAGAGGCAGAGTTGGGCTACATGTGTGCCAAGTTTGGGGTCCAGGGGACCTACGGCCGGCCGGTAACGGGTCCCCAAATTCCGGGCGATCAGGCGCAAAAAGGTGACTCGAGTATAAGCCGAGGGGGTCATTTTCAGCACAAAAAAAGTGCTGAAAAACTCGGCTTATACTCGAGTATATACGGTAGATAATATATGAATTAAAGGAGATAATCTATTAAAAATAAATTATATATACCGTATATACTCGAGTACAAGCCGAGTTTTTCAGCACATTTTTTTGTGCTGAAAATGCCCCCCTCGGCTTATACTCGAGTCTGTGTCCGACTTAGACTTTGTGCGCCTGATCCCGGCCATCCGTAGGTCCCCTGGACCCCATACTTGGCACATATGTAGCCCAACTTCTACGGCCGGGGAGCACCGATTTTTCAAAACCGGGCACCCCTTTCCATAGACTCCCATGTTAAACATCGGCATGGGCACAGTGAGGCACGCACGTGGACACAGCGAGGCAAAGTGAGGCACGCACGTGGACACAGCGAGGCAAAGTGAGGCACGCACGTGGACACAGCGAGGCAAAGTGAGGCACGCACGTGGACACAGCGAGGCAAAGTGAGGCACGCACGTGGACACAGCGAGGCAAAGTGAGGCACGCACGTGGACACAGCGAGGCAAAGTGAGGCACGCACGTGGACACAGCGAGGCAAAGTGAGGCAAAGTGAGGCACGCACATGGACACAGCGAGGCAAAGTGAGGCACGCACATGGACACAGCGAGGCAAAGTGAGGCACGCACATGGACACAGCGAGGCAAAGTGAGGCACGCACATGGACACAGCGAGGCAAAGTGAGGCACGCACATGGACACAGCGAGGCAAAGTGAGGCACGCACATGGACACAGCGAGGCAAAGTGAGGCACGCACATGGACACAGCGAGGCAAAGTGAGGCACGCACATGGACACAGCGAGGCAAAGTGAGGCACGCACATGGACACAGCGAGGCAAAGTGAGGCACGCACATGGACACAGCGAGGCAAAGTGAGGCACGCACATGGACACAGCGAGGCAAAGTGAGGCACGCACATGGACACAGCGAGGCAAAGTGAGGCACGCACATGGACACAGCGAGGCAAAGTGAGGCACGCACATGGACACAGCGAGGCAAAGTGAGGCACGCACATGGACACAGCGAGGCAAAGTGAGGCACGCACATGGACACAGCGAGGCAAAGTGAGGCACAGTGAGGCGTACAGATGGACACCCTAAGCTTATACTCGAGTCAATAAATTTTCCCAGTTTTTTGTGGTAAAATTAGGTGCCTTGGCTTATACTCGAGTATATATAAAAAAGTGTGTGTGTGTATATATATATATATATACACACACACACACACACACACACACACATATATATTGCATACATACACACCGTATATACTCGAGTATAAGCCGAGGCACCTAATTTTACCACAAAAAAATGGGAAAATTTATTGACTCGAGTATAAGCTTAGGGTGTCCATCTGCATGCCTCACTGTGACTAGACTGACGTTTAACATGGGAGTCTATGGAAAGGGGTGCCCGGTTTTGAAAAATCGGTGCTCCCCGGCCGTAGGAGTTGGGCTACATGTGTGCCAAGTATGGGGTCCAGGGGACCTACGGATGGCCGGGATCTGGCGCACAAAGTTGAAGTCGGAAACAGACTCCAGTATAAGCCGAGGGGGGGAATTTTCAGCACAAAAAAAAATGTGCTGGAAAAACTCGGCTTATACTCGAGTATATACGGTAAATATAATTTTTAATAGATTATCTCCTTTTATTCATATATCTATATATTTATACATTATTTTTTATATATTTTATTTATACATCATCTCCTTTTATTCATATATTCTCAACATATTATCTATCTATATATATATATTAATTAATTATTTATACACATACTAGATTATCTCCTTTTATTTATATAGCGCCAATATCTTACCAAGCACATTACAAACAACAAAAGCTCACAGGCTCCAGAGCACCCCCAGATCTAGAACTTTTTTTTCTACTCGTATTTTCACATGGAACAGATACCGTATGTAGAATCTGCAGAGGACATTTGGGCAATGTGCAGCCAAATTATAATCCCATCTGTTTCAACAGTAAAATATTTTCAGCCAATTTTGCTGCATGCAGCATTGATGTGATATTACACCATCAGAGATATAAACTTTCTGTAGCCGATTTAGGCCTCATACACGCAGCACGTTTCTTTACCCTCGCGCCCAGGGAACACAATCATCTAGCATTCATTAACGCGCAAACACTCCTAAACGCGTCAGTTAGGCTTCATGTTAACTAGCAGCAGCTTTTTTTTTTTGCCAAAGCTCCTCAACTCCAAAAAAGACAATGGGGTTGATTTACTAAAGGCGTTTCATCTTTCACTTAGATGTTATAAGTTACAAGTAAATACAGCTGGATAAAAAACAAAAAACCTGTGCTCACAAGGCCCATCACCTCCTACAGGGCACTGAGGTCTCACAAGGCCCATCACCTCCTACAGGGCACTGAGGTCTCACAAGTCCCATCACCTCCTACAGAGCACTGAGGTCTCACAAGGTCCATCACCTACAGGGCACCGAGGTCTCACAAGGTCCATCACCTACAAGACACCGAGGTCTCACAAGGTCCATCACCTCCTACAGGGCACCGAGGTCTCACAAGGCCCATCACCTCCTACAGGGCACCGAGGTCTCACAAGGCCCATCACCTCCTACAGGGCAGCGAGGTCTCACAAGGTCCATCACCTACAAGACACCGAGGTCTCACAAGGTCCATCACCTCCAGGGCACCGAGGTCTCACAAGGCCCATCACCTCCTACAGGGCACCGAGGTCTCACAAGGCCCATCACCTCCTACAGGGCAGCGAGGTCTCACAAGGCCCATCACCTCCTACAGGGCAGCGAGGTCTCACAAGGCCCATCACCTACAAGACACCGAGGTCTCACAAGGTCCATCACCTCCAGGGCACCGAGGTCTCACAAGGCCCATCACCTCCTACAGGGCACCGAGGTCTCACAAGGCCCATCACCTCCTACAGGGCACCGAGGTCTCACAAGGCCCATCACCTCCTACAGAGCACTGAGGTCTCACAAGGTCCATCACCTACAAGACACCGAGGTCTCACAAGGTCCATCACCTCCAGGGCACCGAGGTCTCACAAGGCCCATCACCTCCTACAGGGCACGAGGTCTCACAAGGCCCATCACCTCCTACAGGGCAGCGAGGTCTCACAAGGTCCATCACCTCCTACAGAGCACTGAGGTCTCACAAGGTCCATCACCTACAGGGCACCGAGGTCTCACAAGGTCCATCACCTACAAGACACCGAGGTCTCAAGGTCCATCACCTCCTACAGGGCACCGAGGTCTCACAAGGTCCATCACCTACAGGGCACCGAGGTCTCACAAGGTCCATCACCTACAAGACACCGAGGTCTCACAAGGTCCATCACCTACAAGACACCGAGGTCTCACAAGGTCCATCACCTACAAGACACCGAGGTCTCACAAGGTCCATCACCTCCTACAGGGCACCAAGGTCTCACAAGGCCCATCACCTCCTACAGGGCACTGAGGTCTCACAAGGTCCATCACCTCCTACAGGGCACCGAGGTCTCACAAGGCCCATCACCTCCTACAGGGCACTGAGGTCTCACAAGTCCCATCACCTCCTACAGAGCACTGAGGTCTCACAAGGTCCATCACCTACAGGGCACCGAGGTCTCACAAGGTCCATCACCTACAAGACACCGAGGTCTCACAAGGTCCATCACCTCCTACAGGGCACCAAGGTCTCACAAGGCCCATCACCTCCTACAGGGCACCGAGGTCTCACAAGGCCCATCACCTTCTACAGGGCACTGAGGTCTCACAAGGTCCATCACCTCCTACAGAGCACTGAGGTCTCACAAGGTCCATCACCTACAGGGC
The DNA here is from genome assembly GCA_029206835.1 of Rana muscosa. Lineage (NCBI taxonomy): Eukaryota > Metazoa > Chordata > Amphibia > Anura > Ranidae > Rana > Rana muscosa. Next base: position 217,641,309 of record JARGYO010005626.1, on the reverse strand, counting down.
ACCGAGGTCTCACAAGGTCCATCACCTACAAGACACCGAGGTCTCACAAGGTCCATCACCTACAAGACACCGAGGTCTCACAAGGTCCATCACCTCCTACAGGGCACCGAGGTCTCACAAGGCCCATCACCTCCTACAGGGCACTGAGGTCTCACAAGGCCCATCACCTCCTACAGGGCACCGAGGTCTCACAAGGCCCATCACCTCCTACAGGGCACCGAGGTCTCACAAGGCCCATCACCTACAGGGCACCGAGGTCTCACAAGGTCCATCACCTACAAGACACCGAGGTCTCACAAGGCCCATCACCTCCTACAGGGCACCGAGGTCTCACAAGGCCCATCACCTCCTACAGGGCACCGAGGTCTCACAAGGCCCATCACCTCCTACAGGGCACTGAGGTCTCACAAGGCCCATCACCTCCTACAGGGCACCGAGGTCTCACAAGGCCCATCACCTCCTACAGGGCACCGAGGTCTCACAAGGCCCATCACCTCCTACAGGGCACCGAGGTCTCACAAGGCCCATCACCTCCTACAGGGCACCGAGGTCTCACAAGGCCCATCACCTCCTACAGGGCACCGAGGTCTCACAAGGCCCATCACCTACAGGACACCGAGGTCTCCAAACTATGGCCCTCCAGTTCAGGAACTACAATTCCCATCATGCCTAGTCATGCCTGAAGGTCAGCGTTTTACAATGCCTCATGGGACGTGTAGTTCTGTAGGGTTTTATCTAATCCTAACCACACACACTAAGATTTCTCTAAACCTGTGTTCGGGTTTATCGAACAGTCCACCTGGAGTAGAAGATTTCTTTTAGTCAACAGAAGAAACATCCAAATCAGACAATCCAGGAGAAGGACAGGCAGAGCTTTCCCTCAGGTTAAAGATATCTGATTCTGGGGTACAACCGTCCACAGAAGGGGCAGAAACCAAGGCTGGCCATGGTAATTGTATTACTCCAGGTGACTTAAGCTGGGTAGGAGGAACCATCTATGTCTACCTTAACGGCCCGTACACACGATTCGAATATCGGACGAAAACGGTCGTCCGAGGAAGAATAGTACGATTTTCGGATTGTGTGTACACTACTTTCGAGAGCCAATCACGACAGTTCATCTGATATGATTCGATCGGACAAGCACAAAAATTTTCCTCGTACGATACCAGATCGTACGATTTTCGTTTAGTCCGTATAGTTGTCGTCTGAAAATACAATACAAATACATTACAACACATGACATCACGATTTTGTTTTCTGACGTACGAGAATTGTCGTGACTTTATTACCCTATTCAATTTCTACTTGCGGCTATTAAGTGAAAAAAGTCGTATGATCTGTCGTATGATATTCGGATCGTGTGTATGGGCCATAACTCGGAATAGAATGTAACAACCTGGAGGAAATTTGCCTTCTGTTGGCTTTCATAAAACATCCTCCATGTTCTTCTACATCCTGCACCCTTCTAGATTTTTTTTTTAATTACGTAACTTTTTTTATAAATATTAGTTTTGGAGGGTTAGATACCCTTCTTAGTTTTTTTATTGTGCCAAGATCTTTGATTATTACTCATAAAATGAAGGCATGGCACGTCCAATTTCAGGAGTCCAGACACTTTAAGCATCAGGGTTTATAAATACTGTCACTCGATGGGGTGCTTTAGTGCTTCTGTGTCTGAACTCCCAAAATTCATTAGAAGGGGGTGTGTAGCTGAACCCCCAAAACATGTTAGAAAAAGGAGTGTAAATCCCATGAAAGACATTTACTTTTGCATGTTGGCTTATGAGCAAACGCCAATATTAAAAGATTTAGCATGCTTATGTTTTTTGGTCTAGCATTATTATACTTTTTTTCTTCAGGTCTCCTAGATAAGGAGCACCCCTCGTTTTTGTTGAGAGCAGCCTCACCGGAGCTACTGAGCTCCACAGGAATTTAAACGGACTTTCTTCAGTCATGACTTATGGAAAGGTCGAATCCACAGCCTTCGACATACATATTCTCGGGTTTAAATGCTGTCTGTTTCCCCAACCGAGGAACATCCTGCCTCTCCATTTACACTGGTGACACCATCACTGGAACTGGAAGGGATCATAGAATCCAAAAACGGAGATGCCACCAGAACAGGAAATTAGGGGTAATACCTGCTACACATGAGCAGAATATCAGCCGGTTTCTGTTGAAAATACGGCCCGTGTGTAGCCGAGCCCGCCCAACAGAAACTGGCTGAACATCCATGCTGGAAATCAGATTGGCATTCGTTCAGCTTTGGCAGCCAATGGCTTCCAGCGCTGACCGGGGTGTTCAGAACACAATAGCTCAGTGAGGAGATTGCTGTACCAACATTAGATAGTACAGCAAGCTCATCAGTTTTTTTTTTTTTTTCATACAGCTAACTGGCTTGAGCGAAAAAAAAAAACACGGATAGTGTATACTAGGCTTAAAGGAACACTAAAGGTTCCCATTTTTTTTTTTTTAAAAACAACAAACATGTTATACTTATCTCCACTGTGCAGCTCGTTTTGCACACGGTGGCCCCGATCCTGGTCTTCTGGGGTCCCTCGGCGGCTGTTTCAGCTCCTCCCCACAAGGACTCCACACCATAATGCGAGCGAGCTCGCATGGTGTGGAGTTACTGCGGGCGCGCTCCCGTGATACAGCGGCGGCCATAGACTGTATCACTCGGCCCCGCCCCCGGCGTGCCGCGTCATTTGGATGTGATTGACAGCGCCAGCCAATGGCTGCACTGCTTTCAATCCATCCAGTGTAGCCAATCAACCGCCGGGCTCAGGAACTCGGATGATAACGGGAGCGAGCGTGGGACTTTCGAGGGGCCAGGTAAGTAAAACGGGGGCTGGGGGGGGCCGCATTGTCAAATGTTTTTTCACCTTAATGCATACGATGCATTAAGGTGAAAAAACATGTACCTTTACAACCCCTTTAATCGTTCAATGGGAAAATTGCTCTGGTGATGAGGTATTTAAATGCTGTATGTGACCCAAACGAGGAGCTTCTCTGCCTCTATTTACACTGATAACATCACTGGAACTGGAAGGGATCATAAAATCCATAAGAGGTCACTGGAACATGAAATAGGGGTAATGCCTGGTACACATGGGCCAATATCGGGCGGTTCAACAGGAACCGACTGACATTCAGCTCATGTGTACAGCAGCCTGCCCAACAGAAGCCGGCTGAACGTCTGGCTTCTGTTGAACGGGCATGCTAGAAAACAAGCATCCGATCAGCACTGGCAGCCAAAGGCCGAGAGTGCTGACCGGTGTGTTCTGGTGAAAGAGGGCAGTCACATTGTCGAAACACAATATCTCAGCAGGGAGATCTCTGTACTAACCAGTGTTAATTTCGGCGACTAAAACATTTTAGTCGACTAACTTAAAACCACTTTAGTTGACTAAAATAAGACTAAAACAATTGAGAAAACTAAAATACGACAAACTAAAATGGCATTTTAGTCAAAAGACTAAGACCAAAACTAAAATTGAAATTTGACGTCAAAATGAACACTGGTCTGTAGTGCACGTTCATACCTCAATAACAAATAACATATTCCATTTTTCACTCCAGCCGTATATAAGGAGTTTGGAAATTGTAGAGAAATGCTTAAATAATGCAGCATTACAATTTAACTATACCCATTCGATTTTAGATGACCAAAATGATTTTAGTCAACTAAAATGTGCAGGACATTTTAGTCGACTAAAATGTCCGAGATTTTGTCGACTAAATACGACTAAAACTAAAAAAAAATTTGCAGAAGACTAAAATGGGACTAAAACTAAAATCCCATTTTAGTCCTAAAACTAAATCGAAATTGGTTGCCAAAATTAACACTGGTACCAACATCAGATGGTTAGTACGGCAAACTCTTTTTTTTTCGTTTAACCTATTGTGTTGAATGTAAAAAAAAAAAAACAACCTGATAGTGTGTACTAGGCTTAATCTTCCAATGAGGAACGTGCTCTGGCGAGGAGTCTAATCAGGATTTTTTTCTCTTGGAGAAGTTCTCCAATTTTCTGATGTGTCAGTAAATATCACCCCCCCCCCCAAAAAAAACATGGTCAGTGGGAGTATTTACTGCTTTATCCAACTTGAGATTTTTGCCAAGACACACTTTTTAAGCCCTTTAAAGTCTTCCAGCATTTGCTGTAATTTCTTTAAAAATACATTTTATAGGCAAATAAAATATTTCAGTAATCTTATACAAAATGTTATATTTTGATAATTTATCCACCTTCCTTTAATACTCGACTTCCCTCCTTTCTGGTCCCCAGATGTTACATTCTGGAGATCACATTAAACCCAAAGCCATTTTTTATTTTTTTTCCCCCTTTCAACGTGAAGTTCATAAAAAGGACAAACTGATAAATAAAAATCATTGATGAACGAACTGATTGCAACTCCGATCCAATAAGAACATTTGAAGAGTAGTTCCCACCATTGCTGGACGACCGAACCCTCGCCGCCAGCTTTCTAGTACAGCATTGAAGGAGAACTTGGGTGGCATCACGTACAGGTTGTCATACCGTAAGTCCCCACTGTGCGTTTTATAGATGCAGGTGATAGAGCACAGCTCTAACAGACCACCCGGCGTTCATTAACCAAATTGTGTTCACACCTTCCAATCATAATATGACCAGTAATGTGACGACTCCGCCGGGCTTCATGTCGGCTCAGCAAGCAGGTTTACCTAATCAGGGACATCCCGATTTTCTAAATCAACAGTTTTTAGGCTGACAAAATACAAGTCTCGGCATGATTAAAAAGTCAATACCTGGGACCTGTAGTTCCTCCATAGTGGACAGCGCAGAACCAGACACCAATCAGATCATTGATTTCACAATAAGCTCTAGGATCATGACTGGTAACATGAAGGCATCCAAAGTGCCTCATCTGGGAGGGAAACAAAAAGGCTGGAAAAAAATATCAAAACACGGACACTGGTCAGTAGCAGATTAAGGTCAGCTGGATGTGTCTGCTGGAACCATAATGCATCGATCACCTTCCAATTAAACTGGTGACCGATAAGGCAAAAATATTCCCATTTGCAAAAAAAAAAAAAAAACACATTCACACGCTACAGCTACAGGGGTCTCCAAACCTTATAAACAAAGGGCCACTTTACTGTCCTTCAAACTTTAGAGGGGCCGGACTGTGGCCAGTGGGAGAAGAAAATGTCCTGGCCTCAGTGGGAGTAATAATGCCCCATCATTGGCATCCGTGGGAGTAATAATGCCCCATCATTGGTGTAGGCGAGAGGAACAGTGCCTCATCATTGGTGTCGGCGAGAGGAATAGTGTCCCCATCATTGTGTCAGCGGGAGGAATAGTGCCCCATCATTGTGTCAGCAGGAGGAATAGTGCCCCATCATTGTGTCAGCAGGAGGAATAGTGCCCCCATCATTGTGTCAGCAGGAGGAATAGTGCCCCATCATTGGTGTCAGCGGGAGGAATAGTGCCCCCATCATTGTGTCAGCGGGAGGAATAGTGCCCCCATCATTGTGTCAGCGGGAGGAATAGTGCCCCCATCATTGTGTCAGCGGGAGGAATAGTGCCCCATCATTGTGTCAGCGGGAGGAATAGTGCCCCATCATTGTGTCAGCGGGAGGAATAGTGCCCCCATCATTGTGTCAGCGGGAGGAATAGTGCCCCATCATTGTGTCAGTGGGAGGAATAGTGCCCCATCATTGTGTCAGTGGGAGGAATAGTGCCCCATCATTGTGTCAGTGGGAGGAACCATGTCCCACTGTTGCTGAAAGTGGGGAGGGGGGGATGCCCCAAGAGCTGGATCTAGTGGTAGATCTAGTGCCCCATCATTGGTGTCGGAGAGGGGAATAGTGGCCCATCATTGGTGTCGGAGAGGGGAATAGTGCCCCATCATTGGTGTCGGAGAGGGGAATAGTGCCCCATCATTGGTGTCGGTGGGAGGAATAGTGCCCCATCATTGGTGTCGGAGAGAGGAATAGTGGCCCATCATTGGTGTCGGAGAGGGGAATAGTGCCCCATCATTGGTGTCGGTGGGAGGAATAGTGCCCCATTAAAGAGCCACATCAGGTCCCCAGGCTACAGTTTGGAGACTACTGCTCTACAGCAATGAGCAATGTTAATTCCTATAGCAACCTAACTCCATCTCATTCACTACACAGCACTATTTATCATGAAGTAGACCAATTGAAATACATGCACTGAAGCGGACGGGTCCTGCGGACTCTCCACCAGGTACACAGTGCCTTAGTCTCCTGAAATGCACCCGGAGAGCTTTTACATCTCCACTCGGATGTCCCAGATAATCCCTAATAAATAAAATGCTGCAACATCTGTGCCCTGCACACATATCCAGATTGGGAGTGCACTTACATAACAGAAAATCTATTAATGCGGGGGGGGGAACATGCAGCCCTTTCTCAGCGCTGCCCCATATTAATTGGTGAGGGATGTGGAAACCTACCATGCTGAGAAATGAGCTGCTCACAGGGAGGTGAAGACAGGTGAGGGCTGGCTCCATCTGCCTTCTTCTCTGTGGTCTTGTGTTCCACGTTGCCTTCTACTTTAAGCGCTGGGGAACTGCAGGGTGGGCTGGATAGAGGCTCCCACTTTAACTCATTCTTGGCATTCCCACCGCTGGGTTCCAGAGTCTCCTCTAGCTTTGTCAGATGCCTCCCTAGGTCCAGCAGCTCCTGATTGGTTAAAGAAGATCCATCTTTATCATTCATGTCCCCCTTTGTAGGCGAGGTACAGCGGCCCATTATCTCATGCCTTGCGTTAAAGTCAAAGCCCACAGTTTGCTCCTCAGCGACTGTCATTGACCTCTTCATTGAATGGCTTGGCTTCTTCTGCAGACTGGTTGGTGTGCAGTTCAGACCACCAGGTGGTGACACTAGGGTTAGGTTTTCTTTTGTCCCTTGAGCCTCAGGGTATTTATCAGCAATATTGACAGGAGGCGGGACAGCCAAATGGGAGCACTCTGACATTGCACGCCTTATCGCCTTCCTCTGATACGATGTTCTATCAAGTAGAAGAAAATCATCAAGGCCATCAAGCCTGTCGTCAGCATCTTCATCTAGGTTGCGGACACGGTTGGCAGGGTCAGGTTTGGCGTCCTCATGGGCTAGTTCCACTAGGGTGGTTGGAGGCTGGGATTTGGTATCTGCCATCTGGAAAAAAGCACTCGGAACGTGGTTCTTCGCCATGCCCTCAGAGAAGGCATTCTTAGAGATATTATCAGATAGTAAAGGGTTAATATTGTCATGCCACATACTCGTGTTGTGGTTTGAAAAGGACTTCTGGTCGTTGTCGTTTGTGGCCAGGCTGATTAGAGTCTCTTCGTCAAAGTTTGTCTTCTGCGCCGCTTTCTCTCGATCGGTAATTGCTTTGATTTGACCAAACCCATCAGACTGTCCAGCGTAAGCCAGGGGCACCTCGGTAGGTTTGGAGCTCGAATAAGGTTCTGCGAGGAAAGAAACCCCTCCGAACTGATCGGCACCAGCTAGGATCTGGCTTCCCTTGCTCTGCCATTCACAATCCATCTTTTCTTTGGGTCCGAGTTGCACGCTTTTGTCTAGTTTCGTCTCGAAGAAGCACAGCTTGTCCTCGTCGGTGAAGCCAACGTTTTTGCTGAGCCCGTCTTTAATTTGTCCGCCAGCATTCACATTCAGCCCGATTTCGTTCAGTTTGCCCTCTGTCCTCTGCCATTCAAACTCCGCTTTGGCAAAGTCTCTGGGGGACTCGGAGGCTGGAAAGCAGTCCGGGTTCCTGGCATTGCAAAGAGGGCTGTATTCAGAGTGTGCAGGGGGCTGCTGGTTGGAGAACGACATTGTTCCTGCTTAGCTTGCCCTGGTTTCTGCAAAGACTAACAGAGCAGAGAATGAGCCTGCCTCGCTGCGTGACATCACATCTGCTCCTGTGCGTTCATGGAAAATATCAAATCCCCACCTCCGAGTCCCTCCCCCCCCCCCACCACAGTCTGTCAAGCACACGCTGCTCTACACGATACTGTTCATGGCCAGCAAACCAGGGATATTGAACATGGAACGAGTGAACAAAAGCATCTCCATCACAACAACATCTCATACCGCTGAACTCCAAGATATAAAACGATACACACTTCATATCCATTAAACGCTGTCCAATGACTGGACACGCAAGGTGAGATAGGAGAGGAGTATGGTTTCCCCCTTTCAAATTCTAATAAGTCACCCTAGAGGAAAAAAAAAAATGCACAGTGGCTGCTTTTTCTTTGGTTTGCAATGGACACGGCTCCATCCTGGATGAGGGTTCATTTTGAGAAAAGCTTCCTTTAAAATTAAAAGGAAAAATACAGCAATGGACCATCACTCAATCCCCACGAAAAAATAAATAAAAAATTACCACCCATAAGACGGTGCCCTACATGCCATAAGAGCACCAGGCGACATCCCAATAAGTAAAGTAGTGCCTAAGACTATGAGAATATTTAAAATAGATGTAAACACTAACTAAAAGACGGGGGAAAGGAAGATGGCCGCTCCAGATGGGAACCTTGGAAGTGATCCACCCACAGACAATGCAATCAGCAGGGCAGGAATAACAAAGATGTATTTCTGGACAGCCGCACTCTTGAACAATAGTTACCTTTATCAAAATAAAGGACAGCACTACAAGTCACAGCAAACAAAAACCTCGGACAGCTGACGCGTTTCACACTATATCTAGTGTTTAGTCATAGCTATAGTGTGAAACGCGTCAGTTGTCCGAGGTTTTTGTTTGCTGTGACTTGTAGTGCTGTCCTTATTTTAATAAAGGTTACCATTTTTCAAGAGTGCGGCTGTCCAGAAATACATCTTTGTTATTACTGCCCTACTAACTAAAAGACATCAGATTAGCTAAAGCGCTGTGGTTCAATTTCTCCTCTTTTTACATAAAATATACGGTTGTCCCCTTTTTTCCCTCCCATCTTTTGTTACGTCTCCGTGCTGCAGAATTCCACATACACCTCTTCACAACCATCAGCTGTCTCCATGTACTCCAGTCATGGCTGCATTGCATTACTCCAGGTGGGTCTCCTGAAGGTGACACCATGCAATGTGGGCTGGCACGGCTGCCAGTACTTGCCTCCAATGGAGAGCACTTGGAGAAAAAGTAGAGAACGTTGTCACCCAAGGAAGTGCCCGAACAGGGATCTTTGTGGTGGGGTCAGCAGATTATTTTATTTTTCTCTTATGCCTTGTACACACGATCGGATTTTCCATCGGGATAAACTCAGACGGATTTTTCCGACGGAATTCCATTCAAGTTAGTCTTGCATACACACCGCCACACCAAATTCCGACCGTCAAGTTACGCGGTGACGTACAACACTACGACGAGCCGAGAAAAATGAAGTTCAATGCTTTCGAGCATGCGTCAACTTGATTGGTTTTTACAGACGAACGGAATGTCCGAAAACACGTTCTCCTTTCTAACTGTCTGAATTTCATACAGAAAAAGTCCGATGGGGCACACACACACACGCTCGGAATATCTGATGAAAAAGATCCGTCAGACTTTCTTCATCGGAAATTCCGACCGTGTGTACAAGGCATTAGAAGAATTCCAATTTTTTTTTTCGATTTTAGAGCCCAACTGAAATTAAATTGATTTATAACGGAGCCCTGGGATTTTTGTTAAAATATCCACGCAATGGGGCTCTACTCGGTGCTGCAAACGTTAAAAGGCTCATTAACTAGGAATTCCAGGTATGGATATTTTATACACAGAGCTGCATTGGTCCAGCTTGGACCAATAGGACCATGTATTACTGATACCCCTGCAAGCCACTGAAGTAAACACTGCTACTCCAGTGATCTCCACTTGCTTCCGGGGTCCCGTGCCGAGCAGCTGCCCTGCTGCATTCTGCACACAGGTGGTCAGCTGCTTGGCACAGGCACCATTCAGAGAATGATTTGCATTCTCTGAATCAATAAAGCATTCTCTGATTGGACGAGGTGGAGAGCACGACATACTGTCTCACCTCGTTCAGAGAGCACTTTGCATTCATTCAGAAATGGCAAAGCATTCTCTGAATGGCATGTGTGCCGAGCAGCCAGCCTCCTGTGTTCAGAATGCACCCGGGCAGCCACTAAGCATGGGACCCCGGGAAGCAGGTAGAGACCACTGGAGTATCGGTGCCTACTACAGATTTCCACTTTTTTGGCATTACCGCATCGCATCTCCACGTTGTCCAAACAGAAAACTCATTCATTCATTCAGAGATTGCAAAGCATTCTCTGAACGGCACCTCCTGCATTCAGAATGCAGCAGGCCACATTTGACACAGGACCTAGAAGTGGAGATCACTGGAGTAGCGGTGTCTACTTCAGTGATTTTCAGCTTCCAGGGGCCACGTCCAGGTATGGTACCGTATATACTCGAGTATAAGCCGAGTTTTTCCAGCACTTTTGTTTGTGCTGAAAATGCCCCCCTCGGCTTATACTCGAGTGTGTCCATCTTCACGTTTGTGCGCCTGATCCTGGCCAGCCGCAGGTCCCCTGGACCCCAAACTTGGTACACATGTAGCCCCACTCTTCCTCTACAAGTGTGCAAAGTTTGTTGTCCAAGGGACCTACGGCTGGGGAGCGTCAATTTTTCAAAGTCGGGCACCCCTTCCATAGACTCCCATGTTAAACGTCAGTTTAGTCACAGCGCCGGAAATCAGGTAGGGAGATTGGGCACAGTGACACCCATATGGGCACAGTGACACCCATATGGGCACAGTGACACCCATATGGGCACAGTGACACCCATATGGGCACAGTGACACCCATATGGGCACAGTGACAGTGAGGCATTGGCACAGCGAGGCATGCAGATGGACACCCTAGGCTTATACTCGAGTCAATACGTTTTCCCAGTTTTTTTGTGGTAAAATTAGGTGCCTCAGCTTATATTCGGGTCGGCTTATACTCGAGTATATACGGTATCTGCAAAGTCACATTGGTCCTAGATGGACCAATGTAACCATGTATAAAATAGCCATACGTGTATCATAAAACAAAACAGAGGGCGCACCATTATCCATCATGTCTTATAATGAAAAGTGGTAAGTAATATACTCACAAACCAACAGGTGCATCAAAGCTTGTCATAATACAACAGGATCTTCAAAACTTCAATACATCACCTCATAACTCATAATTCAAAATAGTAACCACAACATACAAGGCCATTCACAACATCGCCCCCATCTACATCACCAACCTCATCTGCAGATATCGACCAAATCGTCCCCTCCGCTCTTCCCAGGACCTCCTGTTCTCTAGCTCCCTTGTTACCTCCTCCCATGCTCGCCTTCAGGACTTCTCCAGAGCCTCTCCCATCCTCTGGAACTCTCTGCCCCAGTATGTCCAATCAGCCGCTACCCTGTCCACCTTTAGGAGATCCCTGAAAACTCATTTATTCAGGGAAGCCTACCCCACACCCAGCTAAGAACGTTCCTCGAGCCTCCCCCATCAAATCATTCTCTGCAGCCATTACCTTTTGTACCACCACCCCTCCCTTTAGAATGTAAGCTCTACGAGCCGGGCCCTCCTGTACCTTCTGTATTGAACTGTAATTGTGCTGTCCCCCCTTTACATTGTAAAGCGCTGCGTAAACTGTTGGCGCTATATAAATCGTGTATAATAACAGGACATTAAAAATGAATGAATTTCGAGGGACTTTTCCCTCTTCCTCAGAGTCCAAAAGTGAGGAGAGGCAAGTCCCTCGAAATGCATGGAAGAGGTAAGTCACTCAAAACTTGTTAGCCTGTTTAGAGGACTGAGGAAGAGGGAAGTCCCTTGAAACCCATTAGCCTGTTGGGGGGCTCTGGGGAAGAGAGAAGTCCCTCGAAATACATATTGGATATTTATTGCTCCGTTATGAGATGTGATGAATCAAAATCTTGAAGATCAGGTTGTAATTAGAACAAGCTTTGATGCACCTGTTGGTTTGTGAGTATATTACTTTTAAAAGCCAGGATGGGAAAATAGGCAATGGTTACCTTTAGGGTCTACTCTCAAGCACAGGAGGCTGTGTACCTGTTGATCGGTTTGGAGACCTATACCTGGAACCCCAGCGAAAATTCAGAAAATCACTTAAAAAGTAATACTAAAGTCTTATTTTGAAACACAAAGAAAAGGAAACGGGTTATTTTCAATTGCTCTGTGTAATAGTTTTGCACAGAGCAGCCCAGATCCTCCTCTTCTCGGGTCCCTCTTCGGCGCTCCTGGCCCCTTCCTCCTATAGAGTGCCCCCCACAGCAAGCAGCTTGCTATGGGAGCACCCGAGCTGAGCCACAGCTCCCTGTGTCCAGACATTGAGCCGCGTCCCAGCCCTGCCCCCTTTCTCACCTCATTGGCTGACTGACATTGACAGCAGTGGGAGCCAATGGCGCTCTGCTGTAGTCTCAGCCAATGAAGAGGGAGAATCCCGGGCAGCCAAGTCTCTGCTTCAACACTGCTGGACAGAGAGGGACCTCAGGTATTAGGGGGGCTGCTGCACACTGAAGTTTTTTTTTTCTTATCTTACTGCAAAGAATGCATTAAGATAAAAAACCTTCTGACTTTACAACCCCTTTAAAGCGCATGTGAAAATTTAGTGACCGCTTTTGTTACCCAATCATTGACCGACCACTTAAACACTACAGCTGTGCCAATATCAATCCCACCTCAGGCTCCATGCGACAGAAGGCAGCAGAGGGGGTGTGTCTGAAAACTGCAGCACTGGGCAGGAGGACCCTCATTTCAAAGTTACAGTTTATACCGGAGTGCACATTTAAAGCCCGACGTCCCCCCTCCTGGATATGAAGCGAGAAAGGGACGTGCGAGTCACAGAAGCGATTGAACACAAATCACACATCTTGGCAGATCACGCGTGTATTTAGTAGCGTTATGCCTGGAGGTCTGTAGTTTAAAATAAATCTACATACATCTGTTAGAATGATTTCATAGATGCCGTGTTTGTAACGTCTGCCGGAGACTGAGCCGGAAACCATGCAAGATCTGTGTATCTATATCTGACAGTTGTGCCATGTAAACCGCAAGTATTGACATCAACCACATAAACCACAGTATTACAACTCCTACATTATTATACACGATTTATAGAGCGCCAACAGTTTACGCAGCGCTTTACAATGTATAGGGGGGGGGGGACAACACAATTATAGTACAGTTCAATGCAAAAGGTACAGGAGGGCCTGGCTCGTAGAGCTTACAATCTAAAAAGGGAGGTGGTACAAAAAGGTAATAGAAAAACGATAACGAAAAAAAAAAAAAAAACAATCCCCCCCCCAGATTTCACACAGACATCACACATGTGCCTACAGATCATCAGAGCTCAAGTCAGACAAAATCTGGACCCTTCTATACTGCGACTGTCACAGGACAGAATCAACCCGGGAGAAGCTTCATCATCTCTGAATCTCTTCTTTAAAGTCTATGCATAGACCAAAGTTTTCTGTAATTTTGGAAGCACTGTCCATTTTTTTTAATGTTTGTGTATGGACTGGGTATGCGAGGAGGAAAGTGCCAAAAGCAGAACGTATGAAGTCCAGATTCAGACTAGGTCATAGAAAGTAAAAAATTTCCGGCATCTGCTGTACGTTCCTCTCCCACGTTGTGGTAAAGCACTTCTCCAAGCTCCTCTCCCATGCAGCGACATGTCACGCTCCTCGCCTGTGTAGTTCCATATCACCCTCTGCCATGCAGGTATACATTACTTTTCTCTAACCTCTTCTCCCATGCAGTGGTGTAGCACTCTCCCCTTAGCTCCTCTCCTATGCAAAGGTATGTCACGCTCCTCCACTCCTATGCAGTGGTACATTACTTTCCACTAAGCTCTTCTCCCAGTTCCTCTTTCAAGCAGTGGTATCTCTTTCTTTCTTCCTCCAAGTTCCTCTCCTATGCAGGTCACTCTCCTCCAAGCTCTTCTTCCATGCAGTTGTACATCACTCTCCTACCATGTGTAGTTGCATATCACTCTCCTCTGTCATGCAGGCAGGTGTGTCGGAACAGGACAGGCAAACCAAGCAGCTGCTTGGGGCCCCGAGCTGTCTCCTGGGTCCCCAACAGAAAGAGGAGCCAGGGGACTCGAGGAGGAGGCAAAACATTCTCTCCCCCCCCCCCCCCCGCATATCCACTGTAATATTAATATCGTGCGATATCGGCGCCCCCCTCCCGCGAACGGTGTCAATGTCCCACGATAGCCACCCCCCGCTCTATGCCAATGTCCCGCAGTGGCATTCCCCCCGCTTCTCAACTTTAAAATTTGTTGTCCATTGTGCTTGAGGCCAAATTCCTTCAAACGGCATGCAGGTATACATTACTTTTCTCCAAGCTCTTCTCCCATACAGTGGTACAGTATCTCACAAAAGTAAGTACACCCCTCCCTCACATTTGTGTAAATATTTTCTTCTAACTTTTCATGTGACAACACTGAAGAAATGACATTTTGCTACAATGTAAAGTAGTGAGTGTACAGCTTGTATAACGGTGTCAATTTGCTGTCCCCTCAAAATAACTCACACAGCCATTATTGTCTAAACCGCTGGCAACAAAAGTGAGTACACCCCTAAGTGAAAATGTCCAAATTGGGCCCAAAGTAGAGCTGCACGATTCTGGCTAAAATGAGAATCACAATCTTTTTGCTTAGAAGAGAGATCATGATTCTCTAGGCGCAACACCATCTTTCACATTAATACAAAAAAAATAAAAAAAATTGGGCTATCTTTACTGGTTTCGTTTTTTTTTTAATTATTATTATTCATTGAAGTGTATTTTTTCCCCAAAAATTGCATTTGAAAGACCGCTGGGCAGATACAGTGTGACATAAAATATCGCAGCAATTGCCCTTTTATTCCCTAGGGTCGCTGCTTTATTTATTTATATATATATATATATATATATATATATATATATATATATATATAAAAAATATGTTTGGGGGTTCCAAGTAATTTTCTAGCAAAAAATATTGATTTTAACGTAAGAAACAAGTGTCAGAAAAAGATTTGGACTTTAAGTGGTTAAACTTCCTGCATTTACACACAGAAGTTTGATCTAAGAAGTTAGTTACAATGTTTCATGTTAAAAACTTGGCAGACTGCCCAGATTTTTTCTTTACACACAGAAGTTTATCACTGTGATCTAAGAAGGAAGCATTAGTTACGTTTCCTGTTAAAAACTTGGCAGACTGC
The DNA here is from genome assembly GCA_029206835.1 of Rana muscosa. NCBI lineage: Eukaryota > Metazoa > Chordata > Amphibia > Anura > Ranidae > Rana > Rana muscosa. The sequence continues at coordinate 217,626,102 of JARGYO010005626.1, read as the reverse complement.
CCAGATTTTTTTCTTTTGACAGCTGAGTGAGCAGATAAGTCTCTCCACTTGTTATATGAAAGAATCTGCAAACTCTGCATTGGAGATCGTCAGGGGGGGTTGAATCGAGATCACGATTTTTTAACGATTAATTGTGCAGCTCTAGCCCAAAGTGTCAATATTTTGTGTGGCCGCCATTTTCCAGCACCGCCTTATCCCTCTTGGGCATGGAGGTCACCAGAGCTTCACAGGTTGCCACTGGAGTCCTCTTCCCCTCCTCCATGACGACATCACGGAGCTGGTGGATGTTAGAGACCTTGCGCTCCTCCACCTTCCGTTTGAAGATGTCCCACAGATGATCAATAGGGTTTAGGTCTGTAGACATGCTTGGCCAGTCCATCACCTTTACCCTCAGCTTCTTTAGCAAGGCAGTGGTGGTCTTGGAGGTGCGTTTGGGGTCGTTATGTTGGAATACTACCCTGTGGCCCAGTCTCTGAAGGGAGGGGATCATGCTCTGCTTCAGTATGTCACAGTACATGTCGGCATTCATGGTTCCCTCAATGTATATCACCGCAGGCAATGAGCAAAAAAAAAAAATCTATGCCACAGCAAATGGAAGAATCTGGGTGCACCAACCAGCAAAAAGTGCCTTGGAAGACCACTGCCAAAAGCAGCAACATGCATACAAGTGTGATCCGTCCTCTTCCGCTATATTACATGTGTATATTATATATTATCATGGAGGAAAGTCTGCAGACTCCACCGTAGCTCTGTGGCCCTCTAGCAAATATCCCACGAGTCAACAAAACACCCTAAGAGCCCTCTAAATTACTAACACCTTGCACCCAGCAGTTTAGGAATTCCCACTGTAAGCCTATTCAACATTCAGCTGGTGTGTGCCATCTTACTACAAAGACAGGCTAATTAACCCAATATATGCTTTCATGGCATTTAAATGCATACCACTACTAAAGCCGGCCATGGACAATACAATTTGCTTCCCTGAAACTCAAGAAAAATCACCCGATTACCCCAACACCACAGCCAGTGTAGTCGGGGAAATCCCTCCCACAGAGCTATTGTGTTCTCCCAGCAGGAGGAGCTGTCCCTGCAGGGAGAACACAGTGATTATTGCTAGTAGCTATAAATCACATGAAAAATCCGACAAGCTGGCTGTATGCAAGTTGATCGATCGATCAACTTGGGTACAATCTGCCTACCCATGCATGGTTTGACTCCACCAGTCCCTGCTGAACCGGCCGACTAATGCTCGCTTAAAAGGAGTAAAAAGTATTTTTCATATACAGGTCCAGATTATTACAGTATATACTTGAGTATAAGCCGAGGCACCTAATTTTACCACAAAAAAACTGGGAAAAACGTATTGACTCGAGTATAAGCCTAGGGTGTCCATCTGCATGCCTTACTGTGCCCATGCCTCACTGTCACTGTGCCCAATCTCCCTACCTGATCTCCCGTGCTGTGTGACTAGACTGACGTTTAACATGTGAGTCTATGGAAGAGTGGGGCTACATGTGTGCCAAGTTTGGGGTCCAGGGGACCTAGGGCCGGCACCGGGTCCCCAAAATCAGAGAAATGTCAGTTTAACAAGGGAGTCTATGGAAGGGGTGCCCGGATTTGAAAAGTCTGTGCTCCCCGGCCGTAGGTCCCCTGGACAACAAACTTTGCACACTTGTAGATGAAGTGGGGCTATATGTGTGCCATGTTTGGGGTCAAGGGGACCTACGGCCGGCCGGGATCAGGCGCACAAAGGTGAAGATGGACACAGACTCGAGTATAAGCCGAGGGGGTTATTTTCAGCACAAAAAAAAAAAAAATGTGCTGAAAAACTCGGCTTATACTCAAGTATATATGGTAATTCCACTAAACCCAACCACTAAAATCTCATGAGCTTTACCATGTTAAAGTCAAAATTTCAAAAGTTAGGTTTCAATTATTTTTATTTTTTTAAACTGCAAATTTATTAGACTACCTTGTGATTTGGTCATGAAAGGTTCTAGGATGGGTACGTTTTGTTATGTGGTGACCAACATATAAACTGTGCTCTCGTGTCACCCTATAAACAGGGCCGCTATCCCCAGTGGAGGCAATCTTTCATAAAATAGCTTAAAAGAACTGTAGTTCTACTTGGAGCACAGCGGTTTAAATTCACCCGATTGCATCGTCTATAAGGGAATTGTTTATGCGGGAGATGAATGTCCCTCGCACAGCAGTAAATAATGTCCAAGCATAACCATCCTGCCATCTCATCTACAAACACACGTCTCGTGTGGCCCCCGGGCTGAGAACAGACCTACTTAGCAAAGGCCCCTGGAAGTGACAGACTGCCATCACACTGCCTGACCATTGGCCAACTAGAGCTATTTATGGAATGTGTAACATCGGATTAACGTGACTTTATCTGGGCACAGTTGGAGAAAAGCCAGTACGGAATCTATGAAGGGACTGGGGGCCACAGGCTGCGACCAACACATCTTCTGTATAAAGCTGTGCCGTTTCCTGTGCCATCCATAGGCGACATTTTAAACATTTCTACAGGTTGCATGTTTTGAGTTAGAGGAGGGTCTAGGGCTAGAATTATTGTTCTCGCTTTAATGATCGCGGCAATACCTCACATGTGTGGTTTGAACAGTTTTCATATGTGGGCGGGACTTACCTGAGCGTTTTCTGCGCGTGAGCTCGGCGGGACCCGGCATCCAGGCAGTAAGGGGAGTGGACGCGATCGTCTTTGCCGCTACCGATAGCTCCGGTAGGCGGCTGAGATGACCAGAGCGCGGCGGGAGGGGGGGCCCTCTCCCGCCACCGATAAAAGTGACCTTGTGGCGAACCAGCCGCAGAGACCACTTTTATCCAAAAGAGAAATGCACACAGTTTCTTCAAATACCGGGGATATGGCAGCTAGCTGCTGCCATAACGATATTTAGCATCAAAAGTACCAACATACGGGTATGGCGATTTGCGTGAAGTGGTTAAGTAGGATTTCCAGGTATGGATATTTTATACAGAGCTGTATTGTTCTAGCTTGGACCAATAGGACTATGTATATATATCATACCTGGCCAATGCCCTGGAAGCTGGAAACCACTGAAGTAGATATCGCTACTATAGTGATCGCCACTTGCTTCCGGGTTCTGCACAGAGCACCTGGCCTGCTGCATTGTGAACACAGGAAGTCAGCCGCTCAGCACAGGGCCATTCATAGAATTCTCTGCATTTTCTGAATGAATGCAATGGGTTCTCTGATTGGAGGAGGTGGTGATTAGGATATCAGAAAATGCAAAGTATTCTCTGAATTGGCGCCCACGTTGAGCAGCTGACTTCCTGTGTTCACAATGCAACAGGGCAGCAACCGGGAAGTAACTGGAAATGACTGTAGTAGTGGTGTAGTATAGGGATCGCCCGATAGATTTTTCGGTACTGACACGATACGGATATTTCGGCCACCTCTCCTGCCAATTGCCGATATTTTTTACATTTAAAAAATTTTTTTTACACTGTCTTTTTACTTTTTTTAACAATGTTATTACTGTCATAAGGAATGTAAACATCCCTTGTGACAGTAATAGGTGGCGACAGGTACTCTTTATGGAGAGATCGGGGGTCAAGACCACAAACCCCTCCTCTGCACTTCAAAGTATTCAAAATGTCAAGATATGCGTTTTTGAATACTTTATTTTTAAAAACTGGCGCCTTTAAAATACCAGTAATCCGGGAAGTGATGTCATGACATCGGCTTTGTTCGGGTCTTCGGCCAGCTAGCGGACATGCCGGCTGGTTGCTTGGGCTTCCCTGAGGAACGCGAGAACCCAGGCGACACGTCCCCTCCCGCTGCTTGTAATAACAGCCGAGCGGCTTCTGAGCCGCATCGGTTATTACAATATAGCCGATCGTCTGTTCTATAGAATAATAACGGGGTGCATGCATCACCCCGGTAAAACCCCTTGAAGCAATAATCAGTAAATTTTTTGAAAAAACGTAAAAAAAAAAAAAAAAGTGAATATCGGCCACACTGATAATCGGTCGATCCCAAGTGTAGTAGCGGTGTCTACTTCAGTGATTTCAAGCCTCCAGTGGCATCAGCCAGGTCTGGTATATACATAGTTACATTGATCCAAGCTGGACCTATCTATAGCTATATCCATACCTGAAAGTTCTGCGTGGTCCAGTTCACACCAGAACACGGTGTGGGAAGCACACATTACGTGCGAGTTTACCACTCCGCATTCAAAATGCACTGCACTTGCGATCTACAGGGAGGTCAGTGCAAATCCAAATTGTAACACAAACAAGGGTCACAAATGCAGCGAGTTTGCCTGCACCAGATCGCATGGTACAGAAGCACCAGCAATCCAGTTGCTCCGTGTTTTGTAAGAAGTGCATGCAAATGGAATGAGCTGTAATACATACTGTAATCTACCCTCCAGCAAGCTTCCAGTGCTCTCTTCTCCCTGACACTCCAGGATACATTCTAAAGCACAATGCAGGACTGTTGGTCCTGAATGGAATGAGAAGACAGAGTGCCGAAGAACCTTATGCCACGGTCGTGTGTATGCTCCATTTCATTTTTTGCGACGAAAAAACTGCCCGAAAAAAAAATTAGAACCTGCTCTATTTTTTCTCATCGTTCTTTTTCACGTCGTGAAAACCGGTCGTGTGCATGCTTTTACGAGGGGGGGGGGGGGGAACGCGCATGCTCAGAATCAAGTATGAGACGGGAGCATTCGTCACGCTGTAACGGACTGAAGAGCACAAGGCTGAAAAGCGCGAATCGTCTCTCCCCAAACTTGACTAACACGAGGATCAGCAAATGTAGCCCAAAGGGTGGCGCCATCCGAATGGAATTTCCCCTTTATAGTGCCATCGTACGTGTTGTACGTCACCGCGCTTTGCGCAAGCTTTTTTTCCCCATGAACATGCGTATGCAAGGCAGGCTTGAGAGGAATCACGACGAGAAAAAAGTTTTTTTTTTTTGCATGACATGAATAACGGTCGTGTGTACGCGGCATTAGAGAAGTGTTCAGGGAACCAAATGCAGTGCTATGAGTAAGCATCAAGTTATGATGTGAAACGCGTCAGCCCCTGTCTGTTTTTGGTTTGCCTTTGGAATTTAAGGACTCATTTTTTGGATTTGACCTTTTGAAAATTCTGTAATAAACCGTTTTACCGAGTGCGGCAGTCCAGGACCTCTTCCTTTTTCTACGGACCAGCGCATAGCCATCACCTGTTAGTGTAACAGGGCGGGAGCAATCATTGGAGTTCAGTAGCTTGGAGTGGTACATCTCTTTGATCGTCACTGCGAAAGTGATGTGCAAGACTCAGACGGTTGATCTGTGTTTTTAATGCTTACTTACAAAACATGAAGGCCACTTAAGTCAGTTCACATTACTATTGCCATGGTGTGGCATGTCCCATTTGACAGGCGGTGCCATTTGTAAACATGCCCATAGAAGTCAATCAGACCGTGCTGCAAAAGCATGCCAAAATGGTTGGCGTGCAATTTGTGGCAAGGTATTTCAAAGAAAACATCACTCTGTTGGGATTGGGGTGGGCGAGGGCATTCAGAAGGTGACAGTACGACCTCCAAAACACCGCTGAGTCGTGATCAGTCACAGACTGCAATACAGTAGAATTAGCAGCAAGTCTGTGAAAGGGGTCCAAAAGGTAGGTATTACAGCTGAATTCTCTAGCCCTAGCAGAACCCACCTTTCCACCAAGGATGCCGCCATTCTTAGCCCCTGCTCGATCTGTAGCTACCATGGTGCTGCACGTGATCAGTTGTGACATTTGATGGTTTGATAGCTCGGCTGAGAGCCCAAGCAACTGAAAAGTTCATGGCACGACTTGAATTTTTGGGAAATGGTTACATTCATGGATTCGGCTTAAACCCTTGCAATTTGAGAGGGGGGGGGGGGTACTTTTTTTTTTTTACCACATTCAGCTTTAGGTGCTCCTTATATGAACCCTATACCTCTGTACTAACATACTGCCCTTCAGCACTGTATAAATAAAGGCCGGTACCCTGAATGCAAAGCTAAAATAGGACAAACTTGTATCAGTCCCCAATAACCACTTCCATTTTTTGCTTTCTCTAACACACTAGGTTTCCTTATCTGCAAACATTCAAGCATTTCTGAACGACCACATAAAATTTCCAAACAAAATGTTTATAGGTGGCATCCCGAGTCAGGTCTGTCTCCATTCTACCACATACATTGCCAAACAGAAAGGTCAAGGCCATCCACGGTCAGCTCAATACAGATTGAAACATGTGATGCATCCAAGTTGCTTCTCTTCCCAACAATGACCTTTTGTCTATGAAATCCCCACCATTTGTATCTTTGAACCCAACGCACGCCATGCTGTTCTCCTCAGACCCTTCTATTAAAGCTGCCTATCCTGGGAATACAGATTCACTCCAGCAGTGCGAGGGGTTAACCAGCAGAGCTGGCAGAATGGCGGAGAATGATTGGGATAGGATGCTATTTATAATCTGCTATTTTTTCCCCTCATTTAACGCCGTCGTTCCATTTGCTATATCTCACACACACACACAGTGTCATCTTATTTGGAAACTCTTGCTGGTTTCCAAGGCAACCCCCCAAAAATCTGGGTAATGAGAGGGACTGGTGGCAGTACGATAAATTCTACTTTCCGATCATTAGTGATGGCACAGACCACTTCAGTGCAAGGTCTTCGGGGACTGAAGAGAAGGCATGAGAATGGTATCCATACATACAGAACAATGGCGGTGAATGCGACGGTACATGGCCAATAAAAAGGGAAATAAATCATCCAACAACCACGCATCGGCCAGAAGTGTCACAGCTACATCTCAGGCTTTTGAGCTGCACAGCAGGTGCATAAAGACCCATCAAACCATTAACAGCCAGGCTTTATACCTCCCCAAGTGAGTGCAAACCATCACCAGCCAGGCTTTATACCCCCCGGGAAGTGCAAACTACTACCGGCCAGGCTTAATACCCCCCCTTGGGGAGTGCAAACCATTACCGCCCAGGCTTAATACCCCTCCTTGGGGAGTGCAAACCATTACCGGCCAGGCTTAATACCCCCAGAGAAGTGAAAACTACTACTGGCCAGGCTTTACACACCCTCAGGGAGTGCAAACTTACCGACTAGGCTTTATACCCCCCAGGAAGTGGAAACCACTACCGGCCAGGCTTTATACCCCCCGGGAAGTGCAAACCACTACCGGCCAGGCTTTATACCCCCCCCCCCTCCCAGAAGTGCAAACCATCACCAGCCAGGCTTTATACCCCCCGGGAAGTGCAAACTACTACCGGCCAGGCTTAATACCCCCCCTTGGGGAGTGCAAACCATTACCGGGCAGGCTTAATACCCCCCCCTTGGGGAGTGCAAACCATTACCGGCCAGGCTTAATACCCCCAGAGAAGTGAAAACTACTACTGGCCAGGAAAACAAAAATGGTGAGGACAGCCGCACTCCAATCCAACGTATGTTTATTGAAGCTATGAGTAAACACTGAACAAGTGTAAAACGCGTCAGCTGTCCTGGTTTATGCTGGTTTTTGGAGTACCTGTCTTTCTTCAATAAACATACGTTGGATTGGAGTACGGCTGTCCTCACCATTTTTGTTTTCATTGCTATGTGCATTGCCGGCACCCTTGGCCTATGAGAGAGAAACATCTTTCCAAAAAACTTAATCTGCCTGGAGTGGCAATTTTTGGTCTTCTTACTACCGGCCAGGCTTAATACCCCTTGGGGAGTGCAAACCATTACCAGCTAGGCTTTATACCCCCGGATTGCAAACCACTACCGACCAGGCTTTATACTCCCCCGGGAAGTGCAAACCATCAACAGCCAGGCTTTATACTCCCCTGGGGATTGCAAACCATCAACAGCCAGGCTTTATACTGACGGGGAGTGCAAACCAACAGCCAGGCTTTATTAGCCCCCCCCCCCCCCACTCCCGGGGATTGCAAACCATCAGCCAGGTTTTATACACCCCCGGGAAGTGCAAACCATTACCAGCCAGGCTTTATACTGACGGGGAGGGCAAACCAATACCGGCCAGGCTTTATACCCCTCAGGGAGTGCAAAGAGCTGCAGATAAAAGGTGCAACTTATGTTGGAGAATTTGTTTCATCTGTGTATCACATGAGGCCAGTCACACGGGAATATGTAAGGGTTTGCAATTACTTTTGATTTACTGAGCAAATTTAAAAGGACAAACTCATAATTCAACAAAGCCATTGCCACTGGCAAGGCAGTTCACCTAGAACATCTTCCTACTTGGAAGTGACTCCAAGCACATAGAGCACCAATCAAAATGGAGAGGCGCCAGCTTTAAATTGCTGTAATATGATCAAACGTAAAACAGCCAAAGTTTTTTTTAGGGGCACGCTCCCTCTTCATCAGAACTTAAAACTGAGGAGGGCTTAGCTAGACTCAAACAGGCAGCCAAATAGATTTTGAATCTTGTAAGCTTTCCTCCTGGGATAAGAATGTCTCAATATTAGCAATAGCAATTAGCCAACTAGACTAAATACAGAACTGTTGGATACATCTTTGAGTCCAATCAAGTCCTCATTATGGTTTTAAGCCCTGATGAAGACTGTTGGCCGTTGCTTTTCGTCATGAGTTTCTCATCATCACCTCCTAAAGTAGAACACCAGCTTTTTGTTTCTCCTACTTGCTAAAAAGTCACATGAAACAATTTGACTGTTTGACAGTCAATAGTCTTACTAGGGGCCCTCCCTGCGTGGATTTGGCTCCCAGGCGTTTGTAACCTCTTACTACAGCAAAGTTTACACTAAACAAAAAAGTAAAAAATAAATAAAATGATGGCAGCTGATGCCTTAATTTTCTCCCACACCTAGCAGCCTTGCGATTCACTGCACAAAAAAGTAAAAAAATAAAATTTACTAAACAAAGGAGTTGAAATTCCAATTTTTTTTGGTGGAAGGGCAAGAACTCACAACGTGTTTTACCTCATATCTTTGGGAGAGGTCCCTTGGTTCTTAAAGTCCTAAATCTTTTGACCTTCCTGGGCCAACATTGGAAGAAGGGGGAACTGTCTTGGGCCACATAAAAATACAATAAATAGAGCCGATGAGCAGAAAAAGTCGGGTAGATCACAAGTTAACGATCATTGATCTAGATCAGGGGTAGGCAACCTGGGGCCCTCCTCCAGCTGTTGTGGAACTACATTTCCCATGAGGCATTACAAGGCTGGCAATTACAAATTACTCCCAGAGACATGATAGGCCTTGTAGTTCTGATACAGCTGAAAGGCCCCAGGTTGCCTACCCCAGATCTAGATAATGTTAGAGTAATATTTTATTATAAAAGTGAAAAAAAAAAAAAAAAAAAAAAAAAAAAGAGGCCAACATACAGCCACATTGCTGTATGTAGGGGAGGGACTAGGGTTTAGCAGCAATTACTTGCCTGGCACCATCAGGAGTCCCTGTATTCACTGCTGCCGATGCCATTACAACAGCAGCCCCGGCATCCCTCCAGCCATGACTGTGCCTGGATGCTCAGTTCCGGCCGCCGCGGCTGCTTTGCTTGCACGGCATCCCCAGTGTCCCTCTATACCCGCCCCGCTTGTCCCTGCTGGCCGCCATGGCTTCTATGATTGTACGGTGTCCCACCAGACATGCCTGGGCTGCGGGTTGGACACCCCTGTCCTGATCCATTCCCCACTATACTGAACAACCTTGTTGTCGGTGTCCTTTTAGAGCAGTGGTTCTCAACCCCTGTCCTCAGGACCCACCAACAGGCCCAATTTTAAGCATTACCTTGGGGAGATGCAGACTAAAATACTGCAATCACTGAGCAGCAAATTATATCACCTGTGATGCATTTCAGTTATCTTGCAAACCTGGCCTGTTAGTGCAGGGGTCTCAAACTGGTGGCCCTCCAGCTGTTGCAGAACTACAATTCCCATGAGGCATTGCAAGGCTAAACAGTTACAAGCATGACTCCCATAGGCAGAGGCATGATGGGACTTGTAGTTCCGCAACAGCTGGAGGGCCGCAGGTTTGAGACCCCTGTGTTAGTGGATCCTGAGGACAGGAGTTGAGAACCACTGTTAAGCAGGCCATACACGGTCAAATTCGAACGAATTTCCTTTTCAAAATCAGAAAGTTCGTTTTTTGTGATCCGATGATGCCACCATTGATTTTCGAAATTCGGGCGGGAATTTTCTTCTCTCCGGGAATTTTCTTTTCTCTCCGGAAATTTTAATTTCTTGCACATTTTTTTTTAAATTACATTTCTCGCACGATTCTCCCATCATTGATTAGAAACTAACGGTGCGAAATTCGTACGAAAATTCTTTGATACGATTTTCGAAAGAAAATTCTTTCTAAATTCGAACCGTGTATGGCCGGCTTTAGGGCCCTTTCACACCAGCGGACCGTATGTCCGTTTTTTTCATCCATCTGTTTACGGATGAAAAGGGGACATGCATGTATCCCTATGGGATAGCAGGTGTCAGCGGATGAACATCGGCTGGACACCCGATCTCATCGGTCGCCGCTATGCTCTGTTTCAGCAGACAGAGGAAAATTCTATTTTGCCATCCGTCTGCAGAGCGGATCGGATGAACACGGATAGGCGGTCCGTGTTCATCCGATCCCCCCATAGAGGAAACCGGAGATCTGACAGGGCGGTCCCTGCACAGTGTGTCATCTGCCGGTGTCCTGCCGAGAATTGCCCCCCAGCGGATTCTGCTGCTCGCTCTGTACTGCGCAGGCGCTGCACTTTTTACGAAAATAGCCGAACATGTAGAGCTGAGAGTCAACTCTATCATGGCGCCTGCGCACACCAAATTGTGCTACGCTTCTGACATCCAGGCTTTCTTTCTTTACCATATGAAAAAAGAAAGAAAAAGGGCGCACAAGCCTAGTGTGATATTGTTTAAGATAATTTTTAAATAAAAGCAATAAAAAAAATAGGATTTTTATAACAGCTTACCTGTAAAATCCTTTTCTTGGAGTACATCACGGGACACAGAGCGACATAGTCATTACTAATGGGTTATATAGTTACCGTCAGGTGCTGGCACTGGCAACTTCCAAAACCGGAAGTACCCTCCCCTATATAAGCCCCTCCCATCCGGGAGCACCTCAGTTTTGTAGCAAAGCAATAAGTGTCCCCAAAGAGGGGCGGGAGCTCTGTGTCCCGTGATGTACTCCAAGAAAAGGATTTTACAGGTAAGCTGTTATAAAAATCCCTTTTTCTTTCTCGTACATCACGGGACACAGAGCGACATAGTCATTACTAATGGGATGTCCTAAAGCAATGCCAAATGAGGGGGGGGGATACACCATATATAAGCTGAGCGCTATCAGACATGAGGATCTTTTGCGGCCTGCAACACACTGCGCCCAAAGGCGACATCCTCCTGACTTCTAACGTCCACCTGGTAGAACCTAGTAAACGTGTGTACCGAAGACCATGTTGCGGCCTTACAGATTTGAGCCAGGGAGGCCTGGTGATGCACTGCCCATGAAGTTCCAACTGCTCTCGTGGAGTGCGCTCTAACTTTGAACGGAGGCGGTCTACTTCTCAAGCTATAGGCTTGTATTATGACCTGTCGAATCCACTTGGCTAAAGTAGATTTTGACGCTGCCTGACCCTTTCTGGGGCCTTCCGGCAGAATAAACAAAGTATCCGTTCTGCGAAACTGAGCAGTGGCTTTTAGATAAGCTTTAACTGCTCTTACTACATCCAAAGAATGCAATAACTTTTCCTCTACCGAAGTAGGTTTGGGGAAAAAAGAAGGAAGAACCACATCTTGGTTCAAATGAAAACTCGATACCACCTTAGGAAGAAAGGCTGGATGAGGACGTAACACTACTCTGTCCTTATGGATAACCAGATATGGCTCCTTACAGGACATAGCTGCTAATTCCGATACTCTTTTAGCCGAACAAATGGCTACTAGAAAAATCAATTTCCTGGTGAGAAGCACTAAGGAAATATGCTGTAATGGTTCAAATGGTTGTTTCTGTAGAACCGACAGAACCAAGTTTAGATCCCATGGACATATGGGAATATTAACCGGAGGACTAATACGCATCACTCCTTGTATAAAGGCTTTGACTAGTGAATGCGAAGCCAAGGGCCTTTGAAAAAATATTGACAAGGCCGAAATCTGACCCTTGATAGTACTCAAGGCAAGCTTCCTATCTACAGCCCATTGTAGGAAGTCCAGAATCCTACCTATTACGTATTTACGTGGATGCCATTTCCTGGCCTCACACCAGGCGATGTACGCCTTCCAGATTCTATAGTAGATCTGCCTGGATACCGGCTTCCTGGCATTGATCATGGTAGATACCACAGCATTAGAGAGCCCTCTCTTTTTTAGAATGTGGGCTTCAATAGCCAGGCCGTCAAACCTAGGGCTGGTAAGGAAGGGTGGTATATCGGTCCCTGCGAAAGCAGGTCCGGACGATGTGGGAGGGTCCAAGGACTCCCCACAGACATTTTTACAATCTCCGCGTACCATGCTCTTCGGGGCCACGCTGGAGCCACCAGAATCACTGGTTTCTTTTCTACCCTGATTCTGCGGAGTAATCGAGGTAACAATTGTGGCGGTGGGAATGCATATATCAGCTTGAACTGATCCCAAGGGAACACTAGGGCATCCGAGCCGCACGCTAGGGGATCCCTTGCCCAAGAGACAAACCTGTCCACTTTTGTGTTGAATCTGGATGCTAGCAGATCTACATCCGGTGTTCCCCACCGCTGACATATTGTCCGGAAAACCTCGGGATGAAGGGACCATTCCCCTGGGCATAATTGTTGGCGACTTAGAAAGTCCGCCTTCCAATTCTCCACCCCTGGAATGAATACCGCAGATATGGCTGGGACATATCTTTCTGCCCATCTCAGGATGTAATTTACTTCCCTTTGGGCTGCACGACTCCTGGTGCCCCCCTGACGATTGATATATGCCACTGCTGTGGCATTGTCTGACTGAACTCTGACAGGGGACCCTTGGAGTTTGGATGTCCATGCTACTAGGGCATACCGGGCTGCTCGTATCTCTAAGAGATTGATGGGCAGGGCCTTTTCCGCATCCGACCATCTGCCCTGGAGAGACCATTGCTCCAGTACTGCTCACCAGCCTATAAGGCTGGCATCTGTAGTGACCACCTTCCAGGAAATCGGACTGAAGGATTTCCCTCTTTCCAGATTCTGGGGAACCAACCACCAGCGGAGGCTCCTGCGAACGGAAGGGGACAAGGACATTGGTAAGTCCAGAGCCTGAACTTTTTTGTTCCAGGCTGACAGTATGGCCCTTTGCAACTTCCTTGAATGGAATTGACCGTAGGGTACTGCTTCGAATGATGCCACCATTTTTCCCAGCAGCCTCATGCACAGGCGTATGGATGGCTGTCTTTTTGAACCCACTAAGTGGATCAAATCTCTCAAAGACGACCCCTTTTCTTGAGGCAAGAAAATCTTTCTCTGGTCTGAATCCAGCCTTAGCCCCAAGTATTCCAGACTTTTGACTGGTTTTAGGGCTGACTTGTCTCGGTTGATAATCCAACCGTGATATTCCAGATACTTGATTGTCTCGTGAACAACCACTTCTAGTTTTTCCACTGAGTGGTCTATCAGCAACAAGTCGTCTAGATATGCCATTATCGTTACACCTCGTGTTCTTAGATTGGCCAATAATGGGGCCAGAATTTTTGTGAACACTCTTGGTGCTGTGGCCAGACCGAAGGGTAAGGCTCTGAACTGAAAATGGCGCCCTTCTACCGCAAAGCGTAGAAATTTTTGGTGGGCTGGAAAGATGGGGGATGTGCAAATAAGCATCTTTGATGTCGATCGAGGCTAACCATTCCTCCCCTTGTAGGGCAGTGGCTACCGATCGGATCGACTCCATCCGGAAAGTCCTGATATGTAGGAATTTGTTTAGCCCTTTTAGATTTAATATGGGCCTCACGTCCCCGTTTGGCTTCGGAACTGTAAAGAGGTTTGAGTAAAACCCGAACCCCCATTCTTCCAGGGGAACCTCTATAATTACTGCTTGAAGCAATAATTGTTCCAGTGCCAACAGGAGGGATCCTCTCTTCTGGGGATCCCTTGGCACGTTTGACCCTATAAAGCGGGAAGGAGGGGAGTTTTTTAAACTCCAATTTGTATCCCAGATTTACTGCGGAGAGCACCCATCTGTCTCGGATCGTGTCCCGCCAGGTTTCTGTGAACAACTGAAGTCTTCCCCCCACCCGATTGGGTGGGGGCAACCCTTCATGCATTTGACTTTGGGGGAGGTTTTGTACCTCTCCTGCTCCAGGGCTTCTTGTTACCCTGCAACTGTCCCTGATTTTTACCTCCGGGATTTGACCGGGGAGGCCGTCGGAACTGTTTCACAGCCGATGTCCTAGGGACTGGAGAAGCCGGCCTCTTAAAGGAGGGACCTCTAACTCTATTTTTAACCGGCAAAAGTGTACTTTTACCGCTGGAAATTCTCTGGATATACTTGTCCAGGTCTTCCCCGAATAAGCGCTCCCCATGAAATGGGAAGCTGACCAGCAATTTTTTACAGGGAGCTTCAGCAGACCAGTTTTTGAGCCATAGAAGCCTGCGCATATGTACTACAGACAGCGTAAGGCGGGAGGCCTGATGGATTGAATCCTTTATAGCGTCCACCGCAAAGCATAAGGCTCTAGGTAGATCAGCTAGGGCAAGAGCCTGCTGATCCGGCAAGTCTCTTAAGACCTGTTTCAACTGATCCTTCACTGCTTGGCAGACCCCTATAGCTGCCACTGCTGGTTGTGTCACCAATCCTGCTGTAGAAAAAGCAGATTTCAATAATGACTCCAATTTTTTATCTATTGGGTCCTTGAACATTTGGACATTTTCCACCGGACATGTCAGTGATTTATTCACACAAGAGATGGCTGCGTCCACTGTAGGGACCTTCCATTTTCTGATGAACTTATCCTCCATGGGATAGACCACCGGAAATCTCTTGGGGGGAGTAAATATTTTGTCAGGATGCTCCCAATCCTGGTAAATGAGCCCCTCCAGTAAAGGATGGATCGGAAAGGAACAAACAGTCTGGGGAGCTTTTAGCGACCCCAACGAGGAGACAGAAGTGGAGGATGGCTCCGCAAGTGGCATTTTAAATGCTGATCGGACCATATTAGTCAGGGACTGAACCCATAACCTCTCAGCATGTGATACTGAGAACGGCTCTTCCACTGTTGATTCCTCTACAACCGAATCAACCTCATCCTGATCCCACTCAGGTAGGTCGACCTCTGTATGGGACTGTTGCTCTGTTAACAGGCACTCTGAGGGAGGAGACGGAGATCGAGCGCTTTTCTCCTGTGACAGGGAAGCAGCGATTAATGCTGACAATCTCTCTTCCAGTCCTCCCAGAGCTGAGGAAAAAACCTCCTCTGTTACATACACAGGAGCAGGTGAACTGAGGACAGCCACAGTACCAGGTACTCCTGGGGGTGCCCTACGGTCACTAACCTCTGATTCTTCAGGGGAGACTGGTGCAGCCAAAGCATGCCCAAGATCCTCAGAGCCCGATGGAGACCCCCTATTCCTCCTGGAATTTCTAGTCCCGGAGTTTTTAGACGGCATATTCCTAAGCCACAAAGCTGAGGTATTCCAGCCGAAATACACCAGTTACTGATAATAGTCTAGCATAAATGCTGCTATAATAAACAGTTGGTGTCTACTAATGTGCCTTTCTAGGGGATGCCTGTATCAACCGCTTGCTGTATGCCTTTAAATGTTGCCAGCTGTCTCTGTACTTCATAGCCAGCTTACTACAATATTGTGGCTTTTTAAAACCTGCTGGGACGCCCGCACATGCGCAGAAACGCTGCGGCGCGCACAGAGCGTCATCCCCCAGGCTCCGCCCCCTTTCCCGGCTCACCTCTATATATAGAGGCGCGTGCACGCGCACGGCCACGTGCGCCCTCGGCGCTAATTTCAAACATGGAAACCAGGGACAGGAGCCAGGGCCCCTCTTTGCCGCAGGCCGGGGGATGGACGAGCACTGCAACATGGCAGAGGAAGCAGTTTCCTATAGGAGAACTCACCAACTGCCTGGACTTTGCTCTCTGAGAAGAAACTAGTCCACATGACAAGAAAACATTCCACAGCGGCCTCTAGTGGACAAACACAGGTACCGCAGTCTAATATACTAAATATATATAAAAAAACACTTTTTTTTTTTTTTTTTTTTTTTCTTGACCACCATTAAAAATTATTACATTTTTTTAGTAGTTACAGGCATGCACAGAATCTTGCGGGAATACCATTAGGTAACAGACAGAAAGACAAATTAGGCTTGGGGGTCCCCCAATAGAACCAAGTTCCTGGGGGCCCCCACTTACCTGTTCCTCGCCGCAGGACTTTGTTTGGTCCACAAAAGCCCAAACTTCACCTATCACGGCAGGCATTGTAATCAAACCTTCAGGGACCGGGTTCCCAAGGATTCCACTCCCCTGGACCTGTATAGCACCCTGCACAGAAAACATCTTGGTCGTGGGTATGACCAGAGCTCTGGATCCCAGGGTCCAGCTCTCCTAAGAGAAGCATTACAGGCAGAACCTTGCTCTTCTCTTTGCAAGGCCCGGGTACCGACCGTTTAGCTATGAAGCTTTTTTGGTCGGATCCGGAATAGCTTACTGAGGCCCAAAAGAACCTGTACGCAAGCTCAGTGAAAAACACATGTTTCTTCTTGGCCAACACCTTAGACACTGGCAAAAAACTGAGGTGCTCCCGGATGGGAGGGGCTTATATAGGGGAGGGTACTTCCGGTTTTGGAAGTTGCCAGTGCCAGCACCTGACGGTAACTATATAACCCATTAGTAATGACTATGTCGCTCTGTGTCCCGTGATGTACGAGAAAGAAAAAACGTACTCACAAAAGTAAAACAATAGTTCGCCATGTATAAGCAGTGCCGTGGAGGCTGCAGCATATGGAACCCAAACCACACTTTGACCGATCAAGGACGACGTGATGGGGCGCACTACCGGCTGACACGCTTCAAAGCGCACAGCTTCTTCATCAGAGCGATATCACACTAGGCTGGTGCGCCCTTTTTCTTTCTTTTTTTATTTGCTATTAGGACACCCCTATCCATGAAGGGCAGCCAGGCCAGTGTTATCGCTATAGACTACTGAATGGTTGATGGTCATCTCGTGCGCAGGATTGTTTGTTATTTTTCTGCCTTTTTATTCTTTCTTTACCAACCCCGTGGACATGGAGGATGTTAAAAAAAAAAAAAAAAAGAGCCATGAGGCCAAACGAGCGTAGCGAGCGAAGAGAGGATGTGAGGCCGACTGGCCACTTACATCTAGGTCCACGCAGGCGCCGTCTAGAGCCGACTCTCAGCTCTACACGTTCGGCTATTTTCGGAAGCTCATTCACGTTCGTACTGCGCAAGCGCCGCGCCTGCGCAGTACAGGTGGTGGCAGAATCCGCCGGGGGGACGTTTCTCAGCAGAAGACCGGCTCAGCGGGGATCAACGGAGCGATCCACGCTGAGCAAGTGGATATTTAAGGAACGGGTCATCACGGGATCCGCCCGTGTGAAAGGGCCCTTAGAGAGATTTTGTTCAATTCTCGTCTTGGTGACCAAAACAATCCTCTCCAACATAACGGGGAAACTAAAAATGACAAGCGTCTCCATTGTTTAGATTTTCCTGACTACCTGTACAATGAATTGAAGGGGGAATTTCCCCTAAACAAACATCAATAGGTAGCAACAAAACACCTATCTGCTCTCCTTTCTTCCCCAAAATGAGGCAGTTTTAAGTCTTTCCTTTATAGAAAGTTCACTGCTAAAGTTTTAAACAGTTCAGTAAATAATGTATAAAGAATTAGTTCTTTGTGACCGAGTTGCCTAATCATCTGGCTACAAAAGTGAAACCGGCTCAGCACATTGCTCCCAAAAATCCCCACCAATTCTGCAACATCTGAAATGGGACTGGTCTGTACACATTAATTACACCGTCTAACCTTTTTCAAAGCCTTCGAGCATTCTTCCTTCAGTTGAAGGGGGAGGGAAGAGTCAGATGTTTAAAAAAACGCCACTTCCCAAACCAGTGCGGGGTACTGAAAGTCACATTTATATAATGTCACTGGACAAAAAACACGATTATTTTTATTTTCTTCAGTTCCTTTGCCATAGCCCTCTGAGAAAATTCAAAGAGACTTTACCGCCAGGGGCTGCCGTAGAGGAAGTGACATGAACGAAGTACGTGTCTCGGGAAAATAACGATGCACAACTGAATTAAAATGCAGGCCAGTTCACGAATGTGCCAGGGGCTGGCATTGGTTTCTAACAGAGAGGGAAAAGCTTTGCAGCCGAATATCTAAAAATACACAGACATAGGATGATGGAGGATGGTGAAGAAGAAACACCAAGCTAGGATCAAAGTCTGGTTTACAAGGGCATAGCCCACAAGTGCCCCAAGTTATAAAAGAGGATTGCATAATAAAAGGCTGTCAACAAGAACTGAATTCCTTTTCCCCCCTCCAACAGCAATCGAGAGTTCTATAAATATTTGAAAATCAGACATGCCTTGTACCACTTCACAGGACGCTCAATCCTCCTCTGACACCACCAATAGTAACAAGGAAGTTTCCGCAATATACCAGACGTTAACGAAACCAGATCAATTCTACAAAAATCCCCAACAATGGAAACCTGGGAACACCACCTAGGCGACTCCTCTTCCCTACTGAACTGGCACTTTGCAATCTCCAGACCTCTCAAGTTATCTAGGTGCATCTCCCATTGGGAATCGGTTCAAAAATTGGTCCATAAATGGTATTACACCCCAGACAGGTTAGCTCGGATATTCCCCCGATCATTCTACTCTATGCTGGAGGAAATGTGGCTTAGTTGGAACAATCGCGCATGTGTGGTTGAGCTGCCCCCTCTTGACAGACTTTTGGAACTCAGTTTTTCTTTGTCATCACGAAAATTGTATCCACTCCGGATCCAAAAATTAGCTTTTAGAAATGGGCATAGATGCCTGGTCCTATGAATTTCATGCAACACTTATCTACTAATAGTCCACCAGACTAGCTATTGCTAGAAACAGGAAACACTCTCTCCCACTGGCGCTACATACAGTTGTCCAAATCATTAACGACCATGCTCATCTGGAACTAATGTTTGCCAAAGCTCACCTAACCCAAGAGAACATTTCTACACCTTTGGCCTTCTTGGCTTCGCAACCCTAACTGTACTATTTAATGCATACTCTACCCTGTTGAGGATTCACTAGGAGACCTTTGCCAAGTTCTTTGTACCGGATGCTTTCTATTCCATTTCAGTTCTTTGCTCTTACCTTCCCGCTTTTTTCCCCCTTAAAAGTACAACTTAGGGCAAAATCCTTTTGTTTTGGGTGGAGTGGAGAGGTATTCAAACCCGTCAGTTTTCATGGCTGTCTGCCCCCATTAGGGAGATTCACCCTCTCCATTTGTCCTGTTTACCATTATAATTCAAAGCAAAAGTTAAAGTAAGAAAAAATCCAAAATTTTGGGTTGTCTCCAGAAAAGTAGAAGGCGCAATCTTTCAATAGGGACACAAATTCTGGTGACCTGGGAGTCCAAGGAATTCTCTTAATTTGCAGGAAATTCCTCTCACTTCCTGTTTAGCCATGGGATAGGAAGTGAAGAGAAATCTCTGCAATGGGACACAGATGGCAACATTTTTTTTATCTGACAGGGGTTATAACCTTCCCTTACTGTGAGCAAGACCTTGTCCTCAAACATTAGTACCCATCCTCACCCCCCATGCATTTTTTGCTACATGGGCAAAAATTCCTACAGACACTTTAAAATGGAGTTGAAAGCCTTCACAGAAGAGCCGAGGCTGTGTTAGCCTTAAAGTGATTGTAAAAGCAGAAGGTGCATTCTTTGCATTAAGATTAAAAAATCTTCTGTGTAAAACAGCCCCCCTCAGCACCCTAATACTTACCTGAGCCCCATATCTATCCAGCGATGTCCACGAGTCCATCGGCCATCCAGGACACTCCCTCCTGATTGTCTGAGACACAGCACCAGCGCCATTGGCTTCCACGGCTGTCAGTCAACCACTCAGGAGAGAGGGGGCAAGGCCGAACTGGAGCTCCGTGTCTGAATGGATAGACAGAGTTGCAGTTTGGCTCGGGTGCCCCCATAGCAAGCTGCTTGCTGTAGAGGTAGGGGCCAGGAGCAGCAAAGTGGGACCCGAGAAGAGAAGGATCTGGGCTGCTCTGTGCAAATTCACAGAGCAGGCAAGCATAACATATCTAGATCTCATATATATCTATCTATATCTATATCTATATCTATATAGCTATATATACACACACACACACACATAGAAAGAGAAAGTTAGTACAAAGACTTTATAAAATCACTTTGGGGAAGGTGAAGAAGGTTGTAGTGGGATGCCCAACAAGGCTGTAGGTGTGAATTACTCACAAACCTATGACCATATAGCGCAAATGTACTATTTACTAGAATCTGCTAAAAACGAGCAAGTATTAAAAAAGGGATTCCCAAGATTTCTTTAGGACCAAGGTCAAGATCAAATTCCCATGCAGAGTAAGAATTGCAAACACTGCAAATCAATACAAAATTGTCAACCAAAGCAAGCTATTAGTAGGCAAACCATGCAAACCACAAGTTGGTTTCCAACTTCCCTAAACCATTGCTCAACAGAGGAGTTTGTTAAAGTTAGCTGTACAACCAGCTGCGCTACTGACATCCTTAAACAGAACACACAACTATATATACCTAAAAAAATAAAAAATTACTTGGAAATGGACTACAAAATTGTAAAAAAAAATAAAAAAAAAAAATACACAAAATCTGATTTTGCACGATTTTTTAACTACTCCACTGCAAGGATTACCAACTGGACCAAGATTAGAATTGTGCAACACACAAGCAGTATTACTGGCAGAAGAAGCCAAAAACGCCATGCCACCGCAGTGATGAAGCCATGCTCGGCGGCCCATAACTTCACTCATTAGGAAGAACACACCTTTTTCTGGTTTCTGCTCGTTTATTCTGGTGTCCTTTGATGACCTAGGCTTTTCCACCTCTGTGCTAGAAGCTCTGGGTGCAGGAGCAACACCGCGAGCCTTTGTTGGCCTCATGTACCCTTTAATAGCTTCAGGTGCTTTTGCCTTCTCTTCAGTCTTCGCACTCTTTAGTTGCACTCTCTCTAAAGATGGTTCCTTCTTCGGAGCAGGAACTGCGGTCTTTAGTTTTGTTTTGGAAGCATCTGTGGCCTCACCATTCAAATGTTTATGAGCAGGAGGTGACATTTTAGCAGGAACTGCTTGTATAGCATCCTCAGCAGTTGCAGCCAGAGGGGCACCCTGGATTTGGGGTTCTTTAAGAGGCAACTCTGTTTTGTCTCCATGCAGTTCGGTCTTTCTGGTGGCAATTTGTTTTTTTTCCATCTGAGTTATACCTGAATCAACCTGCTTAGGCTCTTCTGCATAACTAGATGCTTGTTTTTGAAGTGGCACTTCAGCAGCATTATCAGAGGTGGCACACTCTGCCATCTTCAATGTGTCAACACTGGAAGAGTGCAAGAGTGAAGCTTGCGGTTGTGCAACTTCTCCATGAACATGATCACCCTCAGGAAATCCCAGAGCAGCTTCCACTGAACAAATAGCCTCACCATACTGGCTGGTAGACTGGACCTCTTCAAGTACATCATCGGCCCCTGTACTTCTGCCCTTTATTTTTCTGAACGAGTCAGCTTGATGCGATAATCCAGATTCAGAAGCCGACTTGAGCTCTTTGTCATCTTTAGAAAGTTTACACGTTGGAGTCTCAATCTTTAAAATCTCTTCAACTGATGACTGAGGCTCTAGACATACCATGAGCTCTTTGTCATCTTTAGCAGTTTTGCTTGTTGGAGCTTCATCCTTTGACAAATCCTGAACTGATATATGGGAGACCGGATCTAAGCTAGCCTCTGGGCCATCTTTATCTCCATCTGTCAGAGTGACAACTTTTGACAACTCTTGAACTGTTAACCCTGAATGAACCCCGGATTTTTTGTCATTTTTAGCAACATGTGTTGGATTCTCATTCTTGGTCAAAGAATGAGATGACTGGGAGACTGGATCCATCATGGACACTTTGGTATCTCTAGCTACTTTAATTGGAGTGTCACTCTTTGACAACTCTTGAACTGTTAACCCTAAATCAACCCTGGATTCTTTGTTATCTTTGGCAACACGTGTTGGTCTCTCATTCTTTGTCAAACTCCTAGAGGATGACTTGGAGACTGGATCTACCATAGACTCTTTGGTATCTCTAGCTGCTTCACTTTGAGTGTCAGCCTTTGACAACTCTTGAACCAATGACTGGACCACTGTATCTATCCTGGACTCCAAGTCTATTTTGGGTGCTCCTGGAATAACTTTTTTGGGCTTCACTTTTTCCTCAAATAGAGGTACATCTGAGGTTAGTGTTAGGATATCGTTAGTCAGCTGGTCCAATAAATCAAAATCTTGGGACCTTATCTGAAGTTCTTTTAAGTCTTTGTCTTGAGAACCCTCCGAGATATGCAGAAGACTGGCACTGCCCTTTTCTAGCAGAGGAACCGGTGGTTCTTTCAGCTTTGCATCTTGGTCCAAAAGCAAAAGCTCCGGACATATGGCCCCAACAGGTACCGGTGCCACCTCAACATTAGTAAGAAGACCATTGTCTTGGGAATCAGTTAACACCAGACTATCCTTTTTTTCTGAACTGTGTGGTCGCTTTAAAGATCCACGTTCTACTTTTTTAGCGGTTAGAGTGTTGGGCTCTTTGAGCTTGTAACTTGGCTCTGTATAATCAGCACCAATGGCTTGATCTTCCACCCCTTTATCACCTAAATCAGCTGCCAGGAAAGCTGGGCTGTTCGTTTTAGCTTTAACTTTGCCTCTCTTGTTTTTGGTTTGTCTGCCATTCCCATCACTCTGGCCCTTTCTAGATGATGCACCTGGCAGGTCCCTTGGCACAACAGGGTTTGCTAGATCATCAATCTCTGAACCATTCTTATGTTCTCGTAAGAGATCTTTAATGTCCTTCATTTTACATCTATCTTCTGGAGTGGACTGACCCACATTTGGTTCTGCAGTTCCTAATGTTAAAGTTAGCTCAGGTTCTTTGACTTCTGAAGACACACCAAGAGTCTCTTGCTGACTTACTATGCTTATGGTGTTCAACACAACAGGGGAGGCCTGCTTGGCCTCACCTAGGTCAAATTTAGGTCCATGAACAATGTCAGGGGTGTCTGCAATATCTAGAGCATTTGCTATCAATAGGGACTGACCCACATCAGGTTCTGCCGTTCCTAATGGTAACGCTAGCTCAGGTTCTTTGACTTTTGAAGATACACCAAGAGTGTTTTGGTTATCTACTATGCTTACATTGCTCTCCAACACAACAGGCAAGGCCTGCCTGGCGTCACCCAGGTCAAAGTTAGGTACATGAACAAGGTCAGGGGCGTCTGCAACATCTAAAGTATTCGCCACCAATAGGAGCGCCTTGTCTATTTTATTTTTTTCCTCTTTTGCCCCAGAACCCGATAAACTACCGTCTACATTTTTATCTCCCAAATGATGACCTGTACCAGATGGGGGTTCTGCACGGTCAGAGCTCTTGCTACTATGACCTTGCTTATGTTTTGGTCTGTGACTAGATACCTTTTGTTTAGTAAATGGTTTCTCCTCGCCTGGCACTTCAGAAGGTAGTGGCTGCTCTTTGCTGAAGGAAACCTCTTCATCTAACAGAATATCTACTGGGAAATTTTTGTGTCGTGATTTAGAGTCAAAGACACCATATTCCGCTTGCCACTGGTTAACATCTGCTGGGTGTCCTGCAACAGGACGATCCCCCACCCGCTTGTCTCTCTTTTTTGGCTTGTCCCCTTTCATGCCAGGTGCCTGGAAGGGCCTTTCAACCTCTAAAACAGGAAAATCAGTACCCAGTTTTTCCCCTGTCCAGTAAACGCCCTCTAAAAACGACCGCTCTTTACGATATCCAGATTTTCTTTCCCCGCTGTAAGCTCTCCCGCTCTGTGCTTGTTCTCTAGGATTACTGACTGCAAATTCAGGATTGAAGTACGGACATTTAGAAACATCTGCGTCAGCTAATCCAAATATAGCATCCACCGAGGTCTCAGGTTTCCTGTGTTCTCCAGTTTGAAACGGCAGTGGTTTGAAAAGCCCGTTATCGACCAGGTCACCAGGTGAGGTTTTAGGTTGTAATAATGGGTAGTTAATGTTTTGCAGAGATGGCTTTACATCCTCAGGAGAGTACAAGGTCACCACATTGTCCTCAAGGTTAGCAGCATCTGCTATTCTATCAATGACAGGACTACCAAGGGGCAGAATAGCCTTTTCCTTGATACCCAGAGGCTGACTGGGAACTTCCTTTGTTAAAATTGGGTCAACGAGTGTGGTTTGTTGGCTAGCATCAGCAGGCAGAGAGTCATGGGAAACCTTTGGCAGCTCCTCTTCACCAAACTCTGACTCTTTAGAATAAAAGTTTTTTCTTTGCTTGGGTTTCTTCTTCTTTCTCCTCATTGACATCTGGACCCCTTCAGGATCTCCGGCTTCCCTAGCAGCTTCTTGACGACTCTCCATGATATCACGAGCTTTTTTATGCAACGCTTTGGTTCTAGAGGCCAAAGAATGGGAGGATTCCGCTGGAAGGTTTGTGTTGTCAGTAAAGCCAGGCTCGGGAAGGTCATCTGAAACGGGCATTAATGCAGTCTTCCCTTTGCCTGGCCCAGTTGCCCTTGTTTTAGAGGTTTGCTTTAAGGGTGCTGCAGATATAACAGGGATAGGTGAAGTTTTCCAACAATAGCCCAATTCCACGTTCTACATTACAAAATCAGATACCACACTCCATACTACCATTATATGCCATGAACTCATGAATACAATAAGAATATCTGTCCAAACCAATCTGGTGTATGAAGAACAATTCACAGCCATTTACATCAGTCATTTTGACTCTTCAGACTAACCAGAAAACCTTAAAGATGAACTCCAGGTGGATACAAATACAAATTAAACACAGCTGTGTGTTCGGTAGCACATCATTGAGCCCTGGTTCACACTGGGCTGCTGAAATGAAGCCGTGCGAGTTCAACTGAACGATTTCACTCCCGCTTGTCAGTCCCGATTTCGGCCGAGATATCAGAGACATCTGTGCAGGTTTCTGCACAGATGTCAATGTAAATCACGGCCCGAAATCGCAAAAAGTAGTACAGAAACTACTTTTTGAAATCTGTGCAGAGCCGCAGATGCGGCGTCGCACCGATTAGGACGGTGCCATTGCCGGCAAATGCCACCGATTTGACATGCAATTTGACATGTCAAAACGCACCAGTGTGAACCAGGGCTTAATGTGTTTTTTCCCAAAATGAAAGCTTTGAAAGTACCTGAATTTGACCGGGTATCTACTTCCTGCACAGCAGAGCTCAGACTAAGGTGGGAGGAGAAGCAGCACAAAGAACTCATTAAATGTGCTGCAGTGCTCAATATGGAGTATTCTGATATTAGGAAAGAGAACTTACAGACCCATGCCTCGTACACACGACCGGTTTTCCGATCAGGGGGAAAAAAAAAAAAAAAAAATGTTTTTTCCGACGCGATTCCTCTCTAGCCTGCCTTGCATACACAGGTTCATGCCAAATCCTGCCCGATCAAAGCGCGGCGATGTACAACACGTATGAAGGGACTATAAAGGGGAAGTTCCATTCAAATGGCGCCACCCTTTGGGCTGCTTTTGCTGATCCTCGGGGTTAGTAAAAAGTTTGGTGAGAGACGATTCGCGCTTTTCAGTCTTCGTGCTTTTCATTCCTTTCCAGCGTGACGAATGTGATATCTTCATTACGAACGCTAGTTTTACCAGAACGAGCGCTCCCGTCTCATATTTGATTCTGAGCATGCGCGTTTGCTGCCCCCCCCCCCCCTCGGAAAAGCATACACACCAGCGTTTTTTGCGACGGGAAAAAAGACAACCGGAATCACGGCGAAAAAAAAAAAAAAGACCTTTTTCTAAAAAAATTTGCGGGCAATTTTCTCGTCGGGAAAACTGCTATGGAGCATACACACGGTCGGTCAGTTTTCCCAGACAAAAAGCAAACATGGCAGTTTTCCTGTCGGAAAAAACGGTCGTGTGTACGAGGCATGAGGCCCCTTTCCCACAGGCTTTCCTGATCTCTATTCTACCCTATGGAGCGGCAGATGTCAGCGGTGACATGTCCGACCAACATCCGCTGCTATCTGATGGAGACCCCTTTTGCCATCCATCTGGTGTATGGGATCGTATAAAAAATGGACAGATGGGCCGTTTTCATCCGATCTCCCTATAGAGTAGGGCCGAAACAACTAAACGATTAATCAATAACTAATCGATTATGAAAATAGTAATCGATTCATTTCATTATCGATTAATCGGTCAGTAACATAATGGGGTTAAAAAAAAAAAACTACAATCAGCCCTTTACAGTACAAAAAGAGCAAATCGCTACTGTAAATATTACTTTCACTGTCCCACAGTAAAAAATTAACCCCTTACAGCGATTATTTGCTCTTTTTGTACTAATGTACTAATGTACAGAAACGCACTACAGGTCATTTACATGGTTTCCTATAGGACACGTCCACATCCATGATTTTTTCAGCTGCTGCGTATTTGGAAAGGCCAAGTACTTTTTTTAAACGCAAAACGGTGCTATTTTGTTTTTTTGGTTCAATATACTTCAATAGAGAAGCTGCAGAAAAGCATGTAATAATGTGTTTTTGCGGCAATTTGTGTTTTTTAGTCTGCCCAACAACAAATTGGGCAAAAAAAAAAAAAAAGTAAAAAATGCAGGAAAATTATAATTTTTTTACGGTTATTAACCGATTAATCGAAACAATAATCGGCCAACTAATCGATTATGAAAACAATTGTTAGTTGCAGCCCTACTATAGAGGAGGGGGGGGGGGGGGTCGGCCTTAGTTGCGCTTTAACTGTGTGCCTAAGGATGTGTAATGTGTGCTGCTTTTACTTACTAATCTGGACGTTTTTTCTTCCGGATTTTCAGATTGTACAGTTATGTGCGTTTGTAAACAGAACTTTGTGAGATTGAATCAGCAGGTTCTAGCCAAAATCATTTGCTGAAATCTTCTGCCAAACATACAATCAAAACCAGAAGCCAGCCATGCCTGCACCTGCCACTCGCTCACAGTATATTTACTGTGAGCGATTGGCA
Source organism: Rana muscosa (assembly GCA_029206835.1). NCBI lineage: Eukaryota > Metazoa > Chordata > Amphibia > Anura > Ranidae > Rana > Rana muscosa. The sequence goes on along the minus strand of JARGYO010005626.1, from coordinate 217,598,849 downwards.
AGAGGATAAAAGCAAAACAAGAAACAAACTTTTGAACTACTTTTCAATGACATTCGTTCAGCTGCCAAACATACGGAGAATTTTTGTATGAATTTTTGTGTTTGAAAACCTGCTAGTGTATAGCCAGCTTTAGCAATACAATCTGCCTATTGGGTCCTACGTATAATCTTTTAATCTAAACAAAAAAAAGAAGCAGAAAATGCGTTTTTTTTTTTTTTTTTACAGGTTTCCCGTGTGAATGAAAACAGGCAAGGTTTCTCAAATTTAACTGCAAAAGCGGAAATGCACTTAAATGGGAGAAAGCCTTTTAGCCTGTATTTGAGTTAAGTAGTTTTATTTTGAGAAAGTATTGGCCTGCCCAAGTCGAGGTAAGCCTGGAGTTCAGCTTTAAGAGGTTTTTAAAAAAAAAAAGCACCAGAAATACAAAAAAAAATAAAACATTTTAAGGATAGCGGTTAAACTTTCGTTATATGTTTAGATTTCAAAAGACATTTAACCTTTTGGGCAACTTTTAAATTACATTTTTTTTTTGCCAAGAAAAACAATAAAGGAAACAGAACAGCAGGCCTACTGACAAAGAGTTGTATCAGACTTGGAAGGAAAAGGCTTCCACAAACCCCACAAAAAGATACACACATATATACACTGACCCCACTAAACATATATACACACTGACCCCACTAAACACCAAGAATGGACAGCCTATATCAGCAAGTATAGATTATTATTCCTATAAAGTAGTAACATTAATAAAGAAAGTCTTACCTGGCTCGGGGGGCTGTTCAGGCGGTTGAGGTTCATCCTTTCCTGTGACAGTCAAAACTTCCTCTGTCTGCTGAAGAGTCTTGGGAGAAGCTGGGATCTCTGAGACTTCTGGCTTAAAGGAAACCGGAATTTCTGCCCTAGGAGAGGCGGGAGGCTCCAAATGAGTCTGAGCAACTGGAGATGCGGGAGGCTCCAGCTGGCTCTGGGCAACAGGAGAGGCGGGAGGCTCCAGCTGGCTCTGGGCAAAAGGAGAGGCGGGAGGCTCCAGCTGGCTCTGGGCAAAAGGAGAGGCGGGAGGCTCCAGATGGCTCTGGGCAAAAGGAGAGGCGGGAGGCTCCAGCTGGCTCTGGGCAAAAGGAGAGGCGGGAGGCTCCAGCTGGCTCTGGGCAACAGGAGAGGCGGGAGGCTCCAGCTGGCTCTGGGCAACAGGAGAGGCGGGAGGCTCCAGCTGGCTCTGGGCAACAGGAGAGGCGGGAGGCTCCAGCTGGCTCTGGGCAACAGGAGAGGCGGGAGGCTCCAGCTGGCTCTGGGCAACAGGAGAGGCGGGAGGCTCCAGCTGGCTCTGGGCAACAGGAGAGGCGAGAGGCTCCAGCTGGGTCTGGGCAACAGGAGAGGCGAGAGGCTCCAGCTGGGTCTGGGCAACAGGAGAGGCGAGAGGCTCCAGCAGGGTCTGGGCAACAGGAGAGGCGAGAGGCTCCAGCTGGGTCTGGGCAACAGGAGAGGCGAGAGGCTCCAGCTGGGTCTGGGCAAAAGGAGAGGCGGGAGGCTCCAGCTGGGTCTGGGCAAAAGGAGAGGCGGGAGGCTCCAGCTGGGTCTGGGCAAAAGGAGAGGCGGGAGGCTCCAGCTGGGTCTGGGCAACAGGAGAGGCGGGAGGCTCCAGCTGGGTCTGGGCAACAGGAGAGGCGGGAGGCTCCAGCTGGGTCTGGGCAACAGGAGAGGCGGGAGGCTCCAGCTGGGTCTGGGCAACAGGAGAGGCGGGAGGCTCCAGCTGGGTGTGAGCTACAGGAGAGGCGGGAGGCTCCAGCTGGGTGTGAGCTACAGGAGAGGCGGGAGGCTCCAGCTGGGTGTGAGCTACAGGAGAGGCGGGAGGCTCCAGTTGGGTGTGAGCTACAGGAGAGGCGGGAAGCTCCAGTTGGGTGTGAGCTACAGGAGAGGCGGGAAGCTCCAGTTGGGTGTGAGCTACAGGAGAGGCGGGAAGCTCCAGTTGGGTGTGAGCTACAGGAGAGGCAGGAAGCTCCAGTTGGGTGTGAGCTACAGGAGAGGCGGGAGGGTCCAGTTGGGTGTGAGCTACAGGAGAGGCGGGAGGGTCCAGTTGGGTCTGGGCAATAGGAGAGGCAGGGGCTTCTACCCCAGCCTGGGCAGCAGCAGGGGGAGAAATGGGAGGCTCATCAGCCTGGGTGGCAAGAGGCTCTATCTCAGCTACTAAAGAAGCCGGGGAAGCTGGAGACTCAGAGGAGGATTCCTGGATCCAATCAGCAGGGGCCTCTTCCTGAATCTGAGAAGCGGAAGATTTGAGGGGCTCTTCTTCAAATAATTTAGCAGGGGATGCTGGGATCTCTTCCTGGGCGTCGGCAGCAGCAGGGCTTGCTTCCTGGCTTGCCTGAAAAGCAGGTGGCCCTTGTTTTTTCTCTATAGCATCCCCAGGTGGCTCTCTCTCTACTGGAGCAGTTTCTTCCGAAGCAGTGAGATTTTCTTCAATTCCATGCGCAAAACATTCAGAAGATGGAGGAGGATCACCAATGGAGCTAGAAGATCCTTCTTGTGCCGTAACCTCCAGGCTTAGGTCCTCTAAATATATATAAAAAAAATAAAAAGAGAAAAAATATAATATATATTTTATCTGTAGTCTATAGCAAGAACAATGATAAAAGCGAGCTTAAGCCACACAGAGGGATTTTGGGTGCCAAACTGTACAAAATACAAGTGTTGTTGAAACAGAAACCAACATTTAAGTGCATAAGTGTCTCCTCATCTTTGCGCACACTGCTGGACATGCATTTATCTATACCAGCCCAGCAACAAACCAGCAGATAATGCAGATTTCTAAGGCAATCTGAGTGCAATCCTAGCGAAGCATCAAAAGGAAAATGTGGCAGGCAGCACAGTGATCCAGTACACAAATCCCACTGCTTGGCCTCATACCATGTGTGGCATTTGATTCCCTTACCAATACATTCCCTATAGCAGGGGTGCCCAACCTTTTGACGAGTGAGGGCCACTTAAGCGACTTCGTAACCGGTCGCTGGCCACAATGAGCGGAGCGGGTGGATGATAGGCTCGTGTCCACTCTGCATATGGAAAGAGGAAACAGACACAGCTCACTCTACTCTATGGGGCCCTCTGATCCAATCCTACCAAATGGAAGGGGACACAAGACCGTTTACATCGCTGCTCTATAGAGATGAATGGAGGGTTTGACTGATCGCGTGAAAGGGGCCTAAGGCTGCTTTCACACTGATGCGCTGCAGTTTACCCGCACTGCGGGTGCAGCTCAGGGCACCTGTGGCTTTCCTATGGGTTAGCTGCACTTTGCCATAGAATTCTATTATATCCTGCAGGTGTGGTGCACTTTCTGAAACTGGACCAAACCCGCAGGTAAAAAACGCTAGTCTCCAGTCGAAAGTAAAAGTTACTCACCATACGAAAAGTCTCGTACGAGAGAATAGAACTTCAGAAGTGACGTTATGTGTTGAATAGTTTTCTGCACATCCAGCTCGTCGGTCAAAAAATCGGAATCGGCTGTCGAAAACTACAGTAGCAACGATTCGAAAATCAGCAGATCGTTTGGCTGAAATTTTATTTCCGATTTTCGTATCGTGTTTACTGGCCTTAAGGGCTCCCTTTTAACAAACACGTCAAACTTACCTGATTTGTGTAATGCTTTATGTACAGAGCAGCATCAATCATCATCTGGGGTTCCCTGCTGGCTCTCCTGGTCCCCCCCCCCTGCCGAGTGCCCCCACAGCAAGCCACTTGCTATGGAGACACTCATGTGTACACACTCCGAGTCACCTCTGTGCGTCCGCAAGACGAAGATGGCTCGGCCCTGCCCCTGCATCCCACCCCCCCCCCGGCAGTGATTGACAGCAGTTGGAGCCAATGTCTCCTGCTGCTGTCTCTAAGCCAATGAGAAGTGAGAGAGCCAAAAGCTGTGGGAGTGGTCAGCCGCCTATTGCTTTCAATGGGGTCCCCCCCCCCCCCCCCCCGCAGCTAATGGCTAAATTGCCCCAGTCGCAGGTGTGAATGAAGCCTAAAAATGTATTTGTTTGAAGCATCACTTCCTCTACAGAATTCATTGACTTGCTTGAGCCGCACTCAATAAAAAGCAGCCAAAGTGCAAAGCAAACTCGGTAGAGGAAGAAAGCCGAGTGCAGGCTGTCCCCACACATTGCACTACTGTTCATACTCCGTGTGCAGTGCTTATAGGACTAGTCTGTAGATAATCTCCATAAGAAACCCCCACTCACCTTGAGGTTGCTGGGGAACATGATTCTGTGCCTCTACAGAGCGGTACCCTGGAGCCTCATATGACTCCGACTCTTCCAACTCTAAAGCGTCTGCGAAAACACACCATTTATGGCTCATGTATGAAAATGTCTGGAAACTACACCCACAACACCCATAGAAACCAAACGGCGAGAATTCGGTTTTGTCTCGATAGAAATAAAAGTTTTGTATGCATGCAGGACCTCCATAATTTGTATCTCAAGCATGCAATGCCTCCATAATTTGTATCTCAAGCATGCAAGGCCTCCATAATTTGTATCTCAAGCATGCAATGCCTCCATAATTTGTATCTCAAGCATGCAATGCCTCCATAATTTGTATCTCAAGCATGCAATGCCTCCATAAATTTGTATCTCAAGCATGCAGGACCTCCATAATTCGTATAGCAAGCACGCAAGACCTCCATAATTCATTCAAACATACAGTTACAGCGGACATTGCTCGTACCAGACTCCTGCTGATGCCGTCGCTGCTGTTCGGCCAATCCAGGTAGAAGCTGGCTCTCCGGGACCGCCGGAGTATCCGAGACCTCAGCTACAAACCGCGAATCCTCAGACTGCAAAGTATGCAGCTCTTCAAGTTCTGCAACAGGAGGAAGGTAATTCTTAAAGTGACACGGTCTTTAAGTTAAAAATCGCATATGAAAGCAAAGAAGGATAATTGGAAAAAAAAAAAAGAAGTGCACTTGAAGCGCGTTTTTATTTTCCATAAATGATTTTATTCACTTGCAATGTGCTTTTGAACTGGCTAGAAAATAACTCCATGAAGAGTCCGTTCTCTAGCATAGCGACAGCTCAGAGTCTGCCAACATCACATCCAAGATGGCGGCACCCAGCAGCAGTCTCGGGGCATTTCGACACAAGGGAGGAGTTACAGATAAACATGTATAAAACATGTTACTTTCACATTATTGAAAAACTTTTTTGCTGAAAAAAAAAAGAAGAAAAAAAAAGTCCGGCGGCAGGGTATTTTTAAAGATTGCACCGGCCATATCTTACGGATGTAGGCGCATTTCAACTTTTGCAGTCAACTGAGAAAACCCCATTATCTTTGTTGCTATTCACACAGCACGCCCATTTAAAGAAAAGGTTTCTTACCTTTTAGAACGGGAGGTTCCCAACCCCTGGGCCGCGGACCAGTGTGGGTCCGTGGCTTGTTGGGGGGGGGGGGAGCGGACCCTGTACGATCTATCACCCGCTACACATGCCGTGTCCCCACACAGGGGGTGGGGAGAGTCGCTGCCATACCAGGAAGAGGGCCCACTGGCTCATTGTTCCCAACCGCTCTGCAGCTGCTGGGAATTATAGCCCGAGAACCTGAAGAAAGGCTGAAACTAGCCATGCACCTGACTCCCAATCCCAGAATCCCCTGCGCCAGGCTGGATCAATTGATCTACAGCAGCCAATCAGCTCAGACTCTTGGCATTCCTCGGCCTTGAAATCAGTGGGGTATGGTTAGGCCAGTGACGTGGAAGGAAGATTGTCCCAACTACACAGACTCCTATGGAGCTATGTAGGCCATATTGGAGAGCAGCCAACAAATGGGATGCACAACCCGCCCCCACCCCCCCAGTCCGTGTAGTAGTAGTCTTCCTTGAGGCTGCTCCCTGGTGTCAGGAAGGTTGGGGGACAGCCGTTTCAGAGGTTTCTCAGGAGGAGTCATGGCTGACTGCAAATTTTTGAGCAATGATAGGGTGAGCCTGTCCCAAGTCTGCCCTCATTAGCATACAATACAATAACCCCAGCCTCTACACCTTTAACCTTTTGTTAAGGAAGACCTTGTCCAGTTTAGATTCAATGGATAAGGAAGAAGATCTGCCAGCACAGTACAGACAGGGTTAATTATTGCAAACACAGCTGCCCAACACTCTTTAAATAAAACTACCTAGGACTGTAACTTGCTGGAGGGTCCAGAATAAAAGCATCTTAAAAAGGGGGACGCTGCGATTTTTAAGTGAGCGGCCCCAATTTGGCAAAGTGGAAATACACTTAAAAGTGGTTGTAAAGGCAGAAGGTGCATTCTATGCATGAAGATAAAAAAAAAAAAAAAAATCTTCAGTGTGCAGCAGCCCCCCTTAGCCCCCTTTTTACCTACCTGAGACCATCTTGATCCAGCGACATTGCAAGAGACTCATCTGCTCGGGACTCTCCCTCCTCATTGGCTGAGACCGCAGTGAGATGCCATATTGAATTTGTTTTTTGTTTTTTAAATTGGGCTCCATATGTTTTAGCCATTATGTGATAGAATGCACAGCATAATCGGCACAATACGGCAAACATACCTGGCTAGCGATCCCTTCCAGAGCTGCACTATCAGCGCTTCCATCTTCTCCCAATCTTTTGAGCGCTTGGTTGGTCGGGCTGTGAAGTCACCCACATGCATGCACGCAGGGGTCACATCACCATGGCACTGAGGAGGTGCTGCAAGTGTAGACTGAGCGTGCATGTGCGGCTCAGGGGGAACATAAAAATTGCACCAGGCAGAGAGAAGGGTTTATGACGAGACCGACCATATACTAGAAAGAACCTCAAAGAATTTAGACTTTACCGGTACCAGCGAGGAACGGTCAAATAGAATATGTGGTTGTTCCTCGCTGGTACCAGTAAAGCCCAAATTCTTTCTGGTTCTTTAGAGTATATTGTCTCAATGGATGTGGTACCACCACAGCCAGCCATATAAGAGTTCTGGTTATAACAGGAGACACCAATAGGGTCTTTTACGTATAAAAAAAAAAAAAAAAGCTAACCAACAACTTTTTTGGGGCGCAATTCCTCCAAGACAAAACAAAAATCCCATCATCAGCCATTACCCATTAGCCAAGCACCCCTGGAAATGCTACATGGTTTGTCCCACCCTTGTATGGGCGTGTTCACACGTACGTCAGGAACCATCACTCGTTTAAAAAGTGATCTGCGCTCGCATCACTTTTCAGGTGTTTAACAGAGGGTGGAGGTGGTGACATGTCGCCTCCTCACTGTCCAATTTAACCCTAAAAATGGCCACACTGCTGCGCCCGCAATCATGCTGTTGCAGCGCAGCCCCACAGAACTGCATTAGTCGCGGTCGGCGGTGGCACCCTGCCAAAAGAGCCATGCTGTTGAAGTCTTGGTCGCAGTCGTGAAGCATGTGTACAGCAGTAGGTTAGTGTTCATACAGGTGGTCGGTCGCAGCTCAATCGCCCTGGCTTTACTGTGTCTATGGGAACGAAGCCTCACGGTTCATTTTAGTAGCAGGCTAAGCTGTCCAGCAAATGTTGATACAAATATACAGGTGCATCTCCCAAAAAAATAATAATTTGAATATCAAAAAGTTCATTTATTTCAGTAATTCCATTCAAAAAAGTGAAACTCCTATTATATAGAGATTCATTACACACAGAGTGATACATTTCAGGCATTTCTTACTTTTATTTTTCATGATTATGGCTTACAGCTAGTGAAAACCCCAAATTCCGTATCTCAGAAAAGTTGAATATTGTAGACGCCCTGGTGGCAGAGTCTAATCAGCTAATTAACGCAAAACACCTGTAAAAAGGTTTCCTGAACCCTTTAAATGGTCTCTTGGTCGGGTTCAGTAGGTTATACACAATCGCGGGGAAGACGGCAGACTTAACCGTTGCCCAAAAGACAGTCATTGACACCCTCCACAAGGAGGGTAAGTCACAAAAGGTCACTGCTAAAGAAGCTGGCTGTTCACAGAGTGCTGTATCCAAGCATATTACTGGAAGGTTGAGTGGAAGGAAAAAAAAGTGTGGAAGGAAAAAAAAGTGTGGAAGGAAAAAGGTGCACAAGCAACAGGGATATAACCGCAGCCTTAGGAGGATTGTGAAGCAAAGGCCATTCAAAAATTTGGGGGAAATTCACAAAGGAGTGGACTGAGGCTGGAGTCAGTGCTTCAAGAGCCGCCACCACACAGACGGATCCTGGACATGGGCTACAACTGTCGCATTCCTTGTGTCAAGCCGCTCCTGAACCAGAGACAATAGCATCTTATCTGGGCCAGGGAGAAAAAATAAAATAAAGGACTGGACTGTTGCTCAGTGGTCCAAAGTTCTCTTGAGATGAAAGAAAAATTTTCATTTCACTTGGAAATCAAGGTTCCAGAGTCTGGAGGAGGAGTGGAGAGGTGCAGAATCCAAGTTTCATGAGGTCCAGTGTGAAGCTTCCACAGTCAGTGAAGATTTGGGGAGACGTGTCATTTGCTGGCGTTGGTCCACTGTGTTTTATCAAGTCAGCGCCACCCTCTAGAAGGAAATTCTAGAGCTCTTCATGCTTTCCTCTGCTGACCAGCTTTATGTAGATGCGGATTTCCAGCAGGATTGGCACCTGCCCAGACTGCAAAAACTGCCAATACCTGGTCACATGATCACTATGCTTGATTGGCCTGCAAACTCGTCTGACCTTAAACCCCATAGAGAATCTGTGGGGTACAGTATTGTCAAGAGGAAGATGAGAAACACCAGACCCAACAATGCAGATAAGCTGAAGGCCGCCATCAAAGCAACTTGGGCTTCCATAACACCTCAGCAGTGCCACAGACTCACCACCTCCATGCCACATTGATGCTGCAATTCATGCAAAAGCAGCTCCGACCAAGTATTGAGTGCATACTATACTGTACATGGACAGACTTTTCACCAAGCCAACATTTCTGTTTTAAAAAAAATTAAAAAATTATTGGTCTTATGTAATATTCTAATCTTAAAATGTTGTATTTTGGGTTGTCACTAGCTGTAAGCCATAATCCAAATTAAAAGAATGATATATTATATAAAAATATAGGAGTTTCACTTTTTGAATTACTGAAAAAAATTAACTAACGGTTTGATATTTTTTTTTGAGATGCACCTGTAAATGCACTTAAATTATAAATAAAAAAATAAAAATCATATATTAAGTATATGATACTGGGTACAATTACAGGAATTAACCCCATAAAAGATAAGAGAACTAAAAGATATATTTTCCGCTTCAGTGGTCCTTTAACAGATGGTAACAGCTGGCTGCTGTACATGATATACTTTTCTCCCTCATGTGCAGCAACAGTTCATATTTCCGATAAAGGATCTACCCTTCATCAGGCTACAATCAGTGCTGTAGGAGATTACATCACTCTATAGAGTATCAGCGCACATAGACCTGAGGCTCTTTTTGCTTTAAGAGGACTAAAAGGGATACAATCGCTTAACAGAACAGATGGCCCAAATCCTGAACTGGCCGAAGAGCGTTCCTAAAAACTCCTTAAAACGACGAAACACAGGCATCTTAGCGGCGTCCTGTGGAGGAAGACACTTGAGCTCACCAGACGGTAATCTCACAGCTCAGGCAGAGGTCTCTTCAGAGAGAAAGTCTTGAGTTTCAGAAAAGTTTGAAGATTGCTGAACACCAATAGAGAAGAGAAAAGTAGAGTCTCAGCTCCGTGAGTCAGCGAAATTCATCTTCAGTCACCTCAGCTAAACATCATGGAGCAGGAGGGCAGCCGGTTCTGGGGAATGTAAAAAAACAAAACCATAGCGTCTTCAGCAGTCCCGAGGGCTTCGCGCACACGACAGGCGAGCACTTGATTAAATGTGAATGAGACTGGAGGACAGCTGCAGAGCGAGCTCAGAGACTGCACATGACGAGCAGGAAAGGAACTATCACTATGTCACAAGTGACTGCTTCCCTCTGCAATGTCAGCCACTCCGAGAGATCAAAATACCTTCATCCACCCAACCTCGCCTCAGGCTTCACCCCATCCACCCAACCTCGCCTCAGGCTTCACCCCATCCACCCAACCTCGCCTCAGGCTTCACCCCATCCACCCAACCTCGCCTCAGGCTTCACCCCATCCACCCAACCTCGCCTCAGGCTTCACCCCATCCACCCAACCTCGCCTCAGGCTTCACCCCATCCACCCAACCTCGCCTCAGGCTTCACCCCATCCACCCAACCTCGCCTCAGGCTTCACCCCATCCACCCAACCTCGCCTCAGGCTTCACCCCATCCACCCAACCTCGCCTCAGGCTTCACCCCATCCACCCAACCTCGCCTCAGGCTTCACCCCATCCACCCAACCTCGCCTCAGGCTTCACCCCATCCACCCAACCTCGCCTCAGGCTTCACCCCATCCACCCAACCTCGCCTCAGGCTTCACCCCATCCACCCAACCTCGCCTCAGGCTTCACCCCATCCACCCAACCTCGCCTCAGGCTTCACCCCATCCACCCAACCTCGCCTCAGGCTTCACCCCATCCACCCAACCTCGCCTCAGGCTTCACCCCATCCACCCAACCTCGCCTCAGGCTTCACCCCATCCACCCAACCTCGCCTCAGGCTTCACCCCATCCACCCAACCTCGCCTCAGGCTTCACCCCATCCACCCAACCTCGCCTCAGGCTTCAACCCATCCACTCAACCTCGGCTCAGGCTTCAACCCATCCACTCAACCTCGGCTCAGGCTTCATCCTATCCACCCAACCTCAGCTAAGGCTTCACCCTATCCACCCATCGTCAGTTAAGGCTTCAACCTATCCACCCAACCTCAGTTAAGGCCTCATCATATCCACCCAACCGCAGCTCAGGCTTCACCCTATCCACCCAACCTCAGTTAAAGCTTCACCCTATCCACCCAACCTCAGTTAAGGCCTCATCATATCCACCCAACCTCAGCTCAGGCCTTATCATATCCACCCAACCTCAGCTCAGGCCTTATCCTTAAGAGGACCACTAGAGGAAAAAATATTGTATTTGGTAACTATATGGGGTAATACCTGTAATAGCACTTTGCATATGAAATTATTTGTATTCCCCGCAACATACAAGCAGTACAGAAGGTGACAGTTCCAGAGGTTGAGACAAACCATATTACCCTTACGGGAGTGCCAACAATGGCAGCCATTTACATAAGGTTAAAGGTGTTCGTTCACCTTCACCAAAAACTGCCTATGGAGGTATCAGGCTCCTGTGGGTTAAACAACATCTGCAGCTTTGACTAAAGAGGAACACCACTGAAGATTATCGTTCCGGAAACTGCTAGGAAGCCAGCCATTGGCAACAAGCAGTCAGGGAAAAAAGAAAAAAAAAGAAGAAGAGGTCCGAGGAATAGCAGCAAAACATTGCCTCGCAAAGTGGGCAGGGTTTTAGGAGGGTGCACTAGAGATGGCACAAGCAAAATATTTTGCTAGTGTCCAGTCACCAGATGGTAGTGGTATACAAGCCATGGCCTATGAATACCAGTACAGTGTCCGGTACAATTGCGTATTAATTTTATCTATGGTCAAAGTGTAGAATCATATATTCATTTCCGCATCGTATTTGATTTCTAGCCTACGCCTTTTAACCACAAAGTCATCGGGAAGTTTGTAAACTTACTTTGTTAAGTTCCCTTCACAACCACCGTATCCCTGCCAAGATCTTCGGCTCTCTAGCTCCCTTATCACCTCCTCCCATGCTCACCTCCAGGACTTCTCCCGAGATTTTCTCATCTCTAAAAAACTACATACGCCAAGCTGTCCGACCATTTCCTAATCTATCCATCTTTAGATGATCCCTGAAAACCCTTCTCATTAAAAGAAGACTATCCTGCTTCTAACTAATACACCATTTTACTTTCTCAACCAGCTCATCTCCCACAGTTATTACCTTTTGTATCACTTGACCCGCCCTCTTAGATTGCAAGCTCAAACGAGCAGGGCTCTTCAATTCCTCTTGTATTGTACCTGTACTGTCTGCCTTCATTTCATAAAGCGCTGCGCAAATTGATGGCACTATATAAATCTTGTATAATCATAATCCCCACACATTTACTTCCCTGAATTCTGAGACACGCAGTCACTACAGGTTGATTTACTAAAACTGAAGAATGCAAAATCTGGTGCAGCTCTGCATGGTAGCCAATCAGCTTCTAAATTTAGATGCCTTATAAATCGAATGTAAACCAAAGAAATGAGCAGAAGAGGAGCTGGAAAGAATGCTGGGAGTCCAGGAAGTTTTGGAAAGGATGGCAGGCATACAGGAAGCACTCACAACATGAAAGGACATTTTTCAAGCAAGTTTGGGTTGTCATTAATAACTATTGTCTGTATTGTTATCAAAATACTGAGGTTATAAAATTAGTGTGCATGCGCTGTGATCAGAGACCTGATTTAAAAAAATCGCATTGACTTTTCACCCGGTGATCCTACCTGTAAGACTGCTTGAGGGTAGGGGGTTCTCCAAACTACAGTGCTCCAGCTATTGAGGAACTACAAGTCCCATGAGGCATTGCAAGATTCTAATGGCCACAAGTATGACTGCCAGAGACATGATGGGATTTGAAGCTCTTTCAAGGAGAAGTAAGGGAAAAGCTGGTTTGGCTGTACTTCTGTGGATCACAGGAGTGGGAGTTGGTTTTGCCCTCCTGTGACCTGCTGAAGCCCGCTGTCACAGAGCTAGTCCAGGCTTGGGAAAGATCGTGACCATATGGTCGAGATCCGCCCACATGCCTGGACCGCCACCAGGCTCAGGCTCTCAGTGAGCCGATGAGAGCCTGAGCCGGCCGCTCCCGCCCCTCCACAGCCCAGTGCTCCAGTGAGCACATTGGGGGTGTTAGAACAGAGCTGAGGGAGCTCTGAGAATGGAGTGCTCAGTGGTGTTTGATCGCTCCATTCACAGTGCTAAGGCTGGCGGGGGACAAATGCTAGGCGTGTAGGATTTAAAGAAAAAAAAAAGGAAGATTCATCCCGGACTTCTCTTTTAACACATTTAGGGCCATAATTTTGTGACCCCTCTTTTAGGGTGACAACACTCACTTATTCTACCATCTATAGAGGACAGCGTCGTCACCCTTGGAAAGGACTACAGCACAACCCTCCCTTTGCTCATCTCCATAACACAGGGTGACATTTTTGTAGTCCACAGGCCTGACAACATTGTTTGATATTTCAATTCAGTAAAAAGGCAGTCACAAGGACACTCGATTTATGTCGGGATCACCGTGAATATTTCTGAAATGCATTAAGGCCAAAAACCTTCTGTGCTGCCCCCAGAGCACCCCCCCCTCCCTTTTTCTTACCTGAACCCGATCGTTCCAGCGACGAGCACGAGCCCAGCAGCTCCAGCCACTGTCTCAGGTCCTCATTGGATAGACTGACAGCAGCAGGAGCCATTGGCTGTCAATCAAATCCAGTGACACGGGAGCCAGGGGGGCGGGGACGAGTCCTGCAGTCTGTGTCAATAGAGGCAGCAGCAGGACTTGTGAGCGCACCAGTGCCCCCCATGGAAAAAGTCTCTCCGTGGGGGCACCAAATGAAGAGAAGGAGCCAGGAGTGCCGCAGGGACACCCCAGAAGAGGAGGATCAGGGTCTCACTCGGTGCAAAACCCTTGCACAGAGCAGGCAAGTAGAACATGTTTGTTATTTTACAAAAAAAAAAACTTTACAATCACTTTTTTTTTTAAATTAATTGCCTGGAGACATTAAAGCAGAACTAAAGGCAAAATGTACTTTAGTTTTGGAGTGGAGAGGGATTAGACCCCCTGTCAGTTCTTATTGCTGTCTGTGTCCCTGTTAGGGAGATTCCCTCCCTCCCCCCGTATCAATGTCTATGCCGATTTCCCATATCCCTGTATGTTGTGTCCTTTAACGACTTAAGCCCCGGACCATTTCGCCGACCAAAGACCAGAGCATTGGTGGTATTTGATCACCTCTGCGGTTTTTCCTTTTTTGCGCTATAAACAAAAAATTCAATATTTTTTTGTATTTGCTATAATAAATATTCCCAAAAAAATCTATACAAAAAACTAAATTTTTCCACAGTTTAGGCCGATACGTATTCTTCATATTTTTGGTAAAAAAAAAAAAAAAAACTATTCGTATATTGACTGGTTTGCGCAAAAGTTATACCGTCTACAAAATAGGGGATAGATTTATGCCATTTGTTATTTACTTTTTACTAGTAATGGCGGCGATCTGCGATTTTTATCGTGACTGCGACTTTATGGCGGACACATTTTTGGGACCAGTCATTTTTACAGCGATTAGTGCTATAAAAATGCACTGATTACTGTTAAAATGACACTGGCAGTGAAGGGTTTAACCTCCAGGTGGCGCTGAAGGGGTTAAGTGTGTCCTAGGGAGAGATTTTAAGTGTTAGGGGGCGTGGCTACGAGTGACACGTCACTGATCCCTGCTCTCGATGAGGGAGCATACGATCAGTGTTGAGTCACTAGGAAGAACGGGGAGATGCTTGTTTACACTTGCCTCTCCCCATTGTGCAGCTCTGTGACCCGATCGCGGGACACCGGCGGACATAGAGTCCACAGGCCTCGCAGCAGGGGGAAATTTCAAAGTGATGTAGATATATTCTTAAACTTTGCCCAGCCGTGCCATTCTGCTGATGTAAATGTACAGGAGTCGGTCCTTAACCGGTTAAGATGTATATCCAAGAGTCATTTAAAAGATATCTCCCTGATAATTATGGGAGAGAGTTCCACATCCTTATTGCCCTGACAGTGAAGAACCCCCTACGCAGTTTAAAGGGGTTGTAACCCTCCTGTTTTTTTCACCTTACTGCATCCTATAACCCCCTAGGAGAAGTACTCTCTCGGGGGGGGGGTACCTTGCGGTCGTGCGCCCGTGTCCAGCATTTGGCGTCTATAGCCGCCGAATGCAGGAGTCGGCCTCGCCCCCCGCGTCATTGGATTTGATTGACAGCAGCCCCCCAGTTTTACTTACCTGAGCCCTGGAACGTCCCACGGCGAAAATGCACCGTCTCTCTGCCTAGGGTTCTCAGCTCGTTTGAGTAGATTGATGGCAGCACAGCCATTGGCTCCTGCTGCTGTCAATCAAATCCAAAGACGCGGCTATGGACGCCAAATGCTGGACACGGGAGTGCGCCCGTAAGGTAACCCCCCGGGAGAGCGCTTCTACTAGGGGGTTATCTGTTGCGGCGAGGAGCCGCTGAGGGACCCCAGAAGATGGCGCTCGGGTCCACTCTGTGCAAAACTAACTGCACTTTTTTTTTTTTTATCTTTAGTATCACTTTAAAGGGGTTGTAAAGGTTCGTTTTTTTATTTTCTAAATAGGTTCCTTTAAGCTAGTGCATTGTTGGTTCACTTACGTTTTCCTTAGATTTCCCTTCTAAATTTTTTTTTTCTTTGTTTTCTTTGTCTGAATTTCTCACTTCCTGTTCCTCCTCAGTAAGCTGTTCAGTAAGCTGTTCTGGCTGACTAAACACCACTCAGATGATGGTGTGAAGTTTAGTGAGAAACAGGCAGTGAGAAATTCAAACAAAGAAAAAAAACATTTAGGAGGTAAATAAAAGGAAAAGGTAAGTGAACCAACAATGCACTAGCTTAAAGGAACCTATTTGGAAAATAAAAAAACGAACCTTTACAACCCCTTTAAGGTTAAACCGCTTCTCCTCCAGTCTCGTCTTGTGTGGCCCCGTGTCCTTTTACACTCCCTAGGACTGAATAGTTTATTTCCTATGCTGGGATCCTCTTCGAAATATATTTGTAGATCGCCATCATGTTCCCTCGCAAGCGTCTTTTCTCCAGAGAGAATACATTTAGTGTTTGCAGCCAATCCTCGTAATTGGAGGTCCTCCGGTCCCCTTATAAGTTGTCGCCCTTCTTTGGGCTCTCTAGCTCCAGCACATACCTACGGAGGACTGGTGACCAGAACTGAAAACTCCAGATGAGGTCTGACCAGAGCTTTATAGAGTGGCAGAATTATAGTTTTGTCCCTGGAGTATTATCCCCTTTTTTACGCATGCTAACATTCTGCCTGCTTTGGTAGCTGCAGTTTGGCACCGCATGCCGTGGCTCAATCTGTCTATTCTGGTTTGGCTATGGGACAGGAAGTGGAGAGAAATCTCCTCAATGGCACACAGAGGGTGGAAACAAATCTGACAGGGGGTTAGAACCCTCCTCTGCTCTAGTCAAAAAAAAAAAAAAAGAAGAAGAAAGTTTTGCCTATAGGTCTACTTTAACTTCATCCCTGCAAGTATGAACTTTCCAACCAGTGGAGGTCCGTCCATACCACTTATTATATAACAATGGATTCAGGTTCTACCTGCCATTCAGAGCCAGTTTTGGGGGAGCAGGCATTAGTAGCATCTGGGTTTTAGCTTCTAGAAAAGGGTTTTTCCTCTCCTGACACAACACGTGTACAGCACACCAAGTTGAAGGAGACTTAAAAGCAGATTGTAGCAGCTGCTGCAATCTGTTACCGCCATAGGAAGGCAGGTGGGGTGATTCCAGGCCGTGCGTGTGTTCACAACCCCTACTCTGATCATCACACACATTTTTTTTTTTCTCCAAGACTCCTGCCAACTGCTAACCTCTGCTCACCTGAAGGAGTATAGGGAGAGAGGGCAAGCTGCTCCTCTGCGGTTGGCTGCCAGATATCCGACATGTGGTCACTTTTTGTGACTCGAAAAGGAACATTGGCCGACTCATCACTTGGTGTCTCCCCACATGTGCCTAAAAACATAAAAAATAAAAGGGAGTGTGACAGCTAAGACAAGGCAGCAAAGAGAACCAGTTATTGGATGAAAGGATGGAATTGCTGCTCCAGGTATGTACTGAAAGAAGCACAACCAACGTAAAAATAAAAGAAAAAAAATCATATAAAGAAAAAAAAAAAAAAAAAAAAAGAAGAAAGAATAAAGTGACACTTGGGACCAAATTCCTACGAAAGTCACTTGCAAAATATCACATTAGCCATTTACATGAACCCCTTCCTGCTGACCGCGCACATATGCAGCTTCACAGAAGTGGGCTTTGTTTTGGTGAGGCACACACACACAGTGAGAGGAAAAGGTATTGGACTCCCTGCTGATTTTATACGTTTGCCCACTGACAAAGAAATGATCAGTCTATAATTTTAATGGTCGGTTTATTACAACAGTGAGACAGAATAACAAAAATATCCAGAAAAACGCATTTCAAAAAAGTTAGATTGATTTGCATTTTAATGAGTAAAATAAGTACCGTATTTATCAGCGTATAACACGCACCTTCACTTTGGGAGGGAAGTTTCAGGGAGAAAAAAAAAACGTACATTTTAAATAAAGAACTTTGAAGCAAAATAAGGGTCAGTGCCCATCGGCAGCCCCCCAACACTGCCGGCAGCCCCCCAACACTGCCGGCAGCCCCCCCAACACTGCCGGCAGCCCCCCCAACACTGCCGGCAGCGCAGCCTCGGAGGGGACAGGGAGGGGGGCGGGACAAGCGCCGACAGAATATATACAGTGAGAATCGCCCGTTTACTCGGCGGCCTCTTTAAAGGGTTTGTAAAAAAACAAAAAAAACAAAAAACACAAACATGTCATACTTACCTCCACTGTGCCGCTTGTTTTGCACAGAGTGGCCCCGATCCACGTCTTCTGGGGTCCCTCGGCGGCTGTCTCGGCTATTCCCTGCAATAACTCACCACCTATATGCGAGCTTGCATGGTGGTGAGTGATTGCGGGCGCGCTCCAGTGATACAGCCAGCGGCTATTGCCGCTCACTGTATCACTCAGCCCCGCCCCCCGGCACGCCGCATCATTGGATGTGATTGACAGCAGCGCCAGCCAATGTAACCAATCAACGGGCAGGCTGAATGGCGATAAAGATGTCGGGGCAGAGCGCGGGACTTTCGAGGGCTCAGGTAAGTAAAAACGGGGGCTCGAGGGGGATGGGGGGGGGGGGCGATATTGTCTGATGTTTTTTCACCTTAACGCATAGGATGCATTAAGGTGAAAAAACGTTTTCCCTTTACAACCCCTTTAATACAAAGTCCGGCCTCTTATGATAGACAGAACAGTGGTCCTATGGCAGCCCAGGAGATGGGTACTTCCTATTACAGAGGCCGCCGAGTATACAGGAGATTCTCGCTGTATGTAATCTGATGGCGCTTGTCCCACCCCCCTTCCAGTCCCTTCCGAGGCAGCTAAAATTTAAGCATCGGCATATAACATGCACACGATATTTGCACCCGAGTGAAAGTGCGCGTTATACGCCGATAAATATAGTATTTGAACCCTTATCAGAAAGATTTCTGGCTCCCAGGTGTCTTCTATACATTTAAGAAGCTGAGATGAGGAGCACTCTTAAAAGGGAGATGCAGAGGAGAACTGGGTGAAAATATGTGGAAGGAGCTGAAGATTCGAGTTGCCAAACATCAGCCTGGAAACTTTAATGACTTGGAGAGGATCTGCAAAGAGGACAAAATCCCTCCTGAGATGTGTGCGAACCTGGAGGCCAACTCCAAGAAACGTCTGACCTCTGATCGCCAACAAGGGTTTCTCCACCAACTACTAAGTCATGTCTTGTGAAGGGTTCACATACTTATTTCACTCATTAAAATGCAAATCAATTTAGAACTTTCTTGAAATGTGTTTTTCTTGTTTTTTTTTAAATATATTTTATCTCTCACTGTTATAATAAACCGACCATTAAAATAACAGACTGATCATTTGTCAGTGGGGCAAATGTACAAAATCAGCCGGGGGTTAAATACTTTTTTCCCCTCACTACACACTCACCGGCCACTTTATTGGGTACACCTTGCTAGTAGCAGGTTGGACCTCCTTTTGCCTTCATTCTTGGTGGCATAGATACAACAAGGTGTTGGAAACGTTCCTCAGATTTTCCTCAGTCAGTTGCTGCAGATTTCTCGGCTGCACATCCATGATGCCAATCTCCCATTCAACCACATCCCAAATGTCATCTATTGGATGAGATGTGGTGAGGTGTGGAGGCCATTGGAGGACAGTGACCTCATTGTCCAGTGGTGAGATGATTGGAGCTCTGGGACATGGAGCATTATCCTTCTGGAAGGAGCCATCAGAAGATGGGGACACTGTAGTCATAAAGGAATGGACAAGGTCAACAACAATACTCAGGTAGGCCGTGGTGTTTAAACCATGGGGGGGCCCAAAGTGTGCCCATCCACCACACCATTACACCACCAGCCTGAATCGGTGATACCCCATCCCCCACACCATTACACCCCCACCACCAGCCTGAACCGGTGATACAAGGCAGGATGGATCCATGCGCCAAAATCTGACCCCACCATCTGAATGTCGCAGCCGAAATCCAGACTCCTCAGACCCGGGCAACGTTTTTCCAATCTTCTATTGTCCAATCCTGGTGATTCTGTGCCAATAGTAGCCTCAGTTTCCTGTTCTTAGCTGACAGGAGTGGCACCCGGTGTGGTCTTCGGCTACTGTAGCCCATCTGCTTCAAGGTTGGATGTTCAGAGATGGTATTCTGTATACCTTGGATGTAACGAGGGGTTATTTGAGTTACTGTTGTCTTTCTATCATCTGGAACCAGTCTGCCCCATTCTCCTCTGACATCAACAAGGCATTTTCCTCCACACAACTGCTGCTCACTATATATTTTCTATTTTCCCCCCACCATTCTCTGTAATCCTGAGAGATGGCTGTGTGTGAAAATCCCAGAAATACTCAGACCAGCCCATCTGCCACCAACAACCATGCCACGTTCAAAGTGCAGCACAGTGGTGTAGTGGTTGGCACTTTCATCTAGCAACAAAAGGGTCACTGGTTCGAATCCCGACTACGACACCATATGCCTGGGGTTTGCATGTTCTCCCTGTGTCTGCGTGGGTTTCCTCCGGGTACTCCGGTTTCCTCCCTCACTCCAAAGACATGCTGGTAGGTTAATTGGATCTTGTCCAAATTGGCCCAGTATATATGTGTGTACGACTGTGTGTCCCAAGCGTGTCGAGATCCTACGGGGTAAAATGACTGCACCAGCCAGCAAGACACTGGCTGCAAAAAGCGCCTAGAGGCGATTCAGTTCGCATGTGTAGCGCTATACAAGTCATTCATTCAAAGTCACTTCAATCCCCTTTCTTCCCTATTCTGATCCTCGGTTTTTGAACTTCTTCACCACGTCTAGATGTCTAAATTGCATTGAGTTGTTGCCGTGTGATTGGCTGTCTAGCAATTTGCATTACCAAGCAACTGAACAGGTGGACCTAATAAAGTGGTGAATATATATAGAGAGAGAGATTATAGAGAGAGATTTTATAATTTTAGCCACATACACACAAATATAGCCACATACACACATTTTATTTTTTGAATAAGAATTGGTTGGACTAGATGGACTTATGTCTTTTTTCAACCAAACTATGCAACTATATGCGGATTCCCCTTTGCGCTCCGAGCGCAGAGACCGGGGTCTCGATCGGGAACCAGGTCGCTTGGTTGCGGGTCACCCGATTGCTGTGATAGCCTCTGATTGGTCATCATAGTGATCAGTCACTGTGAGCCCGTCCCTGTTTACTTCCTCTCCTAAAACGAAAAGGAAGATGCATTGCATATTCCTCTCCTTGCAGGAAAGAAAAATGTAAACAAATCAAAGTGTAGAAAATAAAAGTAAAAAAAATTCTAATAAAATAGAATAAAAAAAAAAATTCAAGGTTTGCCGGGTTAGTGTTAGGGTCAAGGCTGGGGTCAAGGTCGGTATCAAATGCCACAGTCATAAGATTTTAGGTAGAATATAAATAAAAGAAAGAAAGAAATAAAAGAAAGAAAGAAATGAAAGAAAGTTCGTTTGTTAGTGTCGGCGTGTTTTAGTGAGGATAATAAAAGAGGCAAAATGTGCACCATGGTTTCTGGGGTGTACTACAGGTACATACAACAAACAACTAACATACACATGTGTGGTATCGCTACAATCAGAATTTATTTTGCGTTGTCCTTTGGTGGTAAATTAGGATAATAGCAAGAAATATACAGTTAAATTTAAACTTTTTTTTTTTTAAATCAGTAGATATTTTATTACTATTTACCAACAAAAAAAAAAAAAACGTATAATCCACCTGGATACACAAAGTAGTTGCGATGATATTTACAGGTTTACCTCGGGTGTAATGAGTGGTTATTTGAGTTACTGTTGTCTTTCTATCATCTGTAACCAGTGTAAGGCCCCTTACACACTGAGGCGTATTTCAGGCGTTTTAGCGCTAAAAAGAGCGCATAAATAACGCCTGAAATAATTCTGCCCCAGCATTCTCAATGTGAAAGCCCGAGGGCTTTCACACTGAGGCGATGCTCTGGCGGGAGGAAAAAAAATGTCTTGCAAGCCGCATCTTTTGAGCGGTGAAGGAGCGGTGTGTATACCGCTCCTGCCCATTGAAAGCAATGGGAAACCGCGGTAATACCGCCCGCAATGCGTCTCTACAGAGGCGCATTGCGGGCGGTATTGACCCTTTTTCGGCAGCTAGCGGGGGGTTAAAACCGCATCGCTAGCGGCCGAATATCGAGGGAAATCCGACGGTATAGCTGTGCTAAAAATAGTGCCGCTATGCCGCCAGCGCACCTCCCGCCCCAGTGCGAAAGGGGCCTAAAAGTTTCATAATTGTGCTTAGGCATTTAGATTTGTTTTGCCCTTAGGCGTGAAGGGGTCAAGTTAAAAGTGACAATCTGATTACCACTACCTGTTGTCTTCTCGGATTTCTCAGAGGTGTCTCCGCTGTTTGTGTCGGTATCACCAGTTTTAGAGCCAGAATCGGTCAGCCATCCTTCTTCAAAGGATCCCTGGGCAGCTTCTGTATGGGAAGAGCAGGATATGATAGAAGTATTTATCACCTCAGGCCTTCAGATAACCCAAATCATAAGAGCGCGTCTCATAGCAATTCTCTATTTTTGCGCACAAAGCAGTTTGTAGCTACAGTTAGCGCCGTGCTGCAGAACGTAAGCAGTGAGCAAACAGGCGTGGATGTCAAAGTAAAACAGGGAGATTTCTGTCCTTCCTGTAGTCCATTAGGGGATACAACAGGCCTCCGGAAATAAAATAAAAAAAAAGGAAAACAATGAAAAAGAAAAGAAAAAAAAAAAAAACACAAAAAGAAAAAACCTTCAACAAAAACAGATTCACCGATCTTGAAAACAAAAAATAATGAAAAATAATAAAACCTCCTCGGACACCATCCTAAAACTCCAGAGGTTTGCTGTGTCCAACACTGAGGAAATATGCTAGTGACAGAACATGCACGGGCCAGAATAGATTTGGAGCTGTGGCCGGAACTAAACAATTATTTACATCTTTAACAAGCAGCAAATCCTTCACAGACCTCTATAGCTTAAGGCATTGTGGAGCAATTCATCAACATTTACAGCAGAAATCCTCATTTTTCCTTTCCCACCTCCCAGTACGGCTTTCCTCGCCTGCCGGTGTCCCGGCGATTTGCCCTCCGTCGAAAAGTGCCCGCACATGTGCAGAACAGAGGGGCACTCGATTTCCCGATCAGCTGGCGTGACGTCACATCGTAGGAGGCTTTTTTCCGACGGGAAATACCATTTCACGGGCACAATTGAATGCTATGCAAACAGCGGCGGGACACTATTTGTCATATTGTGCCTCGCTGTTGCGGCGCCGGTTTACAGTGTGCTCAAGGTTCGGTTTCGTCTGTTGCAGGGCGGGTTTGGTGTGTTGAACGGCGGGTTTTGCCTGCGTCTAAGGGAGTGTTGCAACGCAGACAAAACCCGCCCTTAAACACACCCACAACCCGCTCTGCAACAGTGAGGCTTAAATCTGACAACTACAGTCTCCCTCTGCTCTTTGCATAGCTTTCCATTGTGCCCGTGAAAATGGCATCTCCCGTCGAAAAAAGCCTCCTACGATGTGCGCATGCGCTAGGGCGAGGTCACGCCAGCCGATTGGGAAACCAGCTGGAGTGGCCCTTCTGTTCTGCGCACGCGCTGGCACTTTTCAACAGAGAGCACTATTCGATAGAACACCGGCCCTATAACCTAATGTAAATACAGAGCAGGTACACAGGAGAGCAGGATGAACTCCTCCAGAGTACTTGCAACTACAGAGGTCTGTGATTGGTGGTTTTAAAACCAAATTTGCTTCCTGTCTATATCCAGGCAACAGCTCCACTTTAAAGCTCAGCTGTGGGTGGAGGAAAAAACAAAATGTGGTATGGCGCCCCCCCCCCCCCCTCCCACACACACTGCAAAGGGTAAATGCTTGTTTGATCAGGGGAAGGATGAAAAGGTTGCATTGCTTACCTTACCTTTGCTCTAGCAGTCTCCTCCTCTTTTTGGTGCTCTGGGCATTTTTCAACCTCATCACATACAATGCAGGGCTATTAACCCTGTATTGTACATGGAAGAGATATGCATGTGACCGCACCCCCAGAGGCATCCAAGGCCGGCCACAGACTGTTCGTATCTCGGCCGGTCCCTGCTGATTCGAACAATTAAATGAACAGGCTGAATGTACCAAATTGATCAATCAACTTGGGGTATAATCAGCCTGCTAGATTCGCTTGCCATTATTGCAAGCAGCTGCTATAGCCACTAGTGATCATCACGATCTTCTCCCGGTAAAGACGGCTTCCCCCACCAGGAGAAGACCATGCCCCGGCAGGAGGGATTACCGCATCAACACTGTGTGTTGATGGGGGAAATCGAGCAAATTTTAAGAAAATCTCTCCTTGTATGGCCGGTCTAAAGCTGGCCATAGATTATGCAATTTTTTTTCTGCTTGCCCCCCCCCCCACCCCCCCATCAACACAGAGCAGGGAGATGTCGCTGTCGGGAGAATACACCGATCACAGCTATAGCCGCTAGCAATAAATCACATGATAAAAATCTGACATGCTGGTTGTACCCAAGTCGATCGATGGTTCGACTTGGCTACAATCAGGATTGAACCTTGGCTGGTCCCTGCTGAACCGGCCGAGATTTGACCCATCTATGGCCGGTGTCTCGTCACATCCGGCTCCCCATCACAGATTGCTCCGGAAGTGACGTTCTGGCGCCACCATCTTGCTACACCCCACACTCCCTCACAGTAATGATGGAGTAAGAAGGGGGCAAGCGGACAGCTTGTTACACCCACAGGAGTTTTAGATTTCACAGTTATTTTCAACACAAAAAACGGAGCTTATATGCTTAAATACAGAATTTGGAAATCCGGACGGACTGTTTAGATGTTAAATGTGAAAATCAGGAGGTGTTCGGTAACATTAGCAAACATGTAAGGTCAGCAGATTTCCTGCTGCTTTTAAAATTTAACATCTAAACCAGGCTCTCAACCTTTTAACTCTAGAGCAGGGATATGCAATTAGCGGACCTCCAGCTGTTGCAAAACTACAAGTCCCATCATGCCTCTGCCTCTGGGTGTCATGCTTGTGGCTGTCAAACTCTTGCTATGCCTCATGGGAATTGTAGTTCTGCAACAGCTGGAGGTCCGCTAACTGCATATCCCTGCTCTAGAGGAACCCCAAAAATTATTTTCATGTCTCGAGGAACCCTTACTAAAACCAAATCATCAGGGCTCAATAGGAACAATGCTCCTTATATTGGTGGTCTATAGGAAGAATGTCCCCCTTAAAGTGGTGTTCAGAATGCCACCCTTAAAAGACAGCTAAAGAGATATTTGGTGTCATGCTGCTGGCTTTGCCAAGTGGTGCTGAACCTTGAACTCTGTAGGCATCATCAAATAGTCCTGAATTTAGGTCAAATAGGTGGTTCATCAGCCACAGCTCAAGGAACCCCTAGCAACCTCTGGAGGAACCCCAGGGTTCCACTGAACCCTGGTTGAGAATGGCTGATCTAAACAGTCCGTCGGCTTTCCAAATTCTGTATTTAAGCATATAAGCTCAGTTTTGTGTTGAAAATAACTGTCGAATCTAAAACTCCGGTGGGTGTAACAAGATGTCCGCTTTCCCCCTTCTCACTCCATCATTACTGTGCAGGAGTGTGGGGTGTAGCAAGATGGCGGCGAAGGAACGTCACTTCAGGAGCAATCTGTGATGGGGAGCCGAATGTGACAAGACACCGGCATTAGAGAAGAGGCTTTGCAGAGTTGGAGGGACCCTGCTGGAGCAAGGAATAAGTACCTCCTGTCTCTAAAAACAAGCATTTAGCCCTTGGGGGGGTAGTTTTCCTCATGTTCCAGGAGCTCAGCATTCACCTATGTTGAGAAAAAAAAAAAAAGGCAAACACTGAATGTCATGCAGCGAGAGATTACATGCACTTTAGTATAGGTGGAAATGAATGAATGTTATACATATACAGCAGCGACCGCCGCAGTAAGAGGGGGCAGCAAAATCATGCGTCACTACAAGCAGGAGCAGTGCAGCTTATAAAAAGAAAGGAGAAAGGCACCTGCTGGGATAAAATTTTCTCTCTGTAAAGGAGAGAAAAAGCCAGAAGAGTCGCTGAAGTCCAACAAACAAGCTTCAGACACGGAGTCTGCACACAGGAGGAACAAAGGGAAAAAAAGTCCAAGTTACACCGGAGAAGAACATTCACTGCTCGAGAAACTGCAGAATTCTACTAAACCAACAGCTTACAGCTTTAATATATGAGCGGGCAAGAAGAGGAGCATCCTAAAAAAAAATGCAACCTGGATATGTGACAACTGGAGCAGGACAGATCTGTGGAGTGCATTTTGCTCTACAGGACTAGGGATGGGTGAAGGCGATCGTAGTCCCAACCCACCCGAGCAATCCCGCCAGGAAGCCCTCAAAGCCAATCACAGGCAGTGAGGCATTTCCTCGGCCCGCAGTTGCACACACATACACACACACTGCCTATGATTGGCGGTGTTGCGTGTTGGCTTCCTGGCGGGATTGCCCAGGTGGGTTGGGACTACGATCCCAACACGTCTGAGCCCATCCCTACAGAGGACATCAACAAACATTGTAACATGCAGAACCCCCCCCCGTAGCCCAATTCCAGAAAAGAGCTTTCTAAAATGCAGATCGAACATTTCCATACACCTCCATAAAAAGCACATGCAGCCACGGTAGAGGACTGGCAGAGCTATGATCAAGGGGACTGAAGTTCCTCTTTAAGCTGGCCATACACGGATCGAAATGGGTGGGGGGTTTAAGAACCGGATGAAATTTGAGCAGTGGGTGGCCCTGTCAGCACCGTATCACCCAACATCCTGGAAGATAAGGCGAACAGTGACGGCACCAAATCAGCTGCACTGAGTTTTGAGCTGTCGGAATAGAACAGCCCCAGGGGAAGATTTGTTTCATCTGCGCTCTCTAATGTGGAAGGAAGAATCTGTTAGATGGTTTCCAGTCTATTAGAGTACGGCCAGCTTTACACGCTAAGCGCACGTTTACACTTGGGGTTCGGGTGGTAAAAACAAAAAAAAGGTTGAGCAACCATTTTACCATGCCACCTCATGCCACAAAGACAGCAAGCACGGGGGTGTACACATGCTGTGCAGCAAGAAATAAAACCCAATCACATGCAATGCATGCGGTTGTGGAATTAACGACATTGAAAACAAGCGGTGAGAGCATATTATCTCCTTACGGTGTCAAAAAAGCCTCTGAAAAAGCAAGTCAGCCACAGATCGCTTTTCAATGGCATGGCAGTCCTCGCCACATGTGTAAACATAGTCTTAGGTGGTCAGCATAGGATGGAGCTTATATGTTATGAGGAGGTTTACATGCTGCAATTAGTCAAGACCACAGTGGACGGGGTTTATATGTATCAAAGGGAACCCAATGACAGGGGATGGCAATTACATGCATTCGTACAAATACACCAGATGCGGAGCTCAGTGGTGTTGGCCAGGTGTTAAAAGGTGGAGCTTATGTGCCAGAGCCAAGTATGGGGCCAGCAGAGGAGAAAAGACAGAAGGCAGAGCCAAGCAGGAGGAGAGATACACAGAAGGCAGAGCCAAGCAGGAGGAGAGATACACAGAAGGCAGAGCCAAGCAGGAGGAGAGATACACAGAAGGCAGAGCCAAGCAGGAGGAGAGATGCACAGAAGGCAGAGCCAAGCAGAGGCCAGCAGGAGGAGAAAACACAGAAGGCAGAGCCAAGCAGGAAGGCAGAGCCAAGCAGGAGGCGAAAAACACAGAAGGCAGAGCCAAGCAGGAGGCGAAAAACACAGAAGGCAGAGCCAAGCAGGAGGCGAAAAACACAGAAGGCAGAGCCAAGCAGGAGGCGAAAAACACAGAAGGCAGAGCCAAGCAGGAGGCGAAAAACACAGAAGGCAGAGCCAAGCAGGAGGCGAAAACACAGAAGGCAGAGCCAAGCAGGAGGCGAAAACACAGAAGGCAGAGCCAAGCAGGAGGCGAAAACACAGAAGGCAGAGCCAAGCAGGAGGCGAAAACACAGAAGGCAGAGCCAAGCAGGAGGCGAAAAACACAGAAGGCAGAGCCAAGCAGGAGGCGAAAAACACAGAAGGCAGAGCCAAGCAGGAGGCGAAAAACACAGAAGGCAGAGCCAAGCAGGAGGCGAAAAACACAGAAGGCAGAGCCAAGCAGGAGGCGAAAAACACAGAAGGCAGAGCCAAGCAGGAGGCGAAAAACACAGAAGGCAGAGCCAAGCAGGAGGCGAAAACACAGAAGGCAGAGCCAAGCAGGAGGCGAAAACACAGAAGGCAGAGCCAAGCAGGAGGCGAAAAACACAGAAGGCAGAACCAAGCAGGGGGTGGAGTCAATGTGTTGCTTATGGAATATGATGGCCCATGGTGTACTTTGCTCCACCCTCTACTAGAGATATCTGGAGGATCTACTGCAGGAAGTGAAGGATACCGTTACCGTCATTACTTTAGAGATGGGTCGGGGCTGGTGCAATTTTACAGACAAATTCCCCATGTCTGCCTTTTCCACTGAGTCTTCAGGGACAATCCTAACCATCAGATCCAGATTTCCTCCATTGGAGAAGGCACTCCAGGCTCACACTTATTGTGATTATCACACACTTGATACATGTACTCGGCCAGGCCTGTCACTCTTCTCCCTTCATTCCGCCCTATCCCTAGGTATGTTAGCCCACTGGCTCCATTTTTCCAGGATCAGGCCATATTATCAGGGGATAGAGCCACATTTGTGGATGTCGGATGTTTTGCCGCTTTATAGAAAAGACCCCATTAGAGAAATAAAGAGCTGGGTAAGCCTATCCCTCTGGACAGAACATGCCCCCCCCCCCTTCCTATGTGGCTGCACACGGCTGTGATTTATTGGCAGCATGTGTTGCGCTCTTTGGGACACAGATGATGAATGACGTGTCAGGATGGCTTTGCAGCTGAGCTGGGTTTAAATATAGTATCAGGGTGACAATTGTGTACCGGGAAGATGTTCTGCGTCTCTGAGGGAAGGAAAGATCTGTGCAGCGTTCGGAGGGAGCAGGAGATCCGCCAAGACATCTTCATCGAGCTTTGACCCAAACGGATCTGAAATATAGCAGGAGAAGGTTATCGGTCCGGGTGGGGCCTGCACTGCAATACGGCTGGACATGGTCCTTCGGTGACACAAGCTGTGATTAGTTTCCTTGGCCAGGGACAGCACACAATTGCGAATTGCACAACCACCCAATCACAGGGCTGTCTGATGTCTCCAACCCACATCACACCGGTTCTATTAGACAAATACAATTCACAAGAATTTATTAAGAAAAAATAAAATGCTTGTTTGTCTGTTGACAGTTTAACATAAGCTGTAGCAAAGCAATAAAATGCTGGGCCATGGCTGAACAATATGTGGGCTGGGGGGGGGGGGGGGGGGAGGCCAGCTATAGACAAGCCGAAACCTGAAGGAAAATTCTTGGGTATTCAGGTTTCCCATTGTTCATGTGCCAGCTGCAGCACACGATTTTCATGCTGCAATGGAAAGTGCCCGATCCAACACACTGGATTTTGTTTAAAAAAAAATTATAAAAATGATGGCACAATCGTATGTGCCATTTTCATCTTTTCGACTCGTCCATGGCCGGACTTACAAACAGGGAAAAAAAAACAAATTTTCAATACAAGTTGATCTTTGTAGGGGACCAGCCCCAGGGACTGCATTGTACCCAATGTCTACTTGCCCATGCAGGACAAATTGACAGTCTCTGCAAAGGGTCTCCCACTAATCCCCCATATACTCCCCTAACCTGCACTTCCTTCACAGCTCCTTGTTCCTCTCTACCACTGAAACCCGCTGTTTTTGGTGACCCATGAGAGGAGCGTGACCTTCACCCAAGTTTATTAAAGGTGCTCTGCTTGTTGAGTCGGGGCGCCCTCACAGGGAAGCAGTTCACATGCTCCCCCCATACCCGGAAGTGTCAAGTGGCTGCGGAGGGGGAAGTAGCTGCCAGCACAGGAAAGTTGAGTATATGGGTATAGATCTGCTGATTGCAGGTGCAATGCTTTCCAGGCTCCCAAAAATAAATACAAAATTTAAATGCACTTTAACCCTTTCATTCCTAAGCCTATTTCTGACATTTGTTGCTTAAAAATTTCAAATCTATCTCTCCATCTATCTCTCCATCTATCTCTCCATCTATCTCTCCATCTATCTCTCCATCTATCTCTCCATCTATCTCTCCATCTATCTCTCCATCTATCTCTCCATCTATCTCTCCATCTATCTCTCCATCTATCTCTCCATCTATCTCTCCATCTATCTCTCCATCTATCTCTCCATCTATCTCTCCATCTATCTCTCCATCTATCTCTCCATCTATCTCTCCATCTATCTCTCCATCTATCTCTCCATCTATCTCTCCATCTATCTCTCCATCTATCTCTCCATCTATCTCTCCATCTATCTCTCCATCTATCTCTCCATCATATTTTAGCAGAGACCCCTAAAGAATAAAATGGCGATGGTTGCAATATTTTTATGTCCCACGGTATTTGCGCAGCAGTCTTTCAAACACAATTTTTTGGTAAAAAGAAATACACTTTCACGAGTTAATAAAAATAAAAAAAATAAAAACAGTAAAGTTAGCCCAATTTTTTTGTATTATGGGAAAGATGATGTTACGCCGAGTAAATAGATACCTAACTTGTCATGCTTTAAAATTGCGCACACTCATGGAATGGCGACATATGTTACCTAAAAATCTCCATAGGCGACGTTTTAATTTTTTTTTTTTTAACAGTTACCAAGTTGGAGTTACAGAGGAGATCTTTTGCTAGAATTATTGCTCTTACATATGCGGCCGCGACATACGCATGTGTTTTTTTTTCCCTGCGCGAGCACGCAGGGTGCTTTAAATTTTTTAACATTGTCTCTTTAAAAAAAATATTATTCTGAGGACATTTATTGCTGTCACAAGGAATGCAAACATCTCTTGTGACAGTAATAGGGGGTGACAGGTACTCTTTATGGAGGGATCAGGGGGGGGGTCTAAAACACCCCAAATCCCTCATTTGCACTTAAAAGTATTCAGATCGCCAAAAAAACGGAGATTCTGAATACTGCGATTATATATATTTTTTAAACCGGCGCCATTGGCAGCCGGAAAAACCGGAAGTGACGTCGCTTCTGTGTTTTTACATAGTAGACTATATGGAAGCCGTTTTCTGGCTTTGTGTGGCGGAAGGGCCGGTGTTGTGCCGAGAAAGGTCCCCCGGTCGGATAATGCCCGCCCTGTACTGCGCAGGCGAAGCGCTTGCGCAGTACGGAGCGGCCGAAAATCTTCGAACATGAACAGCTGTTGATCAGCTGTACACGGCGCCTGCGCAATCAAGACGACATTGTGCCACACGCTGCCGCACGCTCCCGATGCTCGTGCAACTCTGCAAGGGGCGGATGCATACACAAGAGGCCGCATGATGGGCAGAGCTCATACGATGGGGGTGGAATTCTGAAAGCAAAGGGGCGGATGTATTATTGAGAAGCGTGTAAGGGGCGGATGCCTACAGAAGAGGCCGTATTTTACAATGATGGGCAGAGCTGATAAGGGCGGGTAGTTCAATGTTGATGGGCGGGTTACATACATAACACAAGCAATTTCAATACTTTCCAGAGCTTCTCAATAATACATCCGCCCCTTTGAGAAATCCACCCCACCTTGTATGAGCTCTGCCCATCATGCGACCTCTTCTGTATGTATCCGCCCCTTGCACAGTTTAATGAATAATACACCCACCCATTGCAGAGTTGTACTAGCATCGGGAGCGTGCGGCACTATAGTCTTAATTGCGCAGTCGCCGTGGACAGCTCATCAACAGCTGTTCCTGTTCGGGGACTTTCGGCGGCTCCTTTGTCCTCCGTACTGCGCAAGCGCTGTGCCTGCGCAGTACAGGGCGGGCATTATCCGCCAGGGGGACCTTTCAGATTGGGTCTACCGGTGGGAAGGGAGGCCCCGGAAGAGCAGCGGAAAGGGGGGGGGCGTCCCCTCCCGCTCCTTTAGGATAACAGCCGAACAGCTTTTAGCCGCATCGGTTGTCATCACCAAGAAGCCGACCGCCAGCTCGGTACCGGTGTGATGCCTGCAGCTGCACGCATCATCCCGGTATGACCTTCAAGCCGAGGCCGCATATGTGCGTACGGTCGGTGCTAAAGGGTTATTCCCCCCCCCCCATTTCCTTATATATCCATCTATAAAAACCACAGATAACCAATGTATTTATGGCATGCGGCTTCCACCCACCAGAGAAGTCTCAGCCCTTATATTATTATCTAACACAAGTCCAACGCCGTCCTTCCTGCTGCCATTTATACAGATCCAAGCAGAACAGACGTCACCAATCCGCCCCCTCAATTACACGCTGAATGAAAGGAAAAGTCAATTTTGTAGGAGATAAAGACAAAACAGCACTCTACTGGAACACCACAGAGGGAGGGAGAGGAGAAAAGGCATCATTACACCTGGAAAGAAAGACTTGTGTTATGTGCCATTTAATGCAATACAAGAAGACTTGGAAGAATCCCCCTCCCCCACACATGCTAAATTATCAAAAACTGAAGGAGGAGACAAAAATGTATCAATGATTGTGTCAGGTAATAATATGATCTGTGATTAAACTTCTAGAACAGGGGTCTCCAAACTTTCCAAAGAAAGGGCCAGTTTATTCTTCAGACTTTTGGGGGGGGGGGGCTGCGCCCAGTGTGGGGTCAACAATGCCCAATCTTTGGTATTGAGGGGAAAATAGTTGGTGTCAGTGGGAGAAAGCTGAAGCTTCCCTCCAACCACTTTGCATATTATTTTATATATACTGTGATTCTGTACTTACCAAATATGCTGCCTGCAGAAATCTTCGTCCACCGAGTCTGGCTGCAGCCATTTTAACTGTGGGCAGCTGAAGCTGCTGCCTGTTCACTTCCTGGATTTACAATCAATCACTTTAAAGCAGAACTTCTGTGATTTTTTCATCTATTATATCTTCTACCCTTGTTGCTTTAACTTAATAGTAGAACATTTTTTCTCTCAGTAAATCCCTTTTACAGCCCACTTCCCGTTTCTGGTCTGGTCATTAGCCTAGGCTTATGAAATCATGCACAGCTCTCTGGTTAGCGTTTGCCAGAAAGGGATGGGGAGGAGTCATAAGAGGGCCAATGAGAGCTGCAGAGCTGGAGGTGTGCCTCCTGTGAGCCTGTGTAAATCCAGGAAGTGAACAAGCAGCAGCTTCAGCTGCCCAGTTAAAATGGCTGCAGCCAGACTCAGTGGACGAAGATTTCTGCAGACAGCATATTTGGCAAGTACAGAATCACAGTATATATAAAATAATATGCAAAGTGGTTGGAGGGAAGCTTCAGAATGGCAATGATGTTTTTATTACAAAATTATGTGAGCAGACTGCAGTTCCTCTTACCTGAATATGACTTGTATCAACCTCTTGCAGGCCCTGTACAGCAGAGCTGAGGCAGAAGCAGCACATGGAGCCAGATCGAGCTGTGCTGCAGTGCTCAGGTGCTAACAAGGAACATGCCGATAGGAGGAGAGAGCAGAGTGATGGATAACCTCATCAGACTGCTGCTTCTCCTTTGTCACAGGCTGGAAGAGGGACATGACTTGTACTAAAGTGTGGCAGAGATAAGTTGGGTCTCTAGCCTTACCAGGTAAGTCTGTGCAGCAGAGCTGTGTAAATATCAGGACTGGATAGACACTAATCAAATCTGTTGGCAGGTAACGCTCGCTTTCATACATTTCATTTGTCCCGGAGTTTAGCATCATTGATGGCTCTGGCACTGCGGCTTGCAGCACCCCAGACACAGAAACGTGTAATCCTCAGTGTGATGACAAAGCAGAAGTGTCTGGAGGCATGGCGGAGATTAGAGCACAAAAACGCTGCGCTCTCTGTTCTTCTCCGAGATCTCTCGGTACACAGCAGCTTCTGCCCTTAATAAGGCCGTGAAGCAGAAGTGAGAAAGCAGATCATCGCCCTCTCAAACTATGTGACCTACTTAGAGAGCGGGAGCTGCCGGGACGCCATGCTTATATAAGAGCCATCAATCGCTCCCTATTATCGGTCTCATCCATTTCTATTCAGCGGGAACCTTCCCTTAATGAACACGCCACATACTTCATGCATGGCTGGTCTAAGTACTGAGAGGGAAGCCTCTGGAGGGAGAGGAAGGTTATAAAACATCAAAAAGAAAAACAAGGGCTGCGGTTTTCTTTTTTTTTTTGGGTCCAAGAAACAAAAAAAGTTTGACATTAAAGTTTCTCAGTTGACCGGCGTGACGGCAAAAGGCTGACAGCGCAAAACCGGGACTATCCCAGAGATGTAATCATCACCAATATAAAAGCATCCCGCTGTGAGAATCAGGATGGGGCTTCGGGAACACGTTCCCTACAGAGGCTGAGACCGCAGACCGAACCGAGGAAACTTCTTCTCACTCAAACTTCAGCAGTATAGATAGGTGGGGGCTCAGCAATAACAAAAGTGGCTGAAAAGCCTCAGACATGAAAATAGGAGCAAAGCACATCCCTCTATCGTGTGTACTTGCCTCAGTCCAGAGCACCAAGTGTCATTTCGGTCTACTGCCTCCTTCCTCTGACACCAAGAAAAAAAAGGTGAAAGGGAGTGAGCTCCAGCATGCAGCCTGGGATTGAAAGTGTCAGCTCTGTTCCTGTGTAAAAAGGGCGAGTGGGGGGTGTCCCTTCCCTCCAATCTCTCCCTTGGTCTGACCCACCCCACCCTCCCCCGTGCCACTATGCAACGGTGTTATTTGAATTTCTCTATTCTACCATAGATACAATGATCATGCATCTGCCCATGAGGAAGCGAGCAGAGCTCGCGAAACGCGTAGGGCAACACTGATGCCTTTGTATACATGGGTATGTTGAGTATCTACACCGCTGTTAGATTACTAATACACTGTTAACATGCTATCCCCTTATGAGCCTTTTACAAACACTATTGGACTGACCTATTAACACACCAATACCATCACTGCAGTGTTTTTTTGGGATGTTCTACTGCACCGTTGTCAACCAATAAATAGATTTTATTTCATTTGTGTGAACATGTGCCTACTTCTCCCCCACCTCATCCAAAGTCCCAGGGTGATTTCTCTTTCTTTTTTGGTTTTACCATTAGGGATGGAGGTGCTAGATTGGTTGCACCAGACATGTTCTCTTTTTTGTGTTTTCCCTCCAAATCAGCTCTGAGCTCTCCTCACTGAGCTCCACAGATTGTATCTTCAGTTTCTCACCCCCTGCTTTTCAGAGCCGAGTGTATGTGTAAACTCTGCACTTTGAATGAACAGGACAGACGGCTGGAGATAAATGGGTACAACTTATGGTGACAGGGGAGGGACCTCCAGCTGATTGGCAGCCTCCGCTCTGTTCCTGAGTGATGTGTAAGGCCGGGTTCACACTATTGCAAACTGAATGTGGGATCCCCGGCAGCCAATACGCAATAGCAGGAGAATGTGAATGGCTCTCTATGGAGCCGGTTCACACATCTCCGGTGCGGCTCCGGTGAGAATTTGCACAGGAGGGTCCCTGTGCGTCTTTTGGTCAGTTTTAGATCAGAATTCAGCCCGAAATTCGGGCTGAAATCAGACATGAAACGGTGAACCAGGACCCCTGCTGGGAGCCGCATCGGCATCCTGTGTGAACGGAGCCTAAAGAGCTCTCCTCACTGAGCTCTGCAGAGTGTGATTTCAGCTCCGCCCCTTTTCTGCACTCTCATACAAGCTGTATACAAATTGTGGACTTTGAATGGATGAAGAGAAGAGAGAACTGCAGATAAATTAGGTACAACTTATGGTGACAGGAGTGTGACCAGCTGATTGACAGCCTAGGCTCTATTCATGTGCGAGGAGGGGGAGAGGGTGTCCTTTCCTTCCAATCAGCTCTCAGAGCTCCCCTCACTGAGCTCTGCAGAGAGTTATTCCAGCTCTCCGCCCCCTTTTTTCTGCACTCTCAAAACAAGCTGTATAAATTGTTGACTTTAAACGAATGTAGGAAATAGAAGACTGCAGATAAACCGGTACAACATATGTAGGAAGATTTGTTTCTTCTCTATCACTTCGCTGGGTAAACGGAGCAGTTTACAACCACACACCTCTAGGCGCAGACATTAGGCAAACATGCAGCCTCTCAGCGAGTGGGCCTTGGCGCTGACGGCAGTTACTGGCCGCTAACAGAAAAATCCCGATCGCTGCTTGCGATCAGGAGCGTTCCAATCATGTGCTCGCCATGAAAAATATACGAGGCCCTCGTACTGAAGAGCTTGGAGAACCCCGGAGCTATGCCATGACCTGGATAAGCGAGAACCTTCACAGAGCGATACAGGTGTAGAAGAAGATTAGTAACCCTACACAATACAAAGTCTTCCAAATCAACCACCTTAGCAAGACTCTGAGCCAAAACCTTCCACATCGCTCAACTACTGCTGGTGGATCACACGTGTTCCTTAAAGGTCCCATTCACGCTTAGAGCTGTGCAAAGACCCCCTTTATTATTAGGTCCCCCTTGCATCATCCATCCCCCGATCATCTACACATCAACCATCCCCCGATCATCAACCCATCATAGCCCCCCCCTATTCATCACACACACCCCTCTCGATCTACCCATCATCCAACCCCCCCTCGATCATCTACCCATCATACACCCCCCCACCCCGATCATCTACCCATCATACACCCCCCCCCCCCCAGATCAGCTACCCATCATACACCCCCCCGCCCCGATCATCTACCCATCATACACCCCCCCCCCAGATCAGCTACCCATCATACACCCCCCTCAATCCTCTACCCATCATACACCCCCCCCAATCTACCCATCATACACCCCCCCCAATACTCTACCCATCATACACCCCCCCCCAATACTCTACCCATCATACACCCCCCCCCCAATCCTCTACCCATCATACACACCCCCCCCAATCCTCTACCCATCATACACACCCCCCCAATCCTCTACCCATCATACACCCCCCCCCAATCCTCTACCCATCATACACACCCCCCCAATCCTCTACCCATCATACACCCCCCCAATCCTCTACCCATCATACACACCCCCCCCAATCCTCTACCCATCATACACCCAGCCCCAATCCTCTACCCATCATACACCCACCCCCAATCCTCTACCCATCATACACCCACCCCCAATCCTCTACCCATCATACACCCCCCCCCAATCCTCTACCCATCATACACCCCCCCCCCAATCCTCTACCCATCATACACCCCCCCCAATCCTCTACCCATCATACACCCCCCCCAATCCTCTACCCATCATACACCCCCCCCAATCCTCTACCCATCATACACCCCCCCCAATCATCTACCCATCATACACCCCCCCCCCAGATCAGCTACCCATCATACACCCCCCCGCCCCGATCATCTACCCATCATACACCCCCCCCCCAGATCAGCTACCCATCATACACCCCCCTCAATCCTCTACCCATCATACACCCCCCCCAATACTCTACCCATCATACACCCCCCCAATACTCTACCCATCATACACCCCCCCCCAATCCTCTACCCATCATACACCCCCCCCCCCAATCCTCTACCCATCATACACCCCCCCCCCAATCCTCTACCCATCATACACACCCCCCCAATCCTCTACCCATCATACACACCCCCCCAATCCTCTACCCATCATACACACCCCCCCAATCCTCTACCCATCATACACACCCCCCCAATCCTCTACCCATCATACACACCCCCCCAATCCTCTACCCATCATACACCCCCCCCAATCCTCTACCCATCATACACCCCCCCCAATCCTCTACCCATCACACACCCCCCCCAATCCTCTACCCATCATACACACCCCCCCAATCCTCTACCCATCATACACCCAGCCCCAATCCTCTACCCATCATACACCCAGCCCCAATCCTCTACCCATCATACACCCCCCCCCCAATCCTCTAGCCCATCATACACCCCCCCCAATCCTCTACCCATCATACACCCACCCCCAATCCTCTACCCATCATACACCCACCCCCAATCCTCTACCCATCATACACCCACCCCCAATCCTCTACCCATCATACACCCACCCCCAATCCTCTACCCATCATACACCCCCCCCCAATCCTCTACCCATCATACACCCCCCCCCAATCCTCTACCCATCATACACCCCCCCCCAATCCTCTACCCATCATACACCCCCCCAATCCTCTACCCATCATACACCCCCCCCAATCCTCTACCCATCATACACCCCCCCCCCCAGATCAGCTACCCATCATACACCCCCCCGCCCCGATCATCTACCCATCATACACCCCCCCCCCAGATCAGCTACCCATCATACACCCCCCTCAATCCTCTACCCATCATACACCCCCCCCAATCTACCCATCATACACCCCCCCCAATACTCTACCCATCATACACCCCCCCAATACTCTACCCATCATACACCCCCCCCCAATCCTCTACCCATCATACACCCCCCCCCAATCCTCTACCCATCATACACCCCCCCCAATCCTCTACCCATCATACACACCCCCCCAATCCTCTACCCATCATACACACCCCCCCAATCCTCTACCCATCATACACCCCCCCCAATCCTCTACCCATCATACACACCCCCCCCAATCCTCTACCCATCATACACACCCCCCCCAATCCTCTACCCATCATACACCCAGCCCCAATCCTCTACCCATCATACACCCCCCCCCCCAATCCTCTACCCATCATACACCCCCCCCCCCAATCCTCTACCCATCATACACCCCCCCCCCAATCCTCTACCCATCATACACCCCCCCCCCCAATCCTCTACCCATCATACACCCCCCCAATCCTCTACCCATCATACACCCCCCCCCAATCCTCTACCCATCATACACCCCCCCCAATCCTCTACCCATCATACACCCCCCCCAATCATCTACCCATCATACACCCCCCCCCACCCCGATCATCTACCCATCATACACCCCCCCCCCAGATCAGCTACCCATCATACACCCCCCCGCCCCGATCATCTACCCATCATACACCCCCCCCCCCAGATCAGCTACCCATCATACACCCCCCTCAATCCTCTACCCATCATACACCCCCCCAATACTCTACCCATCATACACCCCCCCCAATCCTCTACCCATCATACACACCCCCCCAATCCTCTACCCATCATACACCCCCCCAATCCTCTACCCATCATACACCCCCCCCCCCAGATCAGCTACCCATCATACACCCCCCTCAATCCTCTACCCATCATACACCCCCCCCAATCTACCCATCATACACCCCCCCAATACTCTACCCATCATACACCCCCCCCAATCCTCTACCCATCATACACACCCCCCCAATCCTCTACCCATCATACACCCCCCCAATCCTCTACCCATCATACACCCCCCCCAATCCTCTACCCATCATACACACCCCCCCCAATCCTCTACCCATCATACACCCAGCCCCAATCCTCTACCCATCATACACCCAGCCCCAATCCTCTACCCATCATACACCCAGCCCCAATCCTCTACCCATCATACACCCAGCCCCAATCCTCTACCCATCATACACCCAGCCCCAATCCTCTACCCATCATACACCCAGCCCCAATCCTCTACCCATCATACACCCAGCCCCAATCCTCTACCCATCATACACCCAGCCCCAATCCTCTACCCATCATACACCCAGCCCCAATCCTCTACCCATCATACACCCACCCCCAATCCTCTACCCATCATACACCCACCCCCAATCCTCTACCCATCATACACCCCCGCCAATCCTCTACCCATCATACACCCCCGCCAATCCTCTACCCATCATACACCCACCCCCAATCCTCTACCCATCATACACCCCCCCAATCCTCTACCCATCATACACCCCCCCAATCCTCTACCCATCATACACCCCCCCAATCCTCTACCCATCATACACCCCCCCAATCCTCTACCCATCATACACCCCCCCCCAATCCTCTACCCATCATACACCCCCCCCAATCCTCTACCCATCATACACCCCCCCCCCAATCCTCTACCCATCATACACCCCCCCCCCCAATCCTCTACCCATCATACACCCCCCCCCCAATCCTCTACCCATCATACACACCCCCCAATCCTCTACCCATCATACACCCCCCCCCAATCCTCTACCCATCATACATCCCCCCAATCCTCTACCCATCATGCACCCCCCCCAATCCTCTACCAATCATACACCCCCCCAATCCTCTACCCATCATACACCCCCCCCCCAATCCTCTACCCATCATACATCCCCCCAATCCCTCTACCCATCATGCACCCCCCCCCAATCCTCTACCAATCATACACCCCCCCCAATCCTCTACCCATCATACACCCCCCCCAATCCTCTACCCATCATACATCCCCCAATCCTCTACCCATCATGCACCCCCCCCCCCCGATCATCTACCCATCATACACCCCCGCCACCGATCATCTACCCATCATACACCCCCCGCCACACGATCATCTACCCATCATACACCCCCCGCCACCGATCATCTACTCATCATACACCCCCCCCCCCCCCGATCATCTACCCATCA
The DNA here is from genome assembly GCA_029206835.1 of Rana muscosa. NCBI lineage: Eukaryota > Metazoa > Chordata > Amphibia > Anura > Ranidae > Rana > Rana muscosa. The sequence goes on along the minus strand of JARGYO010005626.1, from coordinate 217,558,873 downwards.
TACACCCCCCCCGCCCCGATCATCCATCATACATCTCCACATGATCTGTAACTAGCAGAAGCAGTTCCCTGGATGAGTCTGGTTTAGGAATCACTTGGTCTTAGGTCGCCCTTACAAGGTGGAGTGGGTTCTTTATGACACGGCATCCATGTTTGTGCGTCCTGCAGCTGAAGGGGCACATTTCCCAGAATAGAAGCAGCCTTTGCCAGGGTGGGGGGGGGGGGATGTTTGCAGTGAACAATGTCACATTCAGTTACTAATCAGAAAATGGCTGCAAGCAACTGGCAAAGGAAGGAGAGCTGGCTGGCAACACAGCTGTGTATCCAGGATTGTGTGCGTCTAGACATGATATATCCCCCCCCCCCCCCCCCCAATACACCCTCCAAACGTTACACTTCTGAGGGGAACTCTGCGGAGAACACGGGCAGATTATACTGCAGGCAATTCATTGGACTCACAAAACACACACTGGGGGGGATAATATCTGATCTAAATTTAAATTTATCACCTGAATTCAAATTACATCCAGGCCAGAAATCTCCACTTCTATCAGAGAGGCTGCGGAGCTTAGAGCGAGCCGCTGCCATACATGGGTGAACATTCGGCTGGTTCAGCCGAGACCATCTGAATTTCGATCCATCTTTGACCGTTCCAGTTTAAGAGCTGATCTAGTGATGGACTCCTCCTGAACGGGACCACCGCTATACTTTCACTTGATCAGCCAATCCGCTGCAGCGCTGGTCAGTCTATTCTGGCAGTGGAGGTGTCCCGCTGGCAGAATACAATAGCACAGTGGGGGGGGGGGGTTTCGACTTCCATCTCAAAATATGTTAAACAAAAAAAAAAAACACCAAAAAAACACAAACGCCAAAAAACACAAACGCCAAAAAACACAAACGCCAAAAACACAAACGCCAAAAAACACCAAACGCCAAAAAACACCAAACGCCAAAAAACACCAAACGCCAAAAAACACCAAACGCCAAAAAACACCAAACGCCAAAAAACACCAAACGCCAAAAAACACCAAACACCAAAAAAACACCAAACACCAAAAAACACCAAACACCAAAAAACACCAAACACCAACAAAAAAAATCAGTCTATGGCCAGCTTTAGCCCCGTAGATCAGCCTTGTTGACTGCAGCAACACTTCGAAACCTAACCACCCTCCTGCCCACCGTACAGACAATTGACGGGGCGCAGGGCACCTCTCGTTCTGGGACGTTGTCATCCCTGGGATACGGCACATCCCCGATCTCGGTAAAGAGCCGATGACGCGGCTCTTTACCCATGTGATCAGCTGTGTCCAATCACAGTTGATCACATGTAAACAAGGAAATGCCGGTTATCCGCTTTCCTCTCCTCTCACTGACAGAGTGTGAGGAGAGCCAATCAGCAGCATGTCCTGATTATTAGTCCAGCCCCAACAGTGCCCGTCCGTGCATTATCAGTGAAAATTTTCTAAGAAAATATATATTTTTTTCAAAATGTGGTCTTATTTTTTGAAAAAAAAAAAAAAAAAAACCCAGAGGTAATTAACCACTTCCGGCTATCCTGATAACTGCCAGGGCGCGCAAACGATTGGTGGTGCGGCGTGTCAGTCTGACACACCACTACACCAATCTTGGTAAAGAGCCATCGACGGAGGCTCTATACCACGTGATCAGCCATGTCCAATCATGGCTGATCACAGTGTAAACAGGAGGAGCCAATTTATCGCAAGTAGAGGAAAGCCAATCAGCGTCTCTCCTGACGGGGGGGGGGGGGGGGGGGGGGCCACTGGATGACCAGGTAATTTTGTAAATAAGCAAGTTTTCTCCTTCACTGATGGGCACTGATAAGGCAGCACCGATGAGGCGGTGCCAATGAGGTGGCACTGACGATGGGCACTGATATGTGGCACTGATAGGCGGCACCGATAGGCACTCATGGGTGGCATTGGTGGGCACTGATAGGCGACACTGTTGGGCACTGATAGGCTGCAATGGTGGGTACTTATGGGTGGCATTGATAGGCAGCACTGCTGGGCACTGATGGCCACTGATGGCCACTGATATGCAGCACTGATGGGTATCCCTGGTGGCACTGAAGGGGGTTTTAAGTGGGCATTGATTGGCAGCTGCCTTGGCACAGATTGGCATTCCCTGGTGGTCTAGGAGGCATATCTGGTGGTCCAGTGTGGATGCCCATCCCTGGTGGTCCTGTGCGGTGATACGAGGGAGGGCTGCGCTGATAAACTATCAGCACATACCCCCGTCAGGAGAGCAGCCGATCGGCTTTCCTCTACTCGTGTCTGTCAGATGCGAGTGAGGAAAAGCCGATCAACGGCTCTTCCAGTTTACATTGTGATCAGCCGTGATTGGACACGGCTGATCACGTGGCAAAGAGCGTCCGCCGGAGGCTCTTTACTGAGATCGGTGTAGCGGTGTGTCAGACTGACCACCGCGATGCGTGCCCCCACGGGCGCGCGGCGGCTGTTATCCTGCTGGACGTCATATGACGCCCAGTCAGGATAACGAAACCATGGCCCGGCCGTCATTCTGCTATAAGCCGGGCGGGAAGCGGTTAAATACCTTATAAAGCCCACTTCCTGTTTGTCTGGTCATTAGCCTAGTTTTATGACATCATGCACAGCTCTCTGCCAGGATGGGAAGGGGGTAGTCATAAGAGGGCCAATGAGAGCTGCAGAGCTGGAGATGTGCCTGTGTTTGTGTAAATCCAGGAAGTGAACAGGCAGCAGCTTCAGCTGCCCACAGTAAAAATGGCTGCAGCCAGACTCAGTGGAGGGACATTTCTGCAGCATATTTGGCAAGTACAGAATCACAGTATATATATATATATATATATATATATATATATATATATATATATATATATAAAATAATAATGGCAAAGATATTATTACAAATTATGTGAGCAGACTGCAGTTCCTCTCTAGAGCTGCCTGATCACTTTTATGGGGCTCACAAAGTAGGAGGGAAACATCCGGTTCCTCCATTAACCAAATAGGCCAAGGAAGCCATGTGTATTACGTCACTTCCGAGATTGTAAACCATTTTTCAAAAGTCAAGAGAGATGACAAATTTTTAGCTTTCCAAACTCTCGTCTCCTAAAGGTTTCTGAGCTCACTGCGATAACCAGAGATTTTTTTTTAGGCCCCCCGGGATCACCTTGAACCAGTAACGGGCGTGCATTTTCAGACTGTCCCTGCTGGGATTGTGCATACTGGGAGTGCTCTGGGCATGTTCAGGCTACACATCGTGCTCTGGGCTTGGATTCATGCATCGGTCTGCATGACAATGAAGGGAGACAGGAGCAGAATGTAACAAAAAAAGATAAAATGGAAAGGCCGGGGGTGGGGGGGGGGGCACGACTCAAGGACAGCAAAGAGTGAGGTGATACATAGACACCGAGGTGGAAAGCCGAGATGTGCCTTCAGTGCTCCTGGCAGAAAAAAAAAGAAGTGCTCTTTTGTTATGTAAAAATAATTTTAAATTCCGACAAGCTTGACATGCATTACCGCTTCCAGAACAAACCATCGTGGATTTGTCTTTTGCCCGATAACCCTTTAGGTGTTGTTCACACGGGCTTCTGCTGTGCCCATCACAGCGATTTCCATAACACACGGGTACTTCGAAGGCTGGAGGAACGTAACTACACAAAAAATGGGCATGCCTAAAAACTTCAGTAAAAAAAAAAAAAAACTTCAAATATCTCGCCTCTGTCCAATGGCAGAGACATGATTGTTAGAAAAGTTCCTTCTATTTTAAGATGCAGCCCAAGCCGCGGGACCATGTGAACTCGTTGGTGGGAGTGGTTTTCACTGATGCGGAATCAGAAACCAGTATGGTTACCATGACAACCAGAGCTGCGCTCTCTCTCTCCCCATACAGCTGCCAGATATAATCGGGGTGACAGGCCAGAAAAGAAAATCTTCCTGTGAACGTCTATGTACAATATGGCTTCAAGTCAAGTCAATGGCACTGCCGCCGCCGCCACCACCACCACCCCCGCTTCCTGACTTGTAGATCAAAAACTCATCTGGAAGGAAATAAGATTGCGAGCCACAAAGCATGCGGCTACATAGACCACCCCAGGGGGACCGGTGATATGGCAAGGAGGTGTACAAGGCCCAGAAATATTTATACTGTATATTATATGAAGAGAGTTTATCATAATACACCAAGTCATGTGACCAATGACATTGCCATGGTCCAAAAGTTGAGGTCACATGCTCAGCGTCATATCCAGGGGTTGTCTTTGGGAAATAGACGTATGAGTGCTGCCAGCTCTGACTAAGCACTAGATACAGTGCTAAACGCGTCTGCTGCCTAGGTTCTTTGTTTGCTGTGACCTGTAGTGCTGTTTTTTTATTCAATAAAGGCAATTTTCATTCAGAGTGCGGCTGTCCAGAAACATCTCTTTTGTTCCTGCCTTGCTGATTGCAACGCCTGCACCTGTGATATCTGCACGGTGAATTTCCATCAAGGTTTTCCACCTAGAGCAGCCATATCCTTCCTTCCTTTGGGAAATAGACGTATGAGTGCTGCCAGCATTGCTACAGAGGGTGAAGGGGTGGGGGAGGGGTCAGCCTGTCAGTGCTCAGACCATACGCCGCACACTGCATCAAATTGGTCTGCATGGCTGTCATCCCAGAAGGAAGCCTCTTCTAAAGATGATGCACAAGAAAGCCCGCAAACAGTTTGCAGAAGACAAGCAGACTAAGGACATGGATTACTGGAACCATGTCCTGTGGTCTGATGAGACCAAGATAAACTTATTTGGTGTCAGATGGTGTCAGGCGTGTGTGGCGGCAACCAGGTGAGGAGGACAAAGACAAGTGTGTCTTCCCTACAGTCAGGCATGGTGGTGGGAGTGTCATGGTCTGGGGCTGCATGAGTGCTGCCGGCACTTGGGAGCTACAGATCATTTAGGGGACCATGAATGCCAACATGTCCTGTGACATACTGAAGCAGAGCATGATCCCCTCCCTTCAGAGACTGGACCGCAGGGTAGTATTCCAACATGTCCTGTGACATACTGAAGCAGAGCATGATCCCCTCCCTTCAGAGACTGGACCGCAGGGCAGTATTCCAACATGATAACCACCCCAAACACACCTCCAAGACCACCACTGTCTTACTAAAGAAGCTGAGGGTAAAGGTGATGGACTGGCCAAGCATGTCTCCAGACCTAAACCCTATTGAGCATCTGTGGGACATCTTCAAACAGAAGGTGGAGGAGCGGAAGGTCTCCAACATCCACCAGCTCTGTGATGTCATCATGGAATAGGACTCCAGTGGCAACCTGTGAAGCTCTGGTGACCTCCATGCCCAAGAGGGTTAAGGCAGTGCTGGAAAATAAATGGTGGCCACACAAAATATGGACACTTTGAAAATTTTCACTTAGGGGTGTCCTCACTTTTGTTGCCAGCGGTTTAGACATTAAATGGCTGTGTGTTGAGTTATTTTGAGGGGACAGGAAATTTACACTGTTATACAAGCTGTACACTCACTACTTTACATTGTAGCAAAGAGTCATTTCTTCAGTGTTGTCACATGAAAAGATAGAAGAAAAGATTTACAAAAATGTGAGGGGTGTACTTACTATTGTGAGATACTGTAGATGAGCACAGAGCCAGATCTGAAACCCTAATCATTCTATAGAGTATGCGATATTTCACGGCTCTTCCACGCTCTATTCTTACAGTCAGTACGCACTTGTGACAAATCTCATAAGTAGGTCACACAACTCCTTATTCTGAATTGAGCAATAAAAAAAACCCACCATTAATCCTTCTTGCCATCGCGGCCTGTAAAACGGTTTGGAGAGCGAGCCAATCATTGTAAACTATAAATGGAAGATTCATATAGAAGACAGAGGAGCGCCCACCAAAGACAAACACGATGGAGAAGACAATCGGCAATAAAGGAGACTGGACTGCCGACAAGCAGAACACCCGAGTCACAACGATGGGGTGTTATTAAAGCTGGAACTGGGGGCTCAGATATCACTTCAAATGAGTTCTGTTTTTATTTCTCTAAAAATGAACAAACGTTCTACTTGTGCAGTGTAATTGTTCTGCACAGAGCAGCCCCAATCAAAAGGTCTTGGTTGCTTGTGCTCTCAACAAAACTGTCAAGACATCACAACTGATCACATGTGCAGTACCCATGGCAACTGCAGATCAAACAGCGGCTAAGACAGCAGCAAAGGAGGGATCAGTCCCGCTGTAACATACTTGGATACAGTTGTACTGCGGGTGATTGGCATAGGAAAGCCAGACAATGTACTTGTATATGTTGCCGCCTCTCTTCCAGGTTCGGGGTGCGCACAGCACAAGCTTGGCAGATTTCAGCCAATTATTTTGGCTGAAATTGTCTTTGTTCAATATAAAAAAACAAAAAAAAAAAAAAACTCTGTACATAGGAAGGACGCTCTGGCTGTTTCTTCTCTCAGCAAAGCAGAGAGGAAAAACAGCCAGATCATAGAGAAAAAAGCAGCACGCATTGTTAGGCACACAGTTAACCCCTAGATGTTGAATAATAAAGATTGCCTCTACAGTAAATATTGGAGTAGGGGAGTGTGCCTTCATCCTGAATTGGATTGATATTATGGTTATTGTTTATGGTTTTGTTTGCCATACACTAACAATTGTGATATTGCATTTACATTAGTCTATGATTATCTTTTAGATTGTACTGTTTTGACGCCTCCTGAAGAAGCGGTTTACACCGCGAAACATGTCGGGGGGAATCGTCAACTATATCAGTACAATTCCTCTGCACACCTGTGGAGTCTGTAAACAACCTCCCCCTGTTTTTTTGTTATGTGAATGTATTATGTATCTTTATATCAATTGCTAGATTTTCTGTTTACATGGTTCTAAATAAAATGTTTTAAAATTCCCAACGTTCTATCGGGTGATAAGGGAGTTAGGAGTTATCCCTGTATTTATCCCCACCAAATTTTCTATCTGCCCCTAGATGTTAAAGAGGAAGTAAACCCTGAGAGGTGTTCCTTCCTCTGTTTCCCTGCAAAGGTAAAGCATAATGAACTACTATGCATCGCCCATTATGTGACACTTACCTGCAGTAGAAGCCCACGATGTCGCCGTCTTCCTCCATGGCAGCGAGCGGCCATCTTCACCCCCTCTTCTTCCGGGGGCCGCGAACTCCGGCTCATGCGCGGGTGCCGCCACTTGCGGCTTCATTCACGGCATCCTGACTCACGGTCAGTGCGCCATTGTCTACAGCGCGTGCGCCGTAGACAGCGGTGCCTTTCTTTTGCAAATATCTCCTAAACCATGTAAGGCAGTGATTCTCAACCAGGGTTCCTCCAGAGGTTGCTAGGGGGTTCCTTCAGTATTGGGCAATTTCTGCCTCTCAGATAATTTCCTACTGACACCATTGAGGTTTTTAGCTCTCTGTAAGGAGGTAATTCTTCCCAATGACCACAAGCGTAAGGACCATCCTTCCCACTGACCATCACACTAAAGGTATCATGAATTGTAGATTTCCAATTTTTAGCAGGGGTTCCCCGAGACCGGAGAACTGTTTCAAGGGTTCCTCTGTGTTGAAAAGGTTGAGAAAGGCTGATGTAAGGGGTTAATTTTTTACTGTGGGAAAGTGAAAGTAATATTTACAGTAGCGATTTGCTCTTTTTATACTAGTTTTTTTTTTTAACCCCATTATGTTACTGGCCGATCAATTACGAAAATAGTAATCGATTATTTTCATAAAATCGATTAGTTGTCTATCGATTGTTTCGGCCCTAATATGTTGGTTGTTCCTTAGTTATGATAATTATATTCCTGTATACGATAATGTGATTAAGCTTTTTATCCTATTTTGTGTGGTATAAAAGTTCTGAGTTTTTAATAAACAGTTTTTATGTTTTTTCACCGCCGTGTCCCGACTAGTGACTGGGTAGGCTGTAATCTGGTATCGTTCTGTTACCGGGCAAGGGAAGCTTGTGCGATGGACATACTCCTCTTGATTACCGAGGGGGGGGGGGGGGTCACAATACACATCAGTCTGTAGACGATTTATCTTTCACACAGACCAATTAACCTCTTCCCAACCACGCTATAGCCAAAGAACAAAAGACGGCTACACAGCGCAGTCATCCAGTTCTGGGAGGGCGTTTATTACAGTGTTAATTTCGGCAGCAAATTTCACACTGAGGCGTATTTCAGGTGTTTTAGCGCTAAAAAATAGCGCATAAATAACGCCTGAAATAATCCTGCCCCAGCATTCTCAATGTGAAAGCCTGAGGGCTTTCACACTGAGGCGGTACGCTGGCAGGACCGCTCCAAAAGTCCTGCTAGCAGCTTCTTTGGAACGGTGAAGGAGCGGTGTGTGTATACCGCTCCTTCCCATTGAAATCAATGGGACACCCTGCGGCTATACCGCCCGCAAACCGCTGCTGTAGCCCTTTCTCAGCCGCTAGCGGGGGTTAAAACCGCAACGCTAACGGACGAATATCGGGGCAAATCTGACGGTATAGCGGCGCTAAAAATAGTGCCGCTATACCGCCAGCACACCTCTCCGACCCAGTGTGAAAGGGGCCTTAGTCTTAGGACTAAAATGGCATTTTAGTCTTCTGCAATTGTTTTAGTCGTATTTAGTCTACTAAATCTCCAGTACATTTTAGTCGACTAAAACTAATTTTAGTTGTCTAAAATCTAATGAGTATAATTAAATTATAATGCATTAGTTAACATCTCTCTACAATTTCCAAACTCGTTATATACTGCTGGAGTGAAAAATCGAATATACGTCATTATCTATGGTATTGAGGTATGAACATGCACTACAGACCAGTGTTCATGTCAAAGTAAAATTTCAGTGTAGTTTTGGTCTTAGTCTAAGTCTTGACTAAAATGGCATTTTAGTTTTAGTCGTATTTTAGTCTCGACTAAAATAGTATTCATTTAGTTGACTAAAGTGTTTTAGTCGACGAAATTAACACTGTTTATAAGCATCCTTCCAGAACCCCCCCCCCCCCCCCCCGCACACATCTGGCAAGCGCTGCGTTTACCGTGTCCTTCGGCTGCAGCTGATCACAAATCGGGTTAAAGGGCCAATCACAGCGGCCCTTTACCTCATGATCAGCTGTGTCCAATCACAATGTTAACACTTGCTGGTTATTGGCACTGACAGCGTGAGGAGAGCAGGTAATTGGCAAGTGTGACAGGGGTCATCTACACCGATAATCATGGCCCTGATCATCGGCCCCCGCCCCATCAGCGAAGCCCCAAGCCCCATCAGCGAAGGAGAAAAAATTACTCATTTGCAAAATTTCATAACAAGCCAAGATTTTTTTTTTTTTTAATTTGTGGCACTTTCATTTGTTTAGCCTAAAATAAAAAATAAAACCCAGTGGTGATTAAATAAATACCACAAAAAGGAAAACGGTCTGTCTCAAATTTTATTTGGGTACAGAGTTGTAAGAACGCTCAATTGCCAGTTAAAGTAACGCAGTACTTAACAGCAAAAAAAAAAAAAATGGCCTGGCCACGAAGAGGGGAAAACCTTTTGGCGGTTAGGTGGTTAATATTTCGCTGGTCTTTTTACATATCAAGTATATTAATTTAAAAAAAAAAACTTATAAAAAAAAGTCTATAGGTATCCTCCACTGTATGCCGAATTATTAATACGAGTGGCCTTTCCACCACTGTTGAGAAATGTGATATTTGAGGGACTTGGTTGTGCTCCCAGTTGCGGATAATTGTAAATAAAACATGTCATTATAGTCCAATGCCGGGCTGCCGAGTCTCACAATTAACACGCAACAAAATGGAAGCAATTACTTCCTACAACCCATAATCATCCTTCTGGAGAACTGTAGTAGCCATACATGTTCCGGGATTGGGGGGCCTGAACACCGGGAAAAATGCTCACATTTAGGAGGGGAAGGAAGCCCAAGCGGGAACTTTCACTTCACGGGTAAAATTCACAGCATGCAAATAAATGTCTTTATAGGTGGACAGTTTATAATGTGATGGGGTGGGGGGGAAGCGTCTGTGGAGATCAGAGGAGATAGATCTAGTCTGTCATACAAGTAGGTCATTCGATGACCAGTTTCTTTACCACAAGATCAAATAGATAAACACTGCCACCTAGTGTACACACCCAGGTATCGGGCCACACACTCCTTGTATCCTCTCTCTCCCCGGGTATCGGGCCACACACTCCTTGTATCCTCTCTCTCCCCGGGTATCGGGCCACACACTCCTTGTATCCCCTCTCCCCGGGTATCGGGCCACACACTCCTTGTATCCCCTCTCCCCGGGTATCGGGCCACACACTCCTTGTATCCCCTCTCCCCGGGTATCGGGCCACACACTCCTTGTATCCCCTCTCCCCGGGTATCGGGCCACACACTCCTTGTATCCCCTCTCCCCGGGTATCGGGCCACACACTCCTTGTATCCCCTCTCCCCGGGTATCGGGCCACACACTCCTTGTATCCCCTCTCCCCGGGTATCGGGCCACACACTCCTTGTATCCCCTCTCCCCGGGTATCGGGCCACACACTCCTTGTATCCCCTCTCCCCGGGTATCGGGCCACACACTCCTTGTATCCCCTCTCCCCGGGTATCGGGCCACACACTCCTTGTATCCCCTCTCCCCGGGTATCGGGCCACACACTCCTTGTATCCCCTCTCCCCGGGTATCGGGCCACACACTCCTTGTATCCCCTCTCCCCGGGTATCGGGCCACACACTCCTTGTATCCTCTCTCCCCGGGTATCGGGCCACACACTCCTTGTATCCTCTCTCCCCGGGTATCGGGCCACACACTCCTTGTATCCTCTCTCCCCGGGTATCGGGCCACACACTCCTTGTATCCTCTCTCCCCGGGTATCGGGCCACACACTCCTTGTATCCTCTCTCCCCGGGTATCGGGCCACACACTCCTTGTATCCTCTCTCCCCGGGTATCGGGCCACACACTCCTTGTATCCTCTCTCCCCGGGTATCGGGCCACACACTCCTTGTATCCTCTCTCCCCGGGTATCGGGCCACACACTCCTTGTATCCTCTCTCCCCGGGTATCGGGCCACACACTCCTTGTATCCTCTCTCCCCGGGTATCGGGCCACACACTCCTTGTATCCTCTCTCCCCGGGTATCGGGCCACACACTCCTTGTATCCTCTCTCCCCGGGTATCGGGCCACACACTCCTTGTATCCTCTCTCCCCGGGTATCGGGCCACACACTCCTTGTATCCTCTCTCCCCGGGTATCGGGCCACACACTCCTTGTATCCTCTCTCCCCGGGTATCGGGCCACACACTCCTTGTATCCTCTCTCCCCGGGTATCGGGCCACACACTCCTTGTATCCTCTCTCCCCGGGTATCGGGCCACACACTCCTTGTATCCTCTCTCCCCGGGTATCGGGCCACACACTCCTTGTATCCTCTCTCCCCGGGTATCGGGCCACACACTCCTTGTATCCTCTCTCCCCGGGTATCGGGCCACACACTCCTTGTATCCTCTCTCCCCGGGTATCGGGCCACACACTCCTTGTATCCTCTCTCCCCGAGTATCGGGCCACACACTCCTTGTATCCTCTCTCCCCGGGTATCGGGCCACACACTCCTTGTATCCTCTCTCCCCAGGTATCGGGCCACACACTCCTTGTATCCTCTCTCCCCGGGTATCGGGCCACACACTCCTTGTATCCTCTCTCCCCGGGTATCGGGCCACACACTCCTTGTATCCTCTCTCCCCGGGTATCGGGCCACACACTCCTTGTATCCTCTCTCCCCGGGTATCGGGCCACACACTCCTTGTATCCTCTCTCCCCGGGTATCGGGCCACACACTCCTTGTATCCTCTCTCCCCGGGTATCGGGCCACACACTCCTTGTATCCTCTCTCCCCGGGTATCGGGCCACACACTCCTTGTATCCTCTCTCCCCGGGTATCGGGCCACACACTCCTTGTATCCTCTCTCCCCGGGTATCGGGCCACACACTCCTTGTATCCTCTCTCCCCGGGTATCGGGCCACACACTCCTTGTATCCTCTCTCCCCGGGTATCGGGCCACACACTCCTTGTATCCTCTCTCCCCGGGTATCGGGCCACACACTCCTTGTATCCTCTCTCCCCGGGTATCGGGCCACACACTCCTTGTATCCTCTCTCCCCGGGTATCGGGCCACACACTCCTTGTATCCTCTCTCCCCGGGTATCGGGCCACACACTCCTTGTATCCTCTCTCCCCGGGTATCGGGCCACACACTCCTTGTATCCTCTCTCCCCGGGTATCGGGCCACACACTCCTTGTATCCTCTCTCCCCGGGTATCGGGCCACACACTCCTTGTATCCTCTCTCCCCGGGTATCGGGCCACACACTCCTTGTATCCTCTCTCCCCGGGTATCGGGCCACACACTCCTTGTATCCTCTCTCCCCGGGTATCGGGCCACACACTCCTTGTATCCTCTCTCCCCGGGTATCGGGCCACACACTCCTTGTATCCTCTCTCCCCGGGTATCGGGCCACACACTCCTTGTATCCTCTCTCCCCGGGTATCGGGCCACACACTCCTTGTATCCTCTCTCCCCGGGTATCGGGCCACACACTCCTTGTATCCTCTCTCCCCGGGTATCGGGCCACACACTCCTTGTATCCTCTCTCCCCGGGTATCGGGCCACACACTCCTTGTATCCTCTCTCCCCGGGTATCGGGCCACACACTCCTTGTATCCTCTCTCCCCGGGTATCGGGCCACACACTCCTTGTATCCTCTCTCCCCGGGTATCGGGCCACACACTCCTTGTATCCTCTCTCCCCGGGTATCGGGCCACACACTCCTTGTATCCTCTCTCCCCGGGTATCGGGCCACACACTCCTTGTATCCTCTCTCTCCCCGGGTATCGGGCCACACACTCCTTGTATACCCTCTCCCCGGGTATCGGGCCACACTCCTTGTATACCCTCTCCCCGGGTATCGGGCCACACACTCCTTGTATACCCTCTCCCCGGGTATCGGGCCACACACTCCTTGTATACCCTCTCCCCGGGTATCGGGCCACACACTCCTTGTATACCCTCTCCCCGGGTATCGGGCCACACACTCCTTGTATACCCTCTCCCCGGGTATCGGGCCACACACTCCTTGTATACCCTCTCCCCGGGTATCGGGCCACACACTCCTTGTATACCCTCTCCCCGGGTATCGGGCCACACACTCCTTGTATCCTCTCTCCCCGGGTATCGGGCCACACACTCCTTGTATCCCCTCTCCCCGGGTATCGGGCCACACACTCCTTGTATACCCTCTCCCCGGGTATCGGGCCACACACTCCTTGTATACCCTCTCCCCGGGTATCGGGCCACACACTCCTTGTATACCCTCTCCCCGGGTATCGGGCCACACACTCCTTGTATACCCTCTCCCCGGGTATCGGGCCACACACTCCTTGTATACCCTCTCCCCGGGTATCGGGCCACACACTCCTTGTATACCCTCTTCCCGGGTATCGGGCCACACACTCCTTGTATACCCTCTCCCCGGGTATCGGGCCACACACTCCTTGTATACCCTCTCCCCGGGTATCGGGCCACACACTCCTTGTATACCCTCTCCCCGGGTATCGGGCCACACACTCCTTGTATACCCTCTCCCCGGGTATCGGGCCACACTCCTTGTATACCCTCTCCCCGGGTATCGGGCCACACTCCTTGTATACCCTCTCCCCGGGTATCGGGCCACACTCCTTGTATACCCTCTCCCCGGGTATCGGGCCACACTCCTTGTATACTCTCTCCCCGGGTATCGGGCCACACTCCTTGTATACTCTCTCCCCGGGTATCGGGCCACACTCCTTGTATACTCTCTCCCCGGGTATCGGGCCACACACTCCTTGTATACTCTCCCCAGGTATCGGGCCACACACCTTATGTACACATCCAGACACTGTACCACGCTACGAGGCAAAGTAGTCTTAAAATGATCAGACATTTAGACCTCATACACACTATTAGATTTTTGTCTTCAGATTTACCCCCCCCCCCCCAAAAAAAAAAAAACACATAATATGGAGGTCAAACCTTAAAAGGGGTTGTAAACCATCCTATGCATTAAGGTGAAAAAACACCTTGCAGTGTCCGGCCCCCCCGTTTTACTTACCTGAGCCCCGAATTTCGGTGGGCGCGATCCCGCGTTGATATCTCTCGGCTCTTCATTGGATAGATTGATAGTAGTGCAGCCATTGGCTCCCGCTGCTGTCAATCAAATCCAATGACAAGGCCGCCGGGGCCGAGTCATACACTTGGCGGTTATGGACACAGAGTATGACACGGGAGCGCGCCCGCAAGGCAACTCCCTCGGGAGAGCGCTTCCCAGAGGGGGTTATCTAATGCAGGGAGGAGCCGCGAGAGCCGCCGGGGGCCCCAGAAGAGAACGTTCGGGACCACTCTGTGCAAAATCGGAGGCAAGTAAGGTTTGTTTAACCAGTTGATAGCCGGGCCATATATAAATGACGGCCTCAAGGTGGATCTAGAAATCCGGGAGGCCATCATTATACAGCCTCGGCTATTCCGGCCACTGGGGGGGCGCGTGAGCGCCGCCAGCGGCGCGCCCGGCGCATCACTGAGATGCCGATGCGCGTGCCTGGCGGCCACGATGTCCGCCAGGTACCTGCGATCGGCGTGTACACAGACAAGGATGTGGATCTCTGTGTGTAAACACAAAGATCCATGTCCTGTCAGGGAGAGGGGACCGATGCTGTGTCCCTTGTACATAGGAACACAGATCGGTCACCTCCCAAAAGTCAGTCCCCTCCCCCACACAGTAGTAATCACTCCCAGGTTACACATTTAACCCCTTTTATAGCACTGGTCGCTGTAAAAATGACAATGGTCCCAAAATGGTGTCAAAAGTGTCCGCCATAATGTCGCAGTCACAATAAAAATCGCTGATCGCCGCCATTACTAGTAAAATCAAAAAATTTATAAAAATGCAATAAAACTATACCCTATTTTGTAGACGCTAAAACTTTTGCGCAAACCAATCAATAAACGCTTATTGCGATTTTTTTTTACCAAAAATATGTAGAAAAATACGTATCGGACTAAACGGAGGAAAAAAATATAAATCTCTTGGGGGGAGTAAATATTTTGTCAGGATGCTCCCAATCCTGGTAAATGAGCCCTTCCAGTAAAGGATGGATCGGAAAGGAACAAACAGTCTGGGGAGCTTTTAGCGACCCCAACGAGGAGACAGAAGTGGAGGATGGCTCCGCAAGTGGCATTTTAAATGCTGATCGGACCATATTAGTCAGGGACTGAACCCATAACCTTTCAGCATGTGATGCTGAGAACGGCTCTTCCACTGTTGATTCCTCTGCAACCGAATCGACCTCATCCTGATCCCCCTCAGGTAGGTCGACCTCTGTATGGGACTGTTGCTCTGTTAACAGGCACTCTGAGGGGGGAGACGGAGATCGAGCGCTTTTCTCCTGTGACAGGGAAGCAGCGATCAATGCTGACAATCTCTCTTCCAGCCCTCCCAGAGCTGAGGAAAAAACCTCCTCTGTTACATACACAGGAGCAGGTGAACTGGGGACAGCCACAGTACCAGGTACTCCTGAGGGTGCTCTACGGTCACTAACCTCTGATTCTTCAGGGGAGACTGGTGCAGCCAAAGCATGCCCAAGATCCTCAGAGCCCGATGGAGACCCCCTATTCCTCCTGGAATTTCTAGTCCCGGAGTTTTTAGACGGCATATTCCTAAGCCACAAAGCTGAGGTATTCCAGCCGAAATACACCACTTACTGACAATAGTCTAGCATAAATGCTGCTATAAGAAACAGTTGGTGTCTACTAATGTGCCTTTCTAGGGGATGCCTGTATCAACCGCTTGCTGTATGCCTTTAAATGTTGCCAGCTCTGTCTCTGTACTTCATAGCCAGCTCACTACAATATTGTGTTTTTTTTAAACTGCTGGGACGCCCGCACATGCGCAGAAGCGCTGCGGCGCGCACAGAGCGTCATCCCCCAGGCTCCGCCCCCTTTCCCGGCTCACCTCTATATATAGAGGCGCGTGCACGCGCACGGCCACGTGCGCCTTCGGCGCTAATTTCAAAAAATGGAAACAAGGGACAGGAGCCAGGGCCCCTCTTTGCCGCAGGCCGGGGGATGGACGAGCACTGCAACATGGCAGAGGAAGCAGTTTCCTATAAGAGAACTCACCATCTGCCTGGACTTTGCTCTGCTGAGAAGAAACTAGTCCACATGACAAGAAAACATTCCACAGCGGCCTCTAGTGGACAAACACAGGTACCGCAGTCTAATATATTAAATATATATATATATAAAAAAAATTATTTTTTTTTTTTCTTGACCACCATTAAAAATTATTACATTTTTTTAGTAGTTACAGGCATGCACAGAATTTGGCGGGAATACCATTAGGTAACAGACAGAAAGACAAATTAGGCTTGGGGGTCCCCCAATAGAACCAAGTTCCTGGGGGCCCCCACTTACCTGTTCCCCGCCGCAGGACTTTGTTTGGTCCACAAAAGCCCAAACTTCACCTATCACGGCAGGCATTGTAATCAAACCTTCAGGGACCGGGTTCCCAAGGATTCCACTCCCCTGGACCTGTATAGCACCCTGCACAGAAAACATCTTGGTCGTGGGTATGACCAGAGCTCTGGATCCCAGGGTCCAGCTCTCCTAAGAGAAGCATTACAGGCAAAACCTTGCTCTTCTCTGCAAGGCCCGGGTACCGACCGTTTAGCTATGAAGCTTTTTTGGTCGGATCCGGAATAGCTTACTGAGGCCCAAAAGAACCTGTACGCAAGCTCAGTGAAAAACACATGTTTCTTCTTGGCCAACACCTTAGACACTGGCAAAAAACTGAGGTGCTCCCGGATGGGAGGGGCTTATATAGGGGAGGGTACTTCCGGTTTTGGAAGTTGCCAGTACCTGACGGTATCTATATAACCCATTAGTAATGACTATGTCGCTCTGTGTCCCGTGATGTACGAGAAAGAAATATTTTTTTTTTAAAAAAAATTGGGATATTATTATAGCAAAAAATAGTGTTTTTTTTCAAAATCGTCGCTCTTTTTTTGTTTATAGCGCAAAAAATAAAAACCGCAGAGGTGATCAAATACCACCAAAAGAAAGCTCTATTTGTGGGGAAAAAAAGGACGTCAATTTTGTTTGGGAGCCACGTCGCACGACCGCGCAATTGTCATTCAAATCGTGACAGCGCTGAAAGCTGAAATTTGGCCTGGGCAGGAAGGGGTTTTAAGTGCCCAGTAAGCAAGTAGTTAATAAAAAAAAAAAAACTTGAACCTTTACAACCACTTTAAGAGTTTTAATTTGTATGCAATCAGGCAGGCCCCTTGCACTACATGGTTTTGGTAAATCTGAAGACAAAAATCTGCAGAAAATCGAATGGTGTGTATGGGACCTTAAACCTCAAAGTAAAATACCTGTGCGAGAAAAACCTAGACCAGCCTCTCTCAACCGGAGTTCCTTGTGCAATGAGAAACGTAGGATTCTCAGCAAAAAAATTAAATTAAATTTATATATATATATATATATATATATATATATATATATATATATATATATATATATATATATATAAATTTATTTATTTATATTAAAAAAATAAATTAAAAAAAAACAAAAACAAAAAAGGAAAAAGAAAAAAAATCGGTGTCAATGGCAATATATCAGTGGGGGGAGCATTCTTCCCACTCACCACGTGCCAATCTATATACAGATGCTGCCGTGGATTTGCACAGAGCAGCCTGGATCCTCTTCTTCTCAGGTCCGGTGATCGTGGCCCCTCCCTCCTCTTCAGTGCCCCCATGGCAAGCAGCTTGCTATGGGGTGCAAAGGAGCCGAGTCACAGGTCTGTGTGCCCATTCAGGACACAGAGCGCCGCCCCCTCTCTCCCGATCAGCTAGCTGATTTTGATTGACAGCCGCTGAAGACAATGACCCTGTTAATGTATCTCAGCCAATCAGGAAGGAGGAGAAATATTGGATGGCGGAGACACTTGTGGACATCGCTGGACAAAGAGGGACCTCAGATAAGTATTAGGGTGGAGCTACACACAGAAGGCTTTTTATCTTAATGCATTGATAAAAAAAAATAAAAAAATTCTGTACAGCCACTTTAAAGGGGTTGTAAACCCTCCATATACCCAGCGAAGTGACTGGCCTCAGGTAATACACAGATGAAACAAATCCGCCTACATAAGTTGTACCTGTTTATCTGCAGTCTACTCTACAACCAAAGTTAAGAATTTATACAACTGGTCTGAGAGGTCAGGGAAAAAAAAAGGGGGGGCAGAAAGCTGAAGTTACTCTGCAGAGCTAAGTGAGGAGAGCTCTGAAAGCCGAGGGAAGGGAAGAGACACCCCCCACCCCTCCTTCACACAGCACACAGGAACAGAGTTGAGGCTGTCAATCAGCTGGCGGTCCCTCCCTTGTCACCATTTTTCTCTTGGAGTCAGGAAAACTTGTCAGAAGTAACATGCTCACAGCAGACAGAAATGACACTTTGTGCTCTGGATTGACAACAAGTACACACTATAGGAGGGATATGCTTTGTTCATATTTTATGTCTGAGCTTTACAACCACTTTAAGCAGCATGGCTCACTACTTGAGGAACCTGCGTAGCCCCTCCTGGAGAAAATATGAGGTTCTACAAAGCCTTGGCTGAGAAAAGCTGGTCTAGATGGACAGAAGTCATCATGGGCAAGTGTGAATTATTGTGATGACAATTTCTGCTCCACACCCCCCCCCCTATAATCGCCAATAACGCACATACATGACTGCAGAGCGAGATATGGAGCACTAATCATTCTATAGAGTATGCAATATTTCACAGCTCTTCCACGCTCTATTTTTACAGTCAGTATGCACTTGTGACAAATCTCATAAGTAGGTCACAGAACTCCGACTGCCGAATCCAGAATAAAAAACACCATTAATCCTTTTAGCCATCATGGCTTGTAAAGAGGTTTGAGGAGCGAGCCGGTCATTGTAAGCCGCATTTAAAAAGGAACGATTGTATAGACCGCAAAGTTCCCACCAAATATCACATTTTAGAATACATTTCTGCAGGTTCTATGTGAAGGACCAACCTGAAAACCAAAATATCAAAGTTAATACCGATGCAAAAAACAAATGATTATATTTCGTCTAAAAACTCCCTTTTCTTTTACGTGCCCACTTTGGTCAACTTTCTTGATATTGGGGCCTTAAGGGTGGACCCGAACATCAAAGGGTCGCACATAAAATTTAGTGAATATTCGTTATCAGAGACAGCAGACACACAACATGCCCGATGGCCAGACACGGTGGACACGATACGATACAGGAGAAGAAGACGGCCAGAGACGGTGGACACGATACAGGAGAAAAAGACGGCCAGAGACGGTGGACACGATACAGGAGAAGAAGACGGCCAGAGACGGTGGACACGATACAGGAGAAGAAGACGGCCAGAGACGGTGGACACGATACAGGAGAAGAAGACGGCCAGAGACAGTGGACACGATACAGGAGAAGAAGACGGCCAGAGACAGTGGACACGATACAGGAGAAGAAGACGGCCAGAGACAGTGGACACGATACAGGAGAAGAAGACGGCCAGAGACAGTGGACACGATACAGGAGAAGAAGACGGCCAGAGACAGTGGACACGATACAGGAGAAGAAGACGGCCAGAGACAGTGGACACGATACAGGAGAAGAAGACGGCCAGAGACAGTGGACACGATACAGGAGAAGAAGACGGCCAGAGACAGTGGACACGATACAGGAGAAGACGGCCAGAGACAGTGGACACGATACAGGAGAAAAAGACGGCCAGAGACAGTGGACACGATACAGGAGAAAAAGACGGCCAGAGACAGTGGACACGATACAGGAGAAAAAGACGGCCAGAGACAGTGGACACGATACAGGAGAAAAAGACGGCCAGAGACAGTGGACACGATACAGGAGAAAAAGACGGCCAGAGACAGTGGACACTATACAGGAGAAAAAGACGGCCAGAGACAGTGGACACTATACAGGAGAAAAAGACGGCCAGAGACAGTGGACACTATACAGGGGAAAAAGACGGCCAGAGACAGTGGACACGATACAGGGGAAAAAGACGGCCAGAGACAGTGGACACGATACAGGGGAAAAAGACGGCCAGAGACAGTGGACACGATACAGGAGAAAAAGACGGCCAGAGACAGTGGACACGATACAGGAGAAAAAGACGGCCAGAGACAGTGGACACGATACAGGAGAAAAAGACGGCCAGAGACAGTGGACACGATACAGGAGAAGACGGCCAGAGACAGTGGACACGATACAGGAGAAGACGGCCAGAGACAGTGGACACGATACAGGAGAAAAAGACGGCCAGAGACAGTGGACACGATACAGGAGAAGACGGCCAGAGACAGTGGACACGATACAGGAGAAAAAGACGGCCAGAGACAGTGGACACGATACAGGAGAAGATGGCCAGAGACAGTGGACACGATACAGGAGAAGATGGCCAGAGACAGTGGCAATGATACAGGAGATGTTTAGGGCCTGTGGAGATGCTGCAGACACTGAACATACTATAGGAGTTGTTGGAGGCTGGGAATATGTTTCAGGAGACTAGAGACATTACATAAGTCTGCTAGAAATCATTGCTATAACAGGGCAACACAAATGAGTGCTTGTGGGGCCCGAAGGGCAGAACAAAGGGCCAAAGAGCGGCAGGTTGGGCACCAGGGGTATAGAGACTGATATTAAAAAAAAATCCCCCCCCCCATTTAGACTATAGCATAAAACCAGCAGATATTTATTCTATAGTGTAAAATAAAATGAGGACCCTAAAAATGGAACTATACCCACCCTGGCTCCTGTACAGACTGCAACAGGACTTGAGTGTTGTGAACCTATAAACTGCAGGCACTGTGGGAAAATTCATCTTCAGGTGGTCAAAGCATGTTCTAAAGCAAATTTACTACTTGTTAATAAGTAAATACTTTAATGTCCACAGCTTGGCCAATATGTGGGTTGGTAATGTCAACTTCGGCCACTGTTATGCTAACAAACTTCACTTCCAGACATCCAAAGCCCTGGCCTGGCCAACCCCCCCCCCCCCCCCAGCATCTACTGATCAGTAAAAGTACAATAAATAAAGCCATCATGGGCCAATCATGCTGGGTGAGGCCAAAGATCCACCTTCCGCAACAGAGAGGCTCAACTTGATGCTCCCAAGATACTATTGCTATGCTTTGCCCTCCTCCTTCCACTTGCATACATTTAGAGCTACACAAGGTTTAAACAGTGACAAGTGATTAGTGTAGACATTTAGCACTTATTCAGCAATGCAGTCCACATGTCGTCCAATAAATGCAAGCAATCCAAGCTCTGCATGCACCAATTGGTCCTCACAGGGGTGTCCAACTTTTTTCAAAGGGGCCCAGATTTGATGAAGTGAACGTGCGTGAGGGCCGAACATTTGGCCTGACATTTCTTGAACCATTAAAATTAAATGCAAATTAACTTACACTGCCCAACAAGAATTCTCTTGCCTTTGTGGTTGTGTGTGGTGAAGAGTCTAAGCATGAGGTTGGGCGTATTATTTGGATATACCCTATTTATTGGCGTATAACACGCACCTTCACTTTAAGAGGGAAGTTTCAGGAAAAAAAATAATGTAATTTTCAATAAAGAACTGAAGCAAAATAAGGGTCAGTGCCCATCAATGCAGCCTAATCAGTGCCCATCTGCAGCCTCACCATCAGTGCAGCCTAAGCGATGCCCTTCTGCAGCCTCGGTGGGGACAGGGAGAGGGGCGGGACGAGTGCCAACAGATTACATACAGGATAATCTCCTGCTTACGCGGCTGCCTCTTTAATACAAAGTCCCGCCTCCTATGATAGACAGAACTGCGGCCCAGGAGACAGGACTTTCTATTACAGAGGCCGCCGAGTAAACATGAGATTCTCACTGTATGTTATCTGATGGCACTCGTCCTGCCCCCTCCGAGGCTGCCAGAACTGAACGATACATTCTCCCCCACCCCCCCAACGAATCCCCAAGCGCCGCTCTGGGATTCGTTGGGGGCCACAAAAGAGATATATATATATATATATATATATATATATATATATATATATATATATATATATCCAAATCACCAGTGGGGCCACATTAAACCAAACGTGGGCCGCAATTGGCCCGTGGGCTGGACATTGGACATGCCTGCTCTAGGAGGTGCTCTAAAAAAAAAAAAAAAATTACAATTACTGGAAGATACCATCATCCTAAAAAGTATGGTCAACATGTTAGAAAAACATCAGACCCCCAACTGCTCCCGTCTCCCCGTCTCCATGGAGAAGCCAAATAACTGGTCTCACAAACACCACATCTAACCACTGGAAACCATCCAGCCCAGTATGAACGTGATGAGAGCGACGATGTCAACCTAACCAGGCTGTACATTTCAATGGAGGAAAAATCAGAGACGATCCTTTTAAGTCAGACCTTAACTCAAACGTGAAAATACTATTTATTCAACTCCTGACCCCGTCCATAATATTTTTTTTTTTAAACAGGGGGATGGTATGACGGGTATCCGCTCCCACTTCCTCATTTCTCGCCTAGGTAAGAAAGATGATCCCCCATGACTAAGCTCCCGGGGGCGAATCGAAATGCATTGGGTTGCATGGCTTGGCAGGAGCGCAGGCTGAGGTAGTCTCTCACACCACCATAGGATTCAGTTGATGTGCGGCACCAAGGATCTTTCCTTTCTTCCTTCCAGTGAGAAAGAGATGCACCCCCTGCGCATGCCTCCCACCCCCTGGGACACGTTACATGGCCCAGAAGACTGCAAAACCAGTCGTGCAACGCCCTGCTGGCTGCCACCACTCAGGAAGTCATGGTCGGCTCCCAAATCCAAAATGGCAGCACCAGAAACCTGTAGCGGTAATAACTTATTGGAAGACAGCGCTGAACCCTATGCACTGGTAAGTACCTCATTTTCAAAAGTCAGCAGCTACAGTATTTGTGCCTGCTGACTAAGGGAAAAAAAAAAAAAGTGAAATTCCTCTTTAAAGGTAAGAGTTTCATTTGTGGTCACAGCATTTCACTGGCCTAACATCCCCCAACCCCCCTCTTCCCTCCCAATTTTAACAAATACCGGCCTGAAAATGCCAGGTACTTAAAAATAACCCCCCAAATGACCCCTTTTTGGAAAGCAGACAGTCCAATGTATTTAGCATTCATTTTGTTAAAGCTTAGATTACCTTTTTTTATATATACACCATGACCAGCGTAATAGTGTTACCATAGTAAAACTACTCTGGGGAGGTGATAATCAGTGTTTCTAAGCAACCATCTTTTTTTTTTTTTAGGAATAAAACCTATACATTCAGTGTGTACTATTGTGGTTAGCAGCGATTGGCCACAGTTAATCACATGGAAGAGACGGGCTGCGATTGGTCCTGTCTATACCATGTGATCACCACAGAGATCAAACAGATTAGTAAAGGGTAGGAATGGAAACCATTGTGTACAATTGTCATGTGATTTGCTGCGATTTGTCTCAGCGATCACATGGTACAGATGGGCTGTGATTGACACTTCTGGTACCAAGTGATCACTGTGACCAATCACAGAGCTCAACACAATGAATAAGCATGAATGGAAACCACTCATTGTGGACAATTATGTGATTTGCTGCGATTGGTCACAGCGTCATCATAGCCCATCTGTACTATGCATTGCCCTTCCTGTACCATGTGATCACTGTGACCAATCACAGACATCAAAACAATGAAGGAGATGAATGGAAACCAATCATTGTGTACAATTATGTGTTTTGCTGTGATTGGTCACAGCGATTACATGGCACCAACAGCGGCCCGGTACACTGATCTGTCATCCCGCTGTGTCCCGTAGAAGGGGTTAATAACACTTAAAACAAAACTTTGTCTTAAGACATTCAGAAATTAGAGACAACAGACAAGAATTAGAAGAGACATGGTGAGAAGCAGGGTGATCATATAGAATATGTGAGCCTTCTATAATCAGCGGCTGTTTGCACAGAAGGGAATGCTGATGTGAGGATCCCGGGGATTACTGTGTGCGGAGACCTAAAAGAAATTTCACATTCCTTCCCGACAGCCAACATTTTCAGCCTAATTACCAAGAAAAGGGGATTTCAGCTTTTCAAAGCGATCTGCTTAATGGTGATGGACATCTCCAGCTCAAAAGGAGACTTTTATGTTTTACAACTTCTGTTCACTTCTAGAGGAGAAGAAGACTTGCCGCCTAATTAGAATGTCATAGGAAGAATAATGTGGCAATATATTAAATTTTTGTATGAGTTTAGATATTCTGTTGCGTCAAAGGGCTCATGTCAGACAGGTTTTGCCTCCCCCCTAGAAGACTATAGGAATGCAAAACCTGCTTGAAGCAGATGAAATGCACATTACAAATCCATTGAATGAAAGGGGTGGGCCAGAGGATGCTGGACATCCTGCAGCCAGGAAAGGAGGCGAGCTCCGACTTGCTGCAACTTCTAATGCACATTACGTCTAGGAGAGGAGCAAGTACAACTGTGCAAGACTAAGGGGAGGCCAGGGGGAGGATTTAGGCTCATATTCCATCAGCAGTTGTAAGTTGCTCTGAAGTAAATTTGCCAAGGTGTAGAGACCATATACACCCACCGGCCACTTTACTAGGTACACCTTGCTAGTAGCAGGTTGGACCTCCTTTATTAGGCCCACCCTGCTAGTAGCAGGTTGGACCCCCTTTATTAGGCCCACCTTGCTAGTAGCAGGTTGGATCCCCTTTATTAGGCCCACCCTGCTAGTAGCAGGTTGGATCCCCTTTATTAGGCCCACCTTGCTAGTAGCTGGTTGGACCCCCTTTATTAGGCCCACCTTGCTAGTAGCAGGTTAGACCCCCTTTATTAGGCCCACCTTGCTAGTAGCGGGTTGGATCCCCCTTTATTAGGCCCACCCTGCTAGTAGCAGGTTAGATCCCCCTTTATTAGGCCCACCCTGCTAGTAGCAGGTTAGATCCCCCTTTATTAGGCCCACCCTGCTAGTAGCAGGTTAGATCCCCCTTTATTAGGCCCACCTTGCTAGTAGCGGGTTGGACCCCCTTTATTAGGTCACCCTTGCTAGTAGCAGGTTAGATTCCCCTTTATTAGGCCCACCCTGCTAGTAGCGGGTTGGACCCCCTTTATTAGGCCCACCCTGCTAGTAGCGGGTTGGACCCCCTTTTTCCTTCATTCTTAGTGGCATAGATACAATGTGTTGGAAACGTTCCTCAGATTTTGCTCCATATTAACATATCACAAAGTTGCTGCAGAATTTGTCTGCTTCACATCCATGATGCCAATCTCCCGTTCCACCACATGCCAAAGGTGCTCTATTGGATGAGATGTGGTGAGTGGGGAGGCCATTGGAGAACAGGGACCTCATTGTCCAGTGGTGAGATGATTGGAGCTCTGTGACATGGTGCATTATTATCCTTCTGGAAGGAACCATCAGAAGATGGGGACACTGTAGTCATAAAGGGATGGACATGGTCACCAACAATACTCAGGTAGGACGTGGTGTTTAAACGATGCTCAATTGGTACTAAGGGGCCCAAAAGTGTGCCCATCCCCCACACCACCAGCCTGAACCGGTGATACAAGGCAGGATGGATCCATGCGCCACATTCTGACCCCACCATCTGAATGTCGCACCTGCAATACAGAATCAGACCCGGCAACGTTTTTCCGATCTTCTATTGTCCAATTTTGGCGATCCTGTGCCAATAGTAGCCTCAGTTTCCTGTTCTTAGCTGACAGGAGTGGCACCCGGTGTGGTCTTCTGCTGCTGTAGCCCATCTGCTTCTAGGTTTGATGTGTTGTGTGTTCAGAGATGGTATTCTGCATACCTTGGATGTAACTAGGGGTTATTTACTGTTGCCTCTCTATATCATCTGGAACCAGTCTGCCCATTCTCCTCTAAAACAAACTAGGCATTTTCCTCCATACAACTGCCGCTCACTGGATATTTTCTCTTTCCCCACCATTCTCTGTAAACCTGAGAGATCATTTGTGTGTGAAAATTTTCAGCAACACTCAACCGGCCCGTTTGGCAGCAACTACCATGCCACTAGAGATGGGCTCGGGCGTGTTCGAAAATCCCACGTGCCCGATCCTGCCAGGAAGTCGACACGGCTAATCACAGGCAGCGAGACATTTGCCGATCCGCAGCTGCACAGATGGGGGAAGGTCTCACTGCATGCGATTAGCAGTGTGGGCTTCCTGGTGGGATCGAGCACGTGGGATTTCGAACACGCCTGAGCCCATCTCTACATGCCACGTTCAAAGCCACCTAAATACCCTTTCTGATGCTCAGTATGAACTTCAGCAAGTTGTCTTCACCACGTCTAGTTGCCTAAATGCACTGAGTTACTGACATACGATTGGCTGATTAGCAATTTGTTTTACCAAGCAATTGAACAGGTGTACCTAATAAAGTGTCCGGTGAGCGTCATTTGTCACTGAACGCATTTGTACGGCCAAACGCAGACAATGCGTTGCAAACAGTCACAGCCGCTACACTGAAAAGTATATAAATGGTGCACACAAGCTTAGGTTATATTAGATAGACAAACGCACAACATTGTGTTATATTGCAGCACACATTAACACAGACAAGTAAAACTAAAAGCAGAAGGGACAGCAAAATAGTTTATTGAAGGTTAGTGAGTAAGTGACACGTGAAATGTGAAGAGGAAGCCCCGGAATCCAGTGTGAGAAAGTCAAATGATGAAGAGTTTCTCTAGCTATATGAGGAAAGGCACTACAATCTAGTCATTCCATGAATGGGGGGTGCAGTCGGGTCACACCGTGTATTCTCCTCTGTGCAGAGGGAGTGGAAAGGAAGCCGCAGGCCATGCCAGGTCCTTCTCTCCGGAAAAACACGACATTATTCATGGCCCAACCTCTCCTTCCACTAACTTTTCTACCGTATGGTGAAATCTAAATGGCGAAAGGTGAGATAGAGCAGGTCTGGGTGTCCATGGCGAGCGTACACGAAGACAAGGAGGGATTCAGCAAGCGCTGCAGAGCGAGGAAGAGGAGGAGGAAGAGGAAGAAGCTTCAGCAGAGAGGACCTAGTGCAGACAGCCGTGCCTTCTATCCATGGGAAGGAGTAAGGGAAGCAGGCTGGTGTCCCAGTGAGAGGAGATATATTCTATGATTCTAGAGGAGAAACAAGGACCGGGGGGGATAGAAGGAAGGAGAGAGGCACAAAGCACAAGTGGTTAGTAACATAAGAAACCGTACAAAACTACCCATCATACTACACCTGAGGGGGGGGGGATGAAAATATTAATGGGGTTCATTTATCCCTGCAAATGTTTACTGCACATACAACCCGTTATCACAGCACTGCCTGAAAACCGGAGGAACATGCAACGTGTTCTCCAAAGGTGAACTTGGCCTTTAAAGTGGTTGTAAAGGCTTTTATTTTCCCCTAAAATGAACAACATGCATGGTGTACCGATTTTGCACAGAGCAACCCGGATCCTCCTCTTCTGGGGTCCCCCATGAGTTTCATTCTGGGGCTCCTGTAAAATTGCTCACCACAGCACATCGCTGTTCACTTTGACCTCCTACGTGTCAAGTATTGGCAGTCAGACTCTTATTCCATAAACATCTATACTATACTCCCAGGACGTCATCTTGTGACGAAACGTGTTGGGAGGAGGGACGTACTGACGTCACCCGCGTTACTAAGATCCCGGAAGGACGGGTGGTCTATGCAAGCTGGCCGGCTTTTTATTCCTTGCTTTTATATCTGCACTCCTTGGTCCCTGGGAGACGTCCGTTTGGATTTTTCCCCACACAGAGTGAGATCCGTCCTAGAGCTGGCATCAGGTTACTCCTCAGGATATTGGCCCTGGCTGGGTATTAGCTGCAAGCTTTTCAAGCTTGCCATCTGGTAAGCGTGTTTACGATGTGGTGGAGGTGCACTTAAGGCGTGATGGAATAACCTGTCACGATGAATAATTAAATGAACACCTACCCATATGGGTTCAACTGATTGTTTCAATTGATTACCCTGTGGACTTTCATTCACATTTTATATACAATTAGGCTGGATTCACATCTATGGCATTTTTTGTGCTTTTTGCAGATTTGCACTACAGAACGTGTTCCATAGGAAACCATGTTAAATGGACTGTAGTGCAAATCTGCCAAAAGCACTAAAAATGCATAGGTGTGAACAGAGCTGGGCGATTTTGGCCCCCAAAAAAATCTGCGATTTAAAAAATAAAAATAAATTCACGATTCGAATTGAGCTTTTTTTTCTGATGGACACCGCGCCGGTCTTAAGGAGCTGCGGGCAGGAGTTTTTAGGCGAGGCCGCGGCTTCGGCCTAGTCCGCCACGATCCTGGGAAAAGGCCACGGACTGGGCCGAAGCCGCGGCCTCGCCTAAAGAATCCTGCTTGCCGCGATCCAGGGAAAAGGCTACGGCTTCAGCCTAGTCCGCGGAGCTCCGGTCCTATGGGGGAAAAAAAAAAAAAAAAAAAAAAATCGATTTGCTCAAAATCTAAAATCGATTTGACCTTTCAACTCGATTCAAATCAATTTTTTCCCCCAGCCCTAGGTATGAATCCAGCCTTAGGCACTGAATGTATAGGGTCAGCGCAGCTCTCTTTACCTTTATCTATATAATAGTGTCTATTCACAGCGGAGGACAGCAGTCCGTGATTAAGTTGCACAGATGAGTAGACCGGAAGCGTTTTAATCGCACCTGAAGCGGGGAACATAAAAAACGCACAGGGCACCGGACTGCAAACCGCAGCCGGACTTGTGTGAACCCAACCTCGAAGAAAATTGGTCAAGCCCTATTTTAACCACTTGCTGACCCACCACAGTACATATACTGCGGTGGGGGCGGCACAATCACGTACATGTCCGCCAGACAGCAGGTTGAGGATTCCGGTACTCGGGGATCATGTAGTTAGAAAAAAAAATAAAAAATGGAGGAGATGGCGGCATCTCCATTTTTCTACCTACATCGCACCAGGCTGCAGACCAGGCTGGCACCCAAGTGAATCTTGGCACATGTAGATGGGCATGCAGCCACGGGCGGTGTCTCCTTGCTCATCTTCCCCCGGTGATCATGTGTTCACTATGCAATCACATGAGCACAAATGTCAAGAAAGCCGTAATTAATGAATTCATAACAGCCGCTTTTCCTACTCATTTAAAACTATCAAATCAGGCACATAGAAACAGGACGGTGTACTGTGTACTCTGTCTCACAGGATGGTAGCGGGTGTCAACAAATGAAAACGTAGCTCCACCCCCCTCTTACACATTACGTCCAATGGGACTTGGTCAGCAGGGTTGCCCCGCTGACGAAGTGCCACTAGACGAAACGCAAAAAGGGGGAAGAGCTGCATTCGGATAACATCACCCGCTGCCATCCTGTGAGACGGAGAGATGCCTCGCTGATGAAGTGCCACTGGACGTAATGCGAACAGGGGGAGGAGCTACATTTGGATGACGTCACCCGCTGCCATCCTGTGAGGCGGAACGTACACAGGACACCGTCATGTTTCTATGTGCCCGATTTCATCGTTTTAAAAATGTGAGTAGGAACAGAGAGCACTTAGATCTTTATTCACGTGTGTCTGGGGGATCGTTTGGAGATCTGGATTTGTATTCCTGCCATACTTTACCCTTAAAACGGACATGCGTTGTTGACTTCCTGTTAGCTCAGAGGTCCATTAATTAAGGTGAGCGAGCAAGCATCTTTGAGGTGGAGGGATTCTCACGCATTACCTGTGTTTCTGGGTCTGTTTTTAACACGTGGCTGCCCTTTGTTTACGTTATATGGAACTTTTATTGGCACTTTATATTTTGACTTATGTTTTAGGTGTTGTGAAAACGATTTTAGGATTTATTTATTTTTTCCCCATATATCTGCGCCGATTGTATTTATTGCTACATAACAGCTGTGTTGCTTATGATGTGATTGGCCCACAGCTATCACATGGTACCTGGACCAATCACAGCACCCTGTACCATGTGATTAGCTGTTGCCAATCACAGTTTACCGGTGATCACAAGCGGTCATGATTGGTTAAACCCATGCAGGACAGTTAAAAATGTTTATTGTAACAAACAAAAAAAAAAAAATAATCAAAAAATCCCTGGCGTGTCACGAAAAACTGAGAAAGGGGCCCTTAAGAGTGTTTAGGGAAAATGACAGCAAGGCAAACTATGTGGCCTGGCACAGAAGTGATTGTCATTCAGCCAGGATGTTCTATCATTTCTTTGTAAAGCATGCACGGGTATGAGTAGAGCAGGTAAAGCAATGGCAGCCCAGAAATGGGGGGGGGGGTGCACAATGATGGATACCGATACACACAGCCAGAGAAGAGGAGCCAGAGGAGAAGAGGAGCCAGAGGAGGAGAAGAGGAGAAGAGCCAGAGGAGAAGAGGAGAAGAGCCAGAGGAGAAGAAGAGAAGAGGAGAAGAAGAAGAGAAGTAGAAGAGAAGAGCAGCCAGAGGAGAGGAAGAAAAGAAGAGCAGCCAGAGGAGAGGAAGAAAAGAAGAGCAGCCAGAGGAGAGGAAGAAAAGAAGAGCAGCCAGAGGAGAGGAAGAAAAGAAGAGCAGCCAGAGGAGAGGAAGAAAAGAAGAGCAGCCAGAGGAGAGGAGAAGAAGAGCAGCCAGAGGAGAGGAGAAGAAGAGCAGCCAGAGGAGAGGAGAAGAAGAGCAGCCAGAGGAGAGGAGAAGAAGAGCAGCCAGAGGAGAGGAGAAGAAGAGCAGCCAGAGGAGAGGAGAAGAAGAGCAGCCAGAGGAGGAAAAGAAGAGCAGCCAGAGGAGGAAAAGAAGAGCAGCCAGAGAAGGAAAAGAAGAGCAGCCAGAGAAGAGCAGCCAGAGGAGGAAAAGAAGAGCAGCCAGAGAAGGAAAAGAAGAGCAGCCAGAGAAGAGCAGCCAGAGGAGGAAAAGAAGAGCAGCCAGAGGAGGAAAAGAAGAGCAGCCAGAGAAGAGCAGCAGCGAGCGCCACATGCATTTATATGATCAGCTCCATCATGGCTCAGGTCAGAGGCTGCTCTCTAGCACATCTCTCATCCCTCATTCTCAGGAAGTATTAGAATATCACTTTCTGGCTGAGAATCTGTCTGCCTCGGCATTTATGACTTTACCTCCCAGGCCTACAAATAAAACGCTTCCTGTCTGCTCATCTGTGCTTCCTAATCACCAACTGCTGTCCTCCGCTGTGAAAACCGCATGAATAGACTCTATAGACGTTTATGAAATACTTCACACGTAGGAGGTCAGATTAACAGCGATGTGCTGTGGTGAGCGATTTTACAGGAGCCGCAGGAATGAAAGCACCGAGCATGTACCGGGATCCCTTTCACAACCTGGGGGTGCAACTAAAGCAATAAACCTGAACAATATGCAAAATATTTGGATGGGAGGTTTTCCTCCGTGTCCCATCTCTGAAGTTTCAATTTTCACACTATATTACCAAAAGTATTGGGACACACAAACTTTAATGGAATCCCAGTCTTAGTCCGGAGGGTTTAATATTGAGTTGGCCACGCCCTTTGCAGCTATAACACCTTCACCTCTTCTGGGAAGGATGTCCACAAGGTTTAGGAGAATGTCTATGGGAAAGTTTGACCATTCTTCCAGAAGAGCAATTGTGAGGTCAGGCACTGATGTTGGACGAGAAGGCCTGGTTCGCAGTCTCCGCTCCAATTCATCCCAAAGGTGTTCCATCGGGTTGAGGTCAGGACTCTGTGCAGGCCAGTCAAGTTCCTCCACCCCAAACTTGCTCATACATGTCTTTATGGACCTTGCTTTGTGCACTGGTCAAAATCATTTGGTGGAGGGGGGACTATGGAGTGGGGTTGGCTCCTTAGTTCCAGTGAACTTACTTGCACTTCTAATGAACTCTTAATGCATCACCATACCAAGAAATTTTGTACAATTTCATGCTCCCAACATTGTGGGAACAGTTTGGGGGACGGCCTCCTTCCTGTTTCAACATGACTGCCCACCAGTGTACAAAGAAAGGTCCATAAAGACAGGGATGAGCGAGTTTGGGGTGGAGGAACTTGACTGGCCTGAACAGAGTCCTGACCTCAACTTGATAGAACACCTTTGGGATGAATTGGAGCGGAGATTGCGAGCCAGGCCTTCTCATCCAACATCAGGGCCTGACCTCACCAATGCTCTTCTGGAAGAATGGTCAAACATTCCCAAAGACACCCTCCTAAACCTTGTGGACGGCCTTCCCAGAAGAGTTGAAGCCGTTATGGCTGCACAGGGTGGGGCCGACTCAATATTGAACCCTACGGACTAAGACTGGGATGCCATTAAAGTTCATGTGCGTGTAAAGGCAGGTGTCCCAATACTTTTGGTAATATATAGTGTATGTCTAGGATAGAGAGAATGTTTTTGTAGGAACCCATTTCCACTATACACTCACCAGCCACTTTATTAGGTACACCTGTTCAATTGCTTGGTAACACAAATTGCTAATCAGCCAATCACATGGCAGCAACTCAATGCATTTTAGGCATCTAGACGTGGTGAAGACGACTTTCTGAAGTTCAGAGTATCAGAACGGGGAAGAAAGGAGAAGAAAGGGGATCTCGGTGACTTTGAACGTGGCATGATTGTTGGTGTCAGACGGGCCGGTCTGAGTATTTCTGGGATTTTCACACACAGCCATCTCTCAGGATTACAGAGAATGGTGGGAAAAATAGAAAATATCCAGTGAGCGGCAGTTGTGTGGAGGAAAATGCCTGGTTGATGTCAGGAGAATGAGCAGACTGCTTCCAGATGATAGAAAGACAACAGTACCTCAAATAACCCCTCGTTACACCCAAGGTATACAGAATACCATCTCTGAACGCACAACACATCCAACCTTGAAGCAGATTGGCTACAGCAGCAGAAGATCACACCGGGTGCCGCTCCTGTCAGTTAAGAACAGGAAACTGAGGCTACTATTGGCACCAAAATTGGAGAATAGAAGATTGGGAAAAACGTTGCCGGGTCTGATGAGTCTGGATTTCAGTGACATTCAGATGGTGGGGTCAGAATTTGGCGCATGGATCCATCCTGCCTTCTATCACCGAATCAGGCTGGGGGTGGGGGTGTAATGGTGTGGGGGATGGGGTATCACCGGTTCAGGCTGGTGGTGGGGGTGTAATGGTGTGGGGGATGAGGTATCACCGGTTCAGGCTGGTGGTGGGGGTGTAATGGTGTGGGGGATGGGGTATCACCGGTTCAGGCAGGTGGTGGGGGTGTAATGGTGTGGGGGATGGGATATCACCGGTTCAGGCTGGTGGTGTAATGGTGTGGGGGATGGGATATCACTGATTCAGGGTGGGGGTGTAATGGTGTGGGGGCTGGGGTATCACCGGTTCAGGCTGGTGGTGGGGGTGTAATGGTGGGGGGGATGGGATATCACTGATTCAGGCTGATGGTGGGGGTGTCATGGTGTGGGGGATGGGGTATCACCGGTTCAGGCTGGTGGTGGGGGTGTAATGGTGTGGGGGATGGGATATCACCGGTTCAGGCTGGTGGTGGGGGTGTAATGGTGTGGGGGATGGGGTATCACCGGTTCAGGCTGGTGGTGGGGGTGTAATGGTGGGGGGATGGGATATCACTGATTCAGGGTGGGGGTGTAATGGTGTGGGGGGATGGGGTATCACCGGTTCAGGCTGGTGGTGGGGGTGTAATGGTGTGGGGGCTGGGGTATCACCGGTTCAGGCTGGTGGTGGGGGTGTAATGGTGGGGGGGATGGGATATCACTGATTCAGGCTGATGGTGGGGGTGTCATGGTGTGGGGGATGGGGTATCACCGGTTCAGGCTGGTGGTGGGGGTGTAATGGTGTGGGGGATGGGATATCACCGGTTCAGGCTGGTGGTGGGGGTGTAATGGTGTGGGGGATGGGGTATCACCGGTTCAGGCTGGTGGTGGGGGTGTAATGGTGGGGGGATGGGATATCACTGATTCAGGGTGGGGGTGTAATGGTGTGGGGGGATGGGGTATCACCGGTTCAGGCTGGTGGTGGGGGTGTAATGGTGTGGGGGCTGGGGTATCACCGGTTCAGGCTGGTGGTGGGGGTGTAATGGTGTGGGGGATGGGATATCACAGGTTCAGGCTGATGGTGGGGGTGTCATGGTGTGGGGGATGGGATATCACCGGTTCAGGCTGGTGGTGGGGGTGTAATGGTGGGGGGGATGGGATATCACTGATTCAGGCTGATGGTGGGGGTGTCATGGTGTGGGGGATGAGGTATCACCGGTTCAGGCTGGTGGTGGGGGTGTCATGGTGTGGGGGGATGGGGTATCACCGGTTCAGGCTGGTGGTGGGGGTGTCATGGTGTGGGGGATGGGGTATCACCGGTTCAGGCTGGTGGTGGGGGTGTAATGGTGTGGGGGGATGGGGTATCACCGGTTCAGGCTGGTGGTGGGGGTGTAATGGTGTGGGGGGATGGGGTATCACCGGTTCAGGCTGGTGGTGGGGGTGTAATGGTGTGGGGGATGGGGTATCACCGGTTCAGGCTGGTGGTGGGGGTGTAATGGTGTGGGGGATGGGGTATCACCGGTTCAGGCTGGTGGTGGGGGTGTAATGGTGTGGGGGATGGGGTATCACCGGTTCAGGCTGGTGGTGGGGGGGTGTAATGGTGTGGGGGATGGGATATCACCGGTTCAGGCTGGTGGTGGGGGTGTAATGGTGTGGGGGATGGGGTATCACCGGTTCAGGCTGGTGGTGGGGGTGTAATGGTGTGGGGGATGGGCTATCACCGGTTCAGGCTGGTGGTGGGGGTGTCATGGTGTGGGGGATGGGGTATCACCGGTTCAGGCTGGTGGTGGGGGTGTAATGGTGTGGGGGATGGGCTATCACCGGTTCAGGCTGGTGGTGGGGGTGTCATGGTGTGGGGGATGGGGTATCACCGGTTCAGGCTGGTGGTGGGGGTGTAATGGTGTGGGCTATCACCGGTTCAGGCTGGTGGTGGGGGTGTCATGGTGTGGGGGATGGGGTATCACCGGTTCAGGCTGGTGGTGTGGGTGTAATGGTGTGGGGGATGGGCACACTTTGGGCCCCCCATGGTTTATACCCCACGGCCTACCTGAGTATTGTTGCCGACCTTGTCCATCCCTTTATGACTACAGTGTCCCCATCTTCTGATGGCTCCTCCCAGCAGGATAATGCACCATGTCACAGAGCTCCAATCATCTCACCACTGGACAATGAGGTCCCTGTCCTCCAATGGCCTCCACACTCACCACATCTCATCCAATAGAGCACCTTTGGGATGTGGAGAAACGGGAGATTGGCATCATGGATGTGCAACCGTCAAATCTGCAACTGTGTGATGCCATCGTGTCGTTATGGAGCAAAATCTCTGAGGAACGTTTCCAACACCTTGTTGTATCTCTGCCACCAAGAATGAAGGCAAAGGGGGGTCCGACCCGCTACTAACAAGGTGTACCCAATATAGTGGCCGGTGGGTGTGAATGTCTGGGGGGAGAGGTGGTTTTGTAAGAACAGATTTCCAACATATACCCAGATTTACCTGCACACCAATGGAGAACCTCGCCATCAATCTATACCCTGTACGCTGCATGTGGAGCAGGAGGAAGGAAAGCAAAAGCTGCAGAAACTCCAGTCAGCAAATCATCGATCTCCCCGTTTCCAGACAATGATTTAGGCAAAAAACAAAAAATCACAATCCCATCACCTGACTGCTTGGTTCTCCTCCTTCCCCTTGTAGTGCTCAACAGCCCAACGTCCATGAAGCCCACCCTCTGCATTAGGCACTACATGTCCCAAAAGACCTTAAAGAAAAATTGCACCCAGAAAAGGGAAGGCACACCCTCTCTCTCCCCCCTTTACGTTTGGCAAATTACCGTATATACCCGAGTATAAGCCGAGGCACCTAATTTTATCACCAAAAAATGGGAAAACGTATTGACTCGAGTATAAGCCTAGGGTGAGAATGCAGCAGCTACTGAAAGTGGAAGAGAGGGTCAACAATACTCATTTGCAACCCCACTGTGCCCAACCCCACTGTGCCCAACCCCACTGTGCCTGAAATTCTTGACGGGCATCCATTCATTGTTTAAAAGTCACGGTCTCCTCCTGGTCCCCTTCCCTGATAGGAGTTTCCTAGCAGACACCGTGTTCCGCCAATCACGGAGGTCCTCTCATCCTCGGACAAGAAGACGTCTGATTGGTGGAATACTGATCACAGTGTCTGCTGGGAAACTTCTATCACAGAAGGGGACCAGGAGGAGACCGCGACTTTTAAACAATGAATGGACGCCCGCAGCCTGTCAAGAATTTCAGGTACACTGACTCGAGTATAAGCCAAGGGGGGTATTTTCAGCCTTAAAAAAAAGGGCTGGAAAACTTGGCTTATACTCGAGTATATACGATAGTTTTTTTGGAGGGGGAGCGGGTATCCAATTTTGACAAGTACCCGCTCCCTCACTTCAGGGCAGATCACCGCAGAGATCTGAGCTGGAAGTTCAGCCTCCCCTCCTTACCCCCGCAGTCTTCTGGAACACACCACAGGTCCCAGAAGACTGCTCGACCAATCACAAAGCGCGGTTCGCGCATGTGCAGTTGAAACCTGGCTGAGTAGCCACAAGACTTCACTGCCAGTTTCCCCTTCTGTGAAGATGCCGGCCCTAAAGTCGAGGGAAGAATAGACTCGGGTGAGGACATGGCTGGATCCAGGGGCAGGTAAAGGGTCCTTATAATAATAAAAGTCATCAGCGACAATAATTGTTGCGGCTGACACCCAATTTCTTTGTGGGGAGGCTGGAGCTCCTCTTTTAGGGCTACATACCGACTGTGCAAATATACCCACTTGTGCAAATCCCAGCAGGGAGAAGCCAAGCTACAGATTCCTGCTGCCGAGTTTGACTGCTGTGCAAATGCCGACAGCCTGCCATTGCAGTATACGAGCTTGGCCAATCACAGCTATCACACCCAGCCGCAGGAATCCACAGATCTTGCCACTAGAATTTGCACCGTGGCAGAGGCTGGCTTCACACCATCGCCGCATGCGGCTCACAGCAGGGGTTCGGTGTGTCCTGGTTCAGGCTTTAGGTCCGATTTCAGCCCGAGATTTTGGCCGAATTCGGACCTGAAACGGACCAAAAAGACGCGAAGGGCTCCTGTGCAAATTCACAGCGGAACCGCGGCATAGATACGTCAACCGGCTCCACAGAGAACTGGTCACAATCTCCTGCTATTGCAAATTCGGATGCAGGTACCTTGTATCCAATTCACATTAGGTGTGATCCCCAGCCTAAAGGGCCATAACCAATGCAGCCTTATCTGGCCACAGAAGGATTGAAATTCAGCCAGATCAGCAGGGACTGACCGAATTTTCAATCCATCTACGGCCGTTCCCCGCTCTACGGAAGGTGATCATTGGGACCTGCTGGAAAAAAACTTATCAGCGAGTCTCCACTGTTCCAATAGCACATCGGGGAAAATTGCGACATTTACCTTGCTTGTGTGGATGGGGGAATGGTTTTTATTTTTGATCAGCCCTCTGGCTAACCGTAAAAAAAAAGAAAAAAATAATAATTCATCTATGGTAAGCTTTGGACTCTTGGATGCTAGGAGAGACCAAAAACACATCACCAGCCAGGGTGAGAGATGTCAGCCAATGGATGTGGGCGTTACTAGCAAAGCCCGCTATGTCTCTCCCATGTACCATATATACTCGAGTATAAGCCAAGTTTTTCAGCACTTTTTTTGTGCTGAAATTGCCCCCCCCCCCCCTCGGCTTACACTGGAGTCTGTGTCCATCTTCAGCTTTGTGCGCCTGATCTCGCCCAGCACTAGGTCCCCTGGACCTCAAACTTGGCACACATGTAGCCCCACTCTTCCTCTAAAAGTGTGCAAAGTTTGTTGTCCAGGGGACCTACGGCCGGGGAGCACCGATTTTTCAAAGCCGGGCACCCCTTCCATAGACTCCCATGTTAAACGTCAGTCTAGTCACACAGCGCAGGAGATCAGGTAGGGAGATTGGGCACAGTGAGGCATGCAGATGGACACCCTAGGCCTATACTCCCGTCAATAAGTTTTCCCATTTTTTGGGGTAAAATTAGGTGCCTCGGCTTATATTCGGGTCGGCTTATATTCGGGTCGGCTTATATTCGGGTCGGCTTATATTCGGGTCGGCTTATACTCGAGTATATATGGAAGCTTGATCTGGACTGCGGTGTAAACTAAGGAAAGGACAGGAGACTGCTGTGCAATGCTGGCTGTCCAACAACCAGAAGTTTAAAAAAAGGAGGAGTTCACCTTTGGGAGCACGCAACACGTTTCCACTTCTGCAGCTTCTCCCCCGCCCCCCCGATCTGCTGCATCAAGTGACAGCAAGCCGGGGATCTTCTCCCCGAACTCGCTGTCACCATTTCTGCCCACGTCATTCATTCATTGAGTTCTGCGAATGGGAAACTACAAGTACCAATATCCTTTGCGGCTGTCAGCTTGTAGCTCTCAATGAACTACCAGGGTGTTGAGCACTGTGGTGGTTCATTGTCTCTTCCTGCCTGTATGAAGTACAAATCTGCAGCAGGAGTCCTGCATGCAATGCTTTCCAGGCCACTAGTGTTAAAAAAATGTTTTTTTAAAATAAGACTGTTTAGCTGTAAAAAGATGTGGATTATATTTATTTTTTTAAAAGGTGAACTTATCCTGAAGGCCTCTTGCACACGGGGCGTTTTTCCTGCCACTTTTTGCAGCTTAACCATTTCAGCTACAGAAAACGTACCCCCCCCCCCCCCCCTTCCTGACCAGGTATTTTTTTGCGATACGGCACTGCATGACGACAGCTGCGCGGTCGTGCGACACTATACAAAAATAAAATGTATGTCTTTTTGCCCCACAAATAGAGTTCTCTTTTGGTGCATTTGATCACCTTTGCGTTTTTTTTTTTTTTTGCACTATAAACAAAAAACGACCGACAATTTGGAAAAAATATTTACTTTCTGCTATAAAACATATCCAATTACAAAAACAAATCGAATTTTTTCAACAATTTAGGCCAATATGAATTCTGCTACTTTTTTTGGTAAGAATATTGATTGGTTTGCACAAAAGTTATGGCGTCTACAAACTATGGGGATAGATTTCGTTTTTTTTTTTTTTCTTAAACTAGTAATGGCGGAAATCAGCAACTTATGGCAGACAAATCTGGCACAGACTTTTTGGAGACCAGTGATACTAATACAGTGATCGGTGCTAAAAACATGCACTGTCACTGTACTAAGGGCCAGTTCACACCACGTGCAGTCCAGTGAGTTTTTTTTCTGCATCAAAAACACATGGAAAGTAGGATATATGGTTTTCAATGGCATAGTTCACACCAGTGCTTGCAGTTCTAGAAAAAAAAAAAAAGTAGAACATGCTGCATTTTACCTGCACTGGAACGCTTGTAAAACGCATCAAAAATGCACCGGAACGCACCAAAAACACACTGGAACACACTTGTCCTTATCTAAAGGTTAATAAAATAAAAAAAGAGGAATGAAAAAAAAAAAGCACTTGACTGCCTTAAAAACGTACCAAAAACGCACATGCAAAAAAGCACCTGGAACGCATCCGGATTGCGTTTCTATGGTGTGAACTGGACCTAAAGACACTGGCTGGGAATGAGTTAGGGCTCTTTCACATGGGTGCCCCGTGAACTTCCGCTTTCTCATTGGGAATCGCTCTGT
Organism: Rana muscosa; assembly: GCA_029206835.1. NCBI lineage: Eukaryota > Metazoa > Chordata > Amphibia > Anura > Ranidae > Rana > Rana muscosa. The sequence continues at coordinate 217,519,082 of JARGYO010005626.1, read as the reverse complement.
TGATCCCCGCTGTGCCGGCGGATGACTTGCCCGTCTCTGCACACTGTGCAGAAACGGACCGGTCAGATCGCCGCTTCCCTCCATGGGGGGGGGGGGGGGAAATCGGATGAAAAAATAGGATTTTCCTCCGTCATGCTAAACGGACCATAGCGGAGACTGATGTCATCGGATGTTCATCCGCTATCCCATAGGGATACATGCATGTTCGTTTTTCATCCGAAAACGGATGGATGAAAAACGGACATAAAGTCTGCCCATGTGAAAGGTGCCTAAATGTGTATTTATATATATATATATATATATATATATATATATATATATATATATATACACACACACACACACACACACACACACACATATACATATATATACACACACACACACATTCACACAAACCAAGTTTTTCATAAATTTAGGCCAATTTGTATTCTGCTACATACCCTAGAGGAGGAGGAGGCTGCTCTGTGCAAAAACCATTACAGAGCAGGTAAGTATAATATATATACACATATATATATACACACACACACACACACACATATATATATATCCTTGCATGAATGTAAAATTTTTTTAGATGTCAGCATCCCCCACCTTTACTTTCCAGAGACCTCATTTGATCCAGCGCCATGCACATCTGTAGATCTCTCCCCTCACTTCCAGGTTTCGCTGTCTTTGCTGGGGCACCGGGAGGCCATTCGCTCTCAGTGCTGTCATTCAAAGCCATATACGAGGGAGCCGGGGATGGGGCCGAGTCCTGTCTGTGTCAATAAACACAGCAGAGGGACTCAGGTGTCCTATGGGAAGTGGCTTCCCATGGGGGCACTGGCCAGAGAGGAGCCAGGAGTGCCGGTGTCTCGTCACATTCGACTCCCCATCACAGATTGGTCCGGAAGTGACGTTCCGTCGCCGCCATCTTGCTACACCCCACACTCCTGCACAGTAATGATAGAGTGAGAAGGGGGCAAGCGGACATCTTGTTACACCCACCAGAGTTTTAGATTTCAGTTATTTTCAACACAAAACGGAGCTTACCGTATTTTTCCGTGTAGAAGACGCTATTTTTTCCTAAAATAATAGCCTGTAATACGAGCTGCGTCTTAGACTCGGTCAGACAGCCTGGGAGACAGCCGCGCAGGTGCGTCGCGGCCCATAGCTTGTCAAGCGGCTTCCTCCAATCATGAGCCGTATGTTACTGACGTCAGCTGGAGCTAGAGGTGGGGGTGGAGAGTGAGCAGATGCGATGCCATTGGAAGTGAAGAGTGCACAGATGCAACAGGGACCGGGAGTGTTCTGAGCCCAAGATATCAGAAAATAGTAAAAGTGATTGTCTTACTCTGCAAAATCAAACCAAAATGTGGCCAGCTATGCAAAAGAGCATGGGAATAGAGCTGCAGAGAAACAGTTTGGACTTGCCTCCACTGAGTGTATGATCACACAGTGGTAAAAACAGGAAGATTAACCCCTGCATAATATACTGGTATTTAAACGTTACCTGCGGTAATTGCTAAATAAAATTGTGTTCTGTTTTACCCATGTGTAAAAGATTTCTTAATTTTGGGTTGGAAAAATGGGGGGGGCGTCTTGTACATGGGGGCGTCTTATACACGGAAAAATACGGTATATGCTTAAATACAGTATTTGGAAATCAGATGTTCTGTTTAAATGTTAAATGTGAAAATCAGGAGGTGTTCTGTCACATTAACAATCATGTAAGATCGGCAGGTTTGCTGCTGCTTTTAAAATTTAACATGTAAACAGTCCGTCGGATTTCCAAATACTGTATTTAAGCAAATAAGCTCCGTTTTGTGTTGAAAATAACTGAAATCTAAAACTCCGGTGGGTGTAACAAGATGTCCGCTTGCCCCCTTCTCACTCTATCATTTACTGTGCAGGGGTGTGGGGTGTAGCAAGATGGTGGCGACAGAACGTCACTTCCGGAGCAATCTGTGATGGGGAGCCGAATGTGACGAGACACCGGCGGGGGACCTGAAAAGAGAAGGTTCCCGGCCGCTCAGTGCGATTCCATTGCACACAGTAGGGAAGTATAAACAATGTTTGTTTATTTTTTTTTAAATGTACCTTAAGGCCCCTTTCACACTGGGGCGTTTTTCATGCGGTTTAGCGCTAATATTGGCGCTATTATAACCGCATGAAAAAATCATGCCCTTTAGCCTTCAATGTGAAAGCCCGAAGGCTTTCACACTGAAGCGGTGCGCTAGCAGGACCGCTCCAAAAGTCCTGCTAGCCGCTTCTTTACAGCGGTGAAGGAGCGGTGTGTTCACGGCTCCTTTACCGCGGTCTCCCATTGAAATCAATGGGACAGCGCGGTAATACCGCCCGCAAACCGCGGCAATAGCCGCGGTTTGCGGGCGGTATTAACCCTTTTTCGGCCGCTAGCGGGGGTTAAATTTACCACCCTAGCGACCGCATACCGCGGTAAGAACGACGGTATAGCAGCGCTGAAAATCGCGCTGCTATACCGCCACCGCTCCTGCCCGCCCCAGTGTGAAAGGGGCCTTACACACCCTTTAATGCTAGACAAAAAAAGTTTTCTGCAGATGGATGCAAGCACTATATAAAGCACTCAAGCGGACCAAAAAAAAATTGTAATGGTGTCAGGACACACCCGAGCTAACCCAGGTAAATGAAAATGTACAAGTTGGAGTTCTACTTTAATCACGATGGTGAAATACTGCGATGGTTGCGCAGTATGGAGAAAGGCGCGTACACACACACGGAGCATCTGTCATATTTTCGTTTATATGATCAAAGTGGTGAGACACACACCAGCTCAGAGCGATGACAGGAAGACGAGACGCTGAGCCTCTGTGGTTTAAATTATTAATCAGTAATCCAAGACAGAAAAAATAAATAAATCTGCTGCCAGATTCCCCCGGGTTATGGGATATTTCACATAAATACAGTCCGCTTTCTGCCAAGTGTGTCATGAAAATTACGTGGTCATTCAGGCTGGACCTTTTCACTAATGACATCACTGTACCATGAGGCCAAGCTTCTACTGGTGACCGGTACACTTTAAAGGCCCCTTTCACACTGGGGCGGGAGGTGCGGTGGCGGAAGAGTGCCGCTATTTTTAGCGGCACTTTACCATCGGAATTGCGGCGGTATTCGGCCGCTAGTGGTGCGGTTTTAACCCCCGCTAGCGGCCGAAAAAGGGTTAAAAAAAAACTCTGCAGAGGCGCATTGCCGGCGGTATAGCCGAGGTGTCCCATTGATTTCAATGGGAAGGAGCGGTGGACGAGGGGTAAACACACCGCTCCAAAAGATGCGGCTAGCAGGACTTTTGGAGCTGTCCTGCTAGCACACCGCTCCAGTGTGAAAGCCCTCAGGGCTTTCACACTGGAGAAACAGCAGCCGCTGTATAGGGACGGTTTGCAGATGCTATTTTTAGCGCAATAGTGCCTGCAAACCGCCCCAGCGTGAAAGGGGTCCAATACCTACAGACAAGCCGGGGGGGGGCGGGGGGGACTTCTAGCCTGTCCAACAGAATGAGATGCTTATGGCACTCGGTGAGTAGAAATTAATTTAACAGGAATCAAGGCAATGCAAAACACAGTGATGTGTTTAGTACCACGACCCAGACAGAGCAAAACTGATTGCAGTTTACTAATCAGAAAAAGCTCAGTTATGATGGACAGTTGGGGGTTAAGCCTGCAATAGGTGGTTTGATTTGCGGGCCAGTTCAGCAGGGACCGGGGATGAGATTGGCACCATCTATGGGCAGGCTGACTGTACCCAAGTCTACCCATCGATCAACTTGGGTACAACCAGCATGTCCAAATTTTACATGCGATAATTGCCAGAGACTATAACCGCTAGCAATGGCAAAATGGTTACTGTGTTCCCCCGACAGGGATGGCTCACTGCATCCGCCCCCCCCCCCCGCTGGGAGAACACAATAATGGAGGGATTCCCCCCCATCAACACTGGCTGTCATCTATAGCCTGCCTTAGTGTACTTTGTACATCAGACTTAAATGGGTAATGCTGCAGCAATGAAGACCAAAACACATCTACGCTATATACACTTGTCAACCGCCCCAGAGCACATTTACTGCTACAAGGTGGCCGTGCTGCTCAGGATCACATACAAATTAGAGCGCAAAAAGACAGCGAGCGCGAAAAGACAGCGAGCGCGAAAAGACAGTCATCTCTATAACCCATATACACACGCACACACACACACGAGATCCTGCACTTCCAGGTATCTGGTGCGGCGGCCTGCTCCCACTGTGAATCTACATAGAGGGAGATGATCAGCCGGCACCCATTGATCGTTCTGTACACAGGCAGAATGCCAGTCTGTCCATGTAAACAAGGCAGATGGCATTTCTGCAAGTACAGAAGGTATGGATCCTGTAAAGCAGAAACACCGATCCATGCCTTCCACTAGTAAAAAGCGCTTCCCCCCCACTAAACTGATTAACCACCTAAGCAAACAGTAAACCCCCTTTTATCACCCTTCCCAGCCAGTGTCATTAGTACAGTGACAGTGCATATTTTTAGCACTGATCACTGTATTAGTGGCACTGGTTCCCACAGTGTCAGAAGCATCAGTGTCCGATTTGTCCACCGCAATATCGCAGTCGCTATAAGTCGCTAAACCCCGCCATTACTAGTAAAAAAATAAAATAAAAATAAATCCCAGAGTTTGTAGACACTAACTTTTGCGCAAACCAATCAATATACGCTTGTTGGAATTTTTACCAAAAATATGTAGCAGAATACAAATTGCCCTAAATTGATGAAGAAATTAGATTTTTTTTTTTACATTTTTGTATTGGATTATATAGCAGAAAGTAAAAAAATAATTTTCTTCAAAATTTGTTGGTGTTTATAGCGCAAAAAATAAACCCCAGAGGTGATCAAATAACACCAAAAGAAAGCTCTATTTGTGGGAAATAAAGGACAATTTTATTTGGGTACAGCGTCATGCGACCGCGCAATTGTCAGTTAAAGCGGTTGTATATCCCATTTTTACCTACAGGTAAGCCTATAAGGCAGCCTATAGGTAAAATTAATATCTCCTAAACCTGCCCAGTTTAGAACAGTGGTTCTCAATCTCAGCTCTCATGTATCAACGGACCAGGTTTTCCCTTTACTTTGCACCGCTGCTTAAAAATCAATAATCAATGACATGGTATTGATAAGAGCTATTATATCTAAGCGAAGTTCCCAAAACATGGCCGCCTGTTGTGGGGGGGGGGGGGGTACTTGAGGACTGAGGTTGAGAACCGCAGGTTTAGAAGATTTTTACCCTGGGTGCACAGCCAGTTACATCACTGGCGCGTGTTCTCTGAAGGTCCGGCATACATACTTCAGAGCTTTGTTCCGGAACCAAGGGCTCCTCCGTGAACGTGACATCATCGCGGCTCCAATCACATAGCCGGAGTGTGCAAACCCGGAAGAAAAAAACCACAGGGGGAAGATGTCAGCCCTCAAAAAAGGGACAGTACAGCGCTGGAGGACTTTGTTCCAAGGTAAGCATTTCATAATGTGCTAGTATGCATACTAGCAAATTATGCCATTGCCTTGCAGGAGTTTTTTTATTTTTAAAACAGCTTTAAAATAATGCAGTGCCGTAATACAAAAAAATGGCCTGGTCATGGGGGGGCATATTCTGTACCCATGCCTGCATCTGACCATGGAACAGCAAGGATAGAGGTGCACACTTCGTTTTTACAATGGAGCGGGTCACAGGCCTTTTTCCTTCTAGTGCAGGGGTGTCAAACTCAATTTCATCGTGGGCCACATCAGCATTATGATTATTCTCAAAAGGGTCGGTTGAATCTAAGATTAGATGTCCAGCGCATCCCCTCCTCCTTACATTAGATGTCAAGAGCCTCCCCACCATCAGAAGTGGAGTCCCCCACTCTCCCTTACATCACAGTGCACCCCCCTTTTATGCTGCTGCTGGGAAGAAGCTGGATGCATTGCTTGAAAGCAGGGGTCTGGAGGAGGACCAGAGGAGGGCTGGAGCTTTCCTGCAGCCGCAGGAGAGCTGCGAGGGCCACATGAAATGGCCTGGAGGGCCGGATTCGGCCCGCGGGTTTTGTGTTTGACACCTGTGTTCTAGTGGATTCAGGGCTGCCATCTTGTTCTTGGGGGGATTTTTTCATGCACAATGCTGCATGTCTGACTGGGAAGGTAGAGTACCCCCTTCATTTGCACACGATGCAGCGATAAGCAGCTCAGTGAGGAATGTGCTGACTAGCACAATATAATCGTAATGGTGAACACACAAAAGAAGAGATGATTGCCATGTAATACACATGCAATAATACTAGGAACTCAGGAAAACAAACGACTATGAATCTCTGTAGTCATGGGAATCTCCAATCATCTTCTATTCACCCGTGCCGAAAAAAAGCATGGAGGAGTACAGATTAAGCCAACATAACGATATTGAGAGATGAATAGCAGGTGTGCATATGAGGAATAAAGGGGGCTCTAAATAATCAGATTGCGGGGTTCATGGACCGCTAATGGAACGTCATGTCCCGTTCAGAGCTGTATAAAACCGACCCCACGGCTGGATTCAAGCAGGCAGCAAAAAAAATAAAAAAATTAGCAGATGGCACCAACCTTCACCAAGAACCTCCTAAAAGGACAGGGTTGATGTAAGATACATATGAGCATTTAAAGCAAAAACTAAAATATAAAAAATATATACTGCAAACAGGCAGGTCCTTTATTGCAGAAGAGCCATGCAATGTCTCTAATGCAATAAAATACACCTACCTGCCATCCTCCGCAAAATGTGCATGCAGAGCTCCCTTTACATTTCCAGTGCAATGCCAGTGAGCTGGAAGGGACGTCATCACGCACCGGTGTCTGGTCGAGCTAGTTCCCCAATTGGATAGGGTCCGGCCTCGACTGCGCAGGTGCAGACGAAGCCCACGGAAATCTCCAAACCTGATCAGCTGTTCTTCAGGTGTACACGGCGCATGCGCGGCTCGGGGCGGCATCCAGCCTCATTCCTTACCATCCCGTGTTAAAAAAAAAAAAAAAAAAAGCCAGGAGGCCGAGCGAGCGAAGCGAGGCCGACTGGCCACTTACAGCGAGGTCCACGTCGCCCTGAACCTGTTGCAACAACTGAGGGCCGGGAACACCTGAAAACAGCTGATCAGGTTCGGTGATTTCCGTCGGCTCGGATTGCGCAGTCAAGGGGGAACCATATCGATAGGAGGAACCAGATCGACAGAACACCTGCATATCAAAGCGTTGGAAGACCGGCACCCCAGAAGAATACGCTTCATTTTAAAGGGTAGTTACTCTTAGTAAACTGTGCTGCCAGGAATGCTGCACTAGAAAACCTCCTACCAAGAATCTTCACACACTCAGGGAGGTTCAAGCTCGGGGTTCACATATATGCGGTGCGGGAAACAGCAAATCCTGAGCGTTTTCCAGACCGCAGTGAAATCGCACGCTGTTCATGCGATCTGCCACCAGTGTCAATGTTAAATTAATGGCAGCCCAAAACAGATGGCAAAAATGCATTGCTTTTGCAAGAATCAATCGCATGCAACCTGATTCCGGGGCAGAAAAAAAAAAAATTATACCTGCACCTTCTTTGTGCGGTTCAGTGCAAATTGATCCCATACAAAATGAATGGGCTCAAATCGCAATGCAAAGAATCGCATGAGATTTGAACAGGAATGCTGTCCGATTCCTATCCAAATCACATGCGGTTTTCCCCGCAAGTGTGAACCCAGGCTGTGTGTCATAATCCAGGAAAGAGTTACAGAACTACGTACCTGAAGCGCCAATCTCTCCTGTGCCGTGTTCGCCATTCGCAACCACTGCTGCAGGAGTCGCTAAACAAAAAGAAAAAAAAAATTACTTCAATTCTGTGAAACAGCAATCATTTTTTTTTATTATTATTATAAAAAGGGACGATGAAATTAAAGTTATACTGAGGAGTACAAACATAAAAATAGTATTGTCGCTGAAAGACCACTTCATTTTGGATGGTGAAGGGGAAAGGTTTGATGGCTGCTGGCTGAGAATCCAGCAGAGAGATCCGCCAAACTCAGGAATGGCTATGAGAGGAGGAGGAGGAGGAGGAGAGCGTGGCGTTTCTACCGAGTAGATGATCAATACACGACTATGGGCTCAATTCACTGAAACTAAAACACAACACCAGAAAAAGAGAGTGGTATAACATTTTAGGGGGGACCCAACGCCCCAAAAAAAAACACACCAATAAGTGGGGGGTCCCCCATGAATACCCCACCTTCTCCCGCCACCACAGCCCTAAACCACTTTTAACCTTCCTAGCGGTATTCCCGAGTCTGGCTCGGGGTTAAATTTCAGCACCAAAAGCGGTAACCCCGAGCCCGACTCGGGCTGCGTCGCAGTGATCCAGGCAGAGTTACTTACCTTGTCCCCTGGATCCTGCGATGCCTCCCCGCTGTGTGATCGAGCTGTCTCCTCGCTCGATTCACACACTTCCGAGTGCCGCTGAGCTCCGTTCCCTGCGACGTTACGACGCACGGGGACGGAGATCGGCGCTAAATTCAAAAAAGTTAAAACACAGTATACATACAGTACACTGTAATCTTACAGATTACAGTACTGTATGAAATAATTACACACCCCCTTTGTCCCTAGTGGTCTGCCCAGTGTCCTGCATGCACTTTTATATAATAAAAACTTTTCTTTCTGCCTAGAAACTGGAGATTGTCCATAGCAACCAAAAAGTGTCCCTTTATGTCAAAAGTGGTTTTAGACCAGCTAAAAAACAGCGATAATAAATTAGAATCACTCGCAGAATTGAGCGATAGCGATTTGTGGGGAAATTCGTCATCAAACACTGAAAAACACTTTTATTATTATTATATTTGTTATAATTATTTTATAGTTATTTATTTTATTATAATGTATAATTTTGTTTTTTGAACTTTATCATACCCGGGATGTCTACTAGACTCTGGTTTGGACGGATTTAAGTGAGTTATTCCTAAGAATTACAGGCCTGCAATATAAAACGCCAAATTTCCATGCAGAATAATGGTACCACTTACAGCACCTAAAATCTGACAGAATCATACCGCCAGGGAGGTTAAGCGGTTGTATACCCAAAACAACCTTTTATTTAAAAAAAAAAAAACCCTGCAAGACAAAGGCATAATGAGCTAGTATAACTAGCATACTAGCTCTTTATGGATTACTTACCTTAGATTGAAGCCCCCAAAGCGACCCTTGTTCCTCTCCTCCGCCGCTGCCATGATACCCGGAGTGACTGCCGGAGCGGCGATGACATCACTTCCACGCATGCTTGCGGACCGGCATGATCCCCGCGCATGCACGCTTTTCCGGCAGCTTCCCATTCAAGGGAAAGTGCACTCAGTGCGCCTGCGCCATAGACATCGGTGCCCGCTTTTCTGCAAATACCTCCTTAACCATGTAGGTTAAGGAGATATTGCAAGCACCTACAGGTAAGCCTTAATGTAGGCTTACCTGTAGGTGAAAGTTGTATCAGAAGGTATACAACCGCTTTAAGTCAGTATTTTTCTGCCAGAAAATGACTTCCAACCCCCAAAACATACATTTTCTTTAGCAGAGACCCTAGGGAATAAAATGGCAATCGTTGCAATTTATGTCACACAGTATTTGTGCAGAGATTTTGCAAACACGATGGTTTTGGGGAAAATACGCTTTGATGAATGTATACATACAATTTGTAAAATGTGAAAAATTTACGCTGAGCAAAAGAGATACCCAACATGTAACGCTTTAAAATTGCTCATGGAATAGCGAAAAACGACGGTACTCAAAAATCTCCATCGGCGACGCTTCAAACTCCTTTACAGGTTACGAGTTTTTTGCTCTCACTCACGTGTGGTGCGAACACTTTCATAAATTTTTTTTTTAAACACTTTTTGTTTCCTATTTTTTCCTATTACAAGGAATGTAAACCTGTAATAGAAATCAGGGTGACAGGTCCACTTTATGGAGAGATCTGGGGACAAAAAGACCCCAAAATTTCTTACCTTTAACCACTTCCATACCGGGTCTATTCTGGCACTTCTCTCCTTCATGTAAAAATCATCATTTTTTTGCTAGAAAATTACTCAGCAGAACCCCCCAAACATATACATACATATATATATATATATATATATATATATATTTTAGCAAACACCCTGGGGAATAAAATGGCGGCCATTGCAACATTTTATCTCGCATGGTATTTGCGCAATCATTTTTCAAACGCCTTTTTGGGGGGGGGGGGGGAGAGAAACGGTTTCATGAATTGAAAAAACAAAAAAACAGTAAAGTTAGCCCAATTTTTTTGTATACTATGAACGATGATGTTACGCTGAGAAAATAGATACCCAACTTATCATGCTTTAAAATTGCGCACACTCATGGAATGGCGCCAAATTTCGGTACTTAAAAATCTCCATAGGCGACGCTTTACATTTTTTTACAGGTTACCAGTTTAGAGTTACAGAGGTCTAGTGCTAGAATTGTAAAATAAAATGTATAATAAAAAAGCTTGCTGCCATAAACCCCCCACCACCAGGACACCGACTTACGCTCTGCATGGCCTCCATCGGAGTGTTTGTTCTTTGGATCTGTATCGTCGTCATCCAGCAATGGAACATAGTCCGTCTTATCGCAGGTCTCCCCGATGACATCGTCATAAGGCTCCGCCTCCAGCGAGCTGATAAAGTCCCGCTTGATTTCCGGTTCGATATCCAGGGGAGTGTCCCGCAGGGCGTCACCGAGTTCCAGGTCAGCCATTGTCTACTTCTAGATCTGTGGAGATAAAAACATGGGAGGCATTTCAGAAAATGGAGCGCACCTCGGCATAGCAAAACACTTCAAATGTAACGATCAACAATTACGTACGTTATTTTTTTTGTCTCAAAATCCACCCTCTAAACTCTAACCCAAAATGTTTTTTGTATAATTTAAAGCGGTTGTATACTGCAAAACTTTTTTTTTCACAACCTGCAAGGCAAAGGCATAATGAGCTAGTATGACTAGCATACTAGCTCATTATCAATCACTTACCTTAGATCGAAACCCCCGCAGCGGTCCTCGGACACGTCCTCCGTCGCAGCCATGATACCCGGAGTGACTTTTTTTTTTATATAACCTAACCCTGCTTCATACTTCTCCACAACTTTATCCCTGACCTATCTGGTGTGTTCCTTGGCCTTCATGATGCTGTTTGTTCACCAAGGCTCTCCAACAAACCTCTGAGGGCTTCACAGAACAGCTGTATTTATACGGAGATTAAATGACACACAGGTGGACCCTATTTACTAATTAGGTGACTTCTGAAGGCAATTGGTTCCACTAGATTTTAGTCATCAGAGTAAAGGGGGCTGAAAACAAATGCCGCCCCCCCCCCTACACACACACTTTTCACACATTTGTATAATTTATCATTTTCCTTCCACTTGACATTTATGTGCCACTGTGTGTTGGTCTATCACGAGCATCACTAAATGGCGGCCTGCGTACGGCCCGAGCTACTGCTCTTTCCAGACCGCGGCGAACGCGCCATTTAGTCGCCGCTTTTGTCCCCAACCTCCTCTGCTATCATTAGAGTAGAGGAGCGGACTGCGGGACAACTCTGGACTGGGGGCGGGAATAGAGAGATAATCGGGAGGTGATTGGCTGCTAGGAGGCGGTCCTAGCAGCCAATCACCAGTTCACCGAAAAGTCACCCCGGCAGCTCCCGCGCCCCACCCATGGCTGCTGTGCCTTCAGTTCACGATTGTCCCGCCTCCTGCTTTTCGCTCTGTGAAAGGTAGGAGTGGAGAGAGAAGGGAGAAAAATATATGGAAATGTGAAGGATGGGGAGCGGGGGCAGTGCTGTGTGTGATTGTGGGGGTCATGTCATGGGGCAATACAGTGCGTGTGGGGGGGGGGGGTGTGATGGGGCAATAATGTGTGGGGAGATGTGAAGGGGGCAGGGCTGTGGTGGGGAAGACGTGAAGGGGACAAGCAGCTGCGCACAAAATGAGGTGCTGCACAGAAAACGTGTAGGGGTACCATTAACTCTTAAATGCACTGATATGTGAGGTGCAGTTTCCATGCGGCTGCATATTTAAAAAGATGCCAAG